>CM061130.1:11498348-12098348 GCA_030789695.1 Scilla litardierei | reverse complement strand
TTTACCTTCTTCGTTTCCTCATGGGTAACGACTAGATGCTTCTATATTTGATATGCACTCTTACATGTGCATATCTTATTAAACTCATATGGATCCAATGCACAATGAAGAGCGTTCATTGCCTTGGCGTTGTTCACTTCGGTGGACTTCTCGGTGTTAAGTATTGATTACCCTGATTTGGTTTTGATGATGAACAACATAAATATCGTGTACTAATTCTCTTTGAGCGCAGTTATGGAGATCTTCGCCAATTTACTCTGTAGATCTCAAGCGACGTCTCAAGACTTCTTTAGAGCGCATGATCGATTGTGCCTAAAGCTTCGTTGAAGCTCAAGGACTTGTTGATGAAGTCAAGAGAATCAGAATTGTCATGTTGGAGCTTTGAAGATGGTTTGTCTTGTAAATTTCTATGTCTTCTAGCTCCGGATTATAGAATGTTAAGCCTTGAGTCTTACTTGCTTAGTAACCCTTATATCTATCTTATCGTATCCCTAGGATTGCCTTCGAAGCCATTAGATAGGGTTCATTAGCTTGTCGTCTTTGACTTGGCTTCTTGTGCATCTTAGTTGGTTCAAGTTGAAGAACTAATCGATTAAATGACAATATAATCGGTTAGGAATTCTTCTTGAACCGACTAGTCACCCTTGAGAATCTTAGCCTAATCTCTGTTGACCAACTAGTCGGTCCAAGAAGGTTCACCGACCGATTAGTTATCAAACTAGTCGGTTAGTGTTTCTTCTTAGACCGACTAGTTTATCGTAATGTTTTTACTAAAATCTATGTTTCAAACCAGTCGGTCCAAAAAGGCTCACCGACCGACTAGTTCTCCATCTAATCGGTTAATGATCCTTCTTAGACCGATTAAGCTGCTTTAATTTTCCAGACGTTGGAGATTTTATTTCCACGATTCTGTGTGATCTGTTTTGATCCTTTCCATATCTGTTTGATGTGTTTCAAACATGAAAATTCCTCTTTTATGAAAGAGATTTCAGATCTAGTTTTTTAGATTATCGATTATCATTTTTGAAAGGCTAGAATTCTTGAAAAAGTGCTCTCTCTTTTTGACCTAATCCTCCCAAGAGATCTTTACCTTTTGTGCGATCAATCTCCTGAAGGATTCAAGGATCACGGTCATCATCCTAGCCGTCTCCATCTGTTCATCTCAGTGGTGCTAGGGTTTCAATCGCTCTTCGTGATCTTTTCTCTCCATCATCATTCCTTGCCCTAATACTGTAAGTATCTCTCAAGGCATAGGAATTTGTGGTGAGTATTTTATATTTCAGTAAACTCTTTATTAAAGTTTTGCTCTCGGTTTGTGAGAGGTTCGTGATCCCGGTTTATGGGAGTCACGGTTCAATCTTTGTATTGATTTGTCTTGTAGTATTTTCTACAAGAGGGTTTTTAGTAAAAGCTTGAGTTAGTGGATTCTAACTCAAGTAGCCAAAGGGATCCGGGTGTTTGGGACGTAGGATCACCAGGAACAAGTCGGGGAGACTTGGGTTGATCCGAACCCATTGCATCACTTGTTTGCATTGTGATCTCCTTGTTGTTACTTATATTCCGCATTGTTGTTTATGTTTGCAAAATAATTAGGAATTATCCTCTTAGTTATTTTAAAGTACTATTCACCCCCCTCTAGTACTGTGTAGTAGCTTCCCGGGTGTTACATTTGGTATCAAAGCTTGGTTCATAGCTATGACAAACAACGACAACAAGGCCATTCGACCACCTTCCGACTACATCTCTTTCAAGAATCGTGAAGGAGCCTCTTCAGTGCTCGAAGGTTACTCCTCAAACAGGCCTCCTCACTTCAACGGTATCAACTATGGGTATTGAAAATGCCGGATGGAAACTCTTCTCCGGAGCACATCACTTTGGAGAGCCACGTTAACGGAGTACGTTGAGCCCATTAAATAAGACTTCACAAAGTGGACTACCGCGGAGGTTGCCGTGGAGGTGAGCAATGCCAAGGCAATGAATGCCTTACAATGTGCATTGGAGCCTGAAGACTTCAATAAGATATGCACATGTAAGAGTGCATATCAGATTTGAAATCAACTTCTCATCATGCACGAGGGAATGAGCAGGGTAAAACACTCTAAATTCACTGTTGCTAATAAAGACTTCGAGTTATTTCATATGGAACAGGGTGAAAGAATTAAGGAATACTATGCTCGCTTCGTGGATCTAACCAACGAATTGGAAGCTCTTGGGAAGACTTATACCCAAGAAGAGAAAGTCGCAAAGATCATTGACGGACTTCCTTCGAGTTGGGAAAAGTGAACCTACGCCATCGAGGAAGGTAATGATATATCTAAGTATACTGTTGTTCAATTAATGGCTACCTTAATGTCTTATGAGGTACAAAAGGACAACAAGATCAAGATGCATGACAAGATGAAGGCGTTCTTGAAGCAAGAAGAGCCGAAAAAAAAGGCGATTGCTTTCAAGGCCGCCCCTACCATACCTACCGATAGTGAAGAATCTGAAGCTGAGTTGGACATGGAATCTTTGGCCCTCATTGCAAAGAAGTTCAACTGGTTTTTCCGAAAAGGTAACTTCAAGAACAAATCCAAAGTTGGTTCTACTAATGCCTCTTCTTCTTTGTGTTTTAAATGCAATAAGCCAGGACACATCAAGGTCGATTGTCCCCTCAACAAACAAACGGAGAAATGGAAGGCACCTAAGTACGACAAGTCAAGAAAGTACAAGAAGGAGTATAAGAAAGGGCTTGTTGATACATTCACCGACTCTGAAGAGGACTCTTCAAGTGGTGAGTCAGATGAAGAACAAGTGGAGAAAGCACACATGTGCTTCATGGCAAGAGAACAATATGATCAAGAGACCGCTTCAGATGAAAGCGAGGATGAAGGTGAAGAGGTAACTATGGATGACCTTAGATTAGATAATGAAGAAATTTGGTCTAAGTATTCTAAGTTAGTGAATAGATATACTAAAATAAAAGATGAGCTAACTAGTCTTCTAACCACACCTAAATCTGTCATCACCAACAATGACACCGTTGTTGAAGCCTTGAGAATTGAGATTGTAAATCTCAAATCTTAACTTGAGCATGTTAACATTGAGGATCCGGATGAACATGAGATAATGGATTTGATTTCTCGAAACTCAACTTTGAGTATTGAGAATGAGAATCTCAAGTCATGTGTTTGTGAACTCACCATGCAAGTGTCTACTTTGGATGCTAAAATACTTTCTCTCACTGAGAAATATGAGTTCACATTAGGCCGTGTTGAGAACTTCAACAAAGGCAAGGATCGTTTGGATAATATTCTGAATGACTTACTTCCGGCCAATCATCGCATTTGGTTGGGATATAATAAGGAAAATTCATCCAAATTTTCCACCGCCTTTGTAAGGCCATCCTCCGATGCCTCAACTAGTGGGAGTAAACACCCCATGGGTAGTTCATCTTCCAATGGTACTTCCACTAAGTTCACATCCCCTTTTGGAAAGAAACCCACTTTGGGTGTACCTCCAAAGAAGGGTTATGCATTTATGTATACAAATGCTATACCACGTAGGAACACACCTCCTACTCCTAATGTTCACACTTATGATGATTTTTATGTTCCACGTCCACGAGCACGTGCACACCAAGTGAGACACACTCACGCACATGTTCCCCCACATGCATATGTTCACCCACATCATTATTACATGAATGATTACCATCATGCACCGTATCATATGTTGCCACCACCATTTCATCATGTGCCGCATGCTTATCCACGTCATGCATACACAAGGCCACTTCCTCGTAGAACACATGCACCACGTAGAAATCAACAAAATGTGCATGTTCCCAATAGGAATAGGGCTCCCAAGACATTCTCTATTTGGGGCCCGAAGGACACTAGCATGCATGAGAAACAAGCATATATAAACTCGTATTTTATGAATGTTGTGCACACTGATGATTATATTGGGAAGGCTAAGTCCAATTGGACTTGGCTTTCAAAGGTCTAATCTGTTAGGACCCAATGACCTTGGATACCATGATACAATGTTTTTATCTTCAGGTACTCAAGAAAAAGAAAAGGAGCAACAAATCTAAATTTGGCTCCAAGAACGGTTGGATACTTGATAGCGGGTGCTCAAAACACATGACTGGTAAAGCTCTGTTGCTATCCAAAGTGGTACCCATTGAAAATGGAAACCGAGTGGTCTTTGGAGGCAACGAGAGTGGAACCGTCATATGTGTTGGGAAAGTTGGTAACCCTTCTAAACCTCTTATAAATTATGTTTATCTTGTTAAAGGTTTAAATCACAATCTAATCTCTATAAGTCAACTTTGTGACAAGGGTTACAAAGTTAGCTTTGAGAAAATAATGTGCCATATTTTAAGAACTGATAATAATAGTTTGTTGTTCTCTGGCACACGCCATAAGGACTTATATATCCTAGATATTCCAAATTCCCATGAACAATGTCGTATTGCCAACACAAGTGAGCAACACTTATGGCATAGATGTTTTGGTCATGAGAATTTCGGAACACTTTTCAAACTATCCAAGCTAGATTCTATAAAAGGATTCCCTAAGCTTTCTTTTAAAAAAAAGATTTTGCGACTTGTGTCAATGAGGCAAACTTCCAAAATCGTCATTCAAACCTAAGAAAAGCATATCCTCTAAACGGCCTCTAGAGCTTTTACATCTAGATCTCTTTGGGCCAACTAGAGTTGCTTCATTAGGGAATGCCCGATATGGACTTGTCATCATTGATGACTTTGCTAGGTTTACTTGGGTATTTACTTTAGTTAATAAAAATGATGATTTTAAAAACTTCACAGTATTTGATAAGAAAATACAAAATCTCATTGGAACCACCATTGTCACTATTCGTAGTGATCATGGCGGGGAATTTGAGAACGAGTCTTTCTCAAACTTCTGTGATGAGGTTGGTATTACTCACACCTTTTCTTTTCCTCGCACACCCCCTCAAAATGGTGTTGTTGAGAGAAAGAATAGGACGCTAGTGGAATGTGCTATCACTATGCTTGATGATATCCACCTTGGCCATCAATTTTGGGCAGAAGCGGTACATACCGCTTTCTATGTGTTTAATAGAATACTCTTGAGGCCTGGCACTAAACAAACTTGTTATGAATTGTTGTTTGGTATGCTACCTAAAGTTAAACATTTTAGAGTTTTTGGTGCAAAATGTTTTATCAAGAACACGTATGGTAGTTTAGACAAATTTGATCCAAGATCCGATGAGGGGATCTTTGTTGGATATTCCTTCCGTAGTAAAGCCTACCGGATATACAACAAGAGAACCTCAACGATCGAGGAATCACTTCATGTATCATTTAATGAAGACTTTGTCTCTCCTAGAATTATCGATGACGATGATTCTATGGAAGTAGTTTGTGATTCTGTTGATAAGTCTAATGCTATTGATTCTGTTGAAACTAACCCTACTAATGAATCTCTTGATAATGTTCCTAGTGACCAGGGTGTTCTCAAAAAGCTTCCAACTGTTCGTGACCATCCTTATGAACAAGTGATTGGCAACATGGAAGATGGTGTCAAAACAAGGTCTCAAGTCAACTTCTTCGCTCATTATGCCTTTGTCTCTTCCGTGGAGCCAAAGAATATCAACGAGGCGTGCGAATATAGTTATTGGATCGTAGCCATGGAAGAGGAGCTCATTCAGTTTGAGAGAAATGAGGTCTGGGAGCTCGTTCTGTTGCCTTCGAAGAACCACAACGTTATAGGAACGAAGTGGATATTCAAGAACATGACAGACGAGAACCAAAATGTCATCCGGAACAAAGCTTGTTTAGTTGCTCAAGGCTACATGCAAGAGGAAGGTATCGATTTCGAGGAATCCTTTGCACCTGTAGCTAGATTAGAATCTATTAGACTATTATTGTCATTTGAATGCCATAAAGATTTCAAACTTTTTTAAATGGATGTAAAGAGTGTGTTTTTAAACGGAGATGTCATTGAGGAAGTATATGTTTCTCAACCTCCTGGTTTTATAAACGAAAAATTTCCGAATCACATTTTTAAACTTAAGAAAGCACTTTATGGTTTGAGACAAGCTCTTAGAGCTTGGTATGACCGCTTAAAGAACTTTCTTTTGGATTTGGGTTTCAAAATGGGTGAGGTTGATTCAACGCTTTTTGTTAAGTATGCTAATCATGATATTATTCTAGTTCAAATTTACGTAGATGATATCATTTTCGGTGCTACTAACTTCACTCTCTGCGAAGAGTTTTCAAATATTATGAAGGATTAGTTTGAGATGAGCCACATGGGTGAGCTCAACTTCTTAGGACTCCAAATTCGCCAAATGAACGATGTGATCTTCATCCACCAAACCAAGTATACGGTGGAGCTGCTAAAGCGATTTGGAATGGAGAGTGCTTCTAGCAAGAAGACTCCGATGAGCACCACAACACATCTTGATAAAGATACGAGTGGCAAAGATGTAGA
This sequence comes from Scilla litardierei, assembly GCA_030789695.1. NCBI lineage: Eukaryota > Viridiplantae > Streptophyta > Magnoliopsida > Asparagales > Asparagaceae > Scilla > Scilla litardierei. The sequence continues at coordinate 12,091,884 of CM061130.1, read as the reverse complement.
CTTTCATCTATATCGAGTTATGATAGGTAATCTATTATATCTTACTGCTAGTAGGCCAGATGTAATGTTTGCCGTATGTGTTTGTGCTAGGTATCAGTCACAACCTAAGGAATCACACTTAATAGCAGTTAAACATATTTTCTGCTATTTAAGTCACACACTAGACTACGGATTATTCTATCAAAAGTCAAGCACATATGAGTTAATCTCATATAGTGATGCAGATTATGCTGGATGCAAATCCGACAGGAAAAGTACTAGTGGCACTTGCCATTTTATAGGAAATTCCCTCGTCTCTTGGTTTTCCAAGAAGCAGAATTTCGTATCACTTTCAACCATCGAGGCGGAATATATCACCGCCGGTGCTACATGTGCACAGGTTCTTTGGATGAGACACACACTGAAAGACTTTGGTGTACACTGTGATACTTGCCCTATCATGGTGGACAACCTAAGTGCGATATGTCTCTCTAAGAATCCGGTACACCATTCTCGTACCAAACACATAGATGTCTGTCACCATTTCTTAGATGATCATGTAGCTAAAAAGGACATCATATTAGTGTACGTTGAAACCCAGAAGCAAATCGCCGATATTTTCACGAAACCACTTAAGGAAGATTCCTTTGTGCGATTACGTCGAGAATTGGGGATTATAGGTGAATCCGAGATTTAGGATTCATATTCTTTATATTGTTTGCATGATAGTGATATTCTTTATATTGATTCCTCATGCATACATTTGTTATGATATTCTCTGTTCATGCTGGATTTATGAGTGGTTTTCGACTTGCGCATCGTATTTATGGTTTTATCGTATTTATGTTCTATTTTCTTTTGGTATAAGATTTGATGTTGTATTGATATGTGTTCCTGCACTTTATGATACTCTCTGCTGATGTTATATATCTTTTGTTGCCTGGATGTATCTCTCTTGCTGGTTACACACACACACACACACACACACACACACACACACACACACACACACACACACACACACACACACACATATACATATACATCTTGTTGCAGTTCGTATCTTTGTGCATGCTGTGATGTGTCTCTGTTGTTTCTTTCGTCACTCGTCGACCGTGTTGTTCTCCTGCTTTGTTTGTATGAAAACATGAATTGTTTTTCAAGCACTCAATTCGCTAAGATGTTGATATTGGAGAAATTATTCTCTTAATCAATCATATGATTTGATATGGTTTTTGATACTCTGGCTTTCCATTTTTCGACTATGGTCTCGTTGACACACTTTGTTTTTCTTCGATGTTTTCCTTGGTGTCATTTGGACCGTCGTCATATTCTTCGACTCTCGTGTTTGAACTTTTGTTTAGCCATTGTTGTTGTCGTTGCCTTCATACCGCTCTTTTTGGATAATGCCAAAGGGGGAGAGAATTAATAATGACTTGGTGCTAAATGATAATTTAAACATTACCGTGAATCTAATTTCATATGCTAGATTCAGGGGGAGTGAAGATATAAAAATCTATGGATTCTGATCCTATAATTCGATAGTTGGATCGGATCATGTTTTATTCTTTTCTCTGCTGCTTGATGCTTCTGTTCATTATTTAATATGGAACTAACGTGTCATCAATGCAGGGGGAGTAAGTAAATTTCATTTATATCATTATTATTGATTTATATTTATGTTGGTTTGTCATCACCAAAAAGGGGGAGAATGTTGAGTATTGATTCCCCTGATTTGGTTTTGATGATGAACAAACATAAATATCGTGTACTAATTCTCTTTGAGCGCAGTTATGGAGATCGTCGCCAATTTACTCTGTAGATCTCAAGTGACGTCTCAAGACTTCTTTAGAGCGCATGATCGATTGTGCCTGAAGCTTCGTTGAAGCTCAAGGACTTGTTGATGAAGTCAAGAGAATCAGACTTGTCATGTTGGAGCTTTGAAGATGGTTTGTCTTGTAAATTTCTATGTCTTCTAGCTCCGTATTATAGAATGTTAAGCCTTGAGTCTTACTTGCTTAGTAACCCTCATATCTATCTTATCGTATCCCTAGGATTGCCTTCAAAGCCATTAGATATGGTTCATTAGCTTATCGTCTTTGACTTGGCTTCTTGTGCATCTTAGTTGGTTCAAGTTGAAGAACTAATCGATTAAATGACAATCTAATTGGTTAGGAATTCTTCTTGAACCGACTAGTCACCCTTGAGAATCTTAGCCTAATCTCTGTTGACCAACTATTCGGTCCAAGAAGGTTCACCGACCGATTAGTTATCAAACTAGTCGGTTAGCGTTTCTTCTTAGACCGACTAGTTTATCGTAATGTTTTTACTAAAATCTCTGTTTTAAACTAGTCGGTCCAAGAAGGCTCACCGACCGACTAGTTCTCCATTTAATCGGTTAATGATCCTTCTTAGACCGATTAAGCTGCTTTAATTTTCCAGATGTTGGAGATTTTATTTCCACGATTTTGTGTGATCTGTTTTGATTCTTTCCTTATCTGTTTGATGCGTTTCAAACATGGAAATTCCTCTTTTATGAGAGAGATTTCAGATATAGTTTTTTAGATTATTGATTATCATTTTTGGAAGGCTCGAATTCTTGAAAAAGCACTCTCTCTTTTTGACCTAATCCTCCCAAGAGATCTTTAGCTTTTGTGTGATCATTCTCCTGAAGGATTCAAGGATCACTGTCATCATCCTAGCCGTCTCCATCTGTTCATCTCAGTGGTGCTAGGGTTTCAATCGCTCTTCGTGATCTTTTCTCTCCATCATCATTCCTTGCCCTAATACTGTAAGTCTCTCTCAAGGCATAGGAATTTGTGGTGAGTATTTTATATTTCATTAAACTCTCTATTAAAGTTTTGCTCTTGGTTTGTGAGAGGTTCGTGATCCCGGTTTGTGGGAGTCACGGTTCAATCTTTGTATTGATTTGTCTTGTAGTATTTTCTACAAGAGGGTTTTTAGTGAAAGCTTGAGTTAGTGGATTCTAAATCAAGTAGCCGGAAGGGATCCGGGTGTCTAGGACATAGGATCACCGGGAACAAATCGGGGAGACTTGGGTGGATCCGAACCCATTACATCACTTGTTTGCAGTGTGATCTCTTTGTTTTTACTTATATTCCGCATTGTTGTTTGTGTTTGCAAAATAATTAGGAATTATCCTCTTAGTTATTTTAAAGTACTATTCACCCCCTCTAGTACTTGTGCAGTAGCTTCCAGGGTATTACACTCGGAGGGAGTCCATTTGTCAAAATCCTCTTCGGAGGGTTCAACGTATTCCTTGTGGAGGGTTCTTCAAAGAGAAGCACTTCTAAGAAACGTCTCCATCCAGCATTTCCAATAGCCGGAATTCGTGCCATTGAAACGCGGAGGATAAACTATTGATTGTCCTTCGAAAATGGTAGACGCACCATCACAGCCGTGATTGTTGTACGAAGGAGGTGGAGGAACGTTGTTGTTGTTGGATGACATAGCTATAAACCAACACTCTGATACCAACTGTAAGGACCCTGGCTATGAGGAAAACACTAAAAGGGGGGTTGAATAGTGTTTGTAAAATTTAAACATAGTTATACCAATTTAAATTCCTAAACAAAAATTAATGCAAAATTATAAATAAACCCAAATTGAAACAATGCTAACACAAATTATTTTCAAGGGTTCAGATTACCCAAGTCAACTCCCGACTTGTTTCCAGTAATCCTACGTCCCTTTCAACCGGATACCACCGGATACTCTAGTTAGAACCCTAACTTGAGGTTTCCTTTAAACCCACTTGTAGCAACCCTACAAGTGAAATCAAAACACAATCGATGTCCTTGACTACCACAACTTGGAAGCAAGTTAAACTAATATCGAAAGATATGAAATAATGAAATAGCAACACTTACATTCACTTATGCCTTGAAGTTTAACTTGAAGGAGCAAGTTTGTTGTGTGTTGAGGTCTCTTTTAGAAAGAGAGAAAAGCCCTTTCTCTTGTCACTACAAATTTCCTAGAGGATATCAGTTTGATTTCTAGGTTGGAGAGCAAGAGAGAATGGGATTAGAATTCTTGGGCTTTTGAACTTGAGGGCTTTGAAAAACTTGAAGTTGAAAACTAAGGTTTTTCAAGAGATGATCAAGAAGATGAGTAACCCCTTAATGAAACAATAGAAGCTCTCTTTATAGGTTCCCCAAAACCTCCAAACAGAATCTCCAAAACCCCTTTGAAAACTGTGGAGAAAAATCCAACGGATAGAATTTACCCAGTCGACAGTCGACTGCTGAACAAAACAAAGTCAACTACTGCATTGTGTCAGAGGGTAGGTGAGAATTAAAACGGTAACTTACCACATAGGACAGTCGACTGATGAAGAAAAGAAAGGCGCCTGAAAAACTAACAGGCGACTGTAAATCCTTCTACAGGCAACTGGCCACAATATGGGTAAGCTGAGAAACCTTAGAGAGTTTTGGGAAGACACGACAGGCAACTAATGTGAAACACATGCGCCTGTGCCATGAGCAGGCGACTGTGAAACCAACATCAGTCGACTCACCAATACTTGAAACTTTCCAGAGAGCAGAGTCTGCAGAGTAATCATAGACATACGACTGTTGAAGCATTGACAGCCAACTGTGCTTTGGACATGCGACTGTCAATCCAACATCAGTCGACTGGCCAGATAGAAAAGAAAGTGACCTTTGGGCAGGAGAGAGACAGTCGACTGATTAACAAATCACAGGTGATTGTAGCTTGGACAGGCGCTTGTATTTTGTACAGCAGTCGTTTGAAAGAGTTAAAGCTAAAAGGCCAAAAAATCAATTGATAAAGTATATGCATAACAGGCGATTATAGAATAAATCACATTCGACTATTTTGAGACAAGCGCCTGTAAATCATTCAGCAGTCGCCTATTGAAATCCCAAAATGCACATGCTTGCGAAATGTGAATTGGAGTCTAAGGAAATGTGATCTAATGATTTCCTAGGACAGAAATGAAGATGTGTGTGCTCCAACATAGTTCTACTTCTAAGCTATATATTAGAAGAGAATAAAAAGATTACATCTTGTAAAAGTCTCTCTTCTATCCAAAGTATAATCTTGAAGTCTTCTAGGAGCTTCAATCACCATCTTTAATCATCCAATCCACTTTTCATGCTTCCATTGTTCTTTGAGTGACATCTATTGCTAATTAATCTTCATGATATGCTTATGCAATGGATTAACTGCAAATAGGGGATTAGTCATAAGTATTTATGTTTGCTCTGTTGGGGGATATGCCCTAAGATCATTTGTATTTGATGCAAATGAAAATTTAAGCTTAGATAGGGATATTTTTCATTTGATGCAAACCAGATTAAATGTGTCGTAAATAGTTTACAACAATATTTAATAAAATAAATGCAAGGAAAAGTTCACAGGTAAGACGTGAATGTCCCGGTCTACGTCCAGGTTCGAACGGATCCAAATCAGACGCCAAATGCCCAAGTTATGCATAAAACAGCTCAAAAGGGCTGACCCATGCCAAAACGGGACATGGGTCAGACCAGACTAGGTCTGGCCTGGGCACCTGGCCAGGCCCATTTGGACCTGGGCGCCCGGCCCATGCCCAGGCCCAGGCCCGGGCGCCCGGGCGCCCAGGCGCTGGGCCAGATGCCCAGGCTGGGTACGCCCAATCTGGGCTCGCCCAGTTGGCACGGTGGGCCCGGTAAAATTGGGTTTTCAGAACCTAGGGCAATGCAGAATTTGACGGCTGATTTTGGACGAAAATCAAGCCTTGAGCTGATCTTTGGGCGATCAATTGGAGGGTCAAATGGACTCCGATTGACGTACCATTTTTTCCAATGCGTTCACCATTGAACACCCTTCGAATTGATAGGTTGTATCAATCATGAAGTTCAACGGTGAGGGAGTTAAAAATCCTGAAAGTTTGCCCTCTTTGAAAGGCAAACTAACTTGATTTAATTAACTCAAATTTAAAAGTCCCACATCGGTTGTGGAGAAAAGAGGAGAGTCAGCTGCTTATGTAAATAGGGGCCTCCCCCCTTCCTCCAAAATTGTCCCAAGCTCAAGATCTGAGCATCTCCCAAAAACGTTGGAGCACGCTCGGATCAAAGCTTAAATTAATTCCTCTTCTCCCTAAAATTCTGCCTTACTCCTGAAGGGCTTTAGCAAAGCCACGAAGGGGTTTGGATTCGGATCCGAAATCTTGTCGAAGGCGTTCACTCGTGTGAAAATTTCTTCGACGCGTGGTTGGCTCGGTGACACGAGGATTGCTCGCCTCAGGATGCGGAGCGGTTCAAGGATCGGTTCGAGGAGCGGCTCGGCGTGGGACGGGGAGCGGCTCGGAAGAAGGTGCGGTACATCTTGCCTGCCCCAGGGCAAGATTCCGGGTATGTGTTTTATAAGCATTAGTTTAATTATTCACAGTAGTTTAGATCCCTATTGGGGTGGTTAGATCCACCCCGAGTTGGCAGAGATACTGGCTAAGGGTCTAGTTCCTTAGGGCTGCATATTAATTAGATTAACATAAAAATTTTCCGCTGCATTTTTTGCTTTCGTGTTATGTCCGACTTAGGACGAGCACAGATTTTAGCCCTGAGGGTCCGCAAAAACTCTACAGTGGTATCAAAGCCATGTCTGTATGCTGATCTAGTATTTCGATTAATTAATTGAAATGCTTTTAAAATGATTTTAAAAATGTTTTAAAGTTATGAGATGATTTTTTTCAAATGTTTTTAGATGCCTTTTAAAATGTTTTAAAATTTATGTGATATTGTTTAAAGATGATTTTAAAAGACTAAAAATCTATGCGATAAGTTTAAAGTGATTTTAGATGATTAAAAATTTTATATGATAAATTTTTAAGCATGAGATTTTTTAAATGATGTTTTAAATTTATGTGATATTTTTAAAAACTGATTTTAAAAAAACTTTGAAACTTTATGCGATAAATGTTTTAGTAGCATGCATATCATATGATCCCTTTAAAACTATTATATTTTTATGAGATAAAAATTAAAATATTTTAAATTCATTATTTTAAATTTAAATTTTAAATTTAAGAAATGCATGCAAAATTTATTTATTAGATAAATAATTTTATATTTAATTGTTAAATGGTAGGACACTCTTTTTATGTGTTAAAATTAGTGTAACGTTATGTTAATAGCTATGTCATCTTGTCCCTATTTTGATAACACAAGACAACCCTTTAGGTTAGCCATTAAGAAATCATTAAAATTTATTAATTGAATTTTAATAACATGCTATGTTTTAATAAAACATTTAACAACCCTTTAAGACCTAATTCCTGATTAGGGTAGTCCCTTTAATGAAAATTTATTTTAATTGTTATGATTAATTCTCATTAAATGACTTCGCTTTTAGCGTTGTTAATAAATTTATTAAAATCCTAATAACGATTAGGATAGCACATGAACCTTATAGTTGATAAGGATTTAATAAAAGTTATTAAACAAATCCTAAAAATTTGAATTTAAGGATGCAACTAGTTGATAGGATTAATTAGTTGTTAATAAAAGCTTTTTAGTCTATGGCACGCATATAAAAATGACAAGCTTCATTCAATGGACCATGATCTAGTCAATGTGCTTGGCTAAGTTTGTTGGATCACCCTAGCTAGTCTAAGGGATAAGTGATCCTGGCTTAGTCAATTCCCTAGCTGTGTTCTGCTGGACTGCAATGACGCGAATCATGATTGTATGACACCCTGGACTATATCTAAGTCAAATACGTTAATAATCTTCTTCAAGATTAGCCGTATCCCTCCTTGTTTTAGGGGTTGGCAACTATAGGACCTGTGTTTCAGTTGTTGAGCTACACTCAAGCTGTGACATGGCAACCTTATAGAAACCAACTCCTTAAATACATAAGATGAAATCTTGACTTGACCCAAACCGTCGTGTCGTGAATACACCGAGCGCCGGAGTAAGTTGAGCCATATATGTAGTCTAAGACCTGACCCAAACCGACGTGTCGTGAATACACCGAATGCCGGGGCAAGTCAGGCTAGACGCGAAAATAAGGGTCTGACTGGACTGGTCACTATGATTTGGATGAGCACACTCATGATATCAAGTGACTATGGGTAAAAACGATAAGAGAGTCGTATCCGATATGATCGATGAAGAGTCATCTTCCGATTACAGAGTCAAGAAATTTGTTGTAAATACACCGAGGTTGTTAGGCTCAAGGTAATTGGACCTCTTACCCATTAATTTAATTTGATTAAATCGTTCGTTATTAAAGCTTAGAACGATCGCAAAAATAGTGGGAGGGTATAGATAGATAAAAGTCAATCTAACTATATTTAATATTGAACATATGCTAAACTAGTGTAAGTTCTAAGTTTACAAATGGAATCAAAATATAATATTGTAATGAAATAAGTTAACTGGTCAAATAGGTTGATTAGTTGAATATCAAGTTAAATTCTAATTGATAGAATTAAACTATATTCTCGTTGACATTAAAATGACCTTCTAAAGAACAGACTTAAGAAATATGATTTCATTAAGTTCTGGGTCCAACAAATAAATTCACGCTACATGTCACTCGCCTCTATATGGGGCAGCTTGAACATATAGGATATTCGAAGTATGTTTCTCCCTACAACTTGTTAAGCTACACTCAAGGTTGTATGGAAAAACAATTTTGATCCTCAAAGTTCAAGAATTCGATCAAACTGTTTGAGTTGAATACAAGTGCATGAACGATGCAAGGCTATGTATCCCAACCAGATCTTGAGACAAGCAACTTGTTGAGCTACACTCAAGGTTGCAAAGCTCAGGCTTTTGGATACATGAGATGCTTGCAAAGCTATTCATTTATGTTGGGCTATTTAATATCTAAATGTGATTTAGAAAAAGAAGAAGGCACTCCGGAAAGTTAATTGAGTTAAATAGTTTAATTTATTATTAGTAAAGGCATAAGTAGGAGGGAATGAAAATGTGACATATTTTGATGTCACGATTTCAAAATCATTGTTATACAAAAGATTAACATTTTTTGACGAATGTCGTCACATTGCTTCTGAAGCAATGAGTAATATGTATAACGATAATATATATATTAAATGTTAATATATAAATACACAAGATAGTAGCAAACTTATATGGCAAAATAGACTAGGCCGTATCGAGAGACTAAGCTTCACAAGTCACATAAAGAGGGGTCTGACCTCTCGTATTATGAAGTCTACGGACACTTGTGAGTCTTATCCTCTTAGATATAATGGCCGAAACCCATCTGTAAGACAATGGGAGAATGAGTTGTCGAACTCAGTCTCGTACATACTGATGTACCCGAGTCTAGACTAACCAAAATAATTTATTCTTATATTTTATTAAGACATGTGTTCTTGATGAAACACAAGTTTGATAAAATAAAGTTTGAAATGACAAAAGTGTTTAAACTGATTCGATTAGATCGAATGGTCAAATACTTAGCTATATAAAATCTTGTGTAATTAAAAGAAAATATGATTTTCTCTCAGGTCAAGTCTGTTAACACATCGATGTGTTAAAATGTATGAATCATACTTAGTTAGACTTGGTGCGATCCATAGCAAGTGACTCTGAGTTAAGTCCTCCCTCTGGGTTCAGTCCCAGATAGTAATGTCTAGGCTTTGATAATGTTCTATGAGGACATTATCAATAAGATATTCATTAAATCGATCATTGGAAGTTGTATAATTACTCGAATCTCGTTAGACGACGAGTCGAGTTAGACATCATAACTGATGATGACCTAGTCAACTTCTGGGATGAAATTCGGAGTAGTAACTCCATTTAAAAACTTGATGTAGTTAGAATAGGTCCGAGCACGTGAATAAAAGTATGGACTTTAGTTTACGTGCCCAAGGAAAATGTTTCCTCACTTTCTGCAAGTAAATCTTTAAGTTAAAAGATTGGTGCAGAAAGCAAATGGTGAAGTGCAATCATGTTGGTCGAGAACGGTTTTCATCCTAATTCCTATAAACGGATTATGTTGAAACTGTCTCGCCAGCAGATGTGTACGGATCTACTCGGACCGAACTCGATGTAAATGCTCATGATGACCATGAAAACTGGAACATTCGATTATACGTTCGTTTTTCTAAATATGATTTAGACGAACCAACTTAAAAGAATCACAAAGAGAGTTTTCAAAGTCAGTGGGAACAAACAAATTACATGTGAGGCAACAACGGGATGGAACATATGTTTTGACAAAGTAATCAAAGAGTTTGACACTTTATCAAAAATGATTATGAACTATCTTAAATTAACCAGTAACTAATTTAAAATTATTATCGTAAGGTACGATGAACTGGATAAGATCCAGGAAAATAAAATATTATGGATTCCGACAGACCAAGAGAATTATTTGAATAAGATTCAAATGGTTGGTCTAACATGAACATAGAAACCCCTTAAGTCTATACCATAGACGGTTTTAGCATATCCACTCATGAAGGCTCTATCACATGCAGTCTATACTGTAGACGGTATACGATATCGAGATAAATGGGCCTGAGTGCAAGTGGGAGATGTAGAGAGATGTATGCTCTCGAGGCAATACTATCTCTGTGTAAACAATACAAACATCTTGTTTGAAATAACAGTAAGCTGTTTGATAATAATTTATCTAAGTTATATTATAATGTAGTAAACATTAGATATTAACTTAGGTAAAGTCCTGAGACTTTATGCAAGGTCAAACATGTATTGAGATGAATATCTCGATCATGGAGAAATGTTTGACCGTCTGTCGCATAAGTCTAAAGGGTTCGTGGTCGTAGATGTTTCGAGATAAGGATATCGAAACATCGGATATACCATTGTGTATTAGTCTTCACCGTTTAGCAGTGGCGATGATCTCATGATCGTTTGACTTGGTGAAGTCGAAGACAAGACACATGTGCTCATTAGAGAATGAGTTCACTGAACGATCCACAAGAGTTATCATATGGTTATATTGACCAATCTGTTAATGATAACTCTTAGTGATGATAGGCAAGTTGGTCTTTTGACTTGAGGTCATTTTACGAACCTGTGCGTAAACGTTGCCACTTAGATCACTGACCTAACTTCAAGGCTAGGCCTGTCGAAAGGTTTTTGATTGGGTGTCACTTGAAGCGTACGAGGAGAGTAATGACCAAGATAGGATTCGTCTCTCCCGGTCAATGGGAGTTAGTGTCGTAGAGTTAGTTCGGTCTTTTGTAAAATCTATGATCAGAGTATGTTGGAAGAAGTCCAACATTAGTTGACTAAAGATCGATACAAACTAACCGGATTCAAGTTATTGGAGTGACAGTTTGACTGTACCCTAGACTTGATCTACGCGACATAGTTTAGACGAAGAGACTAAAACTGTGGAACTCAGACACAGGCAGGGTGGTTCCGACAATACTCATATCGATGAGTCAACCACCTAATTATGATTTTGAAGCAGGGACGTCAACTACTGCTAGTGGTCTCTGCCGTATAGGGCTTCGAGCTCAACCTGTTGACGTGTGTTTATATTTTATATATTCACACATGTCTCCTTTGTGTTTTTCCGTTATTTTTCGTCGTCCCGTATCCATTTTCTCGTGTTTTCTTGTTTTCTTTCACTTCTCCGTGTTTTTGTGTGTTTGCAGGAGATCGCCAGTGTAGGGGACACATAACGAAGATATCATGAGTCCCGGGAGCAACGGGAGGAGTCACGCGCGATCCAGGGGGGTCAAACGACCAAGATTTCCATCTTTCAGCCCCCACCCGATCGGTTGGGCACAGCCAACCGATCGGGTGATGCACGCGTGTCCGACCCGGACAGAAGCTGAAGCGAAGTGCAAGGTCAACTGAACGGTTCGCCGACCGGTTCATCCCAACAGAGTTCTCGGGAAATTGGAGCTGAATTCCAACCGATCGGGTGACCTTCACCCGATCGGTTCATCTGCAGCGAATTTTCCGAACGACGACCCGGAGAGCTCACCCGACGGGCCACTGACCGTGCCAAGTCGACTGAGGTCTCTGTTCTTTTGGGCGATAATTCCAACCGATCGGTTGATAACTCAACCGATCGGTTGACATGATGCCGCTTCTCCTCAAACGACGACCCGCTTGCGCCAACCGGTCGGGTCAAGCGAGCGGGTGAAGTTTCTAAAGACCGTGGCCGAAGAACGTAGCAGCTCACCCGATCGGTTGATTCTTCAACCGATCGGGTGAAGTCGATTTCTATATATAGCTGCCTAGGTTTTCAGAAACGAGAGCTGTGTATTTTTTCCTGTTTTTTCTCTATTTGTGACGGCTGGAATTTTATTGTTATTTGTAAGTGTTCTGATCTTTATGAAACTTTGATATTATCTTAATAGCATTGCTACTACTTCATTTCAATTGCCTGATTATGATTTCTATGGTCGATTTTCGTTTAGATCGCTTTTTAGCTAAAATGTGTGAGTAGTTCCCAAATCTGGGATTTTGGTGGAAACCCCTTCGTGGGTTCTCCCTAATGCATCCATATGACTAGGATTTCGATAGGGATTAGGAATTTATTGGTTACACGGGGTGTTTTATTGTCATCGGCGGGAAAAAGACCGCCTTTGACCGTTGGGCCAAGGGGGAATAAACTTGGCGGTTGACTCCCTAGCCATAGCTCACGCCCTTAGCGTAGACATCGAATCCTAGCGCGTGGGAACGGCAGGATGAGATGTTGGGAGTTATCATTGCGAGCTTAGTGCTCTCGGCGTCGGTCAGTGTTAATGGACATGGGAATGCCCACTGACTGAACTCGTGTAGTCCGGTGTATCATCCTGGGCACCGACCGGAATATCGGGCCCATGGGACGCTGGTATCACTCTTAGAGGCAACGTCTCACCATTAAACCCTAATTCTGATCGTGTTCCTATCCGTCGGTCATAGTAGTGAGAACACATGATAGGGTGGAAACCGAAGTCCTGGGTTTCTCTTTATATTGTTTATCCTTCGTATTTATTTTGTGACAAACCAACGATCGATTTGGGCTAGCTCGCCTATAGGGTGAACCGGTTCCTCTCTGACACAAGCACAACCACGCCTCTCTGTGTTCGACCCCTAAGTCACACTACAACACCGTGCGCTTGCGGTATAAATATTTAAATCTGGTATCCCTAATCCTATTGCACACTTGCATGCATCACAACCCCAGGGGACGTCACATGTAGTAAGGGTCAGGATATATGGTCTCACATAGAGTGTGACCTTTGTCTAGAAATAGGTAGAAATGATTTGGGAGAATATGCATTTGATGCAAGGAATAAAGCATTGCAAAAGATGTTTGCAATTATCTCCTGCATTCGGGATAAATGATCCTGAGTGCAAGTGGGAGATGTTGGGGGATATGCCCTCAGATCATTTGTATTTGATGCAAATGAAAATTTAAGCTTAGATTGGGACTATTTTGCATTTGATGCAAACCAGATTAAATGTGTCGTAAATAGTTTACGACAATATTTAATGAATTAAATGCAAGGAAAAGTTCACGGGTAAGACGGGAATGTCCCGGTCTATGCCCAGGTTCGAACGGCGTCCAAATCGGACGCCAAATGCCCAAGCTGTACATAAAACAGCTCAAAAGGGTCTGACCCATGCCCAAACTGGACATGGGTCAAACCAGGCTTACCCAGACCAGACTGGGTTTGGCCTGGGCACCTGGCCAGGCCCATTTGGACTAGGGCGCCCGGCCCGCCTGGGCGCCTGGCCCAGGCTAGGCATCCTGGCCTGGGCACGCCCAGATCAGGTGTCCAGCCTGGTCTAGGCTCGCCCAGTTGGCGTGGTGGGCCTGTCAGAATTGGGTTTTCAGAACCTAGGGCAGTGCAGAATTTGACGGCTGATTTTGGACGAAAATCAAGCCTTGAGCTGATCTTTGGTCGATTAATTGGAGGGTCAAACGGACTCCGATTGACGTACCGTTTTTTCTATGCATTCACTATTGAACACCCTTCGAATTGATAGGTTGTATCAATCATGAAGTTCAACGTTGAGGGAGTTAAAATTCACGGAAGTTTGCCCTTTCTGAAAGGCAAACTAACTTGATTTAATTAACTCAAATTTAATAGTCCCACATCGGTTGTGGAGAAAAGGGGAGAGTCAGCCGCCTATATAAATAGAGGCCTCCCCCCTCCTCCAAACTTGTCCCAAGCTCAAGATCTAAGCGTCTCCCAAAAACGTTGGGACACACTAAGATCAAATCTTAAATTAATTCCTTTTCTCCCTAAAATTCTGCCTTACTCCTAAACGGCTCTAGCAAAGCCACAAAGGGGTTCGGATTCGGATCCGAAATCTTGGCAAAGGCTTTCACTCGCGTGAAAATTTCTTCGGCTCGTGGTTGGCTCGATGACACGAGGATTGCTCGCCTCGGGATGCGGAGCGGTTCGAGGAGTGGTTCGAGGAGTGGCTCGAAAGACGGTGCGGTACATCTTGCCTGCCCCAGGGCAAGATTTCGGGTATGTGTTTTATAAGCATTAGGTTAATTATTCGCAGTAGTTTAGATCCCTCTTGGGGTGGTCAGATCCACCCCGAGTTGGCAGAGATCCTGGCTAAGGGTCTGGTTCCTTAGGGCTGCATGTTAATTAGATTAACATAAAATTTTTCCGCTGCATTTTTTGCTTCCGTGTTCCGTCCGACTTAGGACGGGCACAGATTTTAGCCCTGAGGGTCCGCAAACACCCTACATGCTCATCATTAACACAAAGTAGGGAGAAGTCCGATACTCAACAGAGACGCCAGGATCACCTGTAGGAGTGGAGGCTTTGCTGGGTAGAATATGCTGAGGAAGCTAAAGACGCCCATTTTTGAGGGAGGAGACCCTGATGACTGGTTGTACCAAGTGGAGAGATATTTTGTGGTATCAGGGGTACCAGGAGAGGACTGGCTCCATGCTGTAGGAGTCTACTGGAGGGAGAGGCTTTGTGCTGGTTTAGGTGGACACATTAGTAGCATCCTTTTCGGGTGTGGGAGGAGTTCACCACCCTTCTGTTGGAGCGGTTTGGCGTAGTATAGGCTGGGGGAGTTTATGAGCAGCTACATTCATTGAAGCAGGAAGGGAGCGTCGTGGAGTATATTAAGAATTTTGAGTCGCTCTGCAACCTAGTTCGGGGAGTTTCAGGAGAATCCTAGGAGGGATGCTTCATGAAGGGGCTGAAGCCCACGGTTCGGTCGTGTCTGAGGCATTTGAAGCCTGTAAGTCTGCGAGAGATGATGACATCAGCACGGATGGAAGAGGACCATCAGGAGACTGAGAAGAGAGCCCGTGGGACATGTGGAGGCATCACTTTTCGCAGGTAAGCTCCAGCGGGAGGACAGAGAGCTGCTACTACCCAGGGAGCTACATCAGTAGCAGCAAGCAACAGGGACAAGAGGCACAAGCCACGGCCAGGGGGCAGGTACGGAGGATGACCGAGGCAGAGGTTAGAGAAAAGCAAGAAAAGTGGCTATGCTTTAAATGTGATGAGAGATTCACTCCAGGGCACCGTTGCAAGGAATGGATTCTCCAGATATTGATAGTGAACGACAATGCGGTGGTACTTGAGGCTGGAGAGGACGAGGATGAGGATGAGCACCAGCACTTGGACCTGGCAGATGTATCCCTCAATTCTATGGTAGGGTTCACACCGAATCACACCATGAAATTGGTGGGACAGGTGGGCGGACGGAATGTGATCGTGTTAGTAGATAATGGAGACACCCATAATTTCATCTCAAGCAGATTGGTGGGAGAGCTGAGACTGCAGCTGAGTGACACGGGAAGGTATGGAGTAGTGTTGGGTACATGACAGGTGATGCACATCAACAATGTATGTCGAGGTGTGATCGCGACGGTGCAGGGGGTGTAGATTGTCACGGATTTCCTTCCCCTGGAGTTAGGGAGCACTGATGTCATCATAGGGATGAAGTGGCTACAGACATTAGGGGAAACCAAAACTAACTGGAAATTGCTCAGTTTGGAGTACCATGATGAGGGGAGGATATTAGTCTTACAGGAGGATCCTAGCCTATGTCGGCCTTTAGTATCCTATAAGGCCATGGCACGAGCTATACACACTGCATGAGGATGCTATCTGGTAGAGCTACAGGCGGTGACCGCAGGGGAGTAGAGGGAGGATCACACCCAGTTGATGGCACCTGATATAGAGCAGCTATTGAGCCAGTACAAGGATGTTTTTCAGACCCCACATAGATTACCACCACCCTGAGATCACGAGCACACCATTGTTTTGCAGGAGGGCGTGTCTCCCATCATCGTGCGTCTACACAGATATCCCTAGGTGCAGAAGGATGAGATCGAGAGGCTAGTAGAGGACATGCTGCAGGTGGGAGTGATTCAGCCGAGTGTGAGTCCATTCTCCAGCCTAGTTTTGCTGGTGAAGAAGAAGGATGGCAGTTGGAGGTTTTATGTGGACTACAAGGCTTTAAATAAGGAAACAATTCCCGATAAGTTCCGCATCCCAGTGATCGATGAGCTTCTTGACGAGCTCCATGGGGCCACATGTTTTTCCAAGATTGACCTCAAGTCAGGTTATCATCAGATATGCATGAGGGCGGCTGACGTGCCAAAGACCGATTTCAAGACTCATGAGGGGCATTATGAGTTCATCGTCATGTCGTTCGGCCTGACGAATGCTCCAGCAACATTCCAGGCATTGATGAATAAGTAGGAATGGCAATATTGCGGGACGGGGCAAGTATTTAACTACCCAAGCTTGCCCCAACCCATCTACAGGCCGGGGCGGGGCGGGTCGCGGGCTGGGGCGGGGCCGGTTCTTTCTTACCAAAACTGGGTCAGGCCGGGTCGGGCCGATCGGGTCAAGTTATTAATGCCATCCATATGAATCCCAAATAAAAATTTTATTTTGTGAATTGGGAGAATTTTGATTTATTTGGTAATTTGGAATTGGGAATTGGCTCAATTAGGAGAACCATGGAATAGAGTATGAGTTATGGGTTATTCGCTGAGTGCATGGTCCGCATCAAAATAGTTCACCTCTATAGTTTACCGGGGCGGGTCGGGGCGGGCCGGGGCGCATACAAAGCCCAAGCTTGCCCCGACCCGGCTGCGGGCCGGGTCGGGCCGGGTCAGGCCAGGTCGGGCTGGGCGGGTCAGGCCATTACTGCCATCCCTCTGAATAAGGTGTTCTGGCACTACCTTCGGAGATTTGTCCTGGTATTTTTCGACGACATACTCATATACAGTCGTAGTGTGGAGGAGCATGTGGAGAATCTACAGGCGGTTTTGCACGAGTTACAGGACCATCATCTTTATCGCAATAGGAAGAAATTTCTTTTTGGTCAGCCACATGTAGAGTACTTAGAGCCTATCCTCTCAGCTGAAGGGGTGGCGGCAGACCAGGTGAAGATTGCAGCAAAGTTAGACTGGCAGTTACCTACCACACTACGGGGCATGCGGGGCTTCTTGGGCCTTACTAGATACTACATGAAATTCGTACTTGGATACAGCTCGATAGTATGGCCACTGACAAAGCAGTTGAAGAAGTACAATTTTCAATGGGGAGAGGAAGCCACCAGAGCATATAAGGCCCTGAAGTAGGCGATGACAACTGTGCCAGTGTTGGCGCTACCAGATTTCAGTAGGCCCTTTATGATAGACACCGACGCTTCAGGACATGGGTTGGGGGCAATGCTTATGCAGTACCAGAGACCAATCATGTAGTTCAGTCAGTCTCTGTTAGCACGAGCGAGACTGAAATCAGTTTATAAGAGGGAATTGATGGCGGTTGTGCTCTCCATTCAGAAGTGGCGGCCTTATTTACTAGGAAGGAGATTTATAGTGAGGACCGACCAGAGGAGTCTGAAATTTTTGTTGGAGCAGTGCATGGTCACCAAAGAGCATCAGAAGTGGCTCTCCAAGCTCGTCCATTACACCTCCGAGATACAATATCAATCAGTCTTGAAGAACAAGGCCGCAAATGCCTTGTCCTGCAGAGAAGAATCAGCAGAGGTGGCAGCCATTTTCCTGCCAGTCCTATTAAACTGGGAGCCGTTGAGCAGTGAGATTGATGCCGATGCGAACTTAGCACAGATATGGGAGGCACTACAGCAGGGTTCAGTAGAGTTTCCAGGGTATACCATGAGCAGGCAGTGACTACTTTACCAGGGGAGACTGGTGATACCCAGGGGGTCCACATATATCTCATTGATATTTCAGGAGTTCCATGGCAATTCCATATGAGGGAATTCGGGGATACATCAGACTTATAGGAGGATGTCTAGGGAGCTGTAGTGGCCGGGCATGAAGCGAGACATTGCTAAGTTGATAGCGGAGTGTGACGTCTGTCAGCATCACAAATATCTAGCGATGGCACCAGCAGGACTTATACAGCCATTGGCCATCTCGGAGAGAATTTTGGAGGATATCAGCATGTATTTCCATCGAGGGGCTACCAAGATCAGAGGGCTGCAATTCTATACTAGTAGTGGTGGACCGCCTCAGCAAGTATGCCCACTTCATGCCACTGAGACATCCCTATACGACGATGACTGTAGCTACAGCTTTTATGAGATAGGTAGTCCGCTTGCATGGGTTCCCTGCTTCCCTAGTATCTGACCGCGATAAAGTATTCATGAGCAGTTTTTGGCGGAAGCTGTTCAAGGTTCAGGGGACTAAACTGAGGAGGAGCACAGCCTATCAACCACAGACGGATGGACAAATTGAGGTAGTGAATAGTAGTGTGGATACCTACTTGAGGTGTTTTGCTTCAGATTCTCCGAAACAGTGGGCCAGGTGGTTAGTATGGGCTAAATATTGGTAGAACACATCATACCACTCGGCAGCACAACGTACTCCTTTTCGGATTTTGCATGGACAGGACCTACCCCAGTTGATCCACTACAGTAGAGGTACCACTCCCATTTCACAGGTTAAGGAGCATCTAGGGGAGCGGGACAAATATTTGGAGGAGCTGAAAAGACATTTACTGCATGCCCAACAAATCATGAAAACTAAAGCAAATGGACACCGGAGAGATGTACAGTTTACCATAGGCTATCGGGTTTACCTCAATCTTCGACCCTACAGACAAAATACATTGGCCCATCGGAGCAATGAAAAGCTAGCGGCCCGCTACTATGGGCCATTCGAGATTACCGCTCAGATAGGGAAGGTGGTGTATCGTCTGAAGTTACCTGCTACATCCACCATCCACCCCCTGTTCCATATCTTGTAGCTGCGGTGAGCGATTGGGGACCATACTCTATCACTTACTCTTCCTCCCACTCTGACAGATGACATGGAGGTGTTGCTTGAGCCACATGAGCTGACTGGTGTTAGACAGACCGCAAACGAAACATAAGAAGTGCTGATCAGATGGAGTGGACTACTGGACTATGATGCTACATGGGAGCCCCGTGAGATGATATGAGACCAATTTCCAGACTTCCATATTGAGGACAAGGTGGCACTTTTGGGGGGAGAAGTGATGCGGTGCGCAGGGTCAGCAAGGAGCCGCAGGTGCGGGTTTACCAAAGGAGGAGGAGACTCAGGTCCACCTCGGGCGCGGAGGCAAACTTGTAGTTTCGTGACTATGATGGGGGGTCGTTTAGTAATTCAACATTTCGCTAATCTCTCCTAAAGCAAAGGTCGGCCGGCCCTAAGGAGCTATCAAAGAATTGAATCGTAAGTTTACTTTTCCTAAATCCTAGAATACTTAACGAGTTGATTATCTTTCATCCCTTAGATTAATCTAGCCCTAGATCTATTATTTTAGCTATTATTGTTTGATTTCAGATCTGCAATTCCATATAAAAATCCTATTTTTACCTTCCATCAACTTAAAAATCCCATCTTTATCTCCACAAAAAGCCCTAGACGCATCAAACGGGTTAGGATCGAGTTCACATCGGGTCTCAAGAGCAAAAATATTTCTGACCGTGGGAAATAAATAAGTGGCCATCAGTGGCATAACCATGAATTTTTTTTTGCACATGGCGAAAATAAAAATGGTGTATAGGTAATGATATGGTGAGATGGCGAGCTAAGATTCTTATCGTGATCTAGCTCAATTGGGTAACACCAATCAATAATGGGCACCGTTCATGATCTATACCCCAAAAAATTAGAGATTATACACCCCAAAATACTATAGATCAACCAGTTCCAAATTTGTTACATTTGCAGGCAGCTTGTAAACCATACATCTTGTAACACTTGATGGATTTGATAGAAATCTCAAAATAACAAAAAAATTATAAATAAATATCACTTGATAGATAGAATAAGACGAGTGGTTCCGATTATTGATTAGGAAATAGATTTTGCTAGTTCAAGATATAAATATACCATCTCACCATCTTATTTTATCACACACACAGACACGCGCGCGCACACATGCACGAACACATATATACATATGTTTACACACACACACACACATCTATATTATATTTGACCACTGTTTTTGAATCCTAGGGCTGACTAGGACAAACATGTTGATAGAAAGACGGCTTAGATTTAATCTTGAGGAATGAATGGTTGAGATGAGATTTTGTGGAAAGTTTTGGAGGGAAAACATTTCTAGGGAAATGAAAGTTTCTGGGGAAATGAAACATTTTGGGGAATGAAAGTTTCTGGGGAATAACGGAGTGCACACAATTACCGCATTTGGAAAAAAACTTTAACTTGCACTTAATGCTGCAGATCGAATGTTGTCGTAGATCGAATGATCTCTCCCTCAACGCGAGTACCACCTCTCTTCGATGCATGGGGCAACAAGATGAGAATAATTTCCCGCGCCGAAGGCGCCCATGCAATTTTTTACGCTAATTTGTCGTTCCACGCCGAAGGGGTCCGCACCAAATTTGTTGTTCTGTGTCAAAGGCATCTGCGCCGAATTTTTTGTTCCACGTCGAAGGCGCCCGTGCCGCTAAATATTTTTACGCTAATTTGTTGTTCTGCACAATTTTGGCTGTGGAAATAATTTTTTGAGAACAACGATTTCGCGGGGGAAATCTTAAATGAACCGTGTCCGTGAGCACGGGTTATGACCAGTACATATATATACATATATACATATATACATAGACATATATATATATATAGGAATATGTGCCAATCGCTGTCAGCGCAGGAATTTTTCATGCGCTAATAGCTCAGGCACATATTCCTCATATGAGGAATATGGTGAGGAAAATGGGCCTGAGCTGTCAACGTAGAAAATTTTTCCTGCGTTGACAGTGATTTGGGACGAAACAAGATTTTTTTTAAAAAATGTTTTCTGTAATGTGTTCTACAACTTGTTGGTTAAATCTCTACCAAATTTCAAGTCAATCAAACACTTTTTAAGTCTCCATCCATCCATTTCAAAAGAATTGCACTAACAGTTCGGTTTATTGGAGCGATTGTTTTGAAATGGATGGATGGATGCTAAATAAGTGTTGGATTGACTTGAAATTTGGTGGGGAGATAGCCAACAAGTTGTAAAACACATTGCAAAAAAATTTAAGATACAAATCTTTTTTCGGCCCGAAATCGCCGTCATCGCAGGAAAAATTTCCTGCGCTGATAGCTCAAACCCATATTCCTATAAATGTATTTATATATCTCCTTTATACAAATGGTGAAGGGAGATAAGTGTGACTAGGACAAAGGTAGGCCCCTCTTCCACATCACCCTCCACATTACCCACTACCCTAAAACCCCCCAAACCACTTATTTACATATTTACTATTTCCCCCTAAAAATCCAAAAAACACCCTCCCAAACTCACTTATTTACATGTTTGCCATTTTCACAGAACACCCACTTATTTACATGTTTGCACCTTTTACCCTTCGATAATACCGGCACATACCCCTACAGTTCTCACTCCTCTTCGGTTGCATGCGTGCATCGCATCCTTTTCATGGGGGGTTCTTTTTTACACCGTGCACCGTGTGCACGGGTTATTTATAATATATATATATATATATATATATATATATATGATGGGTAAATGGGTAAAATTTTATTAAAAACTCAACTATACAAAATATTACAAAGAGGCTATTAGAAGGCCTTGGTAGGATAAAGAAAGAGAGGGGATATGTCACAAGCGCCGTCACCCACTACTAACTAAACCCTAACAAGATCAGCTAAGCCAAGAAAGAACACGTGCACAAATGAACAAAACATGGTCAATCTCTCCTGAAGCCCCAATTGTCGAATGGGATAGTTGCTGAAGCTTGATCGTGGTCAATGTCACGAAGAGCAATGAATTTTTTTATATATATGGTGATTAAATAATAAATTTTTTTCTTGTCTTGAGCCAGGGCAAGTTGTAAACAATTCCGTGCATGCATATTGTATTAGCATATGAATCAAAATCAAAATAAAAAGGGAAAAAATAAACACTATTAGCGGACTAAATACAAAGCGCGTTTGAAAATACAAATTATGTATCTAATGTATCAAAATTTTTATATGTTAAATACATAATTAGTGTATGAAAAATACATAAAATTCATTTTATTTAATATGCAATATTATCTAGCCATATCTAGTCCCAATTTGGGGGTATATCAAAATATAAAGAATTTAGGTAGAAACATAAAAATCAGGTAGATTTTCTTTCTTTTTTAAAGTGTAAAACCAAAGAAATAATACCAAACATGCAAAAAAATGATAATAAGCAACAAATAATAATCAATTAAAAATGAAAGAAAATAAAAAAATGACATATTAATCAACTAAAAATGACTTTGCTGGGGATCGAACCCATGAACTCAACGTCCATAGTCAAGCGCGATCCCCATGAACTCCACTTGCACAGCCAAGCGCTTTATCTACTGGGCCATCAAAAGATGGCTATGATTTATAATTAAAAGTATTAATTTAATTTCTTGCCCTAAGCAGCTGCTCAAGTCAAGTTACAAACAGTTCCACCCCTGGTGGCCATAATCAAGTTCATATGCCAACATTATCTATAGGCCTTATGACACCATTCGTTGTTGCGAGTGAATACCTTGTCAAATTGACAATCATCGTGCAGTAAATCAAGAATAATGGATACCAAAGAAAATTTTAATCTATATGCAAAACACACAACCACAAAAGATATAAGAAATTAAACATTAGCCATAAGAGAATCATGCACTTGACATCAAGATTTATTATGGTTCTACCTATTTCTTGGTGTGCATCTAATTGGAAAGATCAATATCTTTTCAATCAACTTAAATTACAATACGTGGTATTTGGATTTAAGGGAAAACCAAGCCCGTTAAGAACTTTGGAAAATAAACATATTAAGAAAACCTAACTTTGGTTCTGTTACAACATTGGGCCGGCTCCCGAAGGCAGGAAAAGTATTGAAATTCGTGTAGGTGAAGCCTGCTAAGAAAGGCAAGGAGGCCCATCAAGCCCATGGAGCCCGCGTAGATGTCTGGCCGTTTGCTCAGTCAAAGGCAGTTCGTGTTACACATGTTAAACTCCCACGTCTCAAGAAAGATGTTAATAATGGGCTCTATAATAGCATAGTAAGCAAACATCCATTATGCCTAAATTCAAGGAATGAATGTGCCACTATTATGGCAAAGCAGTTACTCACCAACGTCATTAAAGGGACACCTCCACCTATAAAAGGACCAAACCCCAATAGACGGGGAATACTCCAGAGATACTAAGTATAATGTACTCTGACAACTCATATTCTTTACTTTCCACAATAAATGCTTCCTCCTTTACTCGTCGTGACAGCTCCATAGACAATCTCCCTTTTGGTCGATCCCGCTGCCCCAAGCCTCCTTAAGTTTCCAACTAACTTAAGCATCGGAGGGGATTTGGGTCGGAACCTAGATCCGACCCCTCTAGCAATTATCTGTGCTACATATAGCTCGACAGATGCCTCTCTAAGTAGCTCGGAGCACCTCTGAGCTAGGTCGGTCTTATTCTTGGTAGCTCAGCCGCATCCACCCAAACCTGAGATACCCTCCACATAGGCATGATCGTACCAGCTGACAAGGATTCATATCACCCTAGGCGTCTGAGTCAGCCCACTTTACTATTGGCCGGGACCCATTCGTCAACAGTTGGCATCGTCTGTGGGAAATTAAATCAGTTCACATCCCAAGGCAACCATAAAGCCATGTCGACTGAACCCAACAACACTGGTCCGATCCTCGACACGAACGAGGATGCTCTGAACATTGAGGATGATGCTGGATCTTCTTCGGAAGGAGGACCAATCACGCAATTGATATCGCAAGAACAATTTAATACCTTCACCAAGTCAGTCAATGTCAGCCTCGTGGCATTGACTGTCGCCATCCAACAAATCACCCAGCAGCCATTTCAAATGGTCGTGGCACAGCCACCCCCAATCCGGCACAAGCCACTGCGGGGGCACGGCCCACGCCAAGAAGCCAGAGGGCTAGGGAGAAAAATCCTGAGCAGCAAGCCAACCCTCTACCCAATGTCATGTAAGGACCCTGGCTATGGAGAAAACACTAAAAGGGGGTTGAATAGTGTTTAAGCAATTTAAAAAGATAGTTACACCAATTTAAATGCTAACCAACAAAATAGTACGGAATAGAAATTAAACCCAAATTGAAACAAAAGCAAACACAATGATGTTTCAAGGGTTCAGATTACCCAAGTCACTTCCCGACTTGTTCCCGGTAATCCTACGTCCCTTCCACTCGGATACCTCCGGATACTCAAGTTAGAACCCTAACTTGAGGTTTCCTTAAAACCCACTTGTAGCAACCCTACAAGTGAAATTGAAATACAATCGATTGTCCTTGACTCCCACAACTTGGGAGCAAGCAAAACACTCTCACAACTGGAGAGCAAATCCAAATAACGAAAGTTATGAAATATGAAAGCAACACTTACAATCACCTATGCCTTTAAGTAAAACTTGAAGGAGAAGTGTGTTGTGTGTTGAAGACTCTCTTGGAAGAGAGGCGAAGCCCTTTCTCTTAACTGCACCAAATGCCTAGAAGATAACTTTTTGGTTCTAGGTTGGAGAGCAAGAGATCAAAGATAGGAATTCTTAGGGCTTTGGATTTGAGAGCTTTAAAACTAGAGAATGAAAGCTTGAGAGAATGAATATCAACTTGGTAACCTCTCAATGAAACAGTAGAAGCTCCTTATATAGGTTTCTCAAATCCACAAAACAGAATTAGCAAAAGCCCTTTTGGAATTCGTGAGAAAAATCTCAACGGATAGAATCTGAGCTCGCGACAGTAGACTGTTGAAGAAACCACAATCGACCGTTGTACAGTCAGCATGGGTAGGTGAGAATTCATAATGGTAACTTACCACGTGGACAGTCGACTGACGAAGCATAGACAGTCGACTGTTAAACCAACAGGCGACTGTAAATCCTTCTACAGGCGACTGGCCGTAAGTTGGGTAAGTTGAAGAAATCTGGAAAACTTCTTAGATAACAGGATAGACGACTGATGAGGAAAAGACAGTCGACTGTTAATCAGAACAGGCGACTGTAAATCCTTATACAGGCGACTGTCAAACACCTTGAGATTTTCCAGAGAGTTGAGTCAACAAATTGGCTCACAGACAGACGACTGATGCAGCATTCACAGTCGACTGATCCATTGGACAGTCGACTGTAAATTCAACATAAGTCAACTGGCCAGAGTAAACAAAGAATTAGTCTTTGGGCTAAAGATAGACATGCGACTGTTAATAAAAACACAGTCGACTGTCACTTGGACATGCGCCAGTGAATCGTTCAATAGTCGCCTGTGGGAATTAAACAAAGAAGCCCAAAACTAGATTGTAAAAGTTCGTGCATAACAGGCGACTGTAGAACAAAACACAGTCGACTGTTTTTGAGACAGGCGACTGTAAAATGTTCAGCAGTCGACTGTTATAAGCAATACAAGCAATACAAGCAATACAAGCACAATCACTTAGAAATGAATTAGAGTCTAAGGACGTTTGATCTAATGATGTCCTAAGACTAGAATGAAGATATGTGTGAGTGCTCCATCAAAGTTCTACTTCTAAGCTACATACTAGAAGAGATAAAAGAAATTTACATTAACGAACTCTCTCTTCTATTCATCGCATGAGCTTGAAGTCTTCACGAGGCTTCAATCACCATCCACGATCATCCAATCCATTTCATTTGCCTTCAATGAACTTTGAGTGTCATCCATTGCAAGTAGATCTTCATAATAAGCTTAGGCAATGGATTAACTACAAAATAGGGGATTAGTCACAAGTATTTATGTTTGCTCATCATTAACACCAAGTAGGGAGAAGTCTAATACTCAACATTCTCCCCCTTTTTGATGATGATAAACAAACATAAACAAAAAGATAAATAATTGTGCGTAATGAAAACTCACTCCCCTACATAGATGCCAATCAAGTTAGTCAACAAATATTAGGGCATCTATATATCAATTGAAGCAAATGAGTAAGATATGGATGAATGGAATGAATTTAATACATGAAATCTAGGATTTAAAATCCCTATTCATTGTAGCTTACTCCCATCTAAGGCAACTTCAATCTTAGATTCACGTTATTAGTACATACTTAGCACATTCATAATGAATCTGTATGTTTATCTCTCTCTCCCCTAGGGCATCATCCAAAAAGGTGGGAGTAGAGAACAACAACAATAATCGTGCTAAATAAGAACTATCAACAATCAAGGAGTATAAAGATATATAAAACCAAAACGCATAAAATCACATCAAATTCATATGAGAATAGAGGAATAAAAAAATCCAATATCAACATTTTAGAGATACGAAGAAAATATAATTACTCAAAATCCATCTCATCACATATAACATGAATAATCCAATATTAAGTCCAATATTGTCTCAAAAACATATTAGAAGATAGAAGAGAATATATCATTCATGGAGACAATATCACAATCAGCACACAAATATGATTAAGCAATTATACACAATGTGTGACACAAGAGGCTAAACTGGAATATCATATATATATATATATATATATATATATATATATATATATATATATATATATATATATATATACACTCCCGCGTTCGGAGGGTGGTATTGGTCTCCGCAGCCTCCGCGAGGTGGGCATTGCCGCGGGATCTAAGCTCCTCTGGAGGCTTCCTCACTCCCCCTCTCCCTGGGCCTCTTACATGCGCAGTGCTTACCTGAAGAGCACCCCCCTCTTCCAGTGTGTCCCCTCGGCTCTGGACTCGGGGTCCTGGAAGTATATGCTCCGGTGTCGGGATTTGGCGTCTACTTGCTATCGTCGTGTGATTGGTGATGGACGCTCCACTTCGTTTTGGTATGACTCGTGGCTTCCTTGTGGCCCTTTGGCGGACCTGCATTCACCTCCCCTCCCCCTCAGATACCGTCGGGTTGCTGACTTCTGGGATGGTGAAGCCTGGTCCCTTCCTGCTGAGTTTGCCCACCTTGCGCCCCTGTTGGCTTCGGGTGCTGTGTCGGATGGCCCCGACGCCTGGGAGTGGTCGGCTGTCGGGGGGTGCTCCCTCCGCTCCACTTGGTCCTCTACTCGTCGCTCCTCCCCTGCTGACAGACTAGCCCCTGTGGTCTGGTTTCCTGGGCACACGCCCAAGTTCTCCCTCACTCTCCTACGTGCCCTCTCTGACCGCCTGCCCACCACCCAGCAGCTGGCCAGGCGTGGCATTCGGGATCAGTCTACTTGTGCTCTCTGCGGTCTCTTCCCCGAGTCGACTCGCCACATCTTCTTCCGCTGTGAGTTCAGTGCTTGTGTTTGGGCAGAGTGCAGGCTTCGTCTTGGCCTCCCTCCTGGCTCCAAGTCCATCACCGTTGAAGTTCACGCGCTGAAACGATGGTTTGGAGCCAGGGGAAGATCACCCCCAGGGGTAGGCTTTCATTGCTTGTCTTCTCTGCGATGGTTTGGCACATTTGGAGGGAGCGGAACTGCCGCATCTTCAGATCTCTCAAGTCCCCTGCGACAGCCCTTCTGGCTCGGATCTCTTTGGACATCTCGGATGCCCTTGTTGGCTGCATCCCGGATGATTTAGACCATGTGGATACTTCCCTTTTTGAGTATTAGGGTATCTTGTAGGCCGTCTTTTTGTTCGCCCCCCATCATAGGTTTTCCCCCCCTTTTGTTTCTTGGCTCTCACCTGGTTGGTCGTGTGCAGGGTGACTGCTTCCCATATCAATACATACACACTTACTTTTCATATATATATATATATTATATATATATATATATATATATATATATATATATTATATTATATATATATATATATATATATATCCTCTCCCTCGCCTTGACTTCTTGTTGGCGCCGCCTTGATGTAGCCCTTGTTCATATCAATACATACACACTTACTTTTCATATATATATATATATATATATATATATATATATATATATATATATATATATATATATATATATATATATAGATTAGAGCTTGGGTCGATCGACTCTGGAAAATTAAAAAAGGGGTACAAATATTCAGTAGAGACAACGGTTTCTTTTACTTCAGGTTTGACAGTGAAGAGGAGTGTGAGAAGATACTACATGGTGGACCATGGCTCTTTGACGGGCGCCTTACGGTGCTGCAAAAATGGAGCCCTACTTTGAGACACGATCGTGATATCCTTGTCTCAGTTCCTGTCTGGGTTCAGTTCCATGGGTTGCCTTTGGGTATGTGGACGTTAGAGATTTTGAACGTGGTTGCTTCAGTGATTGGATCTCCAATTTGTTTAGATCGGGCGACTGCAAAATTAGAGAGGCTAACCTATGCCCGGTGTCTGGTTGAGGTGGACGCTAAGAAGGCGTTGCCGAAGACGGTGGGGCTCAAACTTGACGATGGAGTGGTGATGAATATTGACACAATGTTTGAAGGAGAGCCCCCTCGATGTAGCCATTGTGTATGTTTCGGACACACTGATGCTCAATGCCCAGACTTGCTGAAGCTCACTTCAATCCAAAATACTGCGAAGGAGGGAGTTAATGTTAATGAACATGTTGCAACAATTTCTGATGAAGCACCAGTTCCCAATATGGCAATACCAAATAGCATCACTCAGGTCTCAGGGGGGAGTGAATGTATTGGGAGATAAGTCTACTTCGCAGGGCCCCTGGAGGTGAGGTTCAGGAGAGTATGATTACTGAAGATCAGGTATTAAACCAAATAATTATAGAAGAAGCTATAGCAAAAACGCTGGAGCAATCAGAGGAATTGGAAGTTGGGCTACAGTTGGCTAATGTAGGGGAGCTGCTACAGAAGAACATTCAGGCAAATGATGGCGAATTGCAGGATACAAAAGTAAATGATGCAACACCAAATCAGAGACAACCCACTGAGATATCACTAGGCAATCCCTTGATACCCCAGGCTCAAACGGAAGCTGGAAATGCTATGAAGCTGGGTGCTCTCCCCCTGGTATCTCAGGATGGGGATGAAACCTGGAACTGTTACGAAGCCAACAGTGCTATGCTGTGATAACCCTGAGTGGGCAGTAGAACAAGTGAATCTTTCCGGGGTAGGAGTGCCACCAAAACCAAAGAAATCCTCCCCACCAATCCGACACTGCTGCTCATACCCGGCAAAGCACGAGGCTGAAGGAACTCGTGCGGCAACAACCAACCCAACATCAATGACAGTGTTCATATGGAACACGAGAGGCCTCAATAATCCAGTGAGGCGCAGGGATCTTAAAGATAGATTGAAGAGGCTGAAGCCAACTTTGGTTGCTTTGTTGGAAACAAAACTGAAACTGGACAATACTCAGAAATCTGGTTTACCCAAGCATTGGGTAACTCTCAGTAATTTTGAGGCTCATAGAGGGGGTCGGATACTACTGGGAATGGACCCGACGGTCTGGAAGGCAACTGTTGTGTCAAGCTCCTCTCAACATATCACAACCCGTTGTGCCAATGCGGGGGGTTTCCAAATGGTGTTCACTGCAGTATATGCGCATAATACCAGCAATGAGAGAAATGAATTATGGAAATGGCTGAGGCGGGACTTCTCTTATGCGCGACATGAAGCTTGGCTGATTGCAGGCGACTTTAACTGTGTTCTCTATACCACAGACAAAATCGGCGGGAGAAGATTGGAGGACCATATGGTGGAGGATTTCACTTCTTGTATCAATGATTGCTCCCTTCAAGTAATGAAAAGTTCTGGCAACCGAATGAGCTGGTGCAATAATCGTCAAGGGAGAGGGCGTATAGCGGCACAACTGGATAGAGTTCTATGCAACAGCGAATGGACTTTAAAGCTTACTGATTCATTCATGGAATACCTTGACCCACCTCACCAGCGATCACTCACCCATGGTGGTCAAGCTACACACGCAGGTAAATACATCCCCCAAGCCATTCAAAAGCTTTAATCATTGGTCTAAATGGGCAGGATACCCGGAGATTTTAGAAGCAAGCTGGAGACAATACATCCACGGTACTCCCATGTTTTGTTTGGTGCACAAATTGAAGAGGCTTAAACCTGTACTTCGAGCTTGGGCATGTGATCAGGCCGGTAATAATTCAGTGGTTAAATGCCGCAGGAAGCTAGAGGAGATTCGATCCAGAGTTGACCTGCATATGGATCAGAACATACAACATTGTGAGAGGGACTTATCCATTGAGTTGAATAAACTCCTGGGCATGGAAGAAATGGATGTACCGCCAAAAAAGCAGGCAAGAATGGCTTAGTTTGGGAGACAGGAATACGAAATTTTTCTACAAAGCCATGAAGGCCAGGCCAGAGTTATAATAACTTGGGGCATTTGATTGATGTGAATGGTGTTCAAAACAAATCGTTGGATGAATTAAAAACCGAAGCTCCTTTATTTTTGAAAACCTATATAATCAAGACCATTATCTGAGAAGCTTCCCTAAGCTTGTGCCAAAGCGGATTATTACTAATGACGCAGCAATCTGGTTTGATAGGCTTGTGTCTAAGGAGGAAATTAAAATTGCAGTATTTCAAATTGGGGCTGACAAAGCGCCGGGGCCAGATGGTTTCAATGGGTTTTTTTACCATCACAATTGGGAACTGATCAAGGAAGATGTCACATCAGCGGTTCAGTCTTTCTTTCAATCAGGTGTGTTACTCCCCCAGATTAATCATACTTTTCTAACTCTTGTCCCGAAAAGCCCGAATGCTTCTTGCCTAGGGGATTACAGGCCTATTGCCTGTTGTAATGTGATTTACAAAATTATTAGCAAAGTGATATGCAACAGGCTAAAGGAGGTGATCCATGAGCTTATATCCCCTAACCAAGCAGCTTTTCTAAAAGGAAGACTTCTCTCTGATTGTTCGCTGCTGGCCCACGAACAGATAAGGGATTTTAGCAACCCCATGGGTGCCCGTGCCTGTATTAAGTTGGACCTGAAGAAAGCATTTGACAGTGTTAATAGAGATTTTGTTTGCTCTATGTTGCGCCATCTGGGGTTTAAGGATACCTTCATAAATTGGATCAAGGTTTGCATTCTCTACGCCCACTTTCTCTGTTATGGTGAATGGCTCCCCGGTGGGCTACTTTGGGGGTAATCGAGGACTACGCCAGGGAGACCCTCTATCCCCTTATCTTTTTGTAATAGTAATGGAAGCTTTTTCCCTCCTGATTGATAAGGCTATGTCACTACGCACCATTCATCCTATGAAGCGTACTGGCACCATCTCCCACCTGTTATTTGCTGATGACTTGCTGGTTTTCTGTCGGGCCGTCCCCTCTTCGTTAAATGGGCTTAAACTTCTTCTACGGGAATTTTCTAGTATCTCTGGTCTTCAGATAAATTGGAACAAAAGTGCAGGTATCTTCAGCAAGGGCGCTAAAAATCATTCGGGTCTGGCTGATATTCTGGGGGATCAGACTGGCATCTACCATTACTACCTACCTGGGGCTCCCTCTCTCTGCTAAGTACCCCCAAATCTCCGATGTACAGCAGATTAATAGATAAATGCAAGAAAAGGCTAACTGGCTGGACATCGAGCTCACTCTCCATCTCTGGTAGGATTGAGCTGGTCAGATCGGTTGTATATGGTATGGTCTCCTTCTGGATGCAAGCGTTTCGGATCCCGCTTTCAATTATTCGCACAATTTCTTCATTATGTCGGAAATTCATTTGGGGGTCATCTCGCATTTGGGCATGGAAAGATGTCTGTACCCCCAAAGAGGAGGGGGGAGTAGGGCTCAGGCTCCTCTCTGATTTGAACCAAGCAGCAGGCATCAGGTTGACTTGGAGACTTCTTTCAGCTGAAGGCATTTGGGCAGAGCATATGAAGGAAAAATATGGGGACTTGGACAAATTCTTTCTTGCGACTGGAGCGGTAACTCACTCGGGAACTTGGAAATTCCTGCTTAGCTGCAGGAATATCTCCCAAAAACTCATTGTGAAGGTTGTCCATGACGGTAAATCCACCCTATTTTGGCAGGACAATTGGCTCCCATGCGGTCCACTCAAACATTTGTATGACATTCCTACAGGTGCAAACAACTTGAAGGTGGCTGACTATTGGACCGGTAATGCTTGGGTGGATGACCGGAATATTGAAAGAATCCGGCCTATGCTTCAGGGGATTGTTTTTGAAGCCGGGTTCGGACAAGTGGAAATGGGCTCCTGGTCCCTTATTCAAATTCCGAGATGCTTGGGAAGGAGTCAGACGGAGAGGTACACCATTCCCAATACCACAAGCTTATTTGGTTCGGCCATCATGTTCCTAAAATGTCACTAACTCTACTGCGAGCTTTTAATGGCAAGTTACTGACCAAGGACGCCCTGACTAGTTGGGGACTAAACTCCGATGGAATGTGCGTTCTTTGTGAGGAAGGTAAGGCAGAGACTGTTGGCCACCTGTTTTTCGAATTGCGGTTTTTCCAACTATCTACTTAATCGAAGTTTGCTTAAGATGGGGAAGAGTGGTAATTTCCCAGTATCGCTAACTGATGTTGGAGATTACTTCTTGAAACACTTCGGGAAAGGGGGTTCCTTGAGTGTACTAGCCAAGACTGCGCTATCAGCGGTAGTGTGGCGTACTTGGCAGAGAGAGGAATAAAAGAATTTTTGACAAAGTTTGGCAAGAGCAAAACTAGCCTATTTGAAGAAGTTGCTGCGGATATTCGGTCCTCCTTACAGGATAAAGGACTTGACGATGAAGAGTCACAGGATGCATTGGAGAGATGGGAGTTTCGGGATATGGGTTAAATCATGTATCTATTTTGGAATTACACTAGAGGTTATCATTGTATAATAGTAGAGAGTGACGGCGCTTGTGCCCACTCCTTTCTCTATTACACATTGGTTTCCACTATGTAATTACTTTGTATTGTTTTGTACATTTTATCAATAAAGATTTACGCTTACCTTTCAAAAAAAAAAAAAAATATATATATATATATATATATATCAGAGATGAAACATGAGTACGCATCAGATGGACATCAACATGTCCAACAAAAATACATACATCATGATCCAAAAAAATACATCATCATGATATCATCGTACATCATCAGAATATAACATCATGCCTCATCACACATCATCACACAAATATCCAACCATCAAAACTCATAAACTCAAATTGACACCACTCAAAAACGAAAACAAAATCTATGAATGCGAGTCGCCAGGTGCTGCAGAGGAAGAAGGAGGCTCTGTGACAGCAAGGGTATCCTCTGGAGGGTCAGCAGCAGTAACAGCAACAGCATCAGCAGCATCATCATCAGCATCCTGAGTAGAGGCTCCACCAGGATGCACAACAGCATCAGTGACGATGGGCTGAGGAGGCTCATGAGACAGAGGAGGAACAAAACGTCTCAGATGCTCAGGGAAGGGTATCCCCTAATGCTGGAATGATAAGGAAGCCAACTCATATAGACCAGACACCATCTCAAGGAGGGTGTCAAAAGCCGGAGGAGCAGATAAGGATGGCTGGTCAGCTAGTGGAACCGTGGAGGAAGACGGAGCTGAAGTGGAATTCCTCTTCTTTGATGCAGACTGTAGAGCCGAAGAGGACTTCGACTTCGCAGAAGCATCATGGAGAGGACCAAAAGGCACTGGCTCGTAGGGAGACAAGTCAACCCCAAAGTGACGAAAAACAAGAGTAAGAAGTCCACCATATGGAATGTTAGACGAGGAAAAAGTAAACTCGACCTTGTCCATCCTGTCAAGGAGGACACCGGCCCAGTTCACGGACATCCCAGAGAAGATCGCATACATACACCTCAGTATATCCTGGGAAGGCTGGTCAGATGATCCATTCTTCGACAGGATGTTGGACTTCACCACGAGGTGAACAGCCCAACCCCTAGCCGAAAACATAGACGACCTAATACCAGAACTAGGGCTGAGGGTATCTCACGAATCATGTCCCGAAGGACAGACTGATCAAGCTCGTCGATATCAGAAATGAAAATGTCCGAGGGAAGAGAACCGGTGGAGGGAATCCTAAGAATGGTCCCTAAGAGAGAGGTATCAATACGAATGGGGGTTCCCTGAACAACGGTGTCAAGGACTCCGGTGGAAGAATACTCACCATGAACGCGATTAGCATAGAAGAGCTTAACCAAAAATGGATACGCTCTAGGAGCTTCGCTCTGAGAGAATCGAAAAAGATCGACCAAGTGGGTAGCAGAAAGAATATCTGAAAGTCTCTCAGCGGTGAAGGCGGGAAAAACGATATACCGCTCCCTAAGAAGTTTGATCCCTATAAGAGAGTGAAATTTAGCTAAGCAAATATCATCTCGGCAAATGGGAACAAGAGGATCAGAAGGGGACACTACAGGAGACTCTTCTGCAGAACTCGACACAGAAGGAGGCTGATGGGGAGCCTCAGCACTAGTCTCATTGATGCTAACCAATGGGCTTGCGCTGACGCTTGGTCAAGGGATCAGTGTCAGAAGAAGAAGACCCTGAAGGAGAATATCCCAGCGGTGAGAAGAAGAGGGATTTGGCATGTTTGGTTCGGGCTTTGTAGGGTTTCTTGTTCTTGGCAACGGTAGGTTTAGGAGCCCTAGGACGCTTAGGAGCCATGATCTTCCCCTTTCCCTTGGTCTTGGGAGCCATGGAATCAATCAATCGAAAGAGACGAGTATCGACAAGAGATGAAATCAAATGACAGTAATCGCACGAGAGAGAGAGAGAGACCTAATCGAAAGGCTCTAAGGCACACCCAAGAGGCAAACGACTAGCGGGGAGAAGGAGATCGACGGTGACAGCTGAGGAAAAGAGCGGGAAGACGAGCGGTTTCAAGACGAAGGAGAGAGAACGACGTGGGTTGAAATGAACCGTCTCGAAGTTTATAAGAAAGGGGGGAAATAATCTGGGCAGTTGGATCAAAGAATCGACGGCTCAGATCGAAATAGTGAACCGTCACAACAGTAGACAGTTAACTGATGAACAAAAGTCAGTCGACTGTCTGAAGTGATAAGAAATAAGCTCAGGAAGACAGACCGTCGACTGTTGAGTAACATACAGTCGCCTATCCAAGGGACAGTCGACTGGACTATACACAATATTTTGTAAAAAGATACAAAAGATCAAATCCTCTAACATTGTCACTATTCGTAGTGATCATGGGGGAGAATTTGAAAATGAATCTTTTACCAAGTTTTGTAATGAAAATGGCATTACACACAATTTTTTTCCTCGTGCTCCTCCACAAAATGGAGTAGTAGAAAGGAAAAATAGAACTTTACAAAAATGTGCTAGAACAATGCTTTGTGATAGTAGTCGTGGAGGCAGTGGATGTTGTGAGGAACATCCGGGAGAAGCAGAGGATTGCTCAGGACCGTTTTAAGCATTGGGCAGATGCTAAACGGCGACCATTGGAGTTTCAGCCTGGAGACCACGTCTTTCTCAAGATCTCTCCGAATCGAGGAGTTATCCGATTTGGAAAGAGAGGCAAGCTGAGTCCAAGGTACATTGGGCCTTTTGACGTCCTGGAGAGAGTTGGAGCGGTGGCTTACCGCTTCGCATTGCCGCCGTCACTGGAGGGAGTTCACGACGTGTTCCACGTATCCTAGTTACGTCGATACGTCAGTGATCCGTCTCATGCTGTAGATTTCTCGGAGATCACGGTTCGTCCGGATTTGACTTATGATCAGCAGCCAGTTGAGATTCTGGACCGATGGCAGAAGCAGTTGAGCAATACGACCGTCGACTTGGTTAGAGTGCAGTGGCGTCACGATTCACCTGGGAAGTCCACCTGGGAGCGCGAGGATGATATGAGAGAGCGCTTCCCGCACTTGTTTCAGAGCAGTGGTTGATGTTGATTCCGATGGCGGAATCATTCATAAGGTGGGTAGGATGTCACGGTCTGTTTTCGATCGTACGCTTTTCGTGCACGTACTCTTGTTCGTACACTTATTTATTTTGGACCTTTCTTGTGTCCGAACCTTATGATGTAATATGCCGTTGTGACCCTCTGGAAGAGTATTAATTTGTGGAAATATTTTGGAACGTCATTTCACGGGTCGTTCTCCCACAATTTGACTTTGTTTGAAGAGGCTTCGTGATTTTCACTTTGGTCGTGAGACCTTTTTATTTTTAGTTTCGTTTCTCGTCGCCCTAGCCGTGATCAATCCCCTTGGTTTCATTTCTCTCGTCGTCACGGACACCCCGGTATTTTTCTCGTAATTATCGGGTTCCTTTTGACCCAGCTGTGCACTAATCTCCCTTCAAACGTCATTAAAATCTAAGTTGCACAAGATTAATACCCTAAGCTAGGTTCACCCTCTTTTCCCCTTAACTGTACCCTACTCACTCACACTCTCTCTTCCCTTACCCTCAAACTACCCAAAACCCAAAGTTGTTTAGCATTGGAAATCAAATCCCTCATACGTAACAACAAATCTCTCTTCCTTCTATTCACCACCCAAAATCCTACATTTCCTTAATTCCACTCTCTTCTAGCCCCTTAGGTGCACCCCAAAACTAGCCCCGAATAGCAAACCCAGCCCAATATAACCCGAAAGCCCTAGGGTTATTTTTACATCACGCGATCTCCTTCACAGCGCCACAACGCAAAACTTCCCTCGCGCCGTCATCGTCTTCCTTCTCTCCGACTTCATCCCTTCGACGTACCCCCTTCCCCGTCGATCTCCCTCCGACTAAGACCCGGGGCCGCTACCCTGTTCTCTGCCGGCGCACGGCGGCAAAACCCCAGGACGCCCGTGCAGTAACACTGCTGCTCTTCACAGCAGCGCATAGTGCACAGGATACGGCGGCGCCGTCCCACGCGCGGCAGATCCCCTCCATCAGAAACCGCCTGTAGCAGTGCACAGGCCGCTATTTTACGGCGACGACGCTTCTCTACCTAAGCAGCGACACGCGGCATCCCTGCGACGTGTTTAACGGCGTCCCCCTCACGCGTTCCTTGTCCCCTCCCCGTGCCCAGATCGCGCGGCATCCCGATAGCTTCGTGGAGCACCTCTTCACCTCAGTTAGTTGTGTTCACTGCTACAAGTTATTTTCAGTTGCTTTCTCCTATTTAAACCTTATGTTAGTATTTACAAGGAAGAGGGTATAACAATATATATGTTTTTGGCAACACTTGTGGCATTGGCTAATGTTAATAAGAGGCAGCAGTAATATTTTATGATCCTAGCGGCTAAATGTTGTAAACGTATTTTTAAACCAGTAAGTTGGCGTAGATAACATGTTAGTATCATTAATAATATGATGTGAATCCCCGTTTCAAGTTGGAGAACCTAATTAAAATTGGAATCACTAGACGTTAACAAGATTGTTAAAATCTATACCTGTCGTAACGAACTTAACTGAACACGTGATTTATCAACAGAGAACCCGTCGTTCCGTACCGTTCGCAAAACCAGAATCCAACCCCTGACATCGCTACTCGACGTCAGAGTAGCTCTCGCGTCGTGTTGAGGTAAGTCCCTCTTCGTAGGAATCACCACTCACCTGTTAATCAACTAAAAATTGGTAGTTTCTGATTGTTTGTGATTCACTAATCAAGATTAATAATTGGGACTGTAGGCTGGACTGCGATCTGAACACATAGGTAGTTTGGACTCTAATTGATCGTGACTTCAACGTGACTATTCAGGCAAGTGATACTTGCCAGTAAATGTTTTAGGCCACGTTTTTAGGCCAATTTATGTGTTAGCATAAAGAGACTAGGCGGTGAAATGATAGCTGCCTAGACGACCCTATTCGATCTAGTTTGACAACGAAACTAGATCCGACACTCTATTTGATCTAGTTTGACAACGAAACTAGATCTAACACCTTTACCATGCTTTCATTCATGCTGCCATGTCATGTTTAATTTCAATTAACGGTACGCACTTAACTGCTCATTCCATGTCATGACATGCATCATAATGTCCTATCGTGATTGTGTAGCACACGCTACAAATATTGTAACTATTGAGGCTAGGCACCTGCTTTTGCAGGCACAACCCTATGCCAAACTAAATACACATCCTGGCCCGTGATCCAGAAGCGAACACAGTGTTGTTGGGAAACCAACGCTCGGTACACGTGGAGGGGTATGGTTAAGCGATCACTTGATCGTAGAAGTGTGCTCGTACAGCCACTTAAGCCAAAAGGCGTAAACCCTATGCACAAAATGACAAGTTAGTGTTCATGAATCGTGAAACAGTGTTTTTCGTAGTTACTGCTATGACTTGGATGCATGTCATCATGTCATCTTAAATTGTTGCAATCTTTTAATGTCATGTCATTTCATTATATTTAGAACTGCTAGTCGCTTTTCTATATTTGTATCCTTGCACAAAAGTTCTCCGCTTCCCTTGGGAGACTTTTACTGACATGTGCCCTTTTCTCTTTGGGTTTCACATGTCAGGCTTTGAGACGCAGCAGGTAGCAGAGGACGAGCAGTTCGTGGACGCTGAGTTTGAGGTCCCTACAGAGACCGAGTTTGAGGACACTGGTGACCAGTCCTAGACTCCCTTGGAGTCTCTCTTTAGTTGTTGCTTTTCCTTAGTTGCTGTTAGGTTTCAGTGCGTAGCACCTATCTCTTTTAGTTTTGTTTCGGCCTTGCTTTAGGCCTATTGTTCAGACTTGTACTTTTGTGGCTTTGTGTGATGTTGGAATAATTGTTGGATGTTTTGTTGGTGGATGTTCTTTTATCTACTTCGTTATTATTATTGTTGTTTCGTCGCAATGCAAGGACCTGCTACTATTTGAATTTTTACAGACGCTTATCAGACTGCAGCTTCACAGCTCCACGTCTGAGCGGACCTCCTCACGTCTAGCCTTCCATATTAGAGAAGCGGGGCGTGACAAAGAACAAAAGAGGGAACTCCTCCAATAGACGGCTACTACATAAAAAATATATATTCTCCTCAATCCCTAGCAAATAACCCTAGAAACCCCAGCAAAACCCCTTTGAAATTCGGGCCAAATTCGTTTCTGGCCGCAACTTAAATAGAGGGCCCAAGCTGACTCGGACCGAGTGGAATTTTCACTTAGCCAAGTGGCAGATTCCAGCACTGTAGTTCCATCTTGTAAATATTTCATAGATTTCATCCGACCTTTGTTTCGCGCGTTCATGAATGCGTTGGAACTTTCATGAAGTCTACTATCTATGAAAAATATCAGGAAAATACTTTGTCGACTGGAATGATAGTAGATATTCAAAGAGTGAGAGGCTGTCCTGAAATCTGGGAGCTTTACTTCACTCGACCGAGTGTGGTTGCACTCGATCCAAGTAGTCTTCATGCTCGGTCGAGTAGCCTTTGACATTCCATTTTCCTCGATCTGAAGAAATAGTCGCTCGGATCGAGTGGCAAGTCCACTCGATCGAGTTCAGACGCTAGAATCTGGCTCAGAAACGTCGATCAGCTGTAATTTTCACTCGACCGAGTAGGAAGTTCACTCGGTCGAGTGCCTTTTGCGCTCTTCAATCAGCTAAGTCTTCAGATTCAACTCCTTTTCGATATACCTACTCAGACCGAGTGTCAAGTCCACTCGGTCCGAGTGAACTGGAAACTTTTAACAATGGGGGAAGCATCATCTCTTAGCTCTTCTTCTTTGTTCTATCTTCTTTGGCTTTCTTCTTTGTTCCTTCTTCTTTGGCTGTCACGCCCTGCATCCCATTAAACTTGGGAGAGAGGACACGAGCAGGTCTGCATGGGCTGGAGCGGTGAAGCTCCAACCCAATAAGCGTATGTGAGTAAACCATAGGCAGGTCCTTGCATGCAAAATCAGAACAATATAGAATTTCATTATTACAACATTAATGTCTGATTACATGTACATAAATAAGGCCTAGCATGGCCATTAGGACAGTTACATGGAATGAAAGAACACCTGAACAAAATGCAACAATACCGAAGATTAAATTTTAGCACGGCTGCGAAAGCACGCTGTTCCTCAGCAATGGGTCTCAACGTCTGTGTACTCCTGGTCAGCTCAACCTCAAGGCATGCTCCTCTGCAAAATTTGTCTAACACCTCACGTATATTTCACAAGATAGAAAACAAGGAAATATACGTCAACGAGGATCGCTTGGGAAGATTTAAAATGTTAGTAGAAATAACCCTCGGCAAGGTTTTCAAAATAGTTGCATGGCATTTTAAAACATTTATAATGACAATTATAATTGCAGTGATTTACACTAGCATGGCAGTTCTATTTTAAAAGAAACCAGTAGCAGTTTTATATGTTCATATGTCTGATGCATCCATTTCAATCTATTCAATAGCGTGTGTGAGTTAGTGACTAAGATTCACGTCGTTAGACGGCAAGTAAGTGAATTTACCTTCAGGTGCCCCCGAGAGGTGACCCGTTTACTACCGACTAGTGCCCGCGAACTCAACCCCACCCACGTGTACTTTAATTGTCTGGACCACGAGCCAGATACAGCGAACCGAGCCATCATGAGTTATAATACTAGAACGAGCAAGATGACTCAACAGACTCTTTTGTTATTGTTCTATAATTTGCCAAATCTTAGCGTGCAATGTCTAAGATTTGCCAAACCGGCCAGCAAGTCTATGATGTGTCTTCTGTAATTTACAAGGTATTTAACAATTACTATTAACATGTCCACACGCACATACACAGGTCTATATCTTGCAATGCACAAAAAGTAAACATATGCAGTATTAAATGAAACGATAGTTAAAATGTGGAAAATGCACAACTTACATATCAAAATATCTCAGTTTAAACAATTAAATGCAACGGTTATAAAACGTGGAAAAATGTACACTTGCCTGTTTTTGATGATTCTGGTGTCTATGAGTTCGTCATGACGATTGTTAAGCTATTGAACAACTGGTTCTCTGGTTTGATTAAACATATTACTGAATTAGGTTCGTCCGGGCATAAATTTAATAATAGTACGTTTTTTATTAGGTCCTCCATTCTAGGGTGATGTTCATTAAGTAAAGTTACTGTTCAGCCTATAAAGTACTTAGTTATGAAACTAGCATGCACTTATATGCTAACAAAAGTAACAAACTACATCATAAACTAAACTACATATTTTATAATCTAAAATATTATTATTAAGTAACCAAATGTGGTACTGCAACCTACTGTTAATAGCCTGGGAAGTACTGTTCATAACCTCAAGGAGGTACTAGTCTATATGTTTTAACAAAAACATAGGCCTAAAGGGGGTGTAGTTGGCATGAGAGCTTAGTATTATAGCATTGGAACTCACAGCTTTCCTACAAGGCTACAAGGCTACACTCATTCGTTTTATAAATTCATAAGATAGTAGGGTACTGTTTTCAATGTATAAAATATAACTAACATTTCACTCCATATAAACACTATTTATAAAACTAAAGGAAACTTACGTGCTCTTGTAGGTTGAATGCGTGGCTACGGTGTGGCACGGCGAGAGAGGGGCTCAGGCGGTGGTCGGTGCGAGGAGATTGGCGTCGAGCTATTGAAGAGAGGGGGCGTGGGGCACAAGGCAGCGGCGACGACTGCGGGTGGCTGTGGGGTTGAACTTTCGGAGGGAGGCGACTGATCGGGGTTGGATGAAGGAGGAGCGGTGTTGGCGAAGCTTTGTGGGGGCAGTGGTGTTGACCGGAGTTGATTGTGGTCGGAGGCTTTTTGTGGGTTGCAGCGGGTCGTCGTTTGGGTTGCGTGGGTTACGAGAGGGGACACCGTGGAAGGGAAGGTCGGAGTGGTTGGTAGTTCAGCGTTGCGAGGTCAGAGAGTGATGACTGCGGACGTAGGTGAGGGTGGTGCGTGGGCTGAAGCGTCGAGAGGGATTGTGGGGCTTAGGGGAGTTGGGAGCAGGTCGTTGGGTTCTTTGAGAGAGAAGGGTTTTGATGGGAGGAGAGGGCTGTCGGGCTGTGGTCGAGAAAAGGGGAAGGGTAGGTGGTTGCAGGGAGATGTGAAGGGTGATGCAGCTTCGGGAAGTTCGTTGGAGTTCAGATGAGGGGGAGGAGAGGGCGGTCGGTGCTTGGAGAGGGCCGGAGGTGGCTGACGATAGTGACAGAAGTAAGGAAAGGAGAGGTGGTGGTTTGGGGCGCGGTGGAGTTCGGCAGGTGGCTGGGCGATCTGCGGGTGTGGGCTGCCGGAGAGGGTTCTCAGGCTGTCGGGCAGGCGAAGGTTAGGGAGATGGGTTCGACTGATATGGGAGGGGGAAGGAAGATGATGCCTCTCTTTTGGGTTTTTGTAGAGAAAAGATATGGAGAAAGAGAGAGATAGTATGTCGGGTGATGGGGTTGAGGGCTGTACCCGTTGGAGAAAAAGTGGAGAGTAGTTGGGATATAATAAGGTTGGATTGGATTTGATATGATTTGTTTTAAATAGATTTCGAGTTTCAAATTCCTAGGAATATTTTAATATATAATAATACTAATAATAGATTATTACGAATTCGTGTCCCGACATCCAAAAATTACAAAAAAATACCGGGGCGATCGTGACGTCGCGAGGGTCATGAATACGGGGTCCAGTCACGTGTCTGAGCTAAGGAAAATACAAATAAAATCATGACGTAAAATACATATAATACAATATATTAACGAAGTACGTACGAAATACGTACGGCAGAAAAGTGGTCGTTACATCATACCCACCTTAAGAAAAATCCGTCCTCGGAATTTCTTAAGCTAGATAAGGATCAAGGAAACACCTGATAGATGAAGGATGAAAGTAATATCATAGTATCAAGAAGGCAAGAAACATATAGAGGAACGAAACTTCTGAATTGAATAGATCTAAGATTTGAAACAACTACAAACAAACAACGACTAGGGATATGACAAAGCTATGATAGGCACATTTATGAGATGAATCATTAAATATGATGATTGTACAGGACTAAGACGTCATCTTTCGTCACCGGCTCATCGTCTGTAACTTCCTAGGCCACCATAGAGTAAGTTTGGTGCTGACTGAGACGCTGGGGAACCAAAGGTGATTCCTGTTGAGCAGGTCCAGGTATTCCAGCAGGTGATTGATGGTTTGAGTTGTGAGTGCAGTCCCTCGCAGCATGTGTAGGTGCTTCACAAATCAGGCATTGGTTTAGCCTCTTCATACAATCCCACCTCTGATATCCGGTCTTGCCACAGAAGTGGCAGGTCAGCTATGTACGGTCGACATGAGCAGCTGGCCTCTCGAACTGCATGGTATGGGGAGGCCGAAAATTTCCTCTGGGCTCCATCTTAGGTGGCTCTATGGGACGCTTGATTTCTCCAGCTGGGGGTCCCATTGGAAGTCTCACCGTAATTTCATGTTCCTGCGCACAATCTAAAACATCTTGAAGTCTCATCAGTTTTGTCGAGGTCATCAAGGCTTGAACTTCGGGATTCAGGCCTTTGCGGAACTGAAACACACAGTCTTCTGGGTCCTCAACCAGGTAAGGTGGGAAGCGGCTGAGCATAGAAAACTCAGTCGCATACTCATCGACGGTCCTATCTCCTTGGACCATATTAGCGAAGCGTTGCTGAAGTTCTCTTTTGGCTGCCTTGGGAAAGTATTTAGCATCAAACCTTTCCCGAAACATGCCCCAAGAGATCGGTCTGACTAAACGTCTCTCTTCCAGTTGCCACCAACTCCTAGCATTGTTTATTAGCTGGAGCTTCGCGACATCGACCCATCCTGCCTGGGGGATTCGAGCAGCACTCAGCTTATCCTCAGTTCCTTGGGCCCATTAATCAGCAGCTAAAGGCCCTTCTTTTCCTGAGAAGATCTTAGGTTACAGCTTATGGAATTGCTTAATTCTGGGTTCAGTCGAGGAGGTGGCGATGCAGGTTGCGCAGGCTGTCGTCCTTGTTGAATCAGTTGATGTTGAATTTCCAACATCCCTCTCATGACACCCCATGAGTTCATGGATATCGGGAGTACCACTTCCGTTGGCTCCATTTCTGTTTCGAGTGTGGGGTCCACCTGTCATGCTACAAAAGAAACAAAGTAAACATTTGCGTACAAGATCTATCTAGACAATCTGGCTAATAATGACATCCATACTGTTCCGAGTATTTTGCAGAATGCATGACCTGTATGGGCCACCACTAAAACCTGTCATGCCATGCATCCCATTAAACTTGGGAGCGAGAAAACGAGCGGGTCTGCATGGGCTGGAGCGGTGAAGCTCCAACCCAATAAGTGTATGTGAGTAAACCATAGGCAGGTCCGTGCATGCAAACTCAGAATAATATAGAATTTCATATTACAACATTAATGTCTGATTACATGTACAAAAATAAGGCCTAGCATGGCCATTAGGACAGTTACATGGAATGAAAGAGCACCTGAACGAATTACAACAATAACGAAGATTAAATTTCTGCAAGGCTGTGAAAGCACGCCGTTCCTCAGCAATGGGTCTCAGCATCTGGGTACTCCTGCTCAGATCAACCTCAAGGAATGCTCCTCGACAAAATCTGTCTAACACCTGACGTGTATTTCACAAGATAGAAAATACGAAAATATACGTCAGCGAGGGTCGGTCGGCAAGATTTAAAATATTAGTAGAAATGACCCTCGGCAAGGTTTTCAAAATAGTTGCATGGCATTTTAAAACATTTAAAATGACAATTATAATTGCAGGGATTTACACTAGCATGGCAGTTCTATTTTAAAACAAAGCAGTAGCAGTTTTATATGTTCACATGTCCGATGC
Source organism: Scilla litardierei (assembly GCA_030789695.1). NCBI lineage: Eukaryota > Viridiplantae > Streptophyta > Magnoliopsida > Asparagales > Asparagaceae > Scilla > Scilla litardierei. The sequence continues at coordinate 12,046,892 of CM061130.1, read as the reverse complement.
ATCCATTTCAATCTATTCAATAGCGTGTGTAAGTTTGTGACTAAGGTTCACGTCGTTAGACGGCTAGTAAGTGAATCTACCTTCAGGTGCCTCCGAGAGGTGACCCGTTTACTACTGGCTAGTGCCCACGAACCCAACCCCACCCATGAGTACTTTAATTGTCTGGACCATGAGCCAGATACAGCCAACCGAGCCATCATGAGTTATAATACTGGAACGAGCCAGATGAGTCAACAGACTCTTTTGTTATTGTTCTATGATTTGCCAAATCTTGGCATGCAATGTCTACGATTTACCAAACCGGCCAGCAAGTCTATGAGTAGCCAAACCAGCCAGGAAGTCTATGATGTGTCTTTTGCAATTTACAAGGCATTTATCAATTACTATTAATATGTCCACACGTACACATATAGGTCTATATCTTGCAATGCACAAAAAGTAAACATATGCAGTATTAAATGAAACGGTAGTTAAAACGTGGAAAAATGCAACTTACATATCAGAATATCTCAGTTTAAACAATTAAATGCAGCGGTTATAAAACGTGGAAAAATGTACACCTGCCTGTTTTTGATGATTCTGGTGTCTATGAATTTGTCTTGACGAGTGTTAAGCTATTGAACAACTGGTTCTCTGGTTTGATCAAACATATTACTGAATTAGGTTCGTCCGGGCATAAATTAAAAAATAGTACGTTTTTTATTAGGTCCTCCATTCTAGGGTGATGTTCATTAAGTAAAGTTACTGTTCAGCCTATAAAGTACTTAGTTTATGAAACTAGCATGCACTTATATGCTAACAAAAGTAACAAACTACATCATAAACTAAACTACATATTTTATAATCTAAAATATTATTATTAAGTAACCAAATGTGGTACTGCAACCTACTGTTCATAGCATGGGAAGTGCTGTTCATAACCTCAAGGAGGTACTAGTCTATATGTTTTAACAAAAACATAGGACTAAAGGGGGTGCAGTTGGCATGAGAGCTTATTATTATAGCATTGGAACTCACAGCTTTCCTACAAGGCTACACTCATTCGTTTTATAAATTCAGAGGGTAGTAGGGTACTGTTTTCAATGTATCAAATATAACTAACATATCACTCCATATAAACACTATTTATAAAACTAAAGGCAGCGTACGTGCTCTTGTAGGTTGAAGGCGTGGGCACGACGGGAGAGGGGCTCAGGCGGAGGTCGGTGCGAGGAGCTTGGCGTCGAGCTATTGAAGAGAGGGGGCATGGGGCACAGGGCAGCGACGATGAATGCAGGTGGCTGCGGGGTTGAACTTTCGGAGGGAGGCGGATGATCGGGGTTGGAGGAAGGAGGAGCGGTGTTGGCAAAGCTTTGTGGGGGCAGTGGTGTTGACCGGAGTTGATGGTGGTCGGAGGCTTTTGTGGGTTGCAGCGGGTCGTCGTTTGGGTTGCGTGGGTTACGAGAGGGGGCGTCGTGGAAGGGAAGGTCAGAGTGGTTGGTAGTTTGGCGTCACGAGGTCGGTGAGTGACGACTGCAGATGTAGGTGAGGGTGGTGCATGGGCTAAAGCGTCGAGAGGGGTTGCGGGGCTTGGGAGAGTTGGGAGCGGGCCGTTGGGTTCTTTGAGAGAGAAGGGGTTTGATGGGAGGAGAGGGTTGTCAGACTGTGGTCGAGGAGAGGGGAAGGGCAGGTGGTTGCGGGGAGATGTGAAGGGCACTGCGACTTCGGGAAGTTTACCAGAGTTCAGGTGAGGGGGAGGAGAGGGCGGTCGGTGCTTGGAGAGGGCTGGAGGTGGCTGACAGTGGTGACGGAAGTAAGGGAATGAGAGGCGGCGGTTTGGGGCGTGGTGGAGTTCGACAGGTGGCTGGACGATCTGCGGGTGTGGGCCGCCGGAGAGGGTTCTCAGGCCGTCAGGGCAGGCGAAGGTTAGGGAGATGGGTTTGGCTGATATGAGAGGGGGAAGGAAGATGTTGCCTCTCTTTTGGGTTTTTGTAGAGAAAAGATAGGGAGAGAGAGATAGTACGTGGGGTGATGGTGTTGAGGGCTGTACCCGTTGGAGAAAAAGTGGAGAGCAGTTGGGATATAATAAGATAGGGTTGGATTTGATATGATTTGTTTTAAACAGATTTCGAGTTTCAAATTTCTAGGAATATTTTAATATATATAATAATACTAATAATAGATCATTACGAATTCACGCCCCGACATCCAAAAATTACAAGAAAAATACCAGGGCAATCGTGACGTCGTGAGGTCGTGAATACGAGGTCCGGTCACGCATCTAAGCTAAGGAAAATATTAAATAAAATCATGACGTAAAAATACATATAATACAATATATTAACGAAGTGCGTACGAAATACGTATGGCAGAAAAGTGGTCGTTACATTGGCCTACTTCTTTGGCACCTCTGTTGAGTATTGGTGTTTCATACCAATCTTATTTTGATGATGATCACAATATTATGTTGTTGCTAATGAATCTCATGTTTTAGTCTCTCAGTTTATTTCAAGGATATCTTTCTTGGAGACTAATCACTTAGTGTAAGGATGGACATCATGTGAAGAAGGGCCATAGTTTGGACTCAAGAAGTGCCAAAGCTTGGAGATGGTGGAAAGCACTCAAGGCATCAAGATTGAAGACTTAGACTCTTTGAGAAGCATTGTAATCCATGTAATTTACTTTATTGCTTTCTCTCTCTTTTGAGTATAGGGTTAATGTAATGCCTTGTTAGATGGTTTACTCATTCATGCACATGCATTTAACCATCTTAGTGAACCTTAGGATTATCATAGAATACAACCCAATAGGTTCACTCTGTCCAAAGACTCATTTGGAGTCTCTGGCTTTCCGTCAGTCGCCTGCTTAAGGAAACACAGTCGACTGGGTGATTTCCAGTCGCCTGTAGATCCTTCTACAGTCGCCTGACATGCATGCATTTTTGATCCATGTGTATGTCGACGGGGGAGTTAATATATAATATGTTTAAATTATTTTAAGACATATTTTAACTCTCATTTCGGAGGTTATTTGAGATCTTTATTCACATTTGGTTATTTTGGGTCTCAAACCAAACCTCTTGTTTATTGCCAACATGTTTCATGATATATTTGTTTTTGGCAATATCTTTGTGTATCTTTGATGCTTGATTTTTCCATATCTATTGCTTTGATACACTTTAGGCTCATGGCTCCATTAATTATGGTATTAGATCCTAGAAGTCAAAAGTTGACCATTTCTATGTTCTAGGGGGAGCATGGGATAGTGAATTGATACCCACTAAATTTTTAAATTTGGTATCATACATATCTTTCTTTTCTTGCATATTGTCACATCTTGGTTAAGATGACAAAGGGGGATATTTTTGATGTCCACCTTTTTGACGATGTCAAGGGGGAGAGATATATGCATTATGTGATCATATCTATAGGGGGAGAGATATATACATATGCATATGGTGAGAGATATCTCTATAGGGAGAGATATATAGGATTAGATAAACCATTCATGTTTGCATGCTTTTATTCTTTGCAATTGGTTTATGTAATCCATGCCTATTATATGTCACCATGTTTTCTATTGGTATTATGAGTATTTACCTTTTGTGTAGCTCATTATGTAATTGGTGCATATAAGTAGGGGGAGATCATTAGCAATGTGCTTTAATTCTTTATGATTTACATAATGTGTGTCATCATCAAAAAGGGAGAGATTGTTGAGTATTGGTGTTTCATACCAATCTTATTTTGATGATGATCACAACATTATGTTGTTGCTAATGAATCTCATGTTTTAGTCTCTCAGTTTATTTCAAGGATGTCTTTCTTGGAGACTAATCACTTGGTGTAAGGATGGACATCATGTGAAGAAGGGCCATAGTTTGGACTCAAGAAGTGCCAAAGCTTGGAGATGGTGGAGAGCACTCAAGGCATCAAGATTGAAGACTTAGACTCTTTGAGAAGCATTGTAATCCATGTAATTTACTTCATTGCTTTCTCTCTCTTTTGAGTCTAGGGTTAATGTAATGCCTTGTTAGATGGTTTACTTATTCATGCATATGCATTTAACCATCTTAGTGAACCTTAGGATTATCATAGAATCCAACCCAATAGGTTCACTCTGTCCAAAGACTCATTTGGAGTCTCTGGCTTTCCGTCAGTCGCCTGCTTAAGGAAACACAGTCAACTGGGTGATTTCCAGTCACCTGTAGATCCTTCTATAGTCGCCTGACATGCACAGCTCAAGTCAACATTTCAATTGACTCAAACTTGAGCTTTACGCACAGTCGTCTGTCAATCAGTTTACAGTCGCCTGTATTTTCACAGTCGCCTGGAGATTGGTCATCAGTCGCCTGTATAGCGTAAGTGCAATCACTGCATCTCTCTGTCTTCTCTCCATATTTTACAGTAGTCGACTGATGGATAATGTACAGTCGCCTGACTATTTGACAGACGACTGTAGTATTAACATCAGTGGCCTGTGCGAAGTATTGGAGAAAGAGTACAGCTCTCTGTTTCGTTCCATCCCCTGAAGCGGTCGTCAGCTGAAGGTTTTACAGGCGCCTGTCCTGTTTGTAAGTCGACTGTTTTGTCTTCTTCAGTCGACTGTCCTGGCTCAGATTATAGCCGTTGGATATTTTCTAGCCGTTGATCAGTTGACTGTCTTATGATCATCAGTCGACTGTTCCTGTCGTTTTCACCCAGTTTCTAGTCGTTGCAGATCTGTTCATTTGGCTGTTTCTTTGGGTTTTTTGGGCTTGATATAGGATTCCTATATATATGAATGTGCTGCCATCACTTGAGAACTCTTGACAATACTTGATAACTCTTGACTCTATAGAAAATCTCAAGAGATCAATAAGCAACTCTCAAGCTCCCTCATTTCCCTCTATTGATCACTCATCTTTCTTCATGCATTGAAGTCCAGCTCAAGGGAAATCATCCAAGTGCTCTCAAGCATATTCCAACACTTGGAGACCCTCTTCCATGCCTTGCATTCATTCATGAGTAAGCATCTCAAGGCATAGGTAAGAGTATTTACTTTACTTAGTGTAATTTATCATCATATTTCTCTTTGTGGGATTAGGATACTCTATTTGTGGGAGTTTCTCTCTTTGTGGGAGATTGTCTCTTTGTGGGACTAGGGTATTCTCTTTGTGGGAATTAACTTTCTTTGTGGGAGTTCTAGTGTCCTAGTGAAGGGCTAACCCTAATTCTCTGAGTGGGAGTTAGTGATTCTCTGTGTGGGAGTCTTGATCCTCGTATAGGATTGGTTGGGTCCTTGTGTAGGGCATAAATCCTCTTTGTGGGGTATCTCCTTGTGAGATTTGTATTCACTTCTCTGTGTGGGAATATAGTGAATATTGGTGTGGCTGGATGCACCCAAGTTTGGGGAACCAGGGTAAAACTTTGTGTTTGCGTTTGGATTGATTGTGTCTTTTAATTCCTCTTGCATTTATAATTTCGCATTTGCAAGTTAAATTTTAATTGGTCAATTTTATTGCCATTACACTATTCACCCCCCCTCTAGTGTGTGTTGTTAATACTGCAAGGGTTAGACGATCCCTACAATTGGTATCAGAGCGAGGTTATAGCATACTGCAACGATGGCATTCAACGCTACATCCGCGCCTCATGAAGAAGGTCTTTCTACCATCAGACCCCCGCTCTTCAACGGAACCAACTACCCGAGTTGGAAAATCAGGATGATTGTCTACTTGAAGAGTCATGACCTTTGGGACATAACGGAGTCACCTTTCGAGGAGCCTACTTCACCCGCGGCCTTGAGAACTAAAGCGGAGAAGGACTTGATCAAAGTCAATGCGAGGGCTATGTGTGTTCTCCATTGCGCCCTCACTCCGGATGAGTTCGATCGCATCTCCATGTGCAAATCGGCCAATAGTATTTGGCACACATTGGAGATCTCTCATGAAGTGTTACTTCAACACAAGGAAGAGTTTCAGTCAACCAAGCCCGAGAAGAAAAAGGGCGTTGCTCTTCATGATGAGAAAGAATCTTTCAAATGGAAAAAGTAGTTCCAATAAGAAGCTCCAAGTGAAGATGAAGAAGATCTTAGCGTCGATGACTACATCGAGCTTGCCAAGCAATTCAAGAATTTCAAGGCATTCCTCAAGGATAATCAAGGTATGTCTTCATCAAAGTTTGCCTCACAGTCTAACAAGTTGGTTTGTTTCAACTGCAGTGGAATAGGTCATATGACTACCGAATGCCCTTCCAAACCCAACATAGATACCTATAAAGGTAAAGGAAAGAAACATTGAAAGCCAAGTCCAAGGTCAAGAACCAAAATAAAGGACTTATCGGCACATTTGATGATTCCGATGGGGACACATCTAATGAAGAAGAAGATGATGACAAGGAGCACAATCAAAGGTGTTTCATTGCCTTTGATGACTCTTCATCAACTTCATCTAACTCAAGCGATGAAGAGATAGAGACATGGCTCAACTCCAAAGAAGAAAGTTGCTTCATGGCTAATAGGGAAGAGTCTTCGTCAAGCTCAAGCGAGGATGAAAGTGATGAGGAAGCCGAGGAGGAAAAGCCATCCTATGAGGAGCTTGACTACCGCCTAAATGTGGCCTCCAATTTGGCAAGTAAGTGCATCGACTCATATGAGAAAATGAAAGCTAAACTTGACAATGCTATGAGTAGGGTGCATGATTTAGAATCTTCTAGTGTAAATGTTCATGATGAAAAGCATGTGTATGACACTTGTGAGAGAGACACACTTCTCTCTCAAGTTAAGGAATTGAGCCTTTCTAATGAAAATCTCGTTGCTCAAAACCTTAGCTTAGATGCTCACATTCAACAACTTACGTTGAAATGTGAAGAGGAATCCCGGAAGCTCATAAGTTTTGTGTATTCTAGGGATTCACTCCACGATTTGTTGGAAAAACAACATCCGGTAAATCATAGAGGAGGTTTGGGTTATATTCAAAATGTGGTTCCCAAACCCACCTCTAATTCCTCTTATGGTGCAAATACAAGAAATATTGCTAAATCACCTAAGAAGAATCACCATGCTTTCTTGTACAACAAGAACACCAACAAGAAGCATGTAGATCACGAGGTAATGAGGAAGAATGAAAAATCTTCATTTTTTGCTAAGAAGCAAAATCCTCATTCTTTGCATGCTAAGAAATTTGTTTCTACACCTAAGCATGCCACATCCTTTCCTCTTGCAAAGGCAAAATCCTTGCCTAGGAAATCCTTGAGATTATGGATTCCCACTAAAGTTAGTTTGCAAGAGAGATATAGTTACATCAACTCTCTAGTTAAGGATGTGATCACCTCGTGTGATTACGTTAGGAAATCAAACTCCTCTTGGGTTTGGTTACCTAATATTTAGGTTTCCCACACACATTTGCATATTGCATGGGTATTGTGCTTAAATGTTTATTTTTAGCATACCCATTGTTTGTGTGTATCTCATGATTTTGAAAATATTTTCAAACTTATTTTTCATGAAAATGGGAACCTTGGGGTTTATTGACATACATGCATTTTTGATCCATGTGTATGTTGATGTGGCAGTTAATATATAATATGTTTAAATTATTTTAAGACATATTTTAACTCTCATTTCGGAGGTTATTTGAGATCTTTATTCACATTTGGTTATTTTGGGTCTCAAACCAAACCTCTTGTTTATTGCCAACATGTTTCATGATATATTTGTTTTTGGCAATATCTTTGTGTATCTTTGATGCTTGATTTTTCCATATCTATTGCTTTGATACACTTTAGGCTCATGGCTCCATTAATTATGGTATTAGATCCTAGAAGTCAAAAGTTGACCATTTCTATGTTCTAGGGGGAGCATGGGATAGTGAATTGATACCCACTAAATTTTTAAATTTGGTATCATACATATCTTTCTTTTCTTGCATATTGTCACATCTTGGTTAAGATGACAAAGGGGGATATTTTTGATGTCCACCTTTTTGACGATGTCAAGGGGGAGAGATATATGCATTATGTGATCATATCTATAGGGGGAGAGATATATACATATGCATATGGGGAGAGATATCTATATAGGGAGAGACATATAGGATTAGATAAACCATTCATGTTTGCATGCTTTTATTCTTTGCAATTGGTTTATGTAATACATGCCTATTATATGTCACCATGTTTTCTATTGGTATTATGAGTATTTACCTTTTGTGTAGCTCATTATGTAATTGGTGCATATAAGTAGGGGGAGATCATTAGCAATGTGCTTTAATTCTTTATGATTTACATAATGTGTGTCATCATCAAAAAGGGGGAGATTGTTGAGTATTGGTGTTTCATACCAATCTTATTTTGATGATGATCACAACATTATGTTGTTGCTAATGAATCTCATGTTTTAGTCTCTCAGTTTATTTCAAGGATATCTTTCTTGGAGACTAATCACTTGGTGTAAGGATGGACATCGTGTGAAGAAGGGCCATAGTTTGGACTCAAGAAGTGCCAAAGCTTGGAGATGGTGGAGAGCACTCAAGGCATCAAGATTGAAGACTTAGACTCTTTGAGAAGCATTGTAATCCATGTAATTTACTTCATTTCTTTCTCTCTCTTTTGAGTCTAGGGTTAATGTAATGCCTTATTAGATGGTTTACTCATTCATGCATATGCATTTAACCATCTTAGTGAACCTTAGGATTATCATAGAATCCAACCCAATAGGTTCACTCTGTCCAAAGACTCATTTGGAGTCTCTGGCTTTCTGTCAGTCGCCTGCTTAATGAAACACAGTCGACTGGGTGATTTCCAGTCGCCTGTAGATCCTTCTACAGTCGCCTGACATGCACAGCTCAAGTCAACATTTCAATTGACTCAAACTTGAGCTTTACGCACAGTCGTCTGTCAATCAGTTTACAGTCACCTGTATTTTCACAGTCGCCTGGAGATTGGTCATCAGTCGCCTGTATAGCGTAAGTGCAATCACTGCATCTCTCTGTCTTCTCTCCATATTTTACAGTAGTCGACTGATGGATAATGTACAGTCGCCTGACTATTTGACAGACGACTGTAGTATTAACATCAGTCGCCTGTGCGAAGTATTGGAGAAAGAGTGCAGCTCTCTGTTTCGTTCCATCCCCTGAAGCGGTCGTCTGCTGAAGGTTTTACAGGCGCCTGTCCTGTTTGTAAGTCGACTGTTTTGTCTTCTTCAGTCGACTGTCCTGGCTCAGATTATAGCCGTTGGATATTTTCTAGCCGTTGATCAGTTGACTGTCTTATGATCATCAGTCGACTGTTCCTGTCATTTTCACCCAATTTCCAGCCGTTGCAGATCTGTTCATTTGGCTGTTTCTTTGGGTTTTTGGGCTTGATATAGGATTCCTATATATATGAGTGTGCTGCCATCACTTGAGAACTCTTGACAATACTTGATAACTCTTGACTCTATAGAAAATCTCAAGAGATCAATAAGCAACTCTCAAGCTCCCTCATTTCCCTCTATTGATCACTCATCTTTCTTCATGCATTGAAATCCAGCTCAAGGGAAATCATCCAAGTGCTCTCAAGCATATTCCAACACTTGGAGACCCTCTTCCATGCCTTGCATTCATTCATGAGTAAGCATCTCAAGGCATAGGTAAGAGTATTTACTTTACTTAGTGTAATTTGTCATCATATTTCTCTTTGTGGGATTAGGATACTCTATTTGTGGGAGTTTCTCTCTTTGTGGGAGATTGTCTCTTTGTGGGACTAGGGTATTCTCTTTGTGGGAATTAACTCTCTTTGTGAGAGTTCTAGTGTCCTAGTGAAGGGCTAACCCTAATTCTCTGAGTGGGAGTTAGTGATTCTCTGTGTGGGAGTCTTGATCCTCGTATAGGATTGGTTGGGTCCTTGTGTAGGGCATAAATCCTCTTTGTGGGATATCTCCTTATGAGATTTGTATTCACTTCTCTGAGTGGAAATATAGTGAATATTGGTGTGGCTGGATGTACCCAAGTTTGGGGAACCAGGGTAAAACTTTGTGTTTGCGTTTGGATTGATTGTGTCTTTTAATTCCTCTTGCATTTATAATTCTGCATTTGCAAGTTAAATTTTAATTGGTCAATTTTATTGCCATTACACTATTCACCCCCCTCTAGTGTGTGTTGTTAGTATTGCAAGGGTTAGAGGATCCATACAACCTCAAACATGTCATCACGAGGTTTCTTGGAGATTAACCCATAAACTCCAGATTACTTCAATTTCGATCCAAATCCCTGAAATAAGACCAAACGCTCTCAAAGTCAAATAGTCCCAAACAGTTGTATAAAAGTGTATCAATTGAGGAATTGGAGGGTGAAATGCGTCATGAAAATATGCGACGAATCATGCAAAATAGGAGCATATAAGCCGACATCCTATGCCCGACTTCATTCGCAGTCCCTCTGCAGCCCCCATCTCCGACAACCCAGCCCCCATCTCCCTCCTTCGACCTCCCACGTTCTGACCCCTCATCCGACGTCCCCAGCCCCCTCACACTCTTCCGCCCACTCTCCCTCTTCCATCATCCGACATTCCCAACCCCTCCCACACTTCCGCCCACTATCCCTCTTCCCCACCGCACATTCCAAACCATTCTTGGGGGGTTATATGTGTGTCGGGGTGGTATTAGGTAGGGTAAAATTTGAATGGACGACCGGTGCACGTAGCAATTTCCATTTCATAAACACACACGCAACAAAATAATGGGCTACTGAGGGCATGTTCCAAATGTTGAATGTGGAGTGGAAATTGGAATTTGTACACTGTTCACGCAGTATTCACAACTTTCACAACTTATTTTCCTTAGGTCCGTTCCTTTTGTTGAAAATTTCGGGAGGAACGTTGGCTGATGTGGATCCGAGCTGGCTCCTCGCTGGCGACGATATTCTCAAATCTGCAATCCGCGAAAAATCCGCGAATTGCACTAATTTCTTCTGAGAAAGTTGATGCTGGCCCCTACATTCTCAGACTCCTTGCTCTTTCGTCTAATCGCAGCGTACATCAGCAGGCCCACAATGTTTCTTTCGGTTTTTTTAATTCAGATGGAGCACTGTGCACTTACAAGTGCACAGTGCTCCGTGATTTTTTTGTCATCATTCGTCGTTTTTTTATTCTTTTTAAATGGGACGGAACACAGTGCATCCATGTTGTTTATGGATTTTAATAAGTTTGTGTTTTTATTTGTTTATATTTAAGGATTATAATTACATATTTTAGTTTACTTATTAAACTAATTAGTAAAACCCGTAGACTATACTCCAAACTTTCTGCACCCAACTTTCAACATTTGGAACACAAGAAAGTTGTATGGGCCCCACAAAAAATTCTCAAAACAAAATTCCAACCAATTTTTCAACATTTGAAACACAAAACTAAATTTTTCTCACATTCAAGATTCCACAACCACTCAACTTTCGACAAAACCATCTATATTACAATTGAGGGAAGATTTTGAACTTATCCTATGTGGCAATGTCATGTCAAGTTTTGAAGGGAAATTTCTTGGATTGAGGAAATTTGTTGGAAATACACAAAAGCATTGAAACTTTTTTGAAAACTTATTTGTTGGGGGAACAAAAGTGGAGGAAACCAACTCATTTAATATTGGTTATGAAAAAAATGTTCTGCACACACACAATCTCATCTTGGGAATGAACGCGAGCTGTGGGGAGATGCTGCCAACTCATTGATCCGCGTTGCAAAACCCTGTAAAATTTCGATACCATCTGCTAATATTTCAGAGGAAACTAAATTTTTGGGAACTAAGATTTTGAGGGGACCTAATAATTATTGAGCTTTAATTATTGATGTTTATGTTGTAAACCTAGTGGCTATGGAGTCCATAGCCCTGTATTTATAGTAGTAGGGTTACATAATGGGTGGATACCCACTAACGGGTAGGCCCACCAAAAGCCCGTTTATAACACTTCCCCTTATCCATCCATTGTTGTAAGCCGTGATGAACACTTTAGGGTTCATAGAGCTTATCTGATCATGAGTCTATGGATACTTCTAGATCCCTAAGTTTAAGAGTACTTGCCTCGTTAAAACCTTTGCCAAGGAAAACCTAGTAGGAAAAACCAGTGGCTAAGGGAAAAGAGTACAAGTCTCTGTAACTTCTCCTGATCGATGGATAACATCAGGGGTGGATACTTCTGGATCCAGAGTTGATGTGGCTGCCTCGTTAAAACCTTTGGCTATGGAAAACCCAGTAGGAAAAACCAGTAGCCAAGGAAAAAGAGTACAGCACTACATTAACTCTCCCTGATAAGTACAAGCTTCAGGCTTGTAAATCTCTCAACTGTCTCATCCCAATTCCTAGTACAAGTTTTCTAAAGGTACTGCGAGGCAAAACTTTAGTGAACAGGTCTGCCAGGTTGTCGCGAGACTGGATCTGCTGAATATCGATCTGGTTGTCCACTTGCTGTTCATGCGTCCAGAAGAGCTTGGGGGAATGTGCTTCGTCCTGTCACCTTTGATGTAGCCACCTCATAGTTAAGCGATGCAGGCAGCATTGTCTTCATACATGGTGGTAGGTCCAAGATCTCCCGTCTTCAGGCCGGTGGTCTTGAGGATATGGTTGATGACTGATCGAAGCCAAAAGCATTCTCTGCTAGCTTCATGGATCGCAATGAGCTCGGAGTGGTTGGATGAGGTTGATGTCGATGTCTGCTTCACGGATCTCCATGAGATGGCCGTCCCACCGTACGTGAACACAAAACCGGTCTGGGACTTTGCGGTATGTGGGTCGGACCGGTATCATGCATCTGCATAACCGACCAAGTCGGAGGATACACCTTTCTTGAAGTATAGTCCCATGTCCACAGACCCTTGGAGGTAGCACAGAAGTTGCTTAACTCTGTTCCAGTGGCGCTTCGAGGGCGCTGAACTGTATCTGGCTAGTAGGTTAACTGCGAACGCTATATCGGGACGCGTGCAGTTTGCCAGGTATAGGAGTGCTCCAATTGCACTTAAGTAGGGTACTTCAGGACCCAGTGTTTCCTCCCCCTCTTCCAGCGGTCGGAAGGGGTCTGTGTCAATATCCAATGATCTAATGACCATTGGTGTGCTAAGCGGATGACATTTGTCCATAAGGAAGTTTTTCAGCACTTTCTTTGTGTATGTCGATTGGTGTAACAGGATTCCTCCGCTTAAGTGTTCAATTTGTAAGCCTAGGCAGAACTTCGTTTTGCCAAGGTCTTTCATCTCAAAAGTCTGTGTGAGACTTTTGGATATCTCACCTATCTCTTCAGGAGATCCGATGATGTTCAGGTCGTCTACGTAGACGGTAATAATTACGAATCATGTTCCCTTTGCTCTTATAAAGATGCAAGAGCAGACTTCATTTGTTGTGAATCCTTGTTGCACCAGGAATTCACTGAGTCTGTTGTACCACATTCTACCTGACTGTTTTAGACCATACAGTGATCTCTGGAGTTTGACAGAGTAGACGTCCCGAGGTCTTTCTGTCATTTTTGTCGGTAGTTTGTATCCATCTGGGATTTTCATATAGATGTCCTTATCTATATTTCCATATAGGTATGCAGTCACATCGTCCATGATCTGCATATCCAAGCCTTCCTTTGTGGATAGGCCAATAATGAAACGGAAAGTGATCGCGTCCATGACCGGGGAATATGTATCGTCATAGTCTATTCCTGGTCGTTGGGAAAAGCCTTGGGCAATAAGGCGCGCTTTATAACGCACGATCTCATTATTCTCGTTTCTTTTTCTCACGAATACCCATTTATATCTCACAGGTTTAACACCCTTTGGTGTTAGGACTACAGGTCCAAAAACTTTGCGCTTCGAGAGTGAGTCCAGCTCTACTCCTATTGCCTCATTCCACTTTGGCCAATCCTCTCTGCGTTTACATTCTGCTAGAGAGCGTGGGTCGGTCTCATCGTCGTATTCAGTGACGTGAGTGGAAATAATGAGTGTGAAGTTATCATCGATGATTGTGCTTTTTCTGTCCAGTACCTCCCCAGTACGTACATAATTTAATGATATCTCTCCTATATTTTCCTCTTCAGGGGTTGTTAGGAGGGGAGAGGTAGCTGGGCTGAGCTCAGCATACTGTGGTGGTATCGTTATTATTGCTCCAGGATTTTTCCTCTTTCGAGGGTTCTTATCTTTGGAGCCTGGGGGTCGTCCTCTTTTTTGTTGAGGTACGGCTGCTTCTGCTGCTGGTGGATTGCATCCATCTTTGGGTATGTCAATCCTAGCTGGCGTATTTGCAGCAGTGACATGTGATCTGACAATCTTCTGGTTGTCAGTGAATTTGTCCGGTAAAATGTGAACTGTGTTTTGAATTTGAAGGATCTTCAAGATCTCGTCTTCACATTGATTTGTACGCGGATCAAAATGGGATAAAGTCTTTGTGTCCCATGAAATGGTCTTTGAAGCTTCTGGCTTCTGTGTGTTAATGCCTAGTTTGGGAAAAGTGCTTTCATCAAACTCACAATCTGCTAGACGTGCTTTGAAGGCGTCCCCCGTAAGGGGTTCGAGGTATCTAATGATCGATGGTGAGTCGAAACCAATATAGATACTAAGACGCCGTTGAGGACCCATCTTGGTTCTCTGCGGTGGTGCTATGGGGACATAGACATCACATCCGAATATCCTCAAGTGAGAGATATCGGGCGGGTTCCCATATGCAAGTTGCATCGGAGAATAAGGTTGACTACCTGACGGTCGTAATCTTATTAGCGATGCATCGTGCAATATGGTATGTCCCCATGCACTTACCGGCAACTGGCATTGCATCAACAATGGTCGAGCGATCCATTGTAGTCTCTTTATAAGAGATTCGGCTAACCCGTTCTGGGTGTGAACATGAGCTACAGGATGTTCAACTTCTATGCCGGTTGCTTGGCAGTAGTCTAGGAAGACTTGTGATGTGAATTCCCCAGCATTGTCCAGACGCAATTTCTTGATCTGGTTGTCTGGGAAATGTGCCCGCAACTTTATAATTTGTGCCAGTAGCTTTGCAAAGGCTACGTTGCGGGTGGACAAGAGGCACACATACGACCATTTCGAAGATGCGTCAATCAGTACCATGTAGTACCGAAATGGTCCACTTACGGGGTGAATAGGCCCGCAAATGTCTCCATGTATTCTCTTTAGGAAGCTTGGAGACTCAGAGTCCACCTTCAGGGTGGATGGTCTCGTAATCAATTTCCCTTTGTGACAAGGGGAACAAGGATGTGCACCCTTCCGAAGTAGCGTCAGGCTTTTCAGGTTAATTCCACGGGATTGGGATATGATGCGACACATCATATTCCTTCCAGGGTGTCCTAGTCTATCGTGCCAGAGTTTGAATTCTGGTTGATTATGGCACTTCTGGTGCTCGAGTGTGTTTACTTCTATTGCTCTGATCCTTGTGTGGTAGAGACCCGACGGGAGTCCCTCAAAACGCTCGACGGTGTTTTTAGCACCGTTTTTATGAGACGTTACATATAGGAATTCTCTGTTTTGTTTGCTCACCGTTTCACGGTGGTATCCATTTAAGCGGATATCTTTAAAGCTTAACAGGTTTCTATGCGAGCTAGGGAGAGAAGCGCATCTTTTATAAGTAGTTGTGTTTTGTTGGGGAGCATAAATTGTGCTTCCCCTGATCCTTCAATGATACCTGATGGACCGAAAATTATATTTACGGTGCCATCGTATTTATTAATGCTTTGAAAAAAGCAGATGTCTTGGAGGATCGTGTGCGTAGAGGCACTGTCCACTAGGCATTTAAAGTCCATCTATTTTAAGAGAAAATATCGCAGTATAAGACACACACAAAAAGATATACTACTGATAATCAATTAATGTCTGAAAAAGTACTCGAACATGCTAGAAATAAAGACAAGCAGATAAATAGTTTCTCAAAAAGAAAGCTACAATGCATAGAAAATAGATAATGTCCTCAGTCGAGCAGGTTATCGTTTGAGAAGTCCTCAGCGATGAACCTGATTGGTGCCAGGTCTTCTTGAACCACCAGGTTTGTCTCAGCTTGCTTCTGGCTCGCTTTGTACAAGTCCTGCAGGTGGCGTGGAGTCCGACAATTCCTGGACCAGTGTCCAGTCATGCCACACCTGTGGCACTTATCTTCCCAGTCCTTTCTGGGGGCAGATGTCTGGCCGTCGTCCTTTCTCTTCCACACATTTTTCTTCTTCCTCCCCTCATTGTTGCTTCTGGGAGGGGGTCCTCTAGCCTGCTTCTTCATCGCTTTACCCTTCTGGGGTTTGCCTTTGAAGTTGCTCCTCTTCTTCTGGGAGGAGCTGTGATGCGCTTCAGGCGCAGGAGCAGTGCCGGTACGGCGTGAGTTATGGGTGGCCAGAAGAAGGTCACGATTTTGCTCTGCCATCAGAAGGCATGAGAGAAGCTCTGAGTATTTCGTGAACTTTCGTTCACGATACTGTTGCATTAGTATGACATCCTTCTCGTGGAAGGATGTATACGTCTTCTCTAACATGCGCTCCTCCGTCACCTTTTCACCACACAACTTCAGGCGTGAGGTGATGCTAAAGAGTGCCGAGTTGTACTCGGCAATAGACTTAAAGTCTTGGAGACGGAGGTTCTCCCATTCATATCGCGCTTGGGGAAGTATAACATCTCTTTGATGTTTATACCTATCCTCGAGGGCTGTCCATAACTCATACGAGTCTTCCACCGTGAGGTACTCGGCCTTCAGTGTCCGATCGATATGGCGTCTGATATAGATAATTGCTTTCGCTTTATCTATATCAGAGACCTTATCGCATACAGCGATGGCGTGGTTCAATCCCTGCGCTCGCAGATGGAATTTTATGTCCAACTGCCAGCTTAAGTAGTTCTTGCCTGAAGCATCCAAAACGTCGAAATCGACGCTCGCAATTTTGGCCATTTATCACTCTCTAGATCCTACCCGCCGGATCTAGTGACGTTCGGTGAAGGAAGCCCGTTCGCGTCGCATTCGTCCGTCGGCAGGGGTTCGGCTCAGCCTTGAGCGTGCTGATAACGTGTTGTAAACCTAGTGGCTATGGAGTCCATAGCCCTGTATTTATAGTAGTAGGGTTACATAATGGGTGGATACCCACTAACGGGTAGGCCCACCAAAAGCCCGTTTATAACAGTTTATTTAAAATTAGTGGGTCCAAGATTTTTAAGTATATATTAAATGAAGCACGTGTCAAAGGCGTCCGTGTCGAAGATATATGCTCCGTTTTTTTTAATTTGCAAGAAAAAAATCTTAAATTAACAGTGTGTGCGGATACAGGTTATAACTAGTTCTCAACATGTGGACCAGACCTGAGTCTGCAGGTACGTGAGTCTTCCTCCTCCTCTAGAAGTATGAATGATGAAGGATTCAATGGGGGAATAAATGTGGAAATTTCTGGAAATACAAAAAAAAAACTAAATTTTATTACTGTTCTTTTAGTTGACCATCTCTTCTTCTTCCTAGAGTCGAATAACCTTCTTTTTTATAATATTGCGTGCTTGTCTTGCTATCTCTCCATTTGGGGTGGTTGCGTGGTTGGTTTCACACAAGCATTTGTCAGTTTCCTCGAACTTTGTTTTGTTGCTTTCAGATTCAAATTAAATTAGGTTTGCTTTTTTCCCCCAAATTCAGACCGCAGCGTATAAAATATAACGGCGGCGTCGGTGGTGGGGGGCGGTATTCTCAAAACCCATCCTCTTCACGTTTCTCACGGTTCTTTGAAATTTCCCGTTTCAAGAAAACCCATAAACTAAAGGGGTTTTAGTAAAAGCGCCCAATTTTGATTCTGGATTCGTATATCCTTGGGAATAAAAAAGCCAAGAAAGAGGTAAACAAGGTTTTTTTGGGTTTTGGCTTTGTTTGAATTGGGAATAATTTGATGGGAGGGAAGAGTTCGACGGAATCCGGCAACAGTGGAAGCTTCAACCGCAGGCCGTCGTACCAGGAGCGGAGCTACTCGAGAGAGCAGTCATGGAGTCGGGCGCCTAGCTATCAGAGTTACCCTCCTCCTCAGTCGCCGACCTCGGCACATGCATATGATCCATATGGCCACCAATCTCCTTACCCTCAGGGGTATTCCCAGCCTTATGAGTGTCCTCCGCCGTCAGCGCATGCTTACCCACCACCATCTCAGACGCCGCAGCCGACGACGAACTCGAGGCCGCAGCGGAGATTGGATAGGAGGTACTCGAAGATTGCTGATAACTACAGATCACTAGATCAGGTAATTGTATCTGCAGATTGCTGGTATATTCCTCCGCATTTCATGATTTAACTGCATGCAAGCAATGGATAGATTTTTGTGTAACGATAAAATTTCTGCTTTGTTTCGTTCAGTAGATTCTAGGGTGGTGTGTTTGTGAAATGAGAGAGAGATGATATACTCTATGTAATGTGTCCGTAGCTTATGCTACCATGATTGAATGTTAGAGCACAAGGTCTAAGATATCGTTGGGCAACAGAGCCTAGTTTCCCACATTGTAGCCTGTTGGAGTTTTGGGCCATATCCTAGTTTGTGAAACTGAGCCTTGTTTGATACCAAAATAGAGTTTCAGAAACTGGGGGTTGGAAAATTGATTTTCATAAACTATGAGAGGAACAATTGGTGACTTAAGTGAAGCTCCAGTTTTAAAAACCGAGGTTTCTACGAATACAAACCTTGTTTTCGATTTTCCATAAATGAAACCCCAATTTCACAAATTGTGTTGTTATAAACTAGGCTAATAATTTTGGATTAAGTACAGTCACATAAGTGGCTGCTTTGATTTTATGTCCTAGTTAATGCACCAATAAATTCCCATGCATTGTATGTAATTGTCTCTGAGATCGTCATGAATTGGTTCCTTCATATGTTGATTAACCTTGACCTCATTGATTGAAATTTTGGAAGGCACTTTATGCAGGGAAATAATGATGGTTACCTTCCTGCTACTTATGATTACTGACACAGAACTCCTGAGACCAGTGCTGCATATTGGTATTACATTTGCATAGTTCTGGTTGTAGCCTCCGATTCTCTTTTATTTGTATGTGGTTGGCTTGCTCATCGTGCTTGACATAGCGATATGCATTGTCACCTTAAGATGCAGTTGTCATTGGTACCACAACCACTGTGCTAACTGCTAACACCACCTCTGGCTCTGTGCCTTTGGAGAGGGGGATCAAGTACTAGGTTTATGCTGCCACCTGATATGGGTACTTCACTGTTTGTTTAAATCTGGGTTTCTCAAATAGACTCTAAAAACATAAATCCAAATTACCAAGCTACCCAGGTACACTGTGGGTCCAAACTTTGCTTGGTGATTGTGAAAAAGCATTACCAATATGCACAGAACCGAATAAAATCTCTATTTGGTTTGAATTCTGCAAATCCTGAAGATAAATTTTGTGTTGCCAAATCTAAAACCATATGTAACATCTTCTTGCTTGACTCGGTCACCCATTGTTGCCAAATCTTTTTTTCGTCTCTCATGCGTCCTACTCAACCTTGTTCCAATAATCGAATGCGCTATTTACTCTACACCTGCATTCCTATCACTTGTTAGGATCTGGCAGAAGCTTAATGTTTCACGACACTCCTGAGTCTATACAAATTATTTTCATCTCTATTTATAACAAACCTTAGTAGATGGGATTGCCTTGATAGTACTTGTTTCATAGTTACCATGTTTTCTATAGGGGGGTGCACACCTAAAAGGTTGCTAAAGCCTAAATGCATAACAACATGTAAGTGATGTAACGAGAAGAAAAACAGAGAAAGTATGCAACTATATGCATAACAATATCTTTTAGAATAATTAAAAAATGAATAAGAAGAACAAAGAATTTATAAATATGACCATTTGTTTTTAATATCGTTGTTTCAAGTGTCCTAAGAGAAGCCTAGATGGCTGCCCATTTCATTTAATGTCAATACAAAAATAGAAGAGTGCAAACAATCATTTTTTGATAAACTAATCTCCATTGGCTCTTTAAGAATTTTATTAGCTCCATTCATTTTGATTATTAATTAAAAGATATTGAATTAATGTTTGATTCGTTATTATCCTAAGAGATTCCACATGGCATATAAAGAATTTTACGTTTTTTTTTGTTTTTTTGGCGTTCTATCAATTATTTTCCTCTACTCTTTATAAATGACTCCAAAAAACCAAAGAAAGTGCAATTCCATGCAATACTGCGTGCTATACAGAGTGTGGATATAAAATAGGAGTGTATTATACAAGGTTTTAGGTCTCGGTATCGCTCTTCTGAAAATTTAGGTCTCGGTTTCGGTCTTGCCTATTCGGCGGTATCGAAAGCAAGTTACGGTTTCGTCTGTATCGTTAGTTTCGGAGTTTCGTTTCGGGTATCGGTATCGGTTTCGGAGATACTTTAAATATGTATATACTATATACACACACAGTACAATGATGGTTTCGAAAATCCTTAAATCTAAACCTATCAAATACTATTAAATACTTAAAAAACTAAATTATTAATCATATATTATCAAATACTAAAATTTTATTTATCTAATATAGCAACCAAATGTGTTAAGATTGGCTCATGTTTTTGTAATCAAATGAGTTTGAGCAAGCTTATGCTAAGTTAATTCGAGTTGATTGTCGAGCTTTTCAAACTTATTTATAGTCTTATACAACAATTTATTATGAATCGAATATCGATTCATTAAATGAGTTGCAAGCAAGCCTATTCGAGCCTATTCGAACTGAGTGTGTGCCCAGAGTGAGTCCAAAAAAGTGTATTCATGAATAAAATAGAGTTTTATGATCAAGCTCGATCCATTTTTATCAATAAAACTCAAGCAGATGTTCGAGCTTTCCGAGCTTGTTTTATATCCATGCTTGAGGGGGCAAATTTTTCTACTAGGATCGAGACGGAACAAAATTGAAACTCGAACCAAATCTGTCAAATTTGAACAAGCTCAGCCAGCCTACACAAGTTGAATTGCAATATGATCATCCTTAGATTTCTCTATTACTGATCTTTTTTGGGAGATTTTGCTGTTGGGACAAAGCCAAATATAATTGGATAAAATTTTGATATGTTTTATCTTAATTTTGCTTTGCGCACATACCACTTATTTACAAGTTTGTCACAAAAATCCAACTGCTGTGCGCACCACCGGTTTTACTCTACGCACTTCCACTTATTTACAAGTTTGCCATTTAAAAAATGCCAAGCCCCCTTTCAGCAGCACTGGGACTCGTTCTCTCTCTCTCTCTGCTCTCTTTCTCTCTCTCACGATAGATGGTCGTGGCGGCGAGGCAGTCGGTGGGACGGGTTCGGCAGGGCGGCGATGCGGCGGTGAGTTCAATTTTTTCATCATCATCTTTTTCTTCTTTTTTTCTTTTTAAAGCCATTTTTTCTTGCTTTGCCTCTTCTTCGTCTAATTCTTCATTGTTTTCAAGTCGAAACCCTAGGGTTTCTTAAAATTTCGTTTGATTTTTGTTTTTTCTCAGTTTTCTTATGGGTTTCGGTCGTTTCGGCACCGTTTCGACCAGTCCAGCCGAAACCGAGTTTGGATGGCCATATCGGTGTTCGGTGGCCACCGAGACCGAAACAAAATGGCCAAAACCCTAAGGTTTCGGTCGATACCTTGATACGATCTAGGTGGATTTCAGAGAAAAGGAAAGATTTTTATGGTTGAAAAATGTAAAAGGTGGAATTTTTAATAGTAGATTGAAAAAAGAAGGATACAAGGGTTGGCCTCTTAAGGAGAGGAGGCTGCTCTCCTAGCTTTCTTTTGAGACGAAAGCCTAAGTCTCCAATAAACTAAGCTAAGTAGGAATTACTTTCTCTTCACAATCGATGCCTAGCCTTCTAGCCTCGACTCCCTTCAAATAAGAAAAATATCCCTAGGGCAACACATAATAGCAAATGACTAAAAGACCCAGCCTCCATTCATGCCTCGATTTATGCACCTCATTTGTCACCTTACTTTATTTGTCGCCTTAATTTGTGCCTTGATTTGTGTGCCTCAATTTGTGTGCCTCATTAGTCGCCTTATTTTGTGCATTGATTTGTGCGCCTCAATTTGTGCCTTGATTTGTGTGCCTCAATTTGTGCCTCCATTTGTGCGTCACCTCTGCCGCTGATAGGTTATGATCATATCATTACTCCGCCCCCGAAAACCACATTGTCCCCAAGGTGGTGCATGAAGTCTGCGGCGGTAAATACTCCATATGGAGATGTCCCTCTCCCCCGGATCAAACGGCCACCTACGAGCTCCATTTTCCTCGAAACGTTGCTGCAGGCGTGGGAGAGTGTATGCGGTTAAGTCTTCTACGTCTGGGTTCTTTCCGTTCTGAATTTGGACTTCAAACGGGCCCGGAATCGTCAAAATACGGAATCCGCACATGAAATTCCTCGAAATTAGTCCAAAAATCGAAAAGGGTGAAGCCGTACTGTTTCGTGGCTGAGCCGGCTTGAGCCGGTGGCTCGACTGAGCTGGCTAATTCCTTCGATGCGGTTATGGGGGCAACTGGATCGAGCCGCCCCTGTAGCAACGACAGCTCGCCGTCAACGCCTTCGTTTTTCAACGATTTTACCGGCAGTTGCTGGCGAAACTAGGCAATCTTTCTTGTCGTGGTGTGGCACAACCGATGGTGGTAGCGGTGGGACATGATCTCACCGGAGCTACCGTTAGCGTCGTTCGAAAGGCGACGCTATGGGCCGTTGGGGCTTCTTCCGCGACGCACAAGGCCCCAACGGCCTCACCGGGGCTGCCGAGGCTCTCTGGGGGTTCGTCGGAGCCGACGAGGCCCTCCAGGGTCTCGTCGTGGTGGAGGCGAGACGCCGAGGGCTCGTCGTAGTCTTCTGGGGACTCGTCATGGTCGCGACGGCAATCTGGGGGCTCGCTAGGGCCAGATCTGGTTCGTCGATCCCAGTCAGCGTCGGATTTGGGTCGCCGATGGCCGTAGGCTTCAGATCTGCACCATTTTCATCCCTCTTTCATATCTGAAAGTTCTACAGCCTTTTAGCATACTCCACAGCTTCTTTTATATCAGCGATTTCGTCTTTTACTTCATCCTCTTCGAAAATTCCCTGGGATTTTATCATATTGGCATCCGCAGCTTCATGAAGACCCACTGCTCTGTAAGCTTGCTCTCTATAAACAAAAGCCGTCAAATTCTTTGAGTTGTAAACCAAGATCTCCGGACCCAATTCAATACAACTTTGATAGTGTCTAAACACCATATAACAACCCATCAAATGTTTTAGACAATGCAAGTGTTGAGCTCCCCCTTTAACTGTGGGATTGCGATCAAAGTGAGCTTTTACAGAAATATATTCGATGCCTCGAAGAATCGTTCCTTTCGGTATAGGTTGTTCCCTTTCCGCCACCGGATCCGAGCTTGTTGTAGCAAATCATCCATGGATCGTAGATGCACTGATACTAATTTGATACGATCTAGGTGGATTTCAGAGTAAAGAAAAGATTTTTATGGTGGAAAAATGTAAAAGGTAGAATTTTTAATAGTAGATTGAAAAAAAGAAAGATACAAGGGTTGGCCTCTTAAGGAGAGGAGTCCGCTCTCCTAGCTTTCTTTCTAGACGAAAGCCTAAGTCTCCAATACGCTAAACTAACTAGGCATTACTTTCTATTCTCAATCGATGCCTAGCCTCCTAGCATTGCCTCCCCTTAAATAAGAAAAATATCTCTAGGGCAACACATAATAGCAAATGACTAAAAGACCATGCCTCATTTTGTGTCTCGATTTATGCACCTCATTTGTCACCTCAATTTGTGCCTCCATTTGTACGCCCCATTTGTCGCCTTACTTTATTTGTGCGCCTTAATTTGTGCCTTGATTTATGCGCCTTAATTTGTGCCTTGATTTATGCGCCTTAATTTGTGCGCCACCTCTGTCGATGATAGGTTATGTCCATATCATACCTCAAACCTTGGTATTATATATGTGGAAAAGTAGTTAAGAACATATGATAATAGCATGTTAGCAAATTTTGAAGACCAATCATGATAGGAATTTTTTAAATAGAGGTAGATACAGATCTTCATCATCATAGCCTTCATCCCAAAGATTTGTGGTCGGCTTCATAGACTCAATAGAAATGGAGAAAATAATAAAATAATAATAACAACAAATAAAAAGAAATAATAATAACAATAATAGTTGTTTCAGAGTGTTTTCTCACTACTAGGCGTTGACCATGGAGAACCCGGTCAACGTGGTCAAGGGACCCGCTTTGGGTCCCTCGGGGGCTTCGAATCGGTGCAGAAGGGGCGAGGGGAAGCCTCGGCCCTGGTTGAGACGCTCGGCCTCGGACAGACGCGCTCGGCCTCGGCTGGGAGGGGGACGAGGGGTAGCCTCAGTCGCCCGGGTAGATGCACGGCCGTCTGGTGGCGAGGGTGAGTCTCAGACCCGATTAGGACGCTCGGCCTCGGTAGGGCGTGCTCGGCCAAGGAAGGCTGAGGGTGAGGGGAAGCCTCACCGTCCGGTTGATCGAGTGGTCGGAGAGGGGCGAGGGGTAGCCTCGGCCCGTTGGTCTGTTGTTCACCTGCGTAGACGAGAACGCTCGTCAGGGGGCCGGACCTTGGTTCCGGCCAAATCCCCTCCGATGCCTAAGTCAGATAGAGATCTGAGAAAGGAGGCCCGGCGGAGACGGTCCGACTCGTGAGGAGATCGTGACGGCGTCTCTCGGCGCGAGCTGGGGAGGAAGGAGATGAATTGGGGGAACGAGGTCGTTGATGGAGTACCTTAGGTTTTGTTACCTGAGATGCGGTCCCTTTCTTCGTCGTCTTCCTGGCCCTTTTGTAGAGCCCCGGCGTGATCGCCTCTGACCCACGTCCCACGTCCGCCATTGATCGTGCCCCATCAGTCCCCCCTTGCCGCCGCTCTCTCCGCCCTGCCAGCACCTCCCCATTATCGCTCTTTAGTGGTCGCGCGTCCGGGGGAGTGGTTTTCGCAGGAGTGGGCGAGCGACCAACGGGTTATTGGGGCCGGGTCGGATCGGCGTTCGAGAAGGTCCCTTGTAGGGCCTTTGTCGAATGGGCTTTGAGGACGCAGATGGGCTTTTGACCAGCAGTCGGGCTCCTGGGCTCGTGCCTTACGGGTCTCGGCCAAATAGGCGTAACAATTGCCCCCATCGGTCGGGTTGATCGGCCTTGGCCGGTTCGGCTCGGCCGATGTGACCACTGCCGATTGTGACGAGCTCGCCAGTCGATGCCGACTCATTTATTAGTCGTCATCATGAGTTGGCCCGTTCGATGTTTTTTAAGGCGCGGGTTCCGAAGCGCCGTCGGCCTTCAGATGCTGCCACGTGTAGCGGCAAGCTTATCCCCGCCGCTCGCGTAGTCGCCTTAAATTCGAGAAGCCGAAGGGTTTGTGAGCCGCCATTGGTGGGGTCGATCAGCCTCGGCTCGCTCGGATCACCCGTTATGTCTCCTGGGATTCCGAGCGGCGCTTCAATCGAGGCGAGGCCATAAATGCAGGTCATGATGAGGCGGATCGATTGGTCTTCAACTGGCGCCAATTTCGGAACGCCGCCGACTCTTCGAGCCTCGCCACGCATTCTTGTCAGGCGCTTCGAATTCTCCCCTGGCGTATAAGATCCCCAGTTGTGTTGATCTCCACTTCTTCTTCGCTCCTCCCGGTATTCAGAGCCTTCAGCAACCCGGAGTTTCCCGTCGTCTTCGCTTCTTTGTCCTCTCCAAAATAGTCGAGAATATGTAATTCCCCTCTTGCTTTCATCCTATGGCTGCTCTTAGGATATGCGGTTCTGGCCGGAGGACGAGGGGTCCTCCGGAGTCCGGACGGGGCGAACCCCGGCTAGGGGAGTCTGGTTCCTCCGCCGGGAGTCGTTCTCTTCAAGATAAGGGGAAGGGGAAACTTTTTCCAGACTACGCCCGTGATGACGTGGCGTTGGCTGCCGTACGGCTTAATGTGCCCCCGGTTGTCCTCCGCACGCCGTCGAGGACCCCTCCTTCGGTGCCCGCGGAGATCCGGGAAAGATATCTCTGCTTCCCATACGAGGTTCGGGTTCCATTCGCCGACGAGCGGATTTGCCTCCCGAGGAGCAATGAGGTCGGCGTCTACGTCGAGATGTTCCGCCTGGGTCTTCGCTTCCCGCTCCATCCCTTCTTCATCCAGGTCATGGAACATTTCACAGTGTCCCTGTGTCAGTTCACCCCATGTTCGATCGCGGTATTGACGGGTTTCGTAAAGCTCTGCTGTACCCGTGGTCTGGAGCCGACTCTCCCCCTTCTCTTCTACTTTTACCAGGCCCAGACGGTCGGTCCGGGGTCATGGCTACTACTCCGAGCTCGTTCGAGGAGGGAATGCCTGATCGGGTTACCCCGCTGGTCAGGGGATTGGAACTTGGATTATGTCTTCGTGGTCTTCTTGGGCGAGGCCCAGATTCTGACAAGCTGGGGCAGTTCTGTCCATTCTCGCCCGTCGTTAGTTCTCTCAGACGCCGACCGGGCAGCCGCTACGCTTCTGTTGGCTCTTCCTTTGGAAACGAAGTCCATTTGGTCTTTGCTGGACGACCTACTCCTGAAGGCCGTCTTGTGGTCTCCGGGTAGGTCGCTTTTTCATCCCCGGATCGCCCTATGACTCATCCTGATTTCGGTCTCCTTTGCAGGGATGGCTGGCCGCGAATTCGTCCGTGACGTTGACGAGCTGATCCGTCGTGGAGCCGCTCGGAGCCGAGGTAGTGCCTCTGGAAGGGTGCCTCGGAGGACCGTTGAGGAGGAGGTGCGCCGAGCCGAGCCTGCCGTGGGTAAGGTGGTGGCCGCGCCTCCCGCCTCTTCTTCTGGCGATCCCCTTCCGGGGGGTGAGGATGGTGCGAGGCGGAAGCGTTTTCCTCCGGCGCCTTCGGAGCTCCACGGTGGAAAGAAGAGGAAGGAGGACGTGGATCCCTCCGGCCCGGCAGGTTCCGCGCTTCCCGTGGTGACCGCCGGGGATCCTTCGATAGCTCTGCCAGCCACCCCCCTCGCAGCGTCCTCGCCCGTATCACCAGGGGTCGGGGCCTTGTTGGCGAGCGACTTGGCTTCGATTGTCGTCCTTGGGAGTTCGATGTTTGCTGACCGAGCAGTGGCCCAGCAGGTTGCCGAGGTCTCCGTCCCTCCCCGGGACCGCAGCCTCCTCAAGAAGATCCCGGCCGACAAGATGTCGGATTCCTTGGTCTGGATCCTCCAACAGGTTCGGTTATCTTGCTATCCTCTCTTTCTCTTTATCCTCTTCTTAGCCCATGTCTCGTCTTTTCAGGGTTCAGCGCTCGCTGTGGAGTTGCAGTGTCGAGCCGTCCGCTTGAGGGAGATGGAGAAGTCTTCCATGAGGGCTCAGGAGCGGGCCGGGGCGGCCGAGGTGGCCATGGTGGAGGCCCAGATGGAATCTCGGCGCCTCGCCCTCCGTGTGGCTGCGTTGGAGGGGCAAGTGGGTGACCTTGAGGGAAAGCTAGGGGATGCTCATCAGTCGGCTGAGGAAGCGGCGGAATCGTTCCGTCTGGAGAGGGAGGAGCTTCAGAGGGAGCTGTCGGACCGGCGTCAGGTAATGCGGCTGGCGGAGGAGGTCGAGAAGGGCGTCGTCGAGACCCTGGGGAAGGAGATCTTCGAGGTTCTCAGGGGGGCCTTCGGTAAGTATATAGACATCATCGCCCCCCGGATCGTCGAAGTCGTCCAGTCTTCCTTCCGGGAATGTGCGGAACGTGTCCGGCAAGCCCCTCCGCCAGTCGAGTCCCCTCGCTCCGAGCAGGGCGAAGTGCCCGAGGATGTGTCCTCCCGAGCTCGGGCTCCTTAAGTAGTCCCTCCCAGCCTTATCCTCAAATTTTTAAGCATCCGCTTCGCTTTGGGCCAGTCTACTTGAAATGGATCCCCGGCCCCCGCCCTCTCCTTCAGCCCCGCGGCCAACAATTGCTGGTTGCATGGCCGCCAGCTTGGGTCACCTACTCTGGGTCTTTTGTCAACCAATTTTGTTTTGTCGGTGTCGATCTGAACTCTGTCATTTGTCGCGAGTAGACTGTTTGTAGGGTGTTCCCTTCGCCTTGATCCCCTGTAAATAAGACGCATTTTTGTACTCGGGTTAACTATTATAAATGAAATCGACTTACTTGGAATTTTTGTGTACTCGGCGTTGTTGCCTTGTTCTTGGCTTGGGAATGGACGAAACTGGCGTTGGCTGGGGGTATTATCCCCAGACTTAGGGGCGCAGGAGTCGGTCAGCGAGGGCGAAGCTTCTCGACTTAGGACCGGTTGGCGTCCGTGCCTCCTGGGGAAACTGCCCCCCAGACTTAGGGGCGCTGGAGTCGGTCGGCGAGGGCAAAGCTCCTCGGCTTAGGACCGGTCGGCGTCCGTGCCTGCTGGGGGAATTGCCCCCAGTCTTATGAGCGATGGAGTCGGTCGGCGAGGGCAAAGCTCCTCGGCTTAGGACCAGTCGGCGTCGTGCCTGCTGGGGGAGTCGCCCCCAGACTTATGAGCTCTGGACTCGGTCGGCGAGGGCCAAGCCCCTCGGCTTAGGACCAGTCGGCGTCGTGCCTGCTGGGGGAGTCGCCCCCAGACTTATGAGCTCTGGACTCGGTCGGCGAGGGCCAAGCCCTTCGGCTTAGGACCGGTCGGCGTCCGTGCCTGTCGGGGGAATCGCCCCCAGACTTATGGGCACTGGAGTCGGTCGGCGAGGGCAAAGCTCCTCGGCTTAGGACCGGTCGGCGCCCGTGCCTGCTGGGGGAGTCGCCCCCAGACTTATGTGCACTGGGGTCGGTCGGCAAGGGCCAAGCTCCTCGGCTTAGGACCGGTCGGCGTCCGCGTCTGCTGGGGGAATTGCTCCCAGACTTATGAGTGCCGGAGATAGTCGGTGAGGGCAAAGCTCCTCTTCCTCCTCCAGTGAGGCGGCTGTCCCCGGCCTTTTGCGTTACTGGCGGCATGTCAACTCCGTCGGAATTTTAAATAAAGACAATAAAAAGAAGGCGTTTGTACTCTCATGGGTCCAGTTGGACCGGTACATTTGGAGGAAACGGAAAAGGGGAAATGAAGCCAAACAGAGGGATGTAAAACTAGATATCTCCCTCATACTTAGGCCGCCCCCCGGGGGGAAGGATGTTGCCTGCTCACTCTATGATGCGGAGGGGGCCTTGGATGGTGTTGATCTTCTTCCCCTTGTCCGGCTGTGTGGAGGTCCCTTCTCTATGGGCCGGCTCGTCGGCCTGATTCCTGGCGTGCCCTCGGCTCATCAGCTTCTCAATGTCCTTCTTCAAATGCCAGCAATCTTCTGTGTCGTGACCATCGTCCTTATGGTACTTACAGTACTTCTCCCTGTTCTTCCCGCCTCTTTTAGCCTTCGGCGGGGGGCGATCAGCTCGCTCTTCCTTCTGTACTTGGGCGAGAATGGCGTCTGGGGTGGTGTCCCTCGCGCTTTCCCCCCGTTGCCTGTTCCTTTGTCTCTTTTCGGTCCGGTATCCTTCGGGGCTTGCTCGTCCGCCGTCGCCACGCTTGGTCCCTCGAGCGGTTTTTCCTGCATCCTCGGCCAAGGCCTCCTCGGTCAGCATAAAGCGCTCGGCCCTTGCCATGATCCCGGGGAGGTCCTTTGGGGGATCGTTGTGCAGGGACTTCTTGAGGCCCCTGTGGCGAAGCCCTTTCTTAAGAGCCGTCTGGACCACCAGGTCGGGTGGGTTGTTCACGTTTAGCCTTTCCGCATTGAAGCGGCGCATGAACTGTCGGAGTGGTTCGGCCGGGCCTTGTACTATGTTGAACAGATGTTCAGCACCAGGTTTGATCAGCCTCCCCGCCATGAACTGTTTGCAGAACAACTGGGCGAGTTGTTCGAAGCTGTCGATGGAGCGGCCGGGCAGGCTGTGGTACCAGATCCTCGCCGCTCCCCTGAGAGTAGAATAGAAGCCCCGGCAAAGCAGGTCATCGTCAGCTCCCTGGAAGGCCATGTCCCCCTCGTAATCCATCACGTGGTGCGCCGGGTCTCCTATTCCATCGTACTTTCCCAGCACCGGGATCCGGAATCGGGAGGGGACCCGTGCGTCGGTTATTCTCCGTGACAAGGGGCATCGATCTCCGTGGATGCCTCCGGGGATGCGGTACTCGCCTGCCTCTGGATCGACCGGGGGTGGGGGTACCACCGGCGCCAGCGGGGCTGGCTCCGCAGCCTTCGCCACGCTGGGGGCCGGGCTGTCCCGACGTTCCCGACTCCTCCTGTGGGAGCTCCTGCTCCGCCGCGATCGGTCTCTCGAGTGGTGTCGTTCGCTTCTCCTGCGGCGGGACGACCGCGATCGATGAGACGAGGCCGTCCTTGATTCGCCGTCCGTCCCTTCAGTCTCTCTTCGGCTCCTTTCACGATTGGGTGAGGAGGCGCGCGACCTCGCCTGACGAGAGCCGGACAGCGTGAACCGACGCTCCATGTTCGGTTTCCGGGTCCCGTGGTCGTCGACCACGGCGGACCGCAAGTGTGGGGGACCCTCCGCCCATCGATGGCTGTCGTCCAACGTGCCTCCGTTGGGTGGCGCAGGGCCGACGAGCTGCTGCACCGTTGCGACCAACGTCTGGAGGCTCGCGTTGGTCTCCTGAGCTAGGGCGCGGAGCTGTCCCTGCGTGGCCAGTTCTGAGCCGCCGGCTTCTTCGGTGGAGAGGGTGGGGTGGCCGCTGACGGGTGTGTCCTCGGGATTGCCGTTTGTTGTGCCATTCCCCTCCTCTGGGATGGGGGGCATGCGCTTCCTCCCATTGCTGGCTCGTGCCATTGTTGGTGTGGTTTGCTTCTTCGTGGGACGGTTTCTCCTTCCCACAGACGGCGCCAGATGTTTCAGAGTGTTTTCTCACTACTAGGCGTTGACCATGGAGAACCCGGTCAACGTGGTCAAGGGACCCGCTTTGGGTCCCTCGGGGGCTTCGAATCGGTGCAGAAGGGGCGAGGGGAAGCCTCGGCCCTGGTTGAGACGCTCGGCCTCGGACAGACGCGCTCGGCCTCGGCTGGGAGGGGGACGAGGGGTAGCCTCAGTCGCCCGGGTAGATGCACGGCCGTCTGGTGGCGAGGGTGAGTCTCAGACCCGATTAGGACGCTCGGCCTCGGTAGGGCGTGCTCGGCCAAGGAAGGCTGAGGGTGAGGGGAAGCCTCACCGTCCGGTTGATCGAGTGGTCGGAGAGGGGCGAGGGGTAGCCTCGGCCCGTTGGTCTGTTGTTCACCTGCGTAGACGAGAACGCTCGTCAGGGGGCCGGACCTTGGTTCCGGCCAAATCCCCTCCGATGCCTAAGTCAGATAGAGATCTGAGAACGGAGGCCCGGCGGAGACGGTCCGACTCGTGAGGAGATCGTGACGGCGTCTCTCGGCGCGAGCGGGGGAGGAAGGAGATGAATTGGGGGAACGAGGTCGTTGATGGAGTACCTTAGGTTTTGTTACCTGAGATGCGGTCCCTTTCTTCGTCGTCTTCCTGGCCCTTTTGTAGAGCCCCGGCGTGATCGCCTCTGACCCATGTCCCACATCCGCCATTGATCGTGCCCCATCAGTCCCCCCTTGCCGCCGCTCTCTCCGCCCTGCCAGCACCTCCCCATTATCGCTCTTTAGTGGTCGCGCGTCCGGGGGAGTGGTTTTCGCAGGAGTGGGCGAGCGACCAACGGGTTATTGGGGCCGGGTCGGATCGGCGTTCGAGAAGGTCCATTGTAGGGCATTTGTCGAATGGGCTTTGAGGACGCAGATGGGCTTTTGACCAGCAGTCGGGCTCCTGGGCTCGTGCCTTACGGGTCTCGGCCAAATAGGCGTAACAATAGTAATAATAATTAAATAAAAATAAAAAAAATAAAAAAAGTAATAATATAGTATGAATAATAATAATTAATAACGATAAAAAGAAATAATAATAATAAATAAATAAACACAAACAAGATTTAGAAAATCATATTGGATTGTGATCATATTGGATCATGATATTGGATACTTATTTTTCACCTATTACGATCTAAAGCTTTTTCTTCTGTCAAATTAAGGACTTTTATATTCACTCTTATTATTTTCTTCCATGTATTATTCGGTCTACCTATCTAATATAATTTTAACATTAATATAGTCTTTCTAATGGACATATCAATAGGCCTTCGATGTATATAGTCAAATCATCTCAAGCGATGTTCTCTTACATTATCTTCTTTAGGAGATCACTCGTATCTTTGCTCGGATATCCTCATTTTCAGTTTACCATTTCTAATATTTTCACATATCTATTATAATATTCATATTTCTATCACATATATATTTATTCATGCTTCTTGAAGATAGCTCAACACTATATATCATATAACAAAGCAGATCTAATTATTGTCCTATAAAATCTACCTTTTAGTTGTAACAGTACACTCTGATCATATGACACTCCTATTGCGATCCTCCACTTCAACCAGTTTGGATATATATACATATAACAAAGAAATCTCAAAGATAGAGGCCATGCCTTCATAACCTCACTTACCCCCATTCCTGAATTTATTATTTTGTAGTTTATGATTCTTTAAATAAGCTTTGAAAAGAAGATTTATATTTAATTGGGCTAGTTTAGTTGGCACAAGTGGAATACGTGACACAGAATAAGAAGTCCATGTCAGCAAAAATGGGCCGACCCAATATGGCATTTGGGCTAGCCCAATATCCAATGTATCAGTTCATGGATCCGTATCTATGGGTCAATATGGGCTTTGGACTGTGCCCGTGCCTAGGTAATTGTGTGGGTTGTTGCTTGAACATGACCAAGTACGACACGGCACATCTTACTTCCAACCTCAGATAAATTGGTGGGGGAAAATGTTATATTGGTTGTTTTGAAAATAACTATTAAACCATCATAATGGTTCAAACTACAATTTACATCTGTAATTGAGGTTTACTATTATAAGATAATGGAAGTGGGAATGAAATTTGATAACATTAGAGTCATCACTCATGCGACACTTTGGACATGATCGAAAATATGAGAGAGCGTCTACATGTAACCAAATATAAATATGAGAATAGATGATCGCTTGAGAACGCAAGCAGCCAACACTCTAAAACTGCTAAGGTAGACCGCCTACATTGTGGCTTTGTAAGACACTGATATGAATTAAAGTGTTATTTTGAACATTCCTAGTAATATGCCACTTCGGTGCTTAAAGCATTCTCCCATAAATAGTAGTGTTGTCATCACTTGCTTCATGTTTGCAATTAAGGGTAATAATTGGTGAAGCTGATGTCTCATGCAGCAGGTGGTTCTATTTTTTGTGAGGTGGAAGATTATACCATCCATTTTGATGCTTTTAAAGAGGTTAAATAAGCAAAATTTGAAAGTAATTAATTCAGCCACTTAGTAGTTACATGCTATAATTCTAAGTTTACAACAGTTACATTCTTAACTATAATTCTAAACATACAACAGTAACCTGCATACAATCCATTTCAAACTTCAAAAGTCAAAATAAGATAGTTTTCTTATGTGTAAGCTAGATTTTAAATGTTTTAGCAGGAACTAATATAATCCAGAGTATTGAACTGGATAACATGAATTCGGGTAAAACCAGTACGTTACACCCAATTAACAAGCACTACTAACATTGATGATAATCATAAGCTCAAGTCTCAATTCTTGAAGACAACGACTTTTTCATGTTTTTTCTATATGGTCACAGTAAAGATTAGGAGAGGAGAAGGTAGGGAATATGTTGGAAAAGAAAAGAATATGATAAAGAAGGGAGATTATGTTTTAAGGAAACAAAGCAAATGGGTAATCGCCAAGTTGATTTCATCTGGAATTGTAAGCACTTGTGAGTTTTAATGTCTCATTTTTAAACACCCCTTTTCCCTCTTCCAAATAGAAAGAATGAAAGATAAAACCACTATGTACCCCTAACTAAAGGCAAAATCGTATGACCATTCGCCTCTAATAGATACTTATTGCTCTATTAACTTCAAGCGACAAGACCCTATAGGGTTGCCTATAACAAGGAGCTGATTTTATGACTTAGTTATATCGGGGGGAAATATGTTTCCATTATGTGTTATCTTGAATCTTTTGTTGTCTTGTTGAGGCATCAAACACGTTCTCCAATTTTGAAGATGCAATAATAAAACTAGCACATTTTTGATCACATTAACCATCTTTTCAATTCTTTTGTCCAGTGTTTCTCGAAGAATTCAAATTTAATTTGGGAAGAGTGGTTTGCTTTCTGGAATCTGCATATTGTATTGCATCTGCAAACTAACTTATCTGTATAGTGTGGAGAACTAGTTAATTTTCTGATGGTTCCTATATAACGTTGAAAAGGCAGAGTTCTATGCTTCATGGTGGATGTGCCTAGTGTTTAATTCTTTATATTTCCATAAAATTTCCAGTTTTCTAACTTTTCATGTCCATAGGTCACTGAGGCTCTTGCACAAGCTGGTCTGGAGTCCTCAAATCTTATTGTTGGTATCGACGTCACCAAGAGCAATGAATGGACAGGTTATAACTCATGGACTACAGATGTATCACATTTTCTTATTTGGATGTACTTTGTGCTTAAATTCTTTGGATAATCAGGTAAACATTCATTCAACAACCGAAGCCTGCACTACATTGGTGATGTTCAAAATCCTTATGAACAGGCAATCTCTATCATTGGGCGAACACTGTCAGCATTTGATGAAGATAACCTGATCCCTTGTTTTGGATTTGGAGATGGTAATATTATACTCCACTTCCTTGAATACTATTTACTTAATCATGTTTTGTTAAATGAGATGCTATTATTTATTTGTCAGCAAGCACACATGACCAAGATGTATTCAGTTTCTATCCGGATGATAAGCCATGTAATGGATTCGCAGAGGCTCTAGCACGATATAGAGAAATTGTTCCACAATTACGATTGGCTGGTAGATTTTGCTACTTTATTTTGCATCTTTATCACTACCACATACTATCTTTTCATTTGATTATGTGTAGCTATAAATTTATAATATTTTATTTCTTTTCAGGGCCAACATCATTTGCTCCAATAATTGAGACAGCTATGACTATTGTAGAACAAAGTGGTGGACAGTACCATGTTCTATTGATAATTGCAGATGGACAGGTATGCTTCTTTGGTCTAGACTGCTTATCTCACGTTAAGAAGGATCCTCGTTCTACTCAAGGATTTCTGATGGATATAACTTCGTAATATACCCGTAGTTACTTGTATTTTTGGCAAATAACACATTTCATGTATGATGTAAGCTACAGGGCTGTAAACCGTTTACATTCTATACCAAATTACCAATGTCTATTGCTGACATGATTTTATGTATTTGACACCTTGTTCAAATATTTCACATTTAGATTTAATAACGAATCGCACATGCAATGTTCATGCATTTACGGGAAGATAATGGAGTTAATTTAATTGGCACATGTACTTTGAACTAGAAGTTAATGTCCTAAACAGTTTGTTGATAGAAATAGAAAAATCATATTTTTAACAAACATAGATAGTGATCAAACATACAATCCTAATAATAAATCGTATTCTTGAATAACGTTTAACACAGAAGTTAAGATACTATCGAAACTTGAAAAGCGTAGTTAGGATAAACTATAGAAATATCTAACTGGTTGGATAAGGTTAGAATAAAGTTTGCAAGCTAAGAAGCACATAAGCCTTTAGCCAAGAAAATTGAAATGCATAGAATTTTAGGAAGTAGTTATTCCAATTCAAGTTGGAAAGTTTTCCAGACGATCTATATTAAATATTCACCTGGGTCTTCATCTTATCTAATGTCTATGTTATAATATAGCTCAATATTCACAATTAATTGGCTTATCTGAGAATCATATTTGATTGTGCCTCACTACCATGTAGTCTGGTGTTACTCAATTGCTTTAGGATCGACTTACAGCAAGTAGAAGGATTGGAATAAGTATTTTGAAAACAAGTGGAGATGTTTGAGATTTTGGCACCGGCAACTTGCAAACTCAAATATATCATATAATTAGATGAATTGATAGTACGAATTTGTTGATGATGGAAAGCTCTTTTTAGGGCGGCTTGTTGCGTTTTGATGCTAATTCATTCTCCATCTTAATTCAAACATCATCGAGTAGCTAGTAAACAATTGTCCTTGTCATTGTCAATGCATCGTAGGGCTCAACCTTTGCTACAAGGAATATCAAGCAAGACCAAACAATGCATGAACTTATGCGAGGGCACAAGCTTGATCATCATGTCAGCTGGATTGTTTTGAATACCAATCTTCTTCACCTTGATGATTTTTAACTCTGGGATGAAGTAGTACATGATATCAATATGTTTGGTACTCTCGTGATACATACTTTCATTAGTCAAGTGAATTGTACTTTAACTATGATAGTATACTGTAGTTACATATTGGTGTAGACCAATATCATTGGCCAACCCTTTTAACTAGATGATTTTTTTTCATTAATTCAACGTCTGTCATATCCATTGCCTCTGAAGTAGACAAAGCAAGTGATGATTGTAAAATTATTTTTCAACTGATGGCACAACTTGATAGCGTCAAAATATAGCTTGTCAAGGATATTCTTCGATCTAAATTGCTTGCATAATCAGAATCTGAGTTTCCAATCAGATCACAACTATTAGCAAGACCTTCTGTCGTACATTAAACCACCATATGTAGTTTCTCTGAGATACCGAAGTACCCATTTCACATCCTCCTAACGAGTCTTCCTAGGAATACCCATATACATGCTAACATTGACGGTTTATGAAATATCCGGACGGGTGCAAACTATAGCATACACAATACTTTAAACTACTCTGGCATAAGTTACATGAGATATGTTTTGCTCTTCTTCTTTAGATTGAGGGAGAGTGTAGCTGAAATGAAAGTATGTAACGAGTGAAGTAAACACGAGTTGTGTGTTCTTCATGCCAAATCAATCCAGAACTTTCTGATTACTCTTTTGAGAAATAAAAGAGTTTACTTGATTTTCGATCCCGGTGAATCTTCATGCTGAGAATCTTCTTGGTTGCATCAAGATCCTTCATGTTAAAATTTTCTCATAAAAGTTGTTTCAACTCGTTTTTATTGGACGTGTTCCGTGCTGTGATAAGCATATCATCATCATACGTCCATAGATAGATATATAAATTATTATCGAGCTTCCTAAAGTAGACGCAATTATCGTACATGTTTTTTGTATATCCTTTGCCTACCATAAAAATATCAAATCTCTTGTACCACTGGCAGATAGATTACTTCAGGTCATACAAATATTACTTTAGCTTGCAAACATAGTCTTTTTTCTTTGACCATGAACCCATCTGGTTGATTTATCAAGATATCTTTTTAATCTCATCATGGAAAAATTATAACGGGCAACCATATCGAGTAGCATACGGATGGATGTATGCTTCATAAATGAAGTTAACAATTTATTGAAGTCAACACATTCCTTCTGACAGTAACATTTAGCGACAATTACATTCAATCATTAGAGATCACATTTTTCTTGAAAATCCATTTGCAACCAACAATCTTTCTCTCATTTAACTGTTTGATTTGCTTCTAAGTATGATTCTTTTAAAGAGATTACATCTTTTCCTCCATGATAATGGTTCACGTACATATTCTTAACTGTCGATGGTATTTGTATAACTGGAGGGTCCAGTGATAGCATCTGTAATGCTCAATGCATAATCTATGAGATCGATATAACCAGATCTTTATGGTAGCCTAATCTATCGTCTCTTTTGATCAGTAACGATACTGGATTGTTGCTCCTCGTGTGATTTATCCTCGCTACGGGATTCATGCACATTCTGTCTGATTGGGCTAAATTAGAGTGAAGACCCAATTTTTCTTTGAATTTGTTTTATACTGTACCAGTTTACTAACATCATCCTCTCTTTGAAGAGATATCAGACTCTTTTGGATGCAACATTGATTTTTATTTAAAGTCATGTCTCTGTTAACCATCAACTTGGGCTTAGGATCTGTGATCTAAATTCTGTATCCCTCCATCAGTGTAGTTTAACAAATAAAGATACATTTTTACCTCTGGGTTATGCATTTCATCATTGACATTATAATATACAGTGCAATCAATACTTTCAAAATACAGTAATAAGCAGGTTTATCAGATCATATATCGATAGGCGTTTTGCAATGTCTATACAACAGTACTACAAGTACCTATAAAGCATAAGTATCGTGACCAGTACTTGTTTCTAGCATGAAATCTCTAGGGTATAGTTTCATAATAGAATTGCCATTGGTATTTGACAGGAGTAGTGATACTTGGATCACCGGTCAACAGATCGAGGGTGATGTGGCTCGATTTGAGCTAGAGGATTAATAGGGTGTTAGGGATTTGTGCCCTTTAAATTTTAATTTTTTTCAGCCAATTAGAGCTCGGGGTCTGCCGATCACAAGTCCGAAATTCATTGCCTTGATCATGGTCGCCAAATATGGTGTCATCAACCTTCATCATTCAGTGGGAGGAATTCTGTTTTTCTCTGTTAGAATGGGCTTGTTGTTTGTTTGGTTGTTTTTTGTTGTATTGGGAGGGAGGGGAGGGGGGGGGGGGGGGGGGTGGGGGGGGTGGGGGGGGTTGCGTATGGCGGATTAGGGGAATTCAGGGTAGGTTTAGACACCAGATTGAGAATTAATGGGCTTTGATCTGAGTAGCCGGGTTTATCCCGTTGAGCAGCCGGGTTTATCCCGTTGAAGCTGTTTCTTTTTTCTATACTTAAAACAGCACCACTAACTGGATTTATATGTAACATCCTGCATTGGCAGGTTGGGCCGATTAAAAATGCAGCTTAAGACCAACCAATTGCATGAAACATGGGTATACTTAATTACATGTCATAGGACACTTTCACTGAAGCAGGCATCTATGGGAGCACTATGGCTGTCACTTACTAAATTAAAAACATCAAATGATAAACATGTCATGGAAGGTAATATATAGAGTGATCTGCATTTTAATAAACTAGTTACTACACTGCATTTTAATAAACTAGTTACTACACTAAGGAAGAGATTGATATCAATATCAGTTTTCACAGTCTACCACGAGACTCACTGTAGGGTCGAGGAGAGGATCCCTGTTCAGTTATATATGCGGCATTGTTTAGCCACTGATTCATTGCATTTGTGTGGGTATCTGCTATTCCTTGATAGCCAGCAGAAGGAGACCTCCATGACCATTAGCAACTTGAGCTTAGCAGCATGCCGACTTCATGTGTACATGAAAACTAATTTTAGCATCATCTTGAACAGCAGAAGTCATGCACCAAATCCTGCATAACATGTAATTTGAGTAGTGAATCCTCTTCCAATTTAGCGGTAATGGGCAGTGCAATATTAGGGGGAAAAAAGCACGCGTGCACAAAAAAATATAAGCAATGTGGTTTTTGTGCATGTGCGCATGGGCACACACGTGTGTGGCTAAACATTTGTCCTTTCTGTTATGCCGTTTTCTCTTCCTTTTAATCACTTTGTTTTTTCAATGTTGGAAATTCATTCATGCATCATACTAGATATCTATTTGTATGGTGTTTGTTTTATAAACTAGAAGTTTGGGTTTTGCAGGTTACAAGAAGTGTAGATACAGAGTTTGGCCAGCTAAGCTCCCAAGAACAGAAGACTGTTGATGCTATTGTAAAAGCTAGGTAACTTCAATCAGAAGACATGATTACATTTTCAATCTTGCTTACTAGGCTATGGAGGAATGAAATAATGATTTGGTGAATTTTTCTGAGTGGGAAAATTCGTAACTCCATAAATGGTAGCAAAATAGTGTCGCTCATTTGTTGGAAAGCTTTAATATGTTATCACCAGTGCTTCCTATTTGAAGGAATCTAAAGTTACAAGTTCATCTATTAATGTTATAGTTTTCTGTTTGCAGCGAATTTCCTTTGTCTATTATTTTAGTTGGAGTCGGAGATGGTCCTTGGGACATGATGCAGGAATTTGATGACAACATTCCTGCAAGAGCCTTTGACAATTTCCAGGTGGGAGTTGTGTTTTTTAATAAAATATTTATTTATTTATTATTTTTAATACTATCCTATCTCCTGATCTGGCAACCCTTTGGTTTTCTAGTTTGTAAATTTCACACAGATCATGTCCAAGAATGTGCCCCAGACCAGAAAGGAAACAGAATTTGCTCTTGCTGCATTAATGGAGATACCTTCTCAATACAAAGCAACTGTAGAGCTTGGGCTCCTAGGGTATGTAGAAGCTTTTAAGCATGTCATCCTTAATTTCTTGCTGTTAGGTCATAGCATCCAGTGGTAACCGTCCTATTTTGGTTGAAACAGTCACAGAACTGGAAAATCTCCGGAGAGAGTTCCCCTCCCTCCGCCAATTGGAAGTTATGGTGCCCCTTCTACGGGTTCAAAATCGTTTGGCTCGGCCAGTTACCCTCATCAGAGTGCGTCATTGTATCCTGAATATACTAAACCGCCACCAAGTACAGCTCCTGCTGCCAGTCCTTCATGGGATGATCAGGTATGGTTTCCAAAGATCTTGCTTCCATCTTGTGAGTAAATGGCATTGCATCTAGATTGTGATGGTTAGGTTGATGGACTAGGTTTCTGCATGTTATACAACACCGTCAAACTTGTCCATGTGATGGTATCATGTATCTTGTTTCAACATCGTCCTGACACGTTACTTTTTTAATAGTCAATATGCATCAATATTTTATCTTTCAGCAGACATTTCTTGTGCTCTTGGTTTATTTCATTATATGCATCGGCTTTTTAGTTGTGTGCTAATTAGTTTTGGACCCTGGTGCATTCAGCAGGTCTGCCCAGTCTGCCTTACAAACCCAAAGAACATGGCCTTCGGCTGTGGACACCAGGTGAAGTATTTACAACAAACAGTCCTTTGAATTCATCACCATTTCTCATGGTTCACATTGTTGCATATCGTTATGTTATTCCCGCTACCCACTGAAATGATCCCATTCATGGATGCAGACATGCTACGAGTGTGGACCAAGCCTTCAGTCTTGCCCCATCTGTCGGAGCGAGATTGTGACCAGAATAAGGCTGTATTGAGCTGGAAGGCATTCGTGCAGCGGGTTCTCTGTTTGGTCTGCAGATTGGCGAGGTTTTGTTCAATTTGTTTGCGAGGGGTTTCGTTGTACATTGAACAGCGCAGGCGAGAATTTCATGGGGTTTCGTGGGGAAGTCGAATGCTATGTTGAACTCAGATCTAGCCATCTGACATCTGAATACCGTGGCTTTGCCAAAATCATTGATGAACAGGTTGATGGCTTGCCGGATGGTTCCATTCTGGCCTAATCGGTTCCGATGTCAGTAACATCAGGATTATATCCGGTGCGTTGGGCATTTGTTCATTCTTTTTGTTTATCTTTCATCTGATTGCTTTGACGATGGGAGTTGGGTTAGCATGTGGTAATTATACATGTAACATCTGGTTGGATGTGGTTAGTCTTGCCAAATGCATCTTTGTATCATGTAACATTCGCTTGTAAATACCGTAATGTTTTCAATTCTTTTTAGTAAATTCCGCTTCTCCTATGCTTTCCATCAAATTTGTAGCCGATAATGTAAATATATTATATGCAACAGTTTGCATTTTCTACATATATAGTTCAGAGTGGATCTATTATATGTTGTCGCTTGTATGGACTCTGTGAAGTTCGATCTTGAATTTCACGTTTGACATGAAGCAAGGGAGGAAGCTCTCTTTGAATGAAGAGGTGCACGGGGTCAGTGCATCTGCATTTTGCATGAAACCTGCAGACACCGTTCGCAACGAAAAGGATGCCTCCTCCCAATATCATCAGTATCCCCCCAGCTTCCTTCCCACAACTCTCTACATCCTCTTATTCTATGCAACACACGTTGGGCACGATGGCACCCTTGACGAGCCTAGGGGTACAAGTCCTCTTCCTACTCAGATGCTGCGCGACCGTCGCGTCCCTGGCCACCATCGCATCTAGAGGAGGAAGATGGGAGCTGCTCCTCAACAACTCCGGCGTCGTCGCCATGCACATGGCCCTCACGCATCGCAACACCGTCCTCATCTTCGACCAGACGCGAGCCGGCCTCTCCGGCTACCGTATCCGTTCGAGAAACTCGTGCCTCGTCAACGACGACGCTGACGACGGCGGCGGCAGCAATGCCGGCACCTGCTGGGCTCACGCCATGGAATACGACATTGCATCAAACGCCATCCGGCCTCTGGTCCTCCGCTCGGACACGTGGTGCTCGTCCGGCGCCTTCCTCGGCGACGGCACCCTCCTCCAAACCGGAGGCCACGGCGAAGGAGCCCGGAGAATTCGGCACTTCCGCCCTTGCGAGGATTGCCGCTGCGACTGGACCGAGTCGAAGGACTTGCTGGACGATGGCCGGTGGTACGCCACCAACCAAGTGCTGCCCGAAAAGGACGTTGCATTCGTTGTGGGCGGCCTAAACGTGTTCTCCTACGAGTTCGTCCCGAAGAGGTCGGCAGGAGAGGGCTCGTTCGAACTACCGTTCTTGCGCCAGACCCGCAACAGGAGGGAGAAGGGGGACAACCTCTACCCGTTCGTCCACCTCTCGACGGACGGGCACCTCTTCATCTTCGCCAACCGCGACTCCATCCTCCTCGACTACCACGCCAACAAGGTCGTCAAGGAGTTTCCAAGGATGCCCGGGGACGGCGCGCGCAACTATCCGAGCACGGGCTCGTCGGTGATGCTCCCGCTGGACCACGCCGACGGGTTCGGCAGGGCCGAGATAATGGTGTGCGGCGGGGGAGCACCGGGGGCCTACCGGGCCGCAAGGAAGCACGAGTTCTTGGCGGGGACGAGGTCGTGCGGGAGGATGGTGATAACGGAGGAGAACGCAAGGTGGGAGATGGAGCAGATGCCCGGGCCGAGACTCATGAGCGACATGCTGATACTCCCCTCCGGCGATATCCTGATCATCAACGGCGCCCGGCGCGGCTGCGCGGGGTGGGACAGGGCCAGGAGGCCCTCTTACAGGCCCTACTTGTACAGGCCCAACAAGAGATGGGCATCAAGGAGGTTCTCAGTTCTGAACTCGTCCGACATCGCGAGGCTGTACCACTCATCGGCCATCCTGCTCCCCGACGGGAGAGTGCTCGTGGCAGGGAGCAACCCCTACAAGCGATACACGTTCGACGACGTCCAACACCCGACGGAGCTGAGGATGGAGGCGTTCGTCCCCCACTACTTGGAGCCGTCGCTGGACGACAAGAGGCCTCGGAACGTGTCGATAGATTCGGGGATCAGCAACGGGGTCAAGTATGGGCAAGAGTTCAGCGTGCGGTTTGAGCTCAGTGCCACTGCCAGTGGGCTAGAAAACGGCAGGGTGAAGTTCCATGCGTACGCGCCGCCGTTTGCGACGCACTCGTTCTCGATGAATCAGAGGATGCTGAAGCTGGGGTGCGTGAGGATGGAGAGGGACGGCGGTACCGGGCTGGTCCGCGCTGTCGTCGCGGCGCCGCCTTCGGCTACGGCGGCACCGTCCGGGTACTACATGCTCACGGTTGTTAATGGCAAGCTGCCTAGCAAGGCGGAGTGGGTGAGGTTCGTTCATGAATGAGCCGGTGGTGTGAGCATCTAGCCTTATTTCATTTTTACCCTATATTGCTGGCATGATTTCCCTATGCATGCATCCCAAGGAGAAAAAAATCATATCTCTCTCTCTCAGCCTTCTTTCATTTTTACCCTATATTGCTGGCATGATTTCCCTATGCATGCATCCCAAGGAGAAAAAAAATCATCTCTCTCTCTCTCGGCTGCATCTGCTTGCTACGCCCCCAAATAACTGTCCGGATTTTCATTGGAATGTGCTGTATACACCCCTATAAGTAGGGGTGTATATAGGTTTTTGGGCCAAATTTTATTTAAGATAGAAAATAATTTGATTGGGCTGACACAAAAGTTGATTGTTTTACTAATTTTAGAAAAGAAAGTTATATACACCCCTATGAGTCCCCTTATGAGTAGGGGTGTATATAGCATCACTCTTTTCCTTAACACAACTCACATCTCCCTGGAGAATGTCTCTGCAAAACCTTAACTAACTGGTATGGTATTTACCGGGTTTAGTCTATTTTATTAGGCCATTGAAAGCAGTACGCTAAAATCATATGCTACACTCTCACTATTCGCGATGCAACTCCATGTACTCCCGCTACTCATGAGAAATATGCACTTTTTATTCACCGTTAATGAACCAAGTACAGCTGTTACGACCTAAAGATCGTAAGAGTCCGACTCCCACCCGGATCCGCTGACATACCCCATTGACTCCACCGTTACGACCTAAAGATCGTGGGGTTCCCACCCGAATCCGCCCACATGATCCATGGACTCTCCGCTTGGAAGGGTCGCCACCCCGAAAATCCGGGGCAATATGGAGACGGGCGCGCCTTGCAGCGTTCCCTGACCCGGCCGAGGCGAACAACCACAGCCGCTCGACCCATCGGGGGTAGCGCGCTTGGGGACGCTTGGGTAGCTAAGCCGGGCCTACTGACATAGGCACGGACGTATCCTTCCGTACCGGCGAACCATAGCCCATGACCGATCGGGGGGCGCGGCCGGGCCGGACAACCCCCGATCCGAACGACCCGCCCGATTCCCACGAACCGCGGCGCCTAGAGAGATACAGCCCGACCTTTAGTTCGTCGCCAACGACAAACAACCTAGGATAAGGACACGACTGACACATACGTCACCCGACCGACTGACAAAGCGCCCCCTGACGGTTGAGCCGACTGACGGTTAGCGCTTTCGGCCCTGACATCCCGACAAAAGCACCCCTTGGCCGTTGCGCCGCCTGACAAAAGCAGGTCAGGAACTCCTGTTCCCGACGTCCTTGTCCGAAGCTTCCGCTGACAACCGAGCCAGCTCAGCACGCCTAGTCATCTCTCGACAGGTATAAATATCCCCTTTCCCCTTACGGTGAGGGGGTTGGGAAAATTCTCTCTTAATCTATCATTCACACACGAGAACAAAGGTCGTCCATATCTTTGTTCTCCCACTTATAGCTCGCCACGTGCGGTCGACACACCGTTAGTCC
This sequence comes from Scilla litardierei, assembly GCA_030789695.1. Taxonomy (NCBI): domain Eukaryota; kingdom Viridiplantae; phylum Streptophyta; class Magnoliopsida; order Asparagales; family Asparagaceae; genus Scilla; species Scilla litardierei. The sequence continues at coordinate 12,001,951 of CM061130.1, read as the reverse complement.
GACCGGCGTGTCTAGCCCCCGCTTTAAGTCCTATTACTGACTTAGGCATCGGAGGGGCTAAGGGTTGAACCCCAACCCTGCCCTTCTGACGAGTTGTTCGTGTTGCAGGAAAGCTCGCCCCTTGACCAACGTCTACTTCGGCTTCCTGCCATCCAACCTTACTCTGCCGCATCCGGAGAGATTCGACACCGTGATCACCACCGGCGACGGGTCCAACTTCTTCACCCCACTAATCACTTGTAAAACAGCCTACCTAAACCTTCCTCTCCATATAACCACCGTGCCCTTGGTTCCCCATAATACAAATTCATTGTACGCGAGTTCCACCTCGTAACAATTGGCGCCGTCTGTGGGAACGAAGGGTCACACCCATGTTAGACTCCATGCCGATCTCTCGGAACCCTGACCACGGCAAAGATCCCGTGGGTCAGGAACCGCTTTCTCTACTAATCACCCCGGCGCCCGACCCCCTTCTGGGGATGGGCACCGAAACTGAACATACTTCGGCCCACGCCGTCCTGAAGAACTTCGAGGCTGTCACTCAGGCCAGGGGAGGCTATCCGACGGCGGGAACGGAGCCTCCGCCCGGCCCCTCGGAGCCCTAGAACGTAAGACGGAATCTCCACCCTCAGTTCGAGGAGGAGGGGGAGAACAGAGGGCTCGCCGAGGAGATTGCGGCCCAGCAACGGCTCCTAGAAGAGGAGATGGAAGTTGCGCGGCGGTGGAGGCGCCTGGGGAAGGCGGCCGCCGCGCAAAGGCGTTTGGACGAAGCGGCCGAGACCGCCCGAAGGGCCTTCCAGGATGAAGAGGCCGCTCGCCGCCAACTCAGCCTCATCGTCGCAGAGCGCGAGAGGCTAAGGAGAGAGAATAGGAGCAACCGAGAAATCCTGGACGAGACGGCGACGGGTCGGTGGTTCGGGGACGGGCGGGACCCGTTGCTGACCAGGTCCCCACCGGGAGGAGGCAGCCCGCATCGCCTGCACCACCCCTCCGATTCCCTGCGCGAGGAAGCCGTTTGTCGACAACTACGCTTCCTCACCGCCGAGCGCGAAAGGCTTCTTTGGGAGAATCAAGAACGGATGGAGGCTCGAGGAGAGCTGGCCGGGAGGCGCTGGCGCTGGGAGAACTGTAGCCCGCAGCCCGTCGAGTCCTCGACCCAGGGGAGGAGCCCCGCCAGACGACCGTCGGGCTACTCCCCGGGGCCGGAGGACTGTCGGCGGCCGAGGCGCGACCGAAGCCAGACCCTCGAGTGGCGGAGAGGGGATGCGCCATATCGCCCTACCTATCCGGAGGAGGCCACGCCGCTTGCACGGTGGATCACGTCCGCCCCAAGGCCCATAAGGTTCAAACCTCCTCACTTGGCCACGTACAATGGGAGAGGCGACCCCCTCACGCACGTGCAGCAATACCGGGGGGCGATGGAGGCGCAGGACGTGGATGAGGCGTTCATATGCCGACATTTCTCCCAAAGCCTGAGGAACACCGCGTTGGACTGGTACTTTGGCTTGCCCGCGAGATCCGTTGGGAGCTTTGGCGAGCTATCCCACAAGTTCTGCCAAGAGTTCCGGGCCGGGAGGACGAAGAAGAAGCCCTTAGACTATCTCAGCACGATAGTCCAAGGGGAGGGAGAGACAACGGGTAGATACCTCCGCCGCTTTCAGGAGGAGAGACGGGCGGTGGTGACATGCGGCGATGAGGTGCTTATGCTGGCCTTCAAAACGGGGTTGCGGACTCGGAGCCTCCACAAATCCCTGCTCCGGGATCTGCCGACCGACTATGAGGCGTTGGTCGCTATGGCGGAGAGGCACGCGTTGGCCGAAGAGACTCTCGGTGCAAAGGCCTTATTCCCCCCGGCGAAACCATCCCAAGGCGAGCCCCGGTCACACCCTCGGTCGAGGCAAGAAGAGGGGCACCGAGGTCACGACCAGCTGGCCCGACCGAGGCGGGAACCGCCCGGGCCTCGCCCACAAGATCGCCCTGGCCCGACGCGCGAGTTTGCTCCGGTACAAGGGCTCCCTCGAGTCGTCCCGAGACAAGAAGGCCCCCTACAGGCGCATTACACGCAACTCAATGCCCCTATGATGGAGGTGCTGGCCGCGGCGACAAGGGCCGGGTTATTGCGGGAGCCTCCCCGGGAGATGAGGTCGGATCCGGCGAAGCGGGACCCCCGGAGATAATGCCGTTATCACCGGGACCACGGTCACGACACCGACCGTTGTTACACTCTTAAAAGAGAGATCGAACGACTGATCCAGGCGGGCCACTTGGGAAACTTCGTCGCGGGCAGGCGGGTAGCAGAAGGAGAGAGAGCCCCCCGGAGGAGGGGGGACTGGAACCGCCGGCGAACAGCGATCACGGGGAGCCACGCCCCCCGGGGGCGGTCATGCGAATTGAGATGATAACGGGAGGGCCTTTCCCAGCCGGGCAGGCGCCCGCGATCCCGGGGGCCGGTGCCCGACAGGTGATGGTGGCGGGCGCCGGCCGCCGACCGAAGCGAAGAAGGACACACCGACCCCCTATCAGCTTTATCGAGGGAGACTGGCAGGAGGTGGGGAGCCAGAACAATGACGCCCTCGTCGTCGAGGCTCGGATCGGGGCGGTTGCCGTTGGCCGGCTCCTAATTGACACCGGTAGCTCCTGCGACATCCTGTTCCTGTCAACGGTCGAGAGGATGGGGTGGGGGCGTGCAGACCTAGAGCCCTGCGCGGGCCCTGTTGCTGGCTTCACCGGCCATACGATCCCCACCATGGGGACGATCACCCTGCCCATGACTCTGGGGGAGGAACCGAGGGTCGTCACCAAGGGGACGCGTTTTGTCATCGTCGACGTCGCGTCGGCGTATAACGGAATCATAGGGCGTCCGTATATGACGGCCATCGAGGCGCTCCCCAGCCTGCAACACCAGATGATGAAGTTCCGGACCCCGCGGGGGGTGGGACAGGTGCGGGGAGGCCGGGAGGTGCCCGGAGACCACGACCATACGCCATCCCAACGTAGGAGCCCGAGGCGGGCCCTGACGGCTCTCATCCCTGACGAGAGGGAGGACTTCTGCGACCAGCGGCCGACCCCGGCCGAGGAAGTGGAAGAGGTCCCAGTGGCCTCGGATGAAGAGAGAACCGTCTCCATCGGGACAAAACTCCCGGCCGCCTTGAGGACGACCCTCGTCGCCTTGCTCCGGGAAAATGCGGACATATTCGCATGGTCACCTGCCGACATGCCCGGGGTTGACCCGGCGGTAATCTCCCACAGGTTGAATGCGGACCCAGAAGCCCGACCTGTCCGACAGAAGAAGAGAAGTGCGGGGGGAGAAAAGAAGAGGGCAGCCGAGGAAGAAGTAGAGCGGCTCCTCGAAGCCAAATTTGTTCGGCCGGTGGACTACCCCGACTGGCTCGCCAACGTCGTTCTGGTGTAGAAGCCCAGTGGAAAGTGGCGCATGTGCGTCGACTTCACCGACCTCAACAAGGTATGCCCGAAGGACAGCTTCCCTCTACCCAGGATCGACCACTTGGTGGACCAGGCGTCCTGCTATGAGTTGTTAAGCTTTATGGACGCCTTCTCGGGATACAACCAGATACCGATGGCGGATGAGGATGAGGAGAAGACGTCTTTTGTCACCGATAAAGGCACCTTCTGTTACACCAAGATGCCCTTCGGACTGAAGAACGCCGGGGAGACCTATCAACGGATGGTAGACCGAATATTCGGCCCTCAGGTGGGGCGAAACTTGGAGGTCTACATCGACGACATGTTGGTGAAGAGCAGAAGGGCCCCCGACCACCTCGCCGACTTGCAGGAAACTTTCCAAAGGGTCCGCCGATACAACCTGAGGCTAAACCCCGCGAAGTGTATCTTTGGCGTGCAGTCGGGAAAATTCCTGGGCTTCATGATAACGAAGCGGGGAATCGAGGTGAACCCCGACAAGGTGACGGCCCTCATCGGTATGGCGGAGCCCCGGACGATCCGGGACTTGCAGCGACTGAACGGCCGGATCGCTGCTCTGGGGCGATTCCTGTCGAAGTCTGCGGAGAAATCGCTCCCCTTCTTCAGGGTCTTGCGCACAGCCTTTGGTGAAGCTAAAGACAAAAGGAAGGTGATCCCGTGGGACGACGACTGTGCGCGGGCGTTCGCGGAGCTGAGGGCTTACCTACAGAGCCCACCGCTCCTCGCACGGCCGGGGGAAGGCGAACCTCTAGGGTTGTACTTGGCGACCAACGAGGAGGCCGTTAGCTCCGTCCTAATCAAGGAGGAAGGAGGGGTGCAGCGCCCTGTCTACTATGCCAGCCGGATCCTCCGGGAGGCGGAGAATCGTTATAGCCCTATCGAGAAAGCCGCCTACTGCCTAGTCACCACAGCCCAGAAGCTCCGACCCTACTTCTAGGCCCACCCCATAACCGTCCACACCGACATGCCCCTCGAAAAGAACCTGAAAAGACTGGAGCGGTCGGGGAGGATGCTCAACTGGAGCGTCGAGCTCAGCGAGTTCGACATAACGTACAAAGCCCGGACGTCGATCAAAGGCCAGGCGCTGGCCGACTTCGTGGTGGAATGCACCACGGAAGTCCTGCCGGGGGACCGGACGGAGCTCCCATCGGCGACCGCGTCCCCGCAGGGGATCGAGGTGGGTGAACCCTCAGCGCCTGTCACGCCCCGCTTCCCAAAAATGTGGAGGCGAAGCGTGAGAAGGTCCGCTCAGACTTGAAGCTACAAAGCCGCAAGTCCGATAAGCGTCAATTACTTTAAAACTGCAGGTCCTTGCAACGCGAAACGAAACAAAGATAATAATAACGAAAGAGACAAAAGAAACATCTCAGAATATCCATAATAATAAATCTCAACAACGCAGAAAAGCCACCAGGCTACAAATAAAAGAGTCTAAAAGAGGCCCAGCATGGCCTACAAAGTACAAAGTACGAAAACAAGGGAAAGGTGCAAGCACCGACATCTAACAGCAACCTAAAGCAAAAGCAAGTAAAATCAGTCTCTAAGACTGGTCTCCGGTATCCTCGAACTCCTCAACGAACGTAGGCTCGGGCTCAGCGTCAGCAACCACCTCGTCCTCAGCAACTGTCTCTGACTCAGGGTCTAACATGTGGCACCCAAAAGAGCAAGGGGCACATGTCAGCAAGTCTGGAAGACTTGTGCAAGTGAAACTGAAAGGTGGTAAAAGTAAAGCAACCTAGCAGTTCTAGCATGATGCATTGACATGGCAGTTTAAAGTAATGAGTGCAACAAGTAAAGTAAAGTAAAGTAAAGTAAAGTAAAGTAAATTACAAGCATGGCATAACATTCACAAGACAAGTACAAGACAAGAAAAGTAAGCACCTCGTGCACAGAGTTCACGCCTTACAGCTAAAGAGGCTGTACGGGCACACTTTTACGCTGAGTGGTCGCTCAACCCTACCCCTCCACGTGTGTCGAGCCAGGGCCTTACCCCCGAACTTGGAATGCTCGCTTCTGGACCACGAGCCAGGAAGTGTGTAAACAAGTATGGCGTAGGGGTGCACCTAGCCGGACAAGTAGTACGAGGACAAGTATTGTAGCGTGTGCTACGATGCAACAATCAATGCATGGATGACATGGCATGGCAAGTAGTAAAGTGTACAAGTAAGAAAAGTAAACGTGACAGTTTAGCATGCATGAATGACAAGTTTAATGGTTGGATCTAGCTTCGTTGTCAAGCTAGATCATTTAGGTGACGGATCTAGTTTCGTTGTCAAACTAGATCAAGTAGGCGTCTAGCCAGCTATCATTTCACTGACTAGTCTCTTTTACGCTAAAAGTAAGGAAGTGGCCTAAAAACATGGCCCTACACAAGAGTTGGCAAGTTTCACTTGCCTGCAACTATCACGTCAAGAAAACACCGTCCAACGAGTCCAAAGTCACGATTCCTACGTGCACAAGTCCACCGGCCTACATCCGTTTTATTAATCTTGATTAGTGAATTCTAAAACATTTAAAATACTTTAAAAATACTGATTTTAGTCTTGATTAGCATGCAATTGGGTTTGGGGTCCTAGGGGTGCAAAACGTTACCTCAACACGACGCGAAAGCTACACCGGCGTCGGGTAGCGACGTCGGGGGTTGGAATAATAAGATCGCGCTCCAAGTCCAGATTCCAATTAGTTTCCTCGCTGGAAATTCAGAGCAATCAACCCGGGGCGACGATTCCAGATTCCCAAGCTAGCACGTGCGACGACGGGCTACGACGTGCGACGACGTCGTACGCGACGAATCCTCGAAGAGCAAGCACCTTGGTGGGGCCCACAGTAGTCCTAGGGACCTTTGGGGGACCCACAATACCTCTGGAGAACTTGGGGGGCCCACGGAGGCAAGTGGTGCGACGGTTGCGGGGTTGCGACGTATGGCCGTCGGTCGTACACAGCCAATGCGGGGAGATCCGTCGGTCGTGCGCTGTGAATGCGGGGGATGCGACGTTGGGGTGTGCAGCAGCTGCGGCGTTGCTTGGGTGCGGGGTTTTCCTTCGGTCAGGTCGATGGAGAGCTTCGGTCGTGCGCTTGGATGCTGGGCTTGCCCTCGGTCGGAGCGGGAGATTGCGGGGGGTTTTCTCGGTCGTGCGGGGAGCTGAACGTCGCAACGTTGCGACGATTCGTCGCAACGTCCAAAATGAGTTTGGAAGAGGCTAGGGCTAATTTCTTTGGAAAATAGGTCTTGCTAGGGGTTGCTTATATAGTATAGATGGGTTGACTTGGTCTAGGGCTAAATCTAATAGGATTAGAAGTTTAAAAAGATTTAAAATTCAAATCTAACCAACTCCTTCTCACCCAAGGATTTGACTTGGTCCAAATGAGCTGGAAATTGGCTCAAAAATTCTTTAAAACGTTTAAAACTCAAATAAATTTTATTTGGCCGAAATTAATTTAAAATAAATTATTAAAAATATTATAAAACTTGTAAAAATTATAAAAGTGGTCAAATGAACTACAAAAATTATAAAATAAATATCGGGGTGATCGTGGCGACGAATGTGAGCTAACTAAGAAGACGGATCTCAGTTTCAACGTCGGACGACGGAACTAAAAATAGAAACGTCTCCCGTCAAGAGTGAGAATCGTCACGTCTCATCGAGTAAGATCAAATTGTGGAAAAACGACTCGAGAACGTCGTTCCAATATAGTGCCACCATTTAATACTCTCAGAGACGTTCACGACGGCATATCACACAAAAGTGTTCACAAACAAATAAAGTCTAAAGCAAACACGTGCACGGCCAAAAGCACGTGCACGAACAACGTACGACGAAAAGTGGTCGTTACATCCTCCCCACCTTAGAATAAAGTCCGTCCTCGGACTTTCTAATATAGCTAGTCGCTCTAGTAACTACCCTAAATCAAGTCACATTATATTTCAAACCACGTATAGTCATTACAAATGCTCATATATGCACTAGGTAGTCAAACATTATTACTACCAATACGTATATATATATATACATTCACGTACGTATACACTTATACCTATTATAGTCAGTCAGACTCATACACGTATTTCAATCATATATATAAGCATGCATCCCTTATATAGCTACTACCTACCTAATCACAAAACAATATTTCAGATACTTATATAATGATAGTTTCACGCTTTAGCCAATACAATCATCGCTCTACCTATATGTAGCTTCCTATGCACAAACATCAAGGGTATACTACCCTCTAATATTCATCCGATACCAAGCATCTCAACACATATAGTCACACCATACCATTATTAAAGTCAAATTTTCCATATCTAATATATATTTACTACTACCATATTTCACTCATTATATAGTCATACAAATGCATGCAATAATTTTACCGTATATTCACATCACATTCGCCCTATAACTATATTTACGACACGCCACACATACCACAGTCATCCATACCTATAACTAAGCACATACTTACCCGTGCATGGTGCGCACCCATACACGTTAACATTTCATTTACATACACCAATCATACCATAATAATAATAATAATAATACAGTCATCAATACACACATATAATTATAATACACTTCCTAATACATGCACACGTATTCATCGTATAATCACTCACATGTAACATACATATTCACACCGTAGCCTACTACTTATAACTAGTGTACCAACACCTATTATTATTATCACACCTAGCATACGTATAGTCTTACCAGCATATTGCTTCAATCATTATCAGTATCCCCTAATTACCTATACCCTATTAGGTACTCCTACACTAAATCTCGTATACGCAGGCATCCCTAGTATGGTATAGCTACCCACACACCAAACTGTAACTACCAACATGCAAACATCTTCACACTCATGAATAACTCCGAGTATATATAACACACAATAAGCAACCATTAATATACCATGGGAGAGTACACTCATTCAAGCCATCATATGCGGAATTTGAAAACCGTCGTACTTCAAAGGTTGAAATCCTCGTTTGGAAAGAAATATTTGGAGATCGATAAAACGCGTTGTTTCAAAATAGGTTTGAGTCGGATATACATATAAGAGAAAATGGTCTATTGGTTTTAAAGAATCATTAAAAGGGAAAGTAAAATCATTTACACTAATATTGAAGGCGTAGTTTAGAAATATTATACGGCAGTAATTTAATATAATGTTTGCGAAAGTCAAGGAAGGAAATCAATTAACGGAAGAATTTAAACCCATGTTAAATGCCTTCAAAACTTTTAGGTCATGGAAAATTTTAAAATAATCAGTATTGAAGCTGCTTTTCAAGGGAACCAGGATTTGCAAAAATGAAAAACTGATTTACACAAGGTCCTTAGCATACGAGCACAACGATCCTGGTACAGCTATAAAAATAATTGAAATTCTATTTAGTTTCGAAATTTTCCTAAAAGCTCGTAGGGGAAGTGGAAAGGTAATATTAATAACTGGGTCGTAAAATTATCAAAATTGATAGTGAAACTTTAAAATCAATTCGTGTGGGGTCTAAATCAGAAAGTGGTTATGAAATGGTAAAATTTTTTTTTTTTTACAAAAGTCTAAAATAGGGAAAACGGTGAGCATAAAATCGACTTGCTGAAACCTGAAATCCCATGTGATTGGAAGGTATATGGATGGCATAAATTAGAAGGGAAAATTACAAGTTGAATGCAAGTACGGTTTAGAATTAGTACATGAAAGAAAAATGTATTTTCATAGGTGCGAAAGTGTAGGCTGAAAAAAAGCATTATAACTATTTTCAAAAAAAAATTTCGACAAAAGTTTTAAAATTTTAAATCAACGTGGGGCATGAAGTATAAGTATATATACATATCAGAATTTGAACAAATTTAAAACTTAGGGGAAAAGGAAATGAAAATACCTTCAGAAAATTCAAGATTTGTAGCGGAGGGGTTCGAAAATTGATGGCGATAGTCATGAGGCGATCTCGGGAATCGGGGCAAGGGAAACAGTCAGATGTTCTAACATACATACGCCTAGGATATGAATCAGGAGGATCTACGGGGAAACTCCTACGGTCGCCCAACGGAAGCTTAAGAACTTAGCGCTTGGTCTTCCTAAAGGAGCTAGGTGATAATGGAATGCGCTCAGCTCGGTCCATAATCGTTGTACCCAAGCGAACGACTAAAGGATTTCTAGAAGTCTGGTATGGTCAGGGGTAGGCAGGGACCACTAAAGTGACTCCTATGACGATCAAATCGATTTCCAGCAAGGACTCTAATTACCGGTCTAACAGTCAACCCTATTTTTGCAAACAATCATATGCAAGCATAATTTAACAAGTCAGGACTATCTAAGGGAAGAAACAACTAGGTCGAGAGTTACCTGCGATAACCTCATCCACAGTCTCGCTCCCTACTGCCGTCATCAGGTAAGCCTGCCTCCTCGGCTGCACGGCCTGCTGAAAGGCCTGCCTCTGCGGAGGAAGAGGCGCTCCACGACCTGCAGGTACAGGTGCTCTCTGTTGCAACGGCTGTGCGGCAACAGGATCCTTCCAAGGTATCTTAGAGCTCGGGCAGTCCTTCACAGCATGAGTAGGGTCTCCGCAAACCAGGCACTGTCCCAACATCTTCCTACACTGATCCTTGAAATGCCCGGTCTTGCCACAGAAATGGCAAGTCTTCACAATAGGCCCACCTGGCCTCTTGAACTGCACTGGCTGGGTAGGCTTGACCCCAGGCCTAGACTGCTCCATAGGCCTCTTCCCAGCTCCAGAAATCAGTCCTCTCTTCTGCTTCGCTCCTGGGTCATGGCGAGGAGCACTCTGAATGTACTGGAGCATGCCCTGCTGTACCTGCATCATCTGATGCAGCATCCTCATGATCTCAGCATTGGTGGGCTCTCTATCAGGTACCTCAGCACGATTGGGCCCATTGCCAGATCGGGTCTGTCGTCGTCCAGCCATCTAATGACATGGAAAACGAGCAAACAAATTAGACTCGAAGCTTAATGACTTGGATGTTGCTATTTATTTAATGGATATTTCCGTTTATTATCGTTGTTCCGTTAGTTCGCAATTGCAAGATAGGACCTGCATGGGCCACCAACAAAACCTGTCACGCCCCGCTTCCCAAAAATGTGGAGGCGAAGCGTGAGAAGGTCCGCTCAGACTTGAAGCTACAAAGCCGCAAGTCCGATAAAAGTCAATTACTTTAAAACTGCAGGTCCTTGCAACGCGAAACGAAACAAAGATAATAATAACGAAAGAGACAAAAGAAACATCTCAGAATATCCATAATAATAAATCTCAACAACGCAGAAAAGCCACCAGGCTACAAATAAAAGAGTCTAAAAGAGGCCCAGCATGGCCTACAAAGTACAAAGTACGAAAACAAGGGAAAGGTGCAAGCACCGACATCTAACAGCAACCTAAAGCAAAAGCAAGTAAAATCAGTCTCTAAGACTGGTCTCCGGTATCCTCGAACTCCTCAACGAACGTAGGCTCGGGCTCAGCGTCAGCAACCACCTCGTCCTCAGCAACTGTCTCTGACTCAGGGTCTAACATGTGGCACCCAAAAGAGCAAGGGGCACATGTCAGCAAGTCTGGAAGACTTGTGCAAGTGAAACTGAAAGGTGGTAAAAGTAAAGCAACCTAGCAGTTCTAGCATGATGCATTGACATGGCAGTTTAAAGTAATGAGTGCAACAAGTAAAGTAAAGTAAAGTAAAGTAAAGTAAAGTACGAGCATGGCATAACATTCACAAGACAAGTACAAGACAAGAAAAGTAAGCACCTCGTGCACAGAGTTCACGCCTTACAGCTAAAGAGGCTGTACGGGCACACTTTTACGCTGAGTGGTCGCTCAACCCTACCCCTCCACGTGTGTCGAGCCAGGGCCTTACCCCCGAACTTGGAATGCTCGCTTCTGGACCACGAGCCAGGAAGTGTGTAAACAAGTATGGCGTAGGGGTGCACCTAGCCGGACAAGTAGTACGAGGACAAGTATTGTAGCGTGTGCTACGATGCAACAATCAATGCATGGATGACATGGCATGGCAAGTAGTAAAGCGTACAAGTAAGAAAAGTAAACGTGACAGTTTAGCATGCATGAATGACAAGTTTAATGGTTGGATCTAGCTTCGTTGTCAAGCTAGATCATTTAGGTGACGGATCTAGTTTCGTTGTCAAACTAGATCAAGTAGGCGTCTAGCCAGCTATCATTTCACTGACTAGTCTCTTTTACGCTAAAAGTAAGGAAGTGGCCTAAAAACATGGCCCTACACAAGAGTTGGCAAGTTTCACTTGCCTGCAACTATCACGTCAAGAAAACACCGTCCAACGAGTCCAAAGTCACGATTCCTACGTGCACAAGTCCACCGGCCTACATCCGTTTTATTAATCTTGATTAGTGAATTCTAAAACATTTAAAATACTTTAAAAATACTGATTTTAGTCTTGATTAGCATGCAATTGGGTTTGGGGTCCTAGGGGTGCAAAACGTTACCTCAACACGACGCGAAAGCTACACCGGCGTCGGGTAGCGACGCCGGGGGTTGGAATAATAAGATCGCGCTCCAAGTCCAGATTCCAATTAGTTTCCTCGCTGGAAATTCAGAGCAATCAACCCGGGGCGACGATTCCAGATTCCCAAGCTAGCACGTGCGACGACGGGCTACGACGTGCGACGACGTCGTACGCGACGAATCCTCGAAGAGCAAGCACCTTGGTGGGGCCCACAGTAGTCCTAGGGACCTTTGGGGGACCCACAATACCTCTGGAGAACTTGGGGGGCCCACGGAGGCAAGTGGTGCGACGGTTGCGGGGTTGCGACGTATGGCCGTCGGTCGTACACAGCCAATGCGGGGAGATCCGTCGGTCGTGCGCTGTGAATGCGGGGGATGCGACGTTGGGGTGTGCAGCAGCTGCGGCGTTGCTTGGGTGCGGGGTTTTCCTTCGGTCAGGTCGATGGGGATCTTCGGTCGTGCGCTTGGATGCTGGGCTTGCCCTCGGTCGGAGCGGGAGATTGCGGGGGGTTTTCTCGGTCGTGCGGGGAGCTGAACGTCGCAACGTTGCGACGATTCGTCGCAACGTCCAAAATGAGTTTGGAAGAGGCTAAGGCTAATTTCTTTGGAAAATAGGTCTTGCTAGGGGTTGCTTATATAGTATAGATGGGTTGACTTGGTCTAGGGCTAAATCTAATAGGATTAGAAGTTTAAAAAGATTTAAAATTCAAATCTAACCAACTCCTTCTCACCCAAGGATTTGACTTGGTCCAAATGAGCTGGAAATTGGCTCAAAAATTCTTTAAAACGTTTAAAACTCAAATAAATTTTATTTGGCCGAAATTAATTTAAAATAAATTATTAAAAATATTATAAAACTTGTAAAAATTATAAAAGTGGTCAAATGAACTACAAAAATTATAAAATAAATATCGGGGTGATCGTGGCGACGAATGTGAGCTAACTAAGTAGACGGATCTCAGTTTCGACGTCGGACGACGGAACTAAAAATAGAAACGTCTCCCGTCAAGAGTGAGAATCGTCACGTCTCATCGAGTAAGATCAAATTGTGGAAAAACGACTCGAGAACGTCGTTCCAATATAGTGCCACCATTTAATACTCTCAGAGACGTTCACGACGGCATATCACACAAAAGTGTTCACAAACAAATAAAGTCTAAAGCAAACACGTGCACGGCCAAAAGCACGTGCACGAACAACGTACGACGAAAAGTGGTCGTTACAGCGCCCTCCCAGATGACCGCGGGCGAACTATGGACCATCCACGTCGACGGCTCCGCGACGGGGTCTGGGATAGGAGCGGGTATCGTCATTCAGACCCCTGACGGATGCTCGTTGGAATACGCCCTACGCTTCAGCTTCCCGGCAACCAACAATGTCGCGGAGTATGAAGCCACAGTTAACGGGTTAAAAGTCGCTAAGGCGGTGGGGGCGACGAACGTGTTGCTCCTAAGTGACCCCCGTCTCGTCATCCAACAGATCCTGGGGAGCTTCGAGGCCCGAGAGGAGACAATGAAGCGGTACCTGAGGCGCATCCAAATCGAACTCTGTAAGTTCAAGAAAGCGAACGTCCGGCACCTACCCCGCTCCAACAACATCCGGGCGGACGCCCTGTCTAAGCTAGCTTCCTCCTCGGCGGCCGAGATCGGGAAGGCCATCTACGTCGAAAGCCTATTGACGCCAACCATTGACGAAGGAGAACTGATGTGCACGGGCACGATGACGTCATGGATGACCCCCATTATGAAGTACTTAGAGACGGGGGAACTACCCGAGGAGCAGATGCTGGCTAAACAGGTGGAAAGGCGGGCCCTGTCATTCGTGCTCCTCGACGGAGTGCTGTACCGCCGCCGCCGCGCCAATTTCGACGTCCTGCCCTACCTGAAATGCTTGGGCCCGGAGCAGGCTGAGCAAGTCATCCGCGAGGTACACGAAGGCTTCTGCAGAAACCACCATGGCGGGCGCACCATCACCCACAAAATAATGCGCCAAGGATACTACTGGCCGACGATGATCCGGGATGCAGTACAGTACGTCAAAAAATGCGAGGCGTGCCAGAAGTTCTGCCGACGGACGACTGCACCTCCGGCCAACCTGATGCCCATCGTGAGCCTGATCCCCTTCGCCAAGTGGGGAATCGACATCCTGGGGCCTTTCCCAAAGGCCTCCAGGGGAAGGAAATATCTAGTCGTCGCCGTGGACTACTTCACAAAATGGGTCGAAGCAGAGCCGCTGGCGCGAATCGCGTGGACGGACATGAAGGGCTTCATCTGGCAATCCATCATATGCCGCTTCGGGATTCCCCGCTCCATAGTCACGGATAACAGAAAGCAGTTCGATTGCGAAGGCTTCCGCGACTTCTGCTCGGGCTGGGGGATCAAACTCCAGTTTGCATCAGTCGCCCACCCACAGTGCAACGGAATGGCGGAGGCCGCGAATAAATGTATCTTGAACCCAATGAAGAAGAAGGTGGACGCCGCCCTGGGGGCATGGGTCGACGAGCTGCCGGGGATCCTATGGTCCTATCGTACCACCCACAAGGCCTCGACCGGAGAAAGTCCCTTCATGCTAGCATACGGATCGGAGGCGGTCGTTCCTGTGGAAATCGGCAAAGAGACACTCCGGCTAAAGCTCTTCGACGAAGAAATCAACGGGGAAGGACTCGGCCTCAGTCTTGAGTTGATAGACGAGGTAAGAGACCGGGCCCTGACCAGCCTCGTCAAACACAGCCAGAGGATGGCACGGTATTACGACTCCCGGGTGAAACCACGGACTTTCAGGATCGGCGATTTGGTCCTCCGAGATGCCACCTTCTGCCCCGAGACTGCACAACGGGGAAAGCTGGCAGCTAAATGGGAAGGGCCCTACACGGTCGTCGATATTGTCGGACCAGCCACGTACATCCTGGCTACCCCCGAAGGGAGCGAACTGGCCCACCCTTGGAACGCAAAGCATCTGCTAAAATTCTACCAATAGTTGTGAGTTTTTCCTTTTTACGTGCAATATACACATCTACCCGTTTTTCCCAACATCGTTGTTCCTACACAAGTTTTACAGTTCGCAAAACCTCCGAACCTCTGGGGCAGGGCCAACCCTAGCCACCCAAACCAGAGAAGGGCACGGGCCGGGCTACGCGCCCGCTCCCCCCCTCAAGACCTCTGGGGCAGGGCCAACCCTCGCCACCCAAACCAAAGAAGGGCACGGGCCGGGCTATGCGCCCGCTCCCCCCCTCAAGACCTCTGGGGCAGGGCCAACCCTAGCCACCCAAACCAGAGAAGGGCACGGGCCGAGCTACGCGCCCGCTCCCCCCCTCAAGACCTCTGGGGCAGGGCCAACCCTCGCCACCCAAACCAGAGAAGGGCACGGGCCGGGCTACACGCCCGCTCCCCCCCTCAAGACCTCTGGGGCAGGGCCAACCCTAGCCACCCAAACCAGAGAAGGGCACGGGCCGGGCTTCGCGCCCGATCCCCCCCTCAAGACCTCTGGGGCAGGGCCAACCCTAGCCACCCAAACCAGAGAAGGGCACGGGCCGGGCTACGCGCCCGCTCCCCCCCTCAAGACCTCTGGGGCAGGGCCAACCCTCGCCACCCAAACCAGAGAAGGGCACGGGCCGGGCTACGCGCCCGCTCCCCCCCTCAAGACCTCTGGGGCAGGGCCAACCCTAGCCACCCAAACCAGAGGAGGGCACGGGCCGGGCTACGCGCCCGCTCCCCCCCTCAAGACCTCTGGGGCAGGGCCAACCGTCGCCACCCAAACCAGAGAAGGGCACGGGCCGGGCTACGCGCCCGCTCCCCCCCTCAAGACCTCTGGGGCATGGCCAACCCTCGCCACCCAAACCAGAGAAGGGCACGGGCCGGGCTACGCGCCCGCTCCCCCCCTCAAGACCTCTGGGGTAGGGCCAACCCTAGCCACCCAAACCAGAGGAGGGCACGGGCCGGGCTACGCGCCCGCTCCCCCCCTCAAGACCTCTGGGGCACGGCCAACCCTAGCCACCCAAACCAGAGGAGGGCACGGGCCGGGCTACGCGCCCGCTCCCCCCCTCAAGACCTCTGGGGCAGGGCCAACCCTAGCCACCCAAACCAGAGAAGGGCACGGGCCGGGCTACGCGCCCGCTCCCCCCCTCAAGACCTCTGGGACAGGGCCAACCCTAGCAACCCAAACCAGAGAAGGGCACGGGCCGGGCTACGCACCCGCTCCCCCCCTCAAGACCTCTGGGGCAGGGCCAACCCTCGCCATCCAAACCAGAGAAGGGCACGGGCCGGGCTACGCGCCCGCTCCCCCCCTCAAGACCTCTGGGGCAGGGCCAACCCTCGCCACCCAAACCAGAGAAGGGCACGGGCCGGGCTACGCGCCCGCTCCCCCCCTCAAGACCTCTGGGGCAGGGCCAACCCTAGCCACCCAAACCAGAGAAGGGCACGGGCCGGGCTACACGCCCGCTCTCCCCTTCAAGACCTCTGGGGCAGGGCCAACCCTCGCCACCCAAACCAGAGAAGGGCACGGGCCGGGCTACGCGCCCGCTCCCCCCTCAAGACCTCTGGGGCAGGGCCAACCCTAGCCACCCAAACTAGAGAAGGGCACGGGCCGGGCCACGCGCCCGCTCCCCCCCCTCAAGACCTCTGGGGCAGGGCCAACCCTAGCCCTCCAAACCAGAGAAGGGCACGGGCCGGGCTACGCACCCACTCCCCCCCTCAAGACCTCTGGGGCAGGGCCAACCCTAGCCACCCAAACCCGAGAAGGACCACGCGCCCGTGACCCTCGAAAAACCAAAAGAAGGCAGATGCACACAAACCGGGACGAAATGGCGTCAGTCCCCGGGTAGGCAGCCCCGATATGACTCGACGAAACGAAATGACGCTCGAGAAATACGCCGCCATTAATGATACACTCCAAAAGAGGACCCGTAAGACCCACCTGGCAAAAGCGGTTTCCCACGGGCGTGAATTCGAGGAGCCCATTAATAAGGACAGCTCAGCGCAATAAATATGGGAGAAACCGTCAGCGAGATCTCCCTATAAAGACGCCACTCACCCCTCCGAAAGAAAGAGAACCAAGAGTCGGAAGGCATGAGAAACCGCCACTTGACCCCTCCACCCACTGGGGAACGGGCCGGGATACAACGCCCTAACAAAAGAGAATTCACCCGCCATCAGTGGCTCCCCACCGCCCAGGGCGGCGGTTCCCGCACCTCCGGCAACTCCGACAGGATATTCCTCTTACAAACGGATCGCAAACAGGATATTCCACTTACACAAGGGAAATCCGCCTTTCACGCCTCCGTCCGCCCTAAACAAGGACGAGTCGGAGAAAGGTTGGCATCCGATCTCCGCCGGCTGGACAGGCGAGGGCCCCCAATGCTCGTCGGCCAGTACCTCCTCACCGTCGACCTCCGGGCGAGGACCTCGGAAAGGCTGCATCCCTGACGAGCCCAAAAGGCAAGTCATGGCGTGTCAGCCCGCCCCTGCACAATCGGGCCCTGAACCCCACCCTCAAACCGAAGCAGCGAGGCATGGGGGGGAGGGGCGGCCCGATCCTCAAGAACCTCCCCAAGACACAAGCCCCACAAAGATGGCTTCCCTGGTGCCTCTACCGGACCGAGGAAACTTTACCCAGTCCGTGGAGGGAGATGACAAAGCAATGGAGGGGAGGCGGCCCGATCGACAAGATCCCCCACTCTCTCTCTTGGGCCAAGGAGACCATGCAATACTTCGGCACAGAAGGCGTTCACCCACCTCCGCGCCAAGAACGACTCGAGTTAAAAAGGGCCCACCCGGCCCAAAGTGACCCCTAGATCCGGAGGTCATTAAACCACGGGCGAGGACAGCTCTATAGCCCCTCCTTGAGCCGGATCTGACCCCACAACGGGCAATAAACTAAGAACTCATGTACAAGCTATAGATTAGCACTTATAAATTTAAATGAAAACGTTCTTCCTTGTACGCTCAGATTTTTCGGAGAATACCATAGCGTATAGCTATCCCCCCGCCAAGTGCCGGGCGAGCAACGCGCCACCCCCCCGCCTAACCGGCTTAGGACGCCTAGGAAGTTTACGCCCGCAGCTCGAACCCCGCCATACTACGCTTCGAAACCCGCCCGCCCGCTCCCTGAAAGTTACCGACAACTGTCGCTAAATGGGGAAAAAGGTGAACTGAGGCTCGCCCTGCGTAACCAGTTCGGCCCGAGATCAAATCATGATAGGACAGCGTGTCTCATCCCGAACTCCTTCGCCGACTCCCCGCCCCGCCCCGCCCAAAGGCAACACAAGCCGTCAACATCCCCTTCCCCCAGACCTCGCGATCTCGGACACGGGAATGTTGGGGGCATAATTGGTGATTGTGTAACTCACACAAGAAGCCAAGACACATGACCGGGAACGGACCGGTCGCAAGGCAAATGCCTCGAAATCGGCGCCCGGTCCAGATAAGGCAGCGGCCCTGTCTCGTCGAAGCAGCGCCACGTTGCGACTTGACATAACGAAAGGACGCTTGGACTGTTGGATCTGGATCCTAGCCTAGAGGGGGGGAGGGTGAATAGGCAGATAAAAAAAATTCTCGTGCAACCCACGAGAAATCACACGCAGTTATAACAGCAGCAGAAGCAGACACAGAGTACACAGCAGATTTACCCTGGTTCGGTCGTCCCAACGACCTACTCCAGCCCCCAAAGCAGAACTAGTATTGAATAGCGCAATAGGTACAAAACCACAAGTTAGAGTACGCTCAGAGCACCCTCTACGTCTCTACACTCGCCAGGCTCTCAGTACCCCACACACAGTGTTTTCTCTCACTATCAATCCTAGTAAAGCTTTCTACCAGCTAGTCCCAAACTAGCTGGGTCCCACTTGTCTAGTCCCAACTAGACAAGTCCCAAAATAGTCCCCGAAAATGGTAAAGGTTTCCCCTACAAAGATCGCTACAACAACACAAACAATATAATAATAAAGTTAAGAAATGCTCAGTAAGTGTAGCGTAGTCGTCTTTGTCAATAGGCACAGGCCAGATGTCATCTGGCAAGATGTAGATGTCTCCTCAATAGTTCGGCTCTCGGAAATTTGAACGTAAAGAAATTGATCTGCACTTTATATCTCTCGTTTTCCTCTGTAAACAAACCACAGACAAAAGCAAAAGATCAATCAACAAGGTAACCAATAGTTGAAGAGAAACATAATACCAATTCTTAAACAATTAGTTTCTTCTTAAACACTCCCTGTTGAAGATGTGAAGTTTGTTTTTAATGCTTGATGGCCCTGTCGGCAAACAATGCGGCGGCTCCTTGATGATGCGTTCCCAAAAATGCTTGGTCCCTCTCAGATCGATGTGGCCCTCTGTGATTATTGATTTGTCCTCACACCAAATTCCAATCTCCCCTGATTATTTCGGCCATGTAGAAAATTGTTCCCCTTCAGTTTTCGGCCATGTACCCAGGGATTTGAATCAAAGAACCTTGCGATTAACGCATGCACAGAATATGTTGCACAAAAAAAGGTCAATCACTAGTTTTTTAATTAGAAGAGCACATGGATTTAAAAACTTTTGTATTTGCAAATAGAGAGAGTCCCTGTGCGTTTTTTGATTTGTGCATGAAGAGCACCAAAAACTAAATGGAAAGATTCGGCAGGTGCTCTTGGGATATGGCCCCTTTGTTGACTTCAACCTGCACACACAAAAAATCTCATAGGGTTAAGCATTAACAAATTAAATAATCAAAGCACTATTGAAGTGATTCTTATGAGTGCTGATGTGTGCTGATGTGCTTTGTTGCTTGAAGATGTGACTGAACGTTGTGCGTTATGACGTCGGCCTATTACAAATCCCCCAAAAAAAATAGTGCTTGGACTTTGAGAATTAATTTGCTTCCTGCATCCAAACAAGCAACCTTGTTAATTACCTTGGGAAAAACAAAAACAAAAGAACTTCACCTTTGTTTGATTGCTCTCTGATTTCATGCGTAATTTGCCAAGCACTTCATTTTGCTTGCACCTTTCTCAAGAGGAGGCCGGCCCTGTCAAAAAAAAACAATGAAAAAAAACACCCTAACAATTTCGGCCGGCCTAAAACACAGAAGTTGTTGCAAAAAAGAAAGAATTGTTAAAAAAAATGATGAAACGAAGTGCTGTCTGGGAAAAATTGATTCCGCCAGGGGTTTGATAATATCAAGGCAAGAGCACTCAAAGAATTATGATGAGAGGCTCTCTTGAGGAGGGGAAAAGAAATCGGCAGACTGTGTTTTTATTTGTTTAAGCCGCGCACCCCTTCAACCCTAGACGATGGGTATTTATAGGACACGGGTGATAGGGTTGTGCCAACCGCTTAGGGATTTGACCCAAACAATATGGTATTTGATTTGTTGTTTGAATAGGAAGTGGGTAGACACAAATCCATCTAATTGATTTGATCAAATATTAAATTGATTTGAATCAATCCAATCTCCTAAGACAATTTGACTTGGTCCACTTTTCTCTCCTTTGACCAAGTCAAACTTCTTTGTGCACACACAGACTCTTTCTCCCAATATGCTATACGAATAGCAATTCCTCCAAATAGTGATCGCCAAGCCTGAAACACACTAAGCACACACATCAGATATACCGACATGTTTGTCATCATCAAACCAAGATCCTAGATCGTTGCTTCCAACAATCTCCCCCTTTTGGTGATGACAAACCCACAAAAGATTTTATCAATAGGAATGAGTGTGTGAAGTGTGTTGAAAGGTGTAATGCAACACATGGCATGCACAGACTTATAACACATACAATAGCATGCTCCCCCTTCTCTCAAGCTCCCCCTTCAACAAGTATTCAAGAATATTTCAGACTCCCCCTTCAACAAATAATATCAACATCCTTCAACAAATAATATCAACATCAAATCTCTCTCAAAATCCTCAAAATCTTTTCTTTCTCCCCCTTTGTAATCACCAAAAGTGGATTAATGAAGTCACAAAAATATCACATGCAAAAATAAATCATTATTAGAAGTAGCGTGCAATTTGCATGAGTAGTCTAAATAATAGGCAGTTCAAGTTCATATAATTTCATACCCGGACTTCTCCACCTTTGTGAAAGTGTAGTGATATAGAAAATTAAGTACAAGAGGAGATTCAATTTCAGAAATTCAACCAAATCAATCCACATTTTCCAATTTTCATGAATATCACTAGGATTGATTTTTCCCACCTCATCAAAGATGAGTTCAAGATACCGAATCCCAAAACATGGCCTAAAAGGACTTTTAAATGTGGGATGGCATTGCTTGACGAGTTATATACACCAACGCTAATGATTACCCATTTAGCACAAGTTGGATACTCGTGGGTTGTGTATTAGCCATGAAGTGTATCCATTTTTCATACGGAGCAAATATCGTTTTTTTTATATTTTTCTTTTGTGCTCAATTTTAATTCATGGCTAAACACATCATATCCCTTAGAAATTTCAGAAATTAATCATTCCTACATTCACTTTCCATTACTCTTCAAAAGAATCTCCAAAAGCACTAAAACGTCAAATATCGTGAAAGTGCAAATGTAGGTGTAGAAGTCAAGTTTAAAACTTATGAGACATGTCATGGCTACTAAAAAGAATAACATCATGTTCATGTAGCTACAACAATAATGAATTGACTTCTACAAGGGATAGATTGATCATTCATACAATACCACTTAAGAGATATATAAGAGGATAATCAATAAGCACAATTTTTTGTTTTTTTTTCAAATTTTTTTTGTTTTTTTTTCAGAAATAAAAACATTTTAAAAAAAAATCATGCAAGCAAGCAAACAAATCAAAATAAATCAAGCACACAAACAAATCTATGAAGGTATGCAATGAAATGCAAAGAGGGATAAAAATTATACCTTCTCGTCGCTTTTTGACGAAGGAGCTAAAAGAATGAGACATTGAATTTAACGCTCCTCGCCAAAACTCCATCACACCTACATGAAAGGTGTTAAGTGTGACCTTGGAATCCAACAAGGTCCACTAGTGTTAGCCAATATTGTTTTAGGAACCCACACTTGTTTAAACTTGATATTAGTGTTCCTAAATTTGCAATAATATGAAGTGTGGCCTACACTATCACAAGTAAAGCACTTTGCATATTTGTTCTTTGCAATAGAGGGTACATTGTGGAATTTCTTGAATTTTTGCTTTTCAACGTTTTTCAGACCAAAACCAAGTCCTCTTCTATTATTGTCATATAATTGATTCTCTAAAATAGTGTCCAACGATTGTTTTCCTATAGAGAATTTCTTAATGGCCAATTCAAGATGAGAAACTTTGATTTTTAATTGTTTATTCTCTTCCACAAGCATCGTGCATTTACTTATAAAAACCCTCTTGTTTTCCTCTTCCTTCTTCTCGAATTCAATCATTTTTCTTTTAAAGTCATTATCTAGCATGCAAAATTTATCCTTAAGCTCTCTTATTTCATATTCTTTTTCAGCTTCGAGCTTCATTAAATCTTGTTTAAGCATGCTATTTTGATTTAATAAAGAGGAACACGAAATACAAGGAGCATTTTCATCAAAGCTTTCTTTTTCCTTCTTCATGATTTCAATAGTAGACTTACATGCATTAAGTTCAATTTTAAGTTTTTCATTCTCTTTAAACACCTTATCATCTCTAACTTGCATGTCATAGTTTTGATTTTGGAGACATTCAATAGTGAACTCATGATCTACTATTTGATTTTGCATTTCTTCACAAATTTTAAGAAGTTCAGCTTTGCTACCTGATGGTGTCTCATCTTGGATGCCCATCAAAGCCATGCAAGAATGGGCTTCATGTTCCTCCTCGCTTTCAGCTTCGCTATCCATATCCCATGTTAATACCTTCGCTTTTCCTTTTCCTTTAGCGAGCTGAGCAGTTTCATTTGGGCAATCCTTCATCAGATGTCCTCTTCCCTTGCATTTAAAACATTGCATTCTATCAGTAGATTTCTGATCATTAAATTGCTTGGAAGAATTATTAAAGTTAGAACGATTAAACCTGGGTGCCATTTCGTTTCTCCCATGCTTGGTCTTGATGAACTTTCTGAAGTTTCTCACCATTAGCGCTGTTTCTTCTTCATCATCCTCTTCTTCGCTAGCTTGCAAAGCAAGGGGCTTTATGGCTTTCTCTTTCTCCTCAGGTTTCTCTCTTGCTTCAACATTTTGTAATTCCAACTCATGCGACATCAAATTACCAATAAGGTCCTCCACCTTCAATTGAGACAATACCTTTGCTTCCTGGATGGCGGTGACCTTTGGTCTGAAAGAGCTTGGCAGTGCTCTTAATATCTTTCTCACCTGTTCAAGGCTAGAATATGGCTTACCGAGCGAGCTAGACTTGTAGACGATGTTGGTGAATCTCGCAAACATTTCTGATATGGTCTCTGATGGTAGCATGCGAAATCCCTCGTACTCTGTGCTCAGAAGTGCAAGTCTAGACTCCTTCACCTGTGACGTTCCCTCGTGCGTCACCTCCAAAGTATGCCATATTTCCTGCGCAGTTAGACAATGTGAGATTATATTATATTCAGATTTATCAAGTGCACAAATGAGAGCATTCATAGCTTTAGCATTTAAGGAATAAGATTTCCAATCATTATCATCCCATTTGTCATTTGGTTTTTCAATCTCAGCATTTTCTACTTTAATTACAGGCAGTTTATATCCTTTTTCAATTATTTGCCAAGCCTTGTAATCAACAGAAATAAGGTAGATTTTCATACGATTTTTCCAATAAGCATAATCACCTCCATTAAACCTAGGGGGACAGGAAACAGACTGACCCTCAGCAAAAGCACTATCCATATGGTTATTCATGGTCAATCCTAGGCTAGATCCTAAAACCTGCTCTGATACCACTTGTTGGATCTGGATCCTAGCCTAGAGGGGGGGTGAATAGGCAGATAAAAAAAATTCTCGTGCAACCCACGAGAAATCACACGCAGTTATAACAGCAGCAGAAGCAGACACAGAGTACACAGCAGATTTACCCTGGTTCGGTCGTCCCAACGACCTACTCCAGCCCCCAAAGCAGAACTAGTATTGAATAGCGCAATAGGTACAAAACCACAAGTTAGAGTACGCTCAGAGCACCCTCTACGTCTCTACACTCGCCAGGCTCTCAGTACCACACACACAGTGTTTTCTCTCACTATCAATCCTAGTAAAGCTTTCTACCAGCTAGTCCCAAACTAGCTGGGTCCCACTTGTCTAGTCCCAACTAGACAAGTCCCAAAATAGTCCCCGAAAATGGTAAAGGTTTCCCCTACAAAGATCGCTACAACAACACAAACAATATAATAATAAAGTTAAGAAATGCTCAGTAAGTGTAGCGTAGTCGTCTTTGTCAATAGGCACAGGCCAGATGTCGTCTGGCAAGATGTAGATGTCTCCTCAATAGTTCGGCTCTCGGAAATTTGAACGTAAAGAAATTGATCTGCACTTTATATCTCTCGTTTTCCTCTGCAAACAAACCACAGACAAAAGCAAAAGATCAATCAACAAGGTAACCAATAGTTGAAGAGAAACATAATACCAATTCTTAAACAATTAGTTTCTTCTTAAACACTCCCTGTTGAAGATGTGAAGTTTGTTTTTAATGCTTGATGGCCCTGTCGGCAAACAATGCGGCGGCTCCTTGATGATGCGTTCCCAAAAATGCTTGGTCCCTCTCAGATCGATGTGGCCCTCTGTGATTATTGATTTGTCCTCACACCAAATTCCAATCTCCCCTGATTATTTCGGCCATGTAGAAAATTGTTCCCCTTCAGTTTTCGGCCATGTACCCAGGGATTTGAATCAAAGAACCTTGCGATTAACGCATGCACAGAATATGTTGCACAAAAAAAGGTCAATCACTAGTTTTTTAATTAGAAGAGCACATGGATTTAAAAACTTTTGTATTTGCAAATAGAGAGAGTCCCTGTGCGTTTTTTGATTTGTGCATGAAGAGCACCAAAAACTAAATGGAAAGATTCGGCAGGTGCTCTTGGGATATGGCCCCTTTGTTGACTTCAACCTGCACACACAAAAAATCTCATAGGGTTAAGCATTAACAAATTAAATAATCAAAGCACTATTGAAGTGATTCTTATGAGTGCTGATGTGTGCTGATGTGCTTTGTTGCTTGAAGATGTGACTGAACGTTGTGCGTTATGACGTCGGCCTATTACAAATCCCCCAAAAAAATAGTGCTTGGACTTTGAGAATTAATTTGCTTCATGCATCCAAACAAGCAACCTTGTTAATTACCTTGGGAAAAACAAAAACAAAAGAACTTCACCTTTGTTTGATTGCTCTCTGATTTCATGCGTAATTTGCCAAGCACTTCATTTTGCTTGCACCTTTCTCAGGAGGAGGCCGGCCCTGTCAAAAAAAACAATGAAAAAAAAAACACCCTAACAATTTCGGCCGGCCTAAAACACAGAAGTTGTTGCAAAAAAGAAAGAATTGTTAAAAAAATGATGAAACAAAGTGCTGTCTGGGAAAAATTGATTCGGCCAGGGGTTTGATAATATCAAGGCAAGAGCACTCAAAGAATTATGATGAGAGGCTCTCTTGAGGAGGGGAAAAGAAATCGGCAGACTGTGTTTTTATTTGTTTAAGCCGCGCACCCCTTCAACCCTAGACGATGGGTATTTATAGGACACGGGTGATAGGGTTGTGCCAACCGCTTAGGGATTTGACCCAAACAATATGGTATTTGATTTGTTGTTTGAATAGGAAGTGGGTAGACACAAATCCATCTAATTGATTTGATCAAATATTAAATTGATTTGAATCAATCCAATCTCCTAAGACAATTTGACTTGGTCCACTTTTCTCTCCTTTGACCAAGTCAAACTTCTTTGTGCACACACAGACTCTTTCTCCCAATATGCTATACGAATAGCAATTCCTCCAAATAGTG
The DNA here is from genome assembly GCA_030789695.1 of Scilla litardierei. Lineage (NCBI taxonomy): Eukaryota > Viridiplantae > Streptophyta > Magnoliopsida > Asparagales > Asparagaceae > Scilla > Scilla litardierei. The sequence continues at coordinate 11,976,118 of CM061130.1, read as the reverse complement.
ATCGCCAAGCCTGAAACACACTAAGCACACACATCAGATATACCGACACGTTTGTCATCATCAAACCAAGATCCTAGATCGTTGCTTCCAACATGGACAACACGCCATCAGCAGCAACACGCCCCCCGAGAGGCCAGAGCAGACAACCCGTGCCGGATACCGTCAGGGAAAAGCGATTCCCAAAACGCGTGATTCCGCGGAGCCCATTAATGGCACTAATCCCCCACCTTACCCAGGAAAAACCCTTCCGCAAAATCTCGCTATAAATACCCCCCCTCCAGAGGTCAGGGGAAAAGGAGAGAGAGACACAGGGGATTCGTATCCCCTCACTCCGGGCATAAAACGGCCCCAAACGCCCTTATCGAGCTACGGAGAAAGCCGATAGCCACCGACGGACCTCACTTCCCCCGACGATGGCCGCCATAGCCCCACCACCTCCAACAGGATATTCCCCTTACACCTGGGAGGCCCCGCCCGCCAGCTTTCCCCCTGCTCGTTATTGGATCAAAAGGCATGTCCAGATGGCTAGCCGCGGGCTGCAACACCCTAATTAACACCTGGCCGACGGCGATCACCACAGGGTGTCAGAGGGGAAACCCCCAACGGCTCTCCCTGCGGCGCCAACACCGCCACCTCGTCCTCAGCCTCCCCGGGGTTCCCCCTCGGTGCACGGGATCCCCGGCGAGGCTGGGCAACCCTCCAGCACGACGACAACGAGGCAGAACAGCGAGGCAGAACGCGAGGAAGCGAGGAAAGGGAAAGGAAGAGGGTCCCCTCCTACGACCGAGGGTCGGCCCCCCGAAGGCTGAACCGCCACAGGGCGGCACCCCTGATAAAAAAAAGAGCCAAACATTGGTTCCCGGCGCGTCAGCCCGCCCCCGGACAATGAGGCGGTAGGAATTCGACAATCGACATAAGGGAAGACCGCCCCGACGCAGGGATCTGCTCCCCCCGACGGAGCGAACAATAAATGTGGACAACCCTCCGTCCCAACCGCCGGTTGGGCCACATCTTCTCCCTTGTTGTAAATATCATCTAGATTCCCGAATAAGAATTGATGAATAACACTCCCCCTTACGAACCCCTCCCCTTGAACCCAAGTGCACGGCTACGGGGCGGTCCGCCGGGCGCGGAACGGCCGAGGCCCCGCAGAAATTACAAACCCGACTTAGTAACCACATACGACGGCACGCCGTTATAAGGCGACGCCCCGCTCGGCACCACTCGGGATAAGACCTCGCAATCCCGCTCTTGCGGGACACATCCCACGGGAGCGGCGTCGCCCCCTTTCCCCCCCTCTCCGAGCAGGGATCCTTATCCAAGTCGGGGTAGGGGGCAGCGTTACGCCATCCGAGCCGAGCCGGGCTTCCGCCTCACTCTCGGATGCCGGGGGCAATTGTTACGACCTAAAGATCATAAGAGTCCGACTCCCACCTGGATCCGTTGACATACCCCATTGACTCCCCCGTTACGACCTAAAGATCGTGGGGTTCCCACCCGAATCCACCCACATGATCCATGGACTCTCCGCTTCATGGAAGGGTCGCCACCCCGAAAATCCGGGGCAATATGGAGACGGGCGCGCCTTGCAGCGTTCCCTGACCCGGCCGAGGCGAACAACCACAGCCGCTCGACCCACCGGGGGTAGCGCGCTTGGGGACGCTTGGGTAGCTAAGCCGGGCCTACTGACATAGGCACGGACGTATCCTTCCGTACCGGCGAACCATAGCCCATGACCGATCGGGGGGCGCGGCCGGGCCGGACAACCCCCGATCCGAACGACCCGCCCGATTCCCACGAACCGCGGCGCCTAGAGAGATACAGCCCGACCTTTAGTTCGTCGCCAACGACAAACAACCAAGGATAAGGACACGACTGACACATACATCACCTGACCGACTGACAAAGCGCCCCCTGACGGTTGAGCCGACTGACGGTTAGCGCTTTCGGCCCTGACATCCCGACAAAAGCACCCCTTGGCCATTGCGCCGCCTGACAAAAGCAGGTCAGGAACTCCTGTTCCCGACGTCCTTGTCCGAAGCTTCCGCTGACAACCGAGCCAGCTCAGCACGCCTAGTCATCTCTCGACAGGTATAAATATCCCCTTTCCCCTTACGGTGAGGGGGTTGGGAAAATTCTCTCTTAATCTATCATTCACACATGAGAACAAAGGTCGTCCATATCTTTGTTCTCCCACTTATAGCTCGCCACGTGCGGTCGACACACCGTTAGTCCGACCGGCGTGTCTAGCCCCCGCTTTAAGTCCTATTACTGACTTAGGCATCGGAGGGGCTAAGGGTTGAACCCCAACCCTGCCCTTCTGACGAGTTGTTTGTGTAACGACTGGTTTCCTTCTATCTGAATTTATTATAATATAATATATGTTTTGGTGGGTTTTCTCCTCTTGTGTGGTTTTCGTCTCCGTAACTTTCATTTTCGATCGATTCGTCGTATTTTCTCGATTCTTCCTTAGGATCGTCGATTTCGAAGTACGTCGTTTGTGACGGGCTTCATAACGGTCATATCTAACTATTAGATCAAGCCTAGGAGTCTTAGGATTCGATCACGGGGCCTCGCGCTCCGTATCGGAACTTTTCTGTGCTCATTAGCCGGTGTAAGAAGGGCCACCGACCGACTAGATGACGATCCAGTCGGTCGGCAATCCTTCTTGGACCGACTAGTGAGCTTTCTAATTTTCTGAGGAAGCTACTGTTTATCGTTAGTCGGTCTAAGAAGGTTGGTTGACCGACTAGGTTGCAAACTAGTCGGTCGGCGATGCTTCTTGAACCGACTAACTCATCATCTTATTTTTGTATCAGTTACTGTTTACTCTTAGTCGGTCTAAGAACGTTTATCGACCGACTAGATGCTAAACTAGTCGGTCAGTATTTGTTCATGGACCGACTAACTCTAAATCATATTTTCGTTCAGGAGTTACTGTTTGCACTTAGTCGGTCTGCGTTGGTCGACCGACCGACTAGTTGCCAAACTAGTCGGTCAGTGGTTGTTCTTTGACCGACTAGTCTGTGTTAAAACCCTAATTTCTGGGCAGCCGCCAGCCCAACCTATAAATACCCAACCCAACCGTTTCCATCTTCTCCAACACGACCCAAAACCCTAAAAACTTCCCCCTTCAGCCCCCATCTTCCTCCAAGCTCCATTTCTTCATTCCAAGCCCTAAAACCTTCATCCAATCCATTCATCTACTCTTTCTACCCCTCATCTTCCCCAAATCTCCATCAAAACCCATCAAAATCCCCAAATCCCCCAAAACCCTAGTTTCTCCAAACTTCCCCAATCATTTCCAGATCTGGTCCTAGGGTTCCCCGGAGTGTTTCTTCCGCCTCCTCTCGCGATTTCCCCCGTAGATAGCAACCGTGTGACGAAGTGATCGTCATCCCCGGTGCTAGGCAAGTGAAACTTGCCACTTAGGGTTTAGGCCATGTTTTAGGCCATTTTCTTGTTATAGGCGTAAAAGAGGCTAGGCGACGAAATGATACTCGCCTAGGCGCAAATTGGGGAATTAGCTTGACAACGAAGCTAATTCCGACATTTAGCATGTTGCACAAATACCATGTCATGTTTACTTTCCATTAACGGTACGCAAATTAAATGTCATGTCATTGCATTGTTTTGGTGATCCCGTGATTGCGTAGCTTTGCTACACTACTTGTGTTACCTGGCTCGTGTTCCAGAAGCGAGCCCTGTAGTTGGAAACCCCAACGCTCGATATTGAATTGTGAACTAAGAAACAAGCTCCCGTGCGGGGCGACCCTGGCTCACTTGCTGGGCTCATGTTCAGGGACCCTGGCTTGTTTAGTGCGGGATGGGGTGAGGGTTAAGCGGCCATTCAACTGGGAGTCTGTTTGATCAACAACTGCAGTTGTAAGGCGTAAACTCTTTGGGGTGGGGTAGTGTTTGGGGCCGATCGGACTGACATGCTAGCCATTCAGCGAAGGGCGCAAACATCTACAAAACAACCGTGAAATGTGAATCGTGTTTAGTGCCGATCGGTCTGAATGTTTACCATTCAGCGAAGGGCGTAAACACCAAAATGTGAATCGATTGAGATTGATAGTAGCGTGGCTACTCTTGTCTTGTCTTGTCTTGTCTTGTCTTGTCTTGTCTTGCCCCGATAATTGTTCCCTTGTACAAAATTGTCTTGCCATGTTTTAATTGTGCACTCATGTTATAACTGCCATGCCATGCATCATACTAAACTGCTAGGTTGCTAGTTGCCTTACTTTCAGTTTCCTTGCCCAAGTCTTTTAGACTTGCTGACATGTGCCCCTTTACTCTTTTGGGTGACACATGTTAGATCCTGAGCATGAGTACCTTGTTGAGGACGAGGTGTTTGCTGACGCCGAGCCCGAGCTTGAGTTTGACGGGGAGTACGTGGACACTGGGGACCAGTCCTAGTGTCTTCGTTGTGTTTTACTTTTATGAGACAGTTGTTTTGTTATCGGTGCGTGGCACCTATACTATATTTTGTTATGTCGTTTCTTTTGTTGGCCTTGTTCTGGGCCTTTAGACTCTTTTCTTTTAGCCTGGTGGCTTTTCTGGATGTTGAACTTATTTGTGATGTTGGACAAAATTTGTGAGATGTGGAATTTTATTTCAGTCTCTCCTTGTGTTATTATCGTTATTCTGTTGTGGTTACAGGGACCTGTTTATGTATTGTGGACGCTTATCGGGTTTGGGGCTTCACAGCTCCACTCCCGTGCGGACCTTTTCACGTCTCGCCTCCATTTCAGGGAAGCGGGTCGTGACAGGTTTTAGTGGTGGCCCATGCAGGTCTTTCTGTAACCGCGACTCTTGGAATAGCGATAATGATATTAGAATGTCCAATAAACTAAGTTCGACGTCCGAGTCATAAGCTATGAGTCTAATCTGATTTGTTCTCCATGTCACTAGATGGCCGGAAGGCGTTTCACCCGCGGTGGTGGTAGTGGTGCGCTCCCTCATGATGAGGAGCCTGAGCGGGAACCCACCAGCGGTGAGATGATGCGGATGATGATCCAGATGATGCAAGTGCAGCAGGGCGTGCTTTTGCAAGTCCAGAATGCTCCACCTGCTCGAGCTGCCCGGGCTCTTCCGGATGCCCCTCGCTCTGAGCCAGGAGCGAAGCAATTTCGGGAGCTGGGTCCCGCATATTTTGATGGTTCTGAGGGTCCTCTGGCTGCCGATGAATGGATTCGGAACGTCGAGGACAATCTGAAGATGGCCAAGATCACCCCGGCTGGATGGGTTGATTTGGCGAAGAGGCAGCTCAAGGATAACGCCAGGAATTGGTGGGATGCGGAAGAGAAGTTGTTGGTGGAGCCGATAGCTTGGGCTACCTTCAAAGCTAGATTTGAGGGTGAGTTCTTCCCGAAGGCTGCCAAGGAGGAGATGCTGCAGCGTTTTATCGATTTGAAGCAGGGGAACTCGTCGGTGGACATGTACCACCAGGAGTTCATGAGGCTGAGTCGGTTTGCACCAAAGATGGTGCAGGACGCTGAGGAGAGAGCTCAGAGGTTCCTGCAGGGGCTTGCTTCGGAGCTCCAGAGTTTTGTGACCTCCTCTGACCGGGAATCTTATCAGAAGGTTCTGGTAGCAGCTAAGAGGCAGGAGCTGCTCGTGAACCAGAGGAGGGGGTCTGTTATTGGTGCTGGGAAGAGGCCTGTGGAACAGGCGAGAGCTGTGGTTAGACCTGGATTCAGGCCTAATCAGTCCGCTCAGTTTAAGAGGCCAGGAGGGCCTATTCTGAAGACTTGCCATTTCTGCGACAAGCCTGGCCACATCAAGGATCAGTGTCGGAAGTTTTTGGGCCAGTGTTTGGTTTGCGGAGATGCTTCCCATGTCGCGAAGGATTGTCGGCATGCGGGTCCGCTGCGGAGGGCTCCTGTTGCAGCTCAGCCGTTGCAGCAGCGAGTGTCTGTTCCTGCTGGCCGCGGAGCAGCTCTTGTTCCGCAGGGGCAGGCTTTTCGGCAGGCTGTTCCGCCGAGGAGGCAGGCTTTTCTGATGACCGCTGCGGAGAGCGCGGCTGTGGATGAGGTTATCGCAGGTAATCCTCACTCTAGCTATTACTTTCCTATTTGGTCTTGATTGCTAGATTATGTTGTTTGCTTGAACTTGCTTGTTTGCTAGACTAGGGTTTGATTGTTAATTGATTGATTAGGTGTGATTTTGGTGTGCACATTTCCTGCACGAGTCCTCTTTGACTCTGGTGCATCGATGTGCATTATTTCTCGGAGCTTCGTGAAGAGACATTCCTTGTCGACGTCCCCTCTCCCCAAGAGTTGGAATATCGTTACAGGGAATGGTGTGGTCTCGGTGCATCGTGGTTGCAATTCTTGCTCGTTGGTGGTCTGTGGACATGAGCTTTTCGCTGATTTCATTGTCCACGACATCATCAACTATGATGCAGTTCTTGGGATGGATTGGCTGGCGAGCTTCTATGCTATGATTGACTGCAGGAGGAAGAAGGTGGTGTTCGAGATTCCCGGACATCCAGTATTTGAGTTCAGTCGTGGTAGCAGTTCGCTTGGTCCTGTCAGATTTCGGGCCAGGCCGGTGGAGGCTGTGGCTATGCAGATGGAGCTGGAGTGGCCAGCTGTGGTGCGAGATTTTGGCGACGTCTTCCCCGAGGAGATGTCTGGTTTGCCGCCTGATCGAGCTTTGGAATTTTCTATCGATCTTGTTCCAGGTGCGCAGCCGATTTCGAAGGCGCCGTATCGTATGGCACCTGCGGAGTTGGAAGAGTTGCGGAAGCAGTTGGATGAGCTTTTGCAGAAGGGTTATATTAATCCTAGTGTGTCTCCGTGGGGAGCACCGGTGTTGTTGGTTAAGAAGAAGGATGGTTCGCGTCGCATGTGCGTGGACTATCGGGAATTGAATGCGGTAACCATTAAGAATAAATACCCGTTGTCTCGCATCGATGATATTTTTGATCAGCTTGGAGGTTCGAGGGTGTTTTCTAAGTTGGATTTGAGGAGTGGTTACCATCAGTTGAAGGTGAAGAAGGGAGATGTTCCGAAGACAGCGTTCAGGACGAAGTATGGACACTATGAGGTCGTGGTTATGCCATTTGGCGTAACTAACGCACCCGCAGTTTTCATGAATCTGATGAACCTGATTTTCTACGACTTTTTGGATAAGTTTGTCGTTATCTTCATTGACGACATTCTGATCTATTCGAAGTCGGAGGAAGAGCATGCCTCGCACTTAAGGACGGTGTTGGAGATTTTGAGGAAGCATCGGTTGTACGCTAAGTTTTCGAAGTGCGAGTTTTGGCTGGATCGAGTTGCTTTTCTCGGGCATGTGGTGACTGGAGATGGTATTTCAGTGGATCCCGAGAAGATTCGGGCCATCAGGGAGTGGCCTGTTTCGTCGTCTGCGTCTGAGATTCGGAGTTTCCTTGGACTTGCTGGTTACTATCGGCGATTCATTAAGGACTTTTCTCGTATTGCTGAGCCGATGACTAGGTTGACGCGGAAGGATGTTGCTTTTGTTTGGTCGGATGATTGTGAGGGTGCTTTTGGTATTCTGAAGGAGAGGTTGACGAGTGCCCCTATTCTTGTTGTGCCTGATCGCAACGGTGGATTTGAGATCTTTTGCGATGCTTCTGGCAAGGGTCTCGGTTGCGTGTTGCATCAGCACGGGCACGTTGTGGCGTATGCGTCTCGTCAGCTTAAGGTTCATGAGAAGAATTACCCGACGCATGATTTGGAGTTGGCTGCCGTTGTGTTTGCTCTTAAGATTTGGAGGCACTTCCTGCTGAGTGAGAAAGTGAAGATTTTCACCAATCACAAAAGCTTGAAGTATATTTTCACTCAGAAGGAGCTCAACATGCGACAGCGTCGATGGTTGGAGCTTATGGCGGATTATGATATTGATTTGCAGTTTCACCCTGGCAAGGTGAATGTGGTTCCGGATGCTTTGAGTAGGCTGCCAGCGGTGATGATTTTGACCTCGCAGTGGAGATTGCAGCAGGATTTTTGCGAGTCTGGCGTGGAGATTGTTCTTCCTGGAGAGGCTTCGTCGTTGATGTACATGCAGGTGCAGTCGACGATCGTGGATCAGATTAAGGCTGGCCAGGCCGAGGATCCGAAGCTGGTGAGGATTCGGGAGATGGTGGAAGCCGGTCTGTGGACTGACTTTTTGATTCATGAGGATGGCTCGCTGAGGTTTGGAGCCAGGTTGTGTGTGCCTGCTGGGGATATCAGAGAGGAGCTGATGGTGGAGGCACACAGTTCGCCGTATTCTGTGCATCCTGGTGGCACCAAGATGTACCAGGATCTTCGTCTGAATTATTGGTGGCATGGTATGAAGAGGAGCGTGGCTCGGAGTGTAGCCAAGTGCTTGGTTTGCCAGCAAGTGAAGGCGGAGCATCAGCGTTCGGCCGGGTTGCTACAACCGCTTCCGATTCCGGAGTGAAAGTGGCAGCACATCACTATGGATTTCGTGACTGGACTACCTCGGAGTCCGAAGCAGAATGACGCGATTTGGGTGATCGTAGATCAATTGACCAAATCTACGCACTTTATTCCGTTCCGAGTAGGACAGTCCACTGAGGCGCTAGCGAGGAGATATATGGAGGTAAATTCTTTTACTCTCCGTTTTATTTCCTCTTCCTAGTTTAGATAGTGATATAACGTGAATCGTGCAGGAGGTTGTGCGACTTCATGGAGTCCCCGTGAGTATCGTGTCTGACAGAGACACGAGGTTCACATCTCATTTCTGGCAGAGTTTGCAGAAGAGTTTGGGTACGCGTCTGAGTTTCAGCACGGCGTACCATCCGCAGACGGATGGCCAGTCTGAGAGGACGATTCAGATTTTGGAAGACATGCTGAGGGCGTGCATGTTGGATTTCAAGGGTTCGTGGGAGGACCATCTACATTTGGTGGAGTTCTCTTACAACAACAGCTTCCAGGCGAGTATTGGCATGGCGCCATTCGCCGCTCTTTATGGGAGGAAATGTCGATCGCCATTGAGTTGGGATGACGTTGGTGATCGGGAGTTGTTGGGACCTGAGATGATCGTGGAGGCCGTGGATATCGTCAGGAATATTCGGGAGAGGTTGAGAATTGCTCAGGACCGTTTTAAGCATTGGGCGGATGCTAAACGTCGTCCTTTGGAGTTTCAGCCGGGCGACCATGTGTTCTTGAAGATTTCCCCGAATCGTGGTGTGATTCGTTTTGGGAAGCGTGGGAAGTTGAGCCCGCGATACATTGGACCATTTGACGTTTTGGAGAGGGTTGGCGAGGTAGCATATCGCTTGGCTTTGCCGCCATCTTTGGAAGGAGTTCACAATGTTTTCCATGTGTCGCAGCTTCGTCGATACATTAGCGATCCGTCTCATGCGGTGGATTTTTCGGAGATTACCGTTCGCCCCGATATGACGTATGACCAGCATCCAGTGCAGATTCTGGACAGGCGTCAGAAATCGCTTCGAAACAAGATTGTCAATCTTGTGAGGGTGATGTGGCGACACGGTTCACCTGGAGAGTCTACTTGGGAGAATGAGGATGAGATGCGAGAGCGTTTCCCACTTTTGTTTCCGGACTCGTGAGTTTTTGGAAATTCCGAGGACGGAATTTTTCTTAAGTTGGGGAGGATGTAACGACTGGTTTCCTTGTATCTGAATTTATTATAATATAATATATGTTTTGGTGGGTTTTCTCCTCTTGTGTGGTTTTCGTCTCCGTAACTTTCATTTTCGATCGATTCGTCGTATTTTCTCGATTCTTCCTTAGGATCGTTGATTTCGAAGTACGTCGTTTGTTACGGGCTTCATAACGGTCATATCTAACTATTAGATCAAGCCTAGGAGTCTTAGGATTCGATCACGGGGCCTCGCGCTCCGTATCGGAACTTTTCTGTGCTCATTAGCCGGTGTAAGAAGGGCCACCGACCGACTAGATGACGATCCAGTCGGTCGGCAATCCTTCTTGGACCGACTAGTGAGCTTTCTAATTTTCTGAGGAAGCTACTGTTTATCGTTAGTCGGTCTAAGAAGGTTGGTTGACCGACTAGGTTGCAAACTAGTCGGTCGGCGATGCTTCTTGAACCGACTAACTCATCATCTTATTTTTGTATCAGTTACTGTTTACTCTTAGTCGGTCTAAGAACGTTTATCGACCGACTAGATGCTAAACTAGTCGGTCAGTATTTGTTCATGGACCGACTAACTCTAAATCATATTTTCGTTCAGGAGTTACTGTTTGCACTTAGTCGGTCTGCGTTGGTCGACCGACCGACTAGTTGCCAAACTAGTCGGTCAGTGGTTGTTCTTTGACCGACTAGTCTGTGTTAAAACCCTAATTTCTGGGCAGCCGCCAGCCCAACCTATAAATACCCAACCCAACCGTTTCCATCTTCTCCAACACGACCCAAAACCCTAAAAACTTCCCCCTTCAGCCCCCATCTTCCTCCAAGCTCCATTTCTTCATTCCAAGCCCTAAAACCTTCATCCAATCCATTCATCTACTCTTTCTACCCCTCATCTTCCCCAAATCTCCATCAAAACCCATCAAAATCCCCAAATCCCCCAAAACCCTAGTTTCTCCAAACTTCCCCAATCATTTCCAGATCTGGTCCTAGGGTTCCCCGGAGTGTTTCTTCCGCCTCCTCTCGTGATTTCCCCCGTAGATAGCAACCGTGTGACGAAGTGATCGTCATCCCCGGTGCTAGGCAAGTGAAACTTGCCACTTAGGGTTTAGGCCATGTTTTAGGCCATTTTCTTGTTATAGGCGTAAAAGAGGCTAGGCGACGAAATGATACTCGCCTAGGCGCAAATTGGGGAATTAGCTTGACAACGAAGCTAATTCCGACATTTAGCATGTTGCACAAATACCATGTCATGTTTACTTTCCATTAACGGTACGCAAATTAAATGTCATGTCATTGCATTGTTTTGGTGATCCCGTGATTGCGTAGCTTTGCTACACTACTTGTGTTACCTGGCTCGTGTTCTAGAAGCGAGCCCTGTAGTTGGAAACCCCAACGCTCGATATTGAATTGTGAACTAAGAAACAAGCTCCCGTGCGGGGCGACCCTGGCTCACTTGCTGGGCTCATGTTCAGGGACCCTGGCTTGTTTAGTGCGGGATGGGGTGAGGGTTAAGCGGCCATTCAACTGGGAGTCTGTTTGATCAACAACTGCAGTTGTAAGGCGTAAACTCTTTGGGGTGGGGTAGTGTTTGGGGCCGATCGGACTGACATGCTAGCCATTCAGCGAAGGGCGCAAACATCTACAAAACAACCGTGAAATGTGAATCGTGTTTAGTGCCGATCGGTCTGAATGTTTACCATTCAGCGAAGGGCGTAAACACCAAAATGTGAATCGATTGAGATTGATAGTAGCGTGGCTACTCTTGTCTTGTCTTGTCTTGTCTTGTCTTGTCTTGCCCCGATAATTGTTCCCTTGTACAAAATTGTCTTACCATGTTTTAATTGTGCACTCATGTTATAACTGCCATGCCATGCATCATACTAAACTGCTAGGTTGCTAGTTGCCTTACTTTCAGTTTCCTTGCCCAAGTCTTTTAGACTTGCTGACATGTGCCCCTTTACTCTTTTGGGTGACACATGTTAGATCCTGAGCCTGAGTACCTTGTTGAGGACGAGGTGTTTGCTGACGCCGAGCCCGAGCTTGAGTTTGACGGGGAGTACGTGGACACTGGGGACCAGTCCTAGTGTCTTCGTTGTGTTTTACTTTTATGAGACAGTTGTTTTGTTATCGGTGCGTGGCACCTATACTATATTTTGTTATGTCGTTTCTTTTGTTGGCCTTGTTCTGGGCCTTTAGACTCTTTTCTTTTAGCCTGGTGGCTTTTCTGGATGTTGAACTTATTTATGATGTTGGACAAAATTTGTGAGATGTGGAATTTTATTTCAGTCTCTCCTTGTGTTATTATCGTTATTCTGTTGTGGTTACAGGGACCTGTTTATGTATTGTGGACGCTTATCGGGTTTGGGGCTTCACAGCTCCACTCCCGTGCGGACCTTTTCATGTCTCGCCTCCATTTCAGGGAAGCGGGTCGTGACAGTTTGTGTTGCAGGAAAGCTCGCCCCTTGACCAACGTCTACTTCGGCCTCCTGCCATCCAACCTTACTCTGCCGCATCCGGAGAGATTCGACCCCGTGATCACCACCGGCGACGGGTCCAACTTCTTCACCCCACTAATCACTTGTAAAACAGCCTACCTAAACCTTCTTCTCCATATAACCACCGTGCCCTTGGTTCCCCATAATACAAATTCATTGTACGCGAGTTCCACCTCGTAACAACAGCCATTGTCCACGATTGTCTCTCTTCATTATTCATGAAAGTTTCTTTGACTTTGGCATTTCTAAGTCCTATCAAGCCAACAAGTTAGATGGATGTCTTTGCTGAAATGTTCTTCGTCAAGGGTGTTCTTTTTTGTGATTCAAATCGTTTGGTCAGTTTTTCCCAGGCTGCTCGGTCGAGCAGCAAGCTGCTCGGTCGAGCAGTTCGTCGACTCGAAAAAACAGAGAGCTGTGACTTTTTTTGCCTTGAAGTGCTACTGTCATACTCGGGCCGAGCAGCATGACTACTCGACCGAGTGGACTCGACTCTGTCTTGGACTCGACCGAGTCGACTTCAGCGGAGACGGCTGTTTCTCCGTGCTTGACCGAGCAGGCGGTTGACTCGGTCGAGCTGTCTTGGGCCCGCGCGCAGTTTTCGATGGCCTAGATGTTTTCTCTCGCCGTTCGTTTGAGTTGGTATTTAACCTATCAGTGTTTTAGATTAGGTTAAGCCGTCATCTTGAGTTGGCAAGTCTTTATTGATTTTTGAGAGCCTCTTGCTACCACATTGGAAATTGGAGAGAGTTTTAGGGTTTGTGTTTTAGAGAGAAAGGTTTGATGTTTTCTTCTCTTCTTCTTCCATTGATTTCTTCCTTTTAAGTGGATTCATGAGGGCTTGTTCCGTTGACAAGTTATTACTCACGCGTGAGGGGGCGTTTTGTAACCCTAATTGTTTAGATCTCTCTACCAGTGGAATCATCTCGGATTAGATTGCTGGACGTAGGTTGTTTACAACCAAACCAGGGTAAATTCTCTTATGTCTGCGATTGATTTATTTGTTGCTGTGATTCGTTTGCTACTTTCTATTGCACGGTCATTTGGGATTTTGTTGGGTCTTTGAGATTAGATTTTTGCTAGCACAATACTGCTGATCAGTTTATTAGGGTTGGTTTCCGCATTGATCTCAAGGCGTTTCGGATTTTTTTCCCCAACAATTGGTATCAAAGCTTGTGGTTTTATTGCAAAGGAAGTTAGTGGCGAAGGAAAGATGGTCTCTTTGGCAACTTTGAACATTGAGAGTTCACAGGCCGAAATGTTTTTCGGATTTGGCAGACGAATGTGAAGAATGTTCTTATGCAGACGGGGTGCTACCAAATTATATTCAATGTTTCGAATATCGATAAGGAGGTGACTGCATCCGCTAGAGCGGAGATGGAGAAGAAGGCGTACATCGCAACTCAGTTGTCGCTATCAGATAATGTTCTGAGGGAAGTCCTGAATGAGGCGACGGCATCTGATATGTGGAAGAAGCTTGAGGGACTATATATGAAGAAATCTTTCATGAATCGCCTATATTTGCTTCAGCGGCTGTATACTCTCAAGATGAAGTCCGGTTCAGCGGTGAAGGATCACATGGATGAATTGAACAGGATTGTGCTAGAGTTGCGTGGTATGGATGTGAAGATTGAAGATAAGCAGCAAGCAGTTATCTTGTTGTGTTCATTGCCTAAAGAGTATAATCAGTTTGTTCGGTCGATGATTTACAACCGGACTACTCTCACCGTAGAAGAGGTGTAGGCAGCGCTTCACACGGAGCAACTATGTGGCCAGGTTCACGGTTGAGATCATGTGAGTAACCGCGAGGAGGCATTGTATGTGAGGAGTTGACAGGAAAGGAGAGGTGGCTTCATGAAGAATAATGACCGCTCCAAGTCAAAACACTCAGAGGACAGATTTACGAACATCACATACTATAATTGCCACAAGAAGGGTCATTATTCAAATCATTGTCCTATCTAGAATAGGAAGAAAGGAAAGGAACCCGAGAAGGATTCCGGTTCGGCATCTTTGGGGATTGATGGTGAGTAGGTTCAAGATGAAGGTAGAGATACTGAGATTTTTACCGCGGGGATTGCAGGTGATGCCAGTATGGCATGGCTCATGGACAGTGGATGCTCGTATCATATGACTCCTCATAGGAGTTGGTTTGCGACACACCATTCCAAGCAAGATGGAGGCTCAATCCTCATGGGGAACAATGCAATGTGTAGAACTGCAGGTATTGGAACCGTTCGGATAAAGATGCATGACGGCATAGTGTGTACACTTGCCGATGTGAAGCATGTCCCAGATTTGTGGAAGAGCCTAGTCTCCATAGGCGTTTTGGACAGTGCCGATGTAAGTCGGTCTTTGAAAAAGACCAACTTCATGTTTCGAAAGGAGCCATGGTTGTGATGAAGGGAAGGAAGGTTGGAAACTTATATGCCCTTCAAGGTACCACGGTTGAAGGTGAAGCAGACGTAAGCACTACGAGCGCATCCTCCGGATATTCGACCAAGTTATGGCATTATCGTTTGGGTCATCCATGTGACAAAACGCTTGATATACTCCGAAGAAGAAAGTTGATTGAGGCCTCAAATGAGAGTGTAGAATTCTGTGAATCATGTTTGTATGGTAAGAAGACAAAGCTGCAGTTTAACACGGGGAAGCATACTAGCAAAGGACCACTAGACTATGTACACACCGATGTGTGGAGACCATGCCCAGAGCCGTCAAGAGGGGGAGCTAAATATTTTGTCTTGTTTATTGATGATTACTCTCGCAAAGTTTGGATGTACCTAATGAAGTCAAAGGATCAAACTTTTGATATGTTTAGAGAGTGGAAAACCATGGTGGAGAAGCAAACCAGAAGGCACGTGAAGGTGCTCAGATCTGACAATGGAGGTGAGTTTACCTCGAGGGAGTTTAGAAATTTCTGCAAACTCTATGGGATCTGCAGACACTTTAGCACACTCGGTGATCCACAGTCGAATGGTGTGGTGGAGCGGATGAATAGAACATTATTGGAGAGAGTGCGGTGTTTGAGACATTCAGACGGTTTGGGGAAGGAATTCTGGGGAGAGATACTTGGTTTGACACGGAGGACGCGCACGGGGCACGCCTTCCACTCCCAAGCGTAGGAGTGTCAATGTAATAAATTTATAACCGGTGAGTACCTGGTCGGATCACAGGGACAAGTCGTTCTATATTCACAAAATTGATCGATAAAGAAAAGAAATAACGTGAAACAACTACCTCGCTATGGTGGAAAAGTGTGTGGTGAAATAGTGTAGTGAAACTAAAATTCTATCCTAAGTGGGTAGGGTTAGAGAGCCAAATGGGGATTTAGGATAGCAAGGCGAGAGAGCATGGGTTATGGGTTCATTAAGATTGGTGTTAATCAAGTTCTAATTACCCGCATATAACGCAATCGTTCATCCGGCTAAGGAAGCACAATCGGAAAATTTAACGTTCAAGCATACAATAGTAGCAATAAGCATGGATGCATCACATAGCACTAATCAATATATGAACATGATTTTTCTCAAATTGCCCTCTCGGGACTTAGCCAATCAAAGTGTGCCCTAGTAATTCATCCAAGATTAACATGAAAATAGGCAAGAGGAAATTAGGGCTAAAATTAACAACCGACTTCATGAATCACAACCCACACCAAATCAACACTACACAATCATAGCAAACAAGATGGAAATTTCATTCAAAAGATTCATTCAAGTTCAATACAAAAGGGAGATATCAAAAATTACACAAGATAAGAGGGAAGAGATCACCAATCTCTCAAGAAATGAGGCTTCCCTCTCACTTGGGCACCTCCTCCAAGCTCCCCAAGCTCCAATGGCCTCCTTCCTCACCCAAGCCCTAGAAAAAAAACTCCCAAGAGCAGCTCTCGGCCAAAAAAAACGAAGACGCTGTAAAATTTCGCACAGGCCGCACAAAACTAAGCGGAACGGGCTTGCGTGCAAGTAAAAGAAGGCGGGCCTGGTCAAAACCCGGCCCGCATGTCGCCCAGCGCCCGTAGAAGCGGGCGCTGCTTCATCGATTTGGGGGGGCACGCGGGGATCGTGTGCCCCCCGCGTCCCCGTTCGAATTAACGCGCGGGCCGGCCAACTGGGCCGGCCCGCAACGCGCCTCTGGCTTGTGGAGAGCCAACCGGCTGGCCCGCAAAAAATAAATCTCTTTTTTTTAAATTTAAACAATACAGGGGCCTGCGGGATGTTGTGAAGCGGACCGGCCGGCGGGCCGGCCCGCACGTAGGTTTTTTATTTTTTATTTTTTATTTTCTTTGTTTTCTTTTCCAAAATTCCAGAATATCCTTCTTTGGCTCCAAAAATTCTCCAAAAATAGCTAAAAATCCCAGAAAAATTCCAGAAAATTCTGAAAAATCCCCAAGACTTCCAGGAGTACCTGAAAAATAGGAGAAGCAAAAATTAGTCCATAAAAACCACATTTTATGTATAAAATAGAATAGGCTTTAATAATACACAATATCACAAATACGCCCGTATCAAAGCGAAAATAACATGATATACACATAAAATACCCAGAAATAGGGGAAAATATGCAATTTATATCCCGAATCACACCCCCAACTAGCTTTTTGCTAGTCCCTAGCAAAATATGCGATAAATTCGGATTAAAGTGAAAAACATGCACCAAACTCAAGATATTCTCATAGCATACCCCAAATGATATTTTCAAATGATTTCAAAACCAATATACCAATGTATGAAAGTAAATAACAAATGACACTCCCCTCAATCCAATTCAACGAAAAGTAAGGTAATAAGCCTGTATCACATTCATTAGGATATATCGCAATGTCATAGTTTCTAAAATTCATGGAAATGGCCAAAACAAAAGAAATTCCTCTAAGTGGTGGAAGATGAAATTGCATCACTCATGTTGCTTATTCTTTCATTTATTCATTCATTTTTCTTTTCTTTTCTTTTTCTTTTTTTGTTTTTGTTTTTGTGGATGTTTTTATGTTTTGCATTCACGCGATAACGCTATGAAATGCAAACACCACCACCTTTGCGTACACGCGATAACGCTATATAGGCAAAGGGATGGAATGATCCACTAAATCTCATTTTTGGCTTCCTCCCCCATGTTTCGTGGGGCACCGGCTACTCAATTTGATTAGAAAGAAACATTTACTTATATTAACTCTCTTTTCATTCTCCAACATGAATTATCAACTCATCCATCCACTCCTTAAGAGGAAAATTCAAAGAATACACAATTGGCCAAACCCAATCCAATCAAAAACTACACCCCAAATCATGCAATCACTTACACCAAATTATTCCCAAATTATTTCAAAGAGATATCACGACGTATAACGTAGTTTCATACATGGGAGAGTATTAGATCTCGGTAAAAGATCCTAGAAAGAAAAGAAAAGCATACGAAAATACTAAAATAAAACATTTATTTATTTACACTATTGGAAAGAACACACCTTGGCAAAAGGCGGATCTCGAATGTATAACGGTGGTGACAACTGCTCGATCATATCCTTTTGCTCCTCCGCCAGCTGCTTTGGAGCAAGGCTTCTACCGGCATCCTTGGATTCTAGCAATGCAACTCCAAGCATCCCCTTGGGATAATATATGTCATGTGGGAGACGGCTGCATCAATCCAAGCCATGTCCTCATGCCCTGCAAAAGCATTCCAAAACAGGTCTTCAAAACAAATAAAAGAATTTAAATGCAATGGACGACAATCTGAAACAAATGTATATGGAAGTGAAAATTTGGTTTCAGAAATGCAAGGCATGAGATGGTGGGAACTTTCCTGAATAATGGTGCTAGATGTGGCATGATACTCTGACTCAGGAGGAGGTGGAAGCAGCTGCAGAAGAGAATCTGGAGGAGACGACGGCTCAGGTTCAACGTAAACCATCTCGCAATCATCCTCGCTATCAGAAAGTGTAGGCTCTGCAGACCTCCCCAGATTATGAAGTGTATCCTGAAAATCTTCATGAATGATGGTCTGGTGCGTATCTTGAGGTGACGGGTATATGACTTGCTGCACTGAAGTAGGGGGAAAATCTGGCTCGGGCTCTGTCATTGTAACGACCTGTATTTTTCAACACTTCAGTTTACGTACTTAACGTATTTTTAACAATTCAAAATTTCTTTATAAATATAGCCAAGAGTTTTATAACAAATCTGATTTCAAAAATATTTTGATGTACCAGACTAGTTATGGAGTATGTTAGTAAGATCGGATTTTATCAAATACCTCTAAAAGATCTGACAAAAATTCATTTTCAGTTATTACCGTTTTGACTTAATGAATTTATTTTCTATACAAACGTCTTCAAAACATTTTCAAACTTCCGCAGTAGTATCCTATGATCATTTAGGCATTCCCACATTAATTTCGTAATTTTCTGATATCATTTCAATAGAGAACCCGCAAACCCGCTTTTTAAATGTTTGGGCCAAAAACTAGTATCCCCGTAGCCCAAACCCAAAAACGGTATTCGTATTCGCGATCCTCGTGACGATACGATCCCGTGAGTATGTTTTTGTAATTTTTCAGCAACGTTTACTAGTAGGGGCATTTTCGTAATTTCGTTTTTACTAATTACCTAATTAACCCTAATTATCGTTTACCTACCCTACTTAATCACATTACCCCACCTAATCTAACCTGTAACTACCCCCACCCATTTCCCTCAGCTAACAAATCAACGACCCTTTCATTGTTTATTTATTATTTTTGCTAACCCTATAAATAATCAACCCAGGCTCTTCTTCTTCATTCACACACCCAGTTAACACTCTCTCTCTTCGTATTACTGTGCGAAACCCAGCTTTCCCTCTCATTTCGATATCTCCCGCTCTCACCTCCCTCTCTCCTTCAATCTCCCTCACCAACGCCCACCGGAGGCTGACGGCCGCCCTCACCGCCGTCTTCGACCACCGCCGTGCTCCGAGCCCACATCCCCGAGCTCTGCCCTCCGAGCTGTCGGAGCTCCGCCCGACGTCGCCCAAGACCGCTCCGAGCTCGCATCCAATGAGAGCACCCTGCCACCAAACAGCGATGCCACCGCCCTCTCTTCGACTGTCGCCACCGTGCTCCGGCCCCCTCCGACCCCGCCTCCCGTCGTCGCCGTCGTCTCGACGCTCGGAACGCCGCCCCGCCTCCGACTTCCACCTCGCAGCTCCGACTGCAGCGATCGCCTCACCCCCGCTTTGTCACCGCCTGCAAGGCCTCCCCACTGCCGCCACCGGAGCTCCACCACCGGCCGTCGTCGCCCTCGTCGCCGTTCCCGTCAGCCCCGCAGACGAAGCCCCCGCATCCGAAGCCCCCCATGCATGAAGGACGATGAAGCACAGTTAGCCATAATGGCATTTTCGTAATTTTGTAGTAATTTCGTATTTTACGTTTTTAATTAATTATTAAATGGAGTTTAATGGTTTTAAATCTATAACTCAAAATATAGGGCCCAGAAAAATGTGAGGCTAGCTCTAGAAAATTAGAAATAATATTTTGGACCCAATGGAGCTAGTTTCATCTCAATCAGATGCTTAGTTTTTCCAGAATTAATTTTAATCCTAAATTTTAAATACATTATTTTCATTCTAAAATACATAACTTGTTATTTTCACATGAAATAACATGTGAAAAAAATATATGTTAAAGAACTCTCCGAGACGGTCATTTTGACAGCACACTTGCAACATTCCGATGTAGATTGCATCCAGAATAAATGTTTGAATAAATACGTTACTAATTGGAAAAATAGTTTTTAAGTTATTTTTGGGCTTTTAAAAATTCTAAAAGTTAATATAAGCTTTGGAAAAATATTCACTCTTGCAGTAAAACTATTTTTACCATATATAGCCTATATAAAAACTTAGAACGCTTTTCGACACCGTTTCAACCAGTTATTAAAATCAAAACGATCAGATTAAATAGGTAGAATATAGTGTGCTCTTTAACCGATTGTTTCTTGTGTTTGTAGGTATCAATTCTCGTACACTGGCTTCCTCGAAAGCTTTAGCTCTAACCTCGTCTTATTACGACGAGCTCGATAGTAAGTTACTCTAATTCTAGTCTTAGGAGTTAAGCAAGTGCACATGCATGAACTTAGGGTTTTACAAATGGTCTCAAAACAACTAATGATCGAACGAACGACTAAACACTTAAAACAACAATTTTTGTAGTCCATGTTCGTTGGACTTGTTTTTATCCTCAATTTTTTAGCATCCGCTTTGCTTTACTTTCTAGTTTTCAATAAATAAGTTGCTTTAACCTTTCAACGCATATAAACTCATAACCACTCTTGTCCACACTGGTCCAGCTTGTTCTAACACTTATCATTTGAAATTGTTGCATGGATCTCGTATACATTTGTTGCACGATTGCTCATAAACACGTCACCTGCTGCATGCCATTTATTACTCAGTGAATGTTAATGAATGATGGTATGGAATATCATGTGTGGAATATCTTGTGGAACATCTTGTGGAAATCTTGTGGAATATCTTGTGGAACATCTCGTGGAACATCCTGTAAGGAACTTGTACTAGATTCACTTGACACATCACTGGGGTTTGGGGTAACTCACAGTTTGTGAAAGTGCAGGAGTGACTGGAGTTCAATCTACATGTCTAGATGCCTGGGTTTCGGCATCCTGTCTAGCTGCCTGGGTTTCGGTAAATATATATGCTGCTCGCCAGCATCCTGTCTAGCTGCCTGGGTTTTCGGCATTCATCTGGGTCGCGCCCAGGCAAGAGATGAACTCAATGGTCACATATTGTACTCTCCGACTTGAGTCACGTAGTTCTAGTGTAGCTTGCACAGTTACTTTCTTTACAGTACATGCACTTTACGTTCTACACTTGTACAGTCACCGTACTTTTACTTGTCGTACTTTTAGCTACAGCAGTAGCCTATTACACATATACTTTACTTTCTACACTTGTACAGACATCGTACTTTACTTTCACTTTGGTCTGCTTCTACGTGTAGCCACCAGTACTTTACTTCACCTGCGTAACCTGCTTTACTACCTTGCTGCTTGTTTTACTCCACATGCCTGTTTACTTTACTATTGTTGTTACTTTACCTGCTTTAATACCATGTCATATATGCCATGTCATCGTTGCTGCTCTCATACTTTATTTATTGCACTTGCATATATGACTGTTGTTCCTTTACTTTTCGAACGTAGTTAAGTTCCATAGTCTGTTCATTCCCATGCTTGTACACAGCTTTTACTACTATTGCTAGAATATTTGTTGTGACTTACCTACGGTTCCATCTCCGTGGCACCGCAGACGACGTACATATGGAGGCAGATACTCTTGAGTTGATATCGCCAGAGTTTGGTTGGGACATTTGTATAAGTCATGATCTGTAAACTCACTCCCTCACCAAAATCATCCACATCATCATCAAAGAAAACTCTCTCAGCAGTCCGTCCCATGCACTCGTACACCTCAAACTGGAGGGATGAAGTAGAAGGAAAACAAGACTCAAGCTCTCCAATTTCAACTTCCACCACAACATCGCCATCATCCGTCTCCTATGTTCTACGTGTTCATAGGCTGGTCCTGGACCTGCTGGACTGTCTCCTCATACTATGCAAGGTCCCTCAGGTAACACCATGAATCCTCGGTCGAATAATCAAAGAATTCTCCACCGCAGCTCATCTGCACAAAATCTTGCCCAGATGGCGATAATCCCGTATAAAATATCTGCAGGAGGTGATCCTCGTGGGAACTCTGGTGTGGGCACGCAAGCACCAAATCAGTGAACCTCTGCCAAGCTTGATGGTAGGCCTCTCCATCAGCTTGGGTAAAGCTCGATATGTACTGCTCCATGGCCTGCCGCCCCTGTACCTGCTCCAAGAAAATAGGCAAAAATACTCGGAGAAATTCAGCCTGAAATGACAACCAAGTAAAATGTGAGTCGAGAGACAATGAATCAAACCAAAGTTTAGCATCATCTAGTAAAGAAGAGGGAAAAAATCCAAAGTATATGCAATCATCATATATGTCCCACCAAGACATGAATACATCCATTCTTCAAATTTTTTAATATGTAAATGAGGGTTCTCCCACTCCGTGCCATGAAAGTTGGCGGAAGTGGGATATCCTTCAAATCAACGTCCGAAAAAACTGAAGAAGATGCCATGCTTTAAAAAAATTCCAAGAAAATGAAAATAAACAACCAAAA
The DNA here is from genome assembly GCA_030789695.1 of Scilla litardierei. Lineage (NCBI taxonomy): Eukaryota > Viridiplantae > Streptophyta > Magnoliopsida > Asparagales > Asparagaceae > Scilla > Scilla litardierei. Next base: position 11,953,829 of record CM061130.1, on the reverse strand, counting down.
GACTCAATAAGTGGAAAATAAATAAAATGGGAAGACAGACACTAAGAGATAGAAGTATCACACTAAAAATTTCGAAATCAATCAACAAATGCTAATAATAGAAACAGTTGTTCCCGGCAACGACGCCAATTGGTTTGACACAGAGGACGCACACGGGGCACGCCTTCCACTCCCAAGCGTAGTAGTGTCAATGCAATAAATTTATAACCGGTGAGTACCTGGTCGGATCACAGGGACAAGTCGTTCTATATTCACAAAATTGATCGATAAAGAAAAGAAATAACGTGAAACAACTACCTCGCTATGGTGGAAAAGTGTGTGGTGAAATAGTGTAGTGAAACTAAAATTCTATCCTAAGTGGGTAGGGTTAGAGAGCCAAATGGGGATTTAGGATAGCAAGGCGAGAGAGCATGGGTTATGGGTTCATTAAGATTGGTGTTAATCAAGTTCTAATTACCCGCATATAACGCAATCGTTCATCCGGCTAAGGAAGCACAATCGGAAAATTTAACGTTCAAGCATACAATAGTAGCAATAAGCATGGATGCATCACATAGCACTAATCAATATATGAACATGATTTTTCTCAAATTGCCCTCTCGGGACTTAGCCAATCAAAGTGTGCCCTAGTAATTCATCCAAGATTAACATGAAAATAGGCAAGAGGAAATTAGGGCTAAAATTAACAACCGACTTCATGAATCACAACCCACACCAAATCAACACTACACAATCATAGCAAACAAGATGGAAATTTCATTCAAAAGATTCATTCAAGTTCAATACAAAAGGGAGATATCAAAAATTACACAAGATAAGAGGGAAGAGATCACCAATCTCTCAAGAAATGAGGCTTCCCTCTCACTTGGGCACCTCCTCCAAGCTCCCCAAGCTCCAATGGCCTCCTTCCTCACCCAAGCCCTAGAAAAAAAACTCCCAAGAGCAGCTCTCGGCCAAAAAAACGAAGACGCTGTAAAATTTCGCACAGGCCGCACAAAACTAAGCGGAACGGGCTTGCGTGCAAGTAAAAGAAGGCGGGCCTGGTCAAAACCCGGCCCGCATGTCGCCCAGCGCCCGTAGAAGCGGGCGCTGCTTCATCGATTTGGGGGGGCACGCGGGGATCGTGTGCCCCCCGCGTCCCCGTTCGAATTAACGCGCGGGCCGGCCAACTGGGCCGGCCCGCAACGCGCCTCTGGCTTGTGGAGAGCCAACCGGCTGGCCCGCAAAAAATAAATCTCTTTTTTTTAAATTTAAACAATACAGGGGCCTGCGGGATGTTGTGAAGCGGACCGGCCGGCACGTAGGTTTTTTTTATTTTTTTTATTTTTATTTTTTTCTTTTCCAAAATTCCAGAATATCCTTCTTTGGCTCCAAAAATTCTCCAAAAATAGCTAAAAATCCCAGAAAAATTCCAGAAAATTCTGAAAAATCCCCAAGACTTCCAGGAGTACCTGAAAAATAGGAGAAGCAAAAATTAGTCCATAAAAACCACATTTTATGTATAAAATAGGAATAGGCTTTAATAATACACAATATCACAAATACGCCCCTATCAAAGCCAAAATAACATGATATACACATAAAATGCCTAGAAATTGGGGGAAATATGCAATTTATATCCTGAATCAATACCCTCGACTGCTGTGCACATTATGAAAAAAGTTCCTTCAGTAGTGATTGGCTACAAGATCCCTGAGGAGTTGTGGAGTGGTGAAGCTGGTGATTATTCGTACTTGCGCATCGTGGGTTGTCTGGCATATGTACATGAGAGGGGTGACAAGTTGGATCCAAGAGCAAAGAAGTGTGTCTTCCTTGGATATGGCCATGACGTCAAAGGATATCATTTGTAGGATACGGAGGGTCAGAAAGCGATAGTGAGCCGACATGTCACTTTCGATGAGGATGCAATGCTCAGGGCGGAGCATTCTCACTCAAAAGGGGACACGTCCGCAGAGGTGATTTCACCGGAGAGGGTTAGTCTTCCGGTCCAGCCCACTCAGCGACCAAGCAAAGAGTTGATGGTCGATGCTCTAATTGAGGGAGATAATGAGGTCCATACTGAGGACCATGTGCAGACACCTGGTACATCTCAGGTACGCGTTGACACTTATGCAGGTGATGATGGAACGCAGAGATCAAAGAGGGTGAAGAAAGCGCCAGCAAGATTAGGTTCATGGGATTATGCCAGATACTCTTTCAATGATATGGCATCTTATGCACTCAACCTAGAGCACAAGGAGCCAGCGACATATGGTGAAGCCATAGTCTCGAGAGATGCTGCTCAGTGGCAAGGAGCTATGGAGGAGGAGATGGAGTCCCTTCATCGGAACGACACTTAGGATTTGGTGCCGTTACCTAGCGAGAAGCGTGATATTGGTTGTCGTTGGATATACAAGGTCAAGGTAAGCTCAACTCAAGATGGGAACAATGTCAAGTACAAGGCACGGTTGGTTGCCAAGGGATTTGCACAACGGAAGGGTGAAGACTACAACGAAATATTGTCACCGGTTGTGCGGCACACGTCCATTCGTGTGTTATTGGCGCTTGCTAGCATGAACATGGAGTTGGAGCAACTAGATGTGAAGACCGCCTTTCTGCATGGAGACCTTGATGAGGAAATTTATATGCAGCAGCCTAAGGGGTTCAAAGTTGAAGGAAAACAAACCTTGGTGTGCAGGTTGAAGAAATCGTTGTACAGGTTGAAGCAGTCACCCACGCAGTGGTACAAACTGTTCGATAGCTTCATGATGGGAGTAGGCTTCGAGAGGAGCATCAAGGATCGATGTGTGTATGCTCACACACTTGAGAATGGCTTGAGGATTTATTTGTTGCTCTATGTGGACGACATGCTAATTGCTTCTAATAGCATGTCAGAGGTGAAGAAGCTGAAGGAGAAGCTAGGGCAAGAATTCGACATGAAGGATTTGGGGCCCGCCAAAAAGATTCTCAGAATGGAGATAGTTCGAGATCGGAAGAAGCATGAGCTTAGATTGTTACAGAAGGGGTATATTCAGAAGGTACTAGCCCGATTTGGGATGGATAGTGCGAAGTCCGTGACAACACCTTTGGGAGCTCATTTTCAGCTGTCGGCGAGTCAGTCGCCAAGCACCATTGAGTAGAAGACTTACATGTCGCATGTTCCATATGCGAGTGCAGTAGGAAGTTTGATGTATGCATGGTTTGCACGCATCCAGATATTTCACAGGCCGTGTAAGTGGTTAGTAGGTATATGGCTAATCCTGGCAAGGAGCATTGGCAAGCCGTCAAGTGGATTCTGAGATATCTGCGAGGCACAGCGAGTGTCGGGATCCTCTTTGGAAGAGGAGACGAAAAGGTGCTGGCAGGTTACTACGATAGCGACTACGCAGGTGATAGAGACAGGCGACGATCTACCACGGGGTATGTGTTCAGTTTGGGCACTGCCGCGGTATCGTAGAGGTCAGTCTTACAGTCTGTGGTTGCACTATCAACCACAGAGGCCGAGTTGATTGCAGCGGTGGAAGCTGTGAGGGAGGCCAAGTATTTGAGGAGTCTGCTGAGAGATTTGGGGGTGCCACAGAGTTCGTCACATATGCATTGTGATAGCAAGAGTGCCATTCATCTGGCGAAGCACCAGGCATACAGTTCAAGGACGAAGCATATTGAGGTGCGTGATTCCTTCCTTGAGTTGGAGAAGGAGATAGAGCTTCAAAAGATCCCGACTGATTTGAACCATGCAGACATGTTTACCAAGCCAGTTTCCGTTGTCAAGCTCCAGGTTTGCTTGGAGCTGATTTCATTGTTGGCTTAGGTGGCGTCAGAGGGCGTGTTTTTCGATACGATGATGATTCTAGAGAGAGGATCATGGGGCGCATCGTGGAGATGCAGGAGTCATTGGTGATAAGATTTGAATCAAGGTAGAGTGTTGTTTTTTGTGATTCAAATCATTTGAGCAGTTTTTCCCAGGCTGCTCGGCCCAGAGCAGTTCGTCGACTCGAAAAAAACAGAGTGCTGAGAATTTTTTGCCTTGAAGTGCTACTGTCATACTCGAGCCGAGCAGCATGACTACTCGATCGAGTGGACTTGACTCGGTCTTGGACTCGATCGAAGTCGACTTCAGCGGATACGGTTGTTTCTCCGTGCTTGTAGTTGCCCCTTTTATGTACAACAAGTACAGGCCCATGTGGGCTTGTAGTTGTCCCTTTTATGTGAGAGGGCATATGAGACACCCTCTCATATGGCGTATGATACCCTATTATTCTCTGATATATATAGTAGTGTTATTATGAGCTGGTGAGCTCAAATCCTTGTTGTGAGCTGGCCACTCTCATCCATCTGATCTAATCCAACGGCAACATCGTAAATCACATTAGGTGAGATCTCTCAACAATTGCGCTCACGGCTGATCCCCCTCCCCCTTGCGATTCCCCCCTTCTCTCAAATTTTCTGATCCCCTCCCCCCTCGCAGCATGACCAACGTTAATCCCCCCAGCCCTAGATCGACGTCTCTCCCCGCCCCCATGTAACGATCGCTTTCCGACCTTATGAGTTTCTACGTGCACGTGTTTTATTTGACTCTTTCTTGGTTTCGGTATATACGATGTGATATGCCATTGTGACCGTATGGAAGTGTAGAATTTTATAGTAATTTTTAGGAACGTCATTTCACGGCTCGTTTTCTCGCAAAATAGCTTTGAATGGAAGGGCGTTTTGGTCTTTTGGCACCAATACTCAGTTCCCGATTTGACGATAATTTTTGGTAGGTGTAACACACGATCGGACCCCATAGCCCCATACTTCTCATCTCCACGATCGTCCCAGTATTTTCGGATTATTTTTTCGATGCCCGTAGTGGAAGATATCCCCTAATCAATTTTCCACCGTTGATTAGTCGCTAACCAATTTGAAATTCAAATATAAATCATATCCCTAACTTTGCTCCTACGTATCATGGGATATTATTCTCCCACTAGAGACACCCTCTTTTCCCCCTATATCCACTCTCCCTATCTCTATCTCTCTCTCACAATTAGCCAAAAACCCAAACCCAAATAGCAAAACCCTCCCTCTTCTTAAGGAAACAAACCAAGCCGCATTCTCTTCTCACGCAAACCCATCTCTTGCGTTTTCCTTCAGCAACTCCGGCCACCGAAGACCACCGACGACCACCCCTGGCCGTCGGCCACCTCTCCCCTCCGGCCACCCTTCTCTCTCCTCCATTTTCTCTCTCTAAAACCCATTAGCCACAGATATACACAGATCTGTGCGCCTGGCGGAAAAACGGCTGCCGCCGCAGCTCCGGCGACCCCCTCTGGTAAACTCTGCCACTGTCAAACTCTCCTTTGACCCCCCCCAATCATCTCCAACTCCCCTTACCCTCTTCTCTCATCTCTATCTCCCTCAAAACATTTTCAAACACAACCCAAACGACAGTTTTATAAATCTGCGTCACCGCCGGGAAAACTCGCGCCCACCGGCCATCCGGCCACCTACGACGACCACCCTACCGCCGTTGGACTCCTATCGAACCCCTCTACCAACTACAATTTCCCTCACGCTCATATCCCACCTGTAGCTCCTGGAAAATCCGTCGAAACCAAGCCCAGTCGCTGTTTTTGACAGATCTGGCTACCGGAGTTACTGTTCACGGACAGCCACCGACCGCCGCCACCGCCGGCGACCACCACTGCCACTTTGTTCTTCTTTGACCCCTCTCCGCTCTGCAATTTCCCTCATGCTCATAGCTGGTGGGCTCCGAAAGGTGCTCTCTCTCAAGTGCAAGAGTCCGTACAAGTAGTAAAATCTGGGAGTCCAGATTTCGAATCCACGGGAAGAAATCTGTTGCAACCACAATTCAAATCAAATAGAAATCCTACGAAAAGAAACTAACCACTTCACAAATGATGACGGTGATGGTGATGTGAACACGTGAACAATATAAACAAAGAAATTCGTGTATGAAAATATCTATAAAAAGTATGCACATGGTATGGGTTCGTTAGGATCAATGATTCGTGTTAATTTGGTTGATAAGTATAACGCAATGAATTCTCCTTTTGGGAGCAATTCACCGGAAAATACCCAATATAACTCAATGAATTCTCCTTTTGGGAGCAATTCATCGGAAGATGCCCTTTTGGGGGGTTAAAGCAAAATATTTAATATGATCGTCGCTAAAGTTATAATACGATATGAAACTCTCTTTTGGAGAGATCAAAACTACGGTATGAAACTCCCTTTTGGGGAGATCAAAACTCACCCTTTTAGGGCGATCATCAACTAAATCAATTCTTTTGGAATATAAAAAAGTCGATTTACGAACAAAGATTACAATTTTAACGACGTTTTAACGATTTAGCACGAGGAATACAACCAAATAAACACAAATTATATCCCCTAACTACTCCATACCATGCACAACCGAATCACTCGTCAGAATCAATTCGGGTTCAATATTTCATATTTAACCCCCCATTTAGCCCTATTTTGTGCTCATGTGATGCTACATTGTTCTCTAATTCATACGTATTTTCTACACATTTATTTATTAGAGAAAATATACTATTTGAGCACAAAACAGCATTTAACGACGTAATTCTGCACTTTTTATATTTTTCCTAGCTTCGTCTCGATCTCACGATTCCAACGACTATTTATTTGTATTTTTCTGAGATCTGTGCTAATTACTATGAATTTTTGAATGCAGAATACAATTTAAATGGAGAAATACGCAATTAAATACGATTATACGGCCGTCGACCAATCAGCATTTGACACGTGGCTCCAATCCGTTGAGTCCCGCGCGATCCAGCGGCCCAGCGACTCGGAGACGCATATTTATTATGGCCGTTGGATCGAGATCCAACGGCCCGCAACGAAACAAAACCCAGCGACTCGGAGGCGATATTGGAGACACGTGGCGCTCATCGGACGAAGCCCCGCCAGATCGGACGGCCCACACTCGAAGCAACGGAGATCTACGAAGTGGGCGCTGAGCGATATTATCTGGGCGACGTGGCACAATGTGGAGCGTCGATTAATGATCGAACGGCCAAGAATTTCCCCGCGATTTGAAAACGACGCGGCAACTTCCCGAGCGCACGATCACGATCGAACGGCCATGATCGAAGTCGAACGAAGCGGGCTACGGCGTTATATCTTCGAGCGACGTGGACAAATCTGTACCGTCGACGCAAGATCCAACGGCCAGAAGCTCTCCGACCCGGATTCGAAATCAAAGCGGGCGACACACACGAATTTTAAAGCACACGTGGCGCAACGTGGATTAATCCCGCTTGGATGAGCGGTCCAGAATTGCGCCGATCTGGATCTGCGGCTCAGATCAATTCGGGTGCGGGTTTTGCAACCCGTTAAGCAACTTAAAGCCGCAAGCCTATTATTTAAGCGTATTCTAGGGTTTTTGTGCCTATACAAGCAGATTTGGGCGTATTTTGAGCGTATTGGAGGCTCTAGGAGCCGTATTTCCCCTCTGAAAAATCCTGTAAAATTCCAGAGGCTTTTATTATTATTTCCAGAGAGTTTGAAGTCTTTTCAAGGAGAATTGGTGATATATTTCTTAACTTAAACTCCTTATTTGATGCTTTTCTACCGTATTTTGCTATAATCTTGATGTATTTTGCTATGAAAGTTATTTATTATTGCATGATGAGTAGCTAAATCTTAGTTGTGTATGGTATGGAGTAGTTAGGGGATATAATTTGTGTTTATTTGGTTGTATTTCTCGTGCTAAATCGTTAAAACGTCGTTAAAATTGTAATCTTTGTTCGTAAATCGACTTTTTTATATTCCAAAAGAATTGATTTAGTTGATGATCGCCCCAATCTGGCTGTATACGCTCAAAAACCCTAAATACGCTTATATAATAGGCATTGCGGGTTTTAAAGGCTTATTGGGTTCAAAACCGCACCAATATCGAGCCCAAACCCGCTTTAAATAGCCGGAGCAAATAGGAGCCGTCGGATCGAAGCGGGATTGGATGAGGGCTCGACACGTGTCCCATTAACGGGTCCACATCCGACTTCTCTCTTTGAATCCGCATCGGGCTTGATATCGGCCGTTGGATCATCATCTAACGTCGGAGAGGAAGCCACATCGCCATCATTTGATCTCGCTCTCCGCTGCTTTGCCTTCAAATCGCGGGGATGCTTGTGTCCGTTGGATCGTGATCGTACGATCGGAACGAAGCCACGTCGCTCAACGCTGTTACGAAGTTGCGGGGTTGCTCTTCATCGTTCGATCTAAATCGAACGGCCTTCATCATGCCACGTCGCCGTTCATTCGATTCTCTCCGCTTCGCCTTCGGGGTGGTTGTGGACCCTTGGATCGTCATCGAACGGTCTGCGCAATGCCGCGTCGTCCGCTTCGCGATCGCACAATGATCTGATCTCAGCCGTTCGTTCAAAATGCAGGATTGAACGTGGCACTGCCACGTGTCCGCAGTTACGCGTGCTCCGCCCGCTGTGATGGCTTGATTTCAGCCGTTCGATTGAAATCGAACGGTCGAACGATTTCCACGTCTCTGGTTGTTGTAAGCCGTCGGATGGAGCGGGAAATCCACAGGATCGTGACACATGGCCCTCGAATCATCTCCCGCTGTATCACGCGGCGCCTTTCATCTGGCCATTGGATCTCGATCCAACGGCCATTATTTTTCCCGCTATAATCGCTTCGTGGCCGCTGGATGAGGGTTGGACGGCCCAGATTGCGCCACGTGGCGAACACTGATTGGTCCTCGACCGTATTTTCGTATTTAATTGCGTATTTCTCCATTTAATTGGTATTCTGCATTCAAAAATACACAGTAATTAGTACAGATCTCAGAAAAATACAAATAAATAGTCGTTGGAATCGTGAGATCGAGATCTAGCTAGGAAAAATATAAAATGTGCAGAATTGCATCGTTAAATGCTATTTTGTGCTCAAATAGTGTGTTTTATCTAATAAATAAATGTGTAGAAAATACGTTTGAATTAGAGAACAATGTAGCATCACATGAGCACAAAATAGGGCTAAATGGGGGGTTAAATATGTAATATTGAACCCGAATCAATAGCCCACTTGTAGCTCCCGGAATCCTCGTCGGAACACACCGTATCGGCTGTTTTTCACAGATCTGGAAGCTGAACTTCACCGCCGGCTCACAGCCACCTCCGACCACCTCCGGCGACAACTCCACCACCGTTGGATTCATCTTGAAGTCCTTTAGCTTCTGCAACTTTCCGTTGTCGCTGTTCATCGTTGGATTTCTGCTGAGACATGCGACAACGTACGCTGCGCGAATCTATCCTTTCCGGCTTCTCACGGCCACCCACCGCCGTACGCTCACGCCGTCGGCCACCCATCGGGCCGAGCATCTTTCACTGACCCTACTTCATCTATCGACAGCCCCCTTAGACTCTCGGAGTTCACGTGCGTTGCCACACGTATGTACTTTTAGCCGACGTCACCGTTATCGTGAAGATCCGTTGCGCTATTCGCAACGGGAGGAGGATCGATGTTAGCTCGCTGATTTTGCGTCATCATCCCACTATCCAGAGGTACCTCGCTGTGCTACCTGCAGCCGAAGAGTTCCAGACGACGCCGATGTTTCGCTGTTCAGACCTGACTTCCGCTTGTTGGACGACATCACGAGGTTGGTTTCCCTAACGAGTAGTAAAATACACACCGTAGCTAACCAAAACCTAAACTAAAATTGGTCAACTTAAACTAAATTTATTTTCAGCATCTATAAAATGTTGCCCACCGTAGGAAAGATCGACGAACAGACTATTTTTCTGTGCACATAGGGTAGACGTCGATTTAGACTGAACAAACATCAAAAATGTAACTTTTTGACAGTTAGGGTAGTCCCGCCAAATTTAGAAAAAAACCCTAATAGGATTGATGAACGACCTGACACCGTCATTGTGACACTGTTTCAGACGGACTACCGCAAACGCGACACTTGGACGGGATGCTCCGGACGGACGACGCACTCGCCACCGCAGGCAAGTGTACTCACGTGTACTTTCGGCCGTGTTTAGGCCTCAGACTTTTAGAACTGTGAAAAATGTAAACAAAGAGAACCGGACGTGCAATGATAGCGTCGGGGACACCCCTTGACAGCTTAGACTTGACGACGAAGTCCAAGCTCAACAACTTTTGACACCTTAGGGTTATCTTGTGTGTGCGTGCGTGTGGACCCCCTAGAAGAACCATCTCTGTCTTGTCATGTCGTGTCTTGTTTTGCACAGCCTGCAGGCAATAGGGCACTTACCAATGAGTGGGTGATCCCTTGTACTGATACACAGCCTGCGGGCAATAGGGCACTCACCAGTGAGTGGGTGATCCATTGTACTGATACACAGCCTGCGGGCAATAGGGCACTCACCAGTGAGTGGGTGATCCCTTGTACTGATACACAGCCTGCGGGCAATAGGGCACTCACCAGTGAGTGGGCGATCCCTTGTACGGATACACAGCTTGCGGGCAATATGGCACTCACCATGCTAGAGTGAGTGATCCCTTGTACGGACTTGTCTTGTGCACTTGGGTTGGGGTAGGGTTGAGCGTGCACACGGGGAGAGGGTCTGATCCCCCTCGAACCGTAAGGCGTGAACCCTTCGAGTCACACGTGTCTTGTTGTGTCTTGTCTTGTCTTGTCACGTCACGTCTTGTCTCGTCTTATCTTAACCCGTTTAGGTTAGTCCCGTAGTCGGTAGCACACGCTACGGCTACTGCTTGACGTGTTTACTTTTTCTGCCCCGTTTACTTTCTATAACTGCCATGTATAACCTCAGCATGCTAATCAACCAGTAAAATGTTGCTTTAAATTAAAATACACTTGCGGTAGAGTCTAACATTTCTGTGTAGACTTTACCTGACGTACAGTTCTTTTTCTCTTGGGTGCTGTACGTCAGGTGTCGAGCCAGAGTTCGTGGACGAGGCAGACTTACCGGAGTACGTGGAGCCCGAGGACGTCGACCCAGAGTACGTGCCTGACGAGGACCAGACCTTGAGGACTTTTCAGTCGCCGCCTTTAAGAGGTTACTACTTTTAGTTTGCTCTTTCGATAGTTTGTTGCCATGCTTAGTCTTCTCTTTTTAGACTTTGTACTCGCTGGATATTATCTCTCTATAATAATGAATGCCCCTTTCTTTCTGTACTTTCTATTGTTCCGAATCTTATTAATGCAAGAACCTGAAAATTTTAAGATGGTACCCCTACAGACGCTTATTGGGTCCGAGCTTCACAGCTCCGGCCCAAGCAGGCCTTAGTCACGCTTCGCCTCCGTAGTTTTAGAAAGTGGGGAGTGACAGGTTATAGTGGTGGATAAGCAGGTCATAAAAAAATTCGGAACAATAAGAGTATCACATTCATTTAATATCCATGTACAAGTCTAAATTAGGTTTTTCCAGTCTTAGATGGTAGGAAGACTTAGATAGACATCCAGGTTTGATAGTCTGACACCTTGGTAAAGATTTACTCATCCTCGTCCTAGGATACCTTAGTAGCCCCACTTGACTCTGACCGTGTTAGATTTCTAGAGCCCTTCTTTTAGTCGTTCGCTTTGGTCCATCGACTTCGGGCCCAGCAGAACGTAACCTTGATTCTCTTAGGAACTTTCCCCTTAGATCCTGATTACAATCTAGCTCATTAGGAAGTCTTAGTGCCGAGTTCTCCTAATCTTTAGACGGCCCGATAATTAGAATCCCTGACTTCTAGCATCTTTCTGATCATTACCTTCTATGCCATAGACCGTAGGATTCCACCGTGGCTTTTCATGGTTCATCTCCTAGTCATATTTACGTTTGGATCATTCGATTCTTTTTCTTGACCTTGAATCACGTGATCCGTTCATCGTTAGTCGCCAATCGTTGAATCTTTTCCATTCAGCCTCCCGATCCTTCTAAAGAATTTTCAATATTATATTTTTTCGAATTCATTCCCCAGTTTCAATTTCGAATTTCAGTTTATATATACATATGTATATATATATATATATATATATATATATATATATATATATATATATAAATTTATTTCCATTTTGATAATTTAATATATTATCCCTTCTTTCTATACTATTAAATTTATTTTAACCACTTATCGTACAATACTTTTAAGATATTTTTGGAGCTATAAAAAAGAGACTTCAGTTTTTAGTATATCTGTTTTCTAATCATCATATCCGTATTTCAAAAATCTGCTATAAATCTATTTACATATGTAAAACAATCATTACCTCACCCTACTCATTATTTTCTTAGTTTAACACTTTTTCGTATTTTAAAATTTTATCGTCTGCTCACTTTTTCTACATATTTTTATAAGTATAAAAGTATATGATACCATACTTTACAAATAATTTTTCTTTCATCTATTTCAATACATTGAGCAATAATTTTGTCCCATCCAACCGGCTATCTTCTCATCCTCGCCTTATCTGACCTCGTTCTTTTCGATCTTTTTTCGTTTCCCTTTTGGTTTCGGTTTCCTTTCTTTTATGTAGACATCAGCGCTTGTAGTTGCCTATGTCATCTCTAGTTAGTAGTGGGCCCATTGGTTTGTGATGTCGTCCTGGTGTATATATATAGGTATAGTGTGTGGACCTGTATGAGTGTGTTACCTTTAGGATCTTAATGTATGTCCCTTGTGTCATGTGGCATACTCAGTGTTATCTGTGATATAGGTGTGAGTTGTCTGAATGATAGTATTCATATAGGTGTGAATAGCGTCATAGCAGGTAATTCCTTAGACTTAGTCTTTCGTACTATTGAATAGCTTATCTTGGCTGCATGTGATTGTATTAAAACTTTTGTTTTCTTTTAAACCAAATCTTTAAAGTTTTTGAAACTAGCTCACAAGATCACGAATCATTTATCCTCCCTCATCCATTACCACAACTCCACACGTTTTTCCAAATGTTTTAAAAAAATATATCAGTGGCCTTAAGTTTTCCTTTCTCTTCTCTTCTTTCTCACTTAGAAATGTTATGTTTATTGTTGTTATATTATTGGGACTAACTATTATTGTTATAGGATCTTGTGTGTGGGTAGGTGTAGTGTGTTGGATATTGGACTCCCCGGATTTGGTTTTGGATGATGAACAAACATAAATATATCGTGAACTAACACTTTGTGAGCGCAGTTATGGAGATCGTCGCCAAACTTATATGAATATCCAAAGCGACGTCTCAAGACTTCTCAAAACACGTGATCGAATGCCTAAAGATTCGTTGAAGCTTTTGGACCATTTTAGAAGTCATGAAGATTCGGATCGAAGCTTTCGAAGACGGTTCGTCAAGTTTTATTTACAGTCTTTTAGCTTCGTTCTGTAGAATGTTAAGCCTTGAGTAGGTCTTACGTTTTAATCTTCATATCGCTCATATCTTAGATCTAGGATCTTAGTAGAAGTCCATTCAAACTTTCCCGAAGCTTCGCGCTTCGATTCGTGACTTCTTGTGCATGTTAGTTGGTTCAAGAAGAAGAACCAACCGACTAGATGGTGATCTAGTCGGTCGGCAAAGCTTCTTGGACCGACTAGTTTACGTCAGTCAATTCTAAGCTCTTTACTGTTTACAGTTAGTCGGTCTACGTTGACTCACCGACCGACTAGTTTGTGAACTAGTCGGTCAGTGATGCTTCTTAGACCGACTAGTTGAGCTTTCCCTGTACATGCCAACTTACTTTTTATCGTTAGTCGGTCTATGTATATTTGGCGACCGACTAGTTGATGAACTAGTCGGTCAACATTTGTTCTTGGACCGACTAAATCAATTTGTTCTCAGACTATTTGTTTTTCTCTTAGTCAGTCTCAGTTGAGTCACCGACCGACTAGTTGTGAAACTAGTCGGTCAGCTACTCTTCTTAGACCGACTAGTTCCTTAAGTCTGAACTTCGACCTTTTGGCTGTTCTACCATTAGTCGGTTCATGCTGTTTGACCGACCGACTAGTTGATGAACTAGTCGGTCAGTCAACCTTCTTTGACCGACTAGTTGGGTTCAGAATAGAGCCATTGGAGCATTAATTGAAACATTTTTCTCTCTCTCTTTCCTCTAACCTATAAATACTTGGTGAGCTGCATTCATTGCACTCAAGGCTGATTTTAAGAGAAGTTTAGAGATCAAAGAGAAAGCATTTACTCTCATTCAAAGCTTTTTCATTCCATTCAAGAATCTCTCCCACTCTTACTTCCAAAGAGAGATTCATTGAGTGTGAAGCCTTCCAAGCCAAGTGCTTGATTCTAGGTCACCATCAACCTCATAGCTCTCCATCGCTGATCTACATCTTGGAGCTAGGGTTTGGTGCCTCTTCTTCTTCACCAAAATCATCTTTGCCCTAATTCGTAAGTATTACTCAAGGCATAGGTATTTTGTCGGTAAGAAGTTCTATTTCATTTACTTTCATATTGTAAGTGTTTTACTCTCGGTTGTGAGAGTGGTTGTGATCCCGGGTTGTGGGAGTCATAAGTTTCATTTGTGTATGATTTGACTTGTGAAGGTTTTTCACAAGTATTTCATAGTGGGAATCTTGAGTTAGGGTTTCTAACTCAAGTATCCGGAGGGGATCCGGGTGGTTGGGACGTAGGATCACCGGGAACAATTCGGGGAGACTTGGGTGGATCCGAACCCAGTAATATTGCTTGTTTGCGATTGTTTCTTTGTTGTCTAACATTTACATTTCCGCATTTCCGCATTGTTTGGTAGAGTTTGCAAGGTAATTAGGAATTAGCCTCTTAATTATTTTAAAGTACTATTCACCCCCTCTAGTACTTGTGCAGTAGCTTAGTAGGGCATTACATTTGGTATCAGAGCCAAGTCTATAGCTATGTCTGCCAACGACAACAAAACCGTGCGTCCACCTTCCGACTACAGCACCTTCAGGAACCGTGAAGGAGCGTCTTCGGTAATGGAAGGACACTCCTCAACGAGGCCTCCATTCTTCAACGGTACCAACTACGGGTACTGGAAATGCCGGATGGAAACTTTCCTCCGGAGTGCTTCACTATGGAGGGCCACGATGAAGGAGTATGTCGAGCCCGCCGAAGAAGATTTCGAGAAGTGGACTCTCGCGGAGATCGCCGCGGAGGTAAGCAATGCCAAGGCAATGAACGTCTTGCAATGTGCTTTGGAGCCCGAGGACTTCAATAAGATATGCACATGTAAGAGTGCATATCAAATATGGAACTCCCTTATCATCTTGCATGAAGGGATAAGTAGGGTAAGAGACTCTAAACTCGTTGTAGTTAATAAAGATTACGAGTTATTTCATATGCTACAGGGTGAGAAGATGAAGGAGTACTACGCTCGCTTCGTCGACATCACAAACGAGTTGGAGGCTCTCGGTAAAACCTACACCCAAAAGGAGAAAGTCTCGAAGATTATCAATGGACTTCCTTCTTGTTGGGAGAAACAGACCTTCGCCATCGAGGAAGGTAATGACATGAAAACCTATACCGTTGTTCAACTAATGGGTACTTTAATGTCATACGAGGTACGCAAGGATAGCAAGTTGAAGTTGCAGGACAAGATGAAGTCCTACCTAAAGCAAGACGAGCCAAAGAAGAAGGCTATTGCTTTCAAGGCCGCTCCATCCACATCCACATCGACCGATGATGAAGACTCGGAAGACGAGTTGGACTTGGAGTCCATGGCAATCATGGCAAAGAAGTTCAACTGGTTCTTTCGGAAAGGTAACTTCAAAAACAAATCGAAGTTTAGTTCTACTAACGCCTCCTCTCCCTTGTGCTTTAAATGCAATAAGCCAGGACACATGAAAGCGGAGTGTCCTCTAAATAAGCAAAAGGAAAAGTGGAAGGCGCCGAAGTTCGACAAGTCCAAGAAATACAAGAAGGGGTACAAGAAAGGGCTTGTCGGGACATTCTCCGACTCTGATGATTCATCTAGTGGAGAGTCGGACGATGAGCAAGTGGAGTAAGCACATATGTGCTTCATGACTAGAGAGGAGCAAGATAAAGATTCCTCTTCCGATAATAGCGACAACGAAGGCGATGAGGTAACCATGGATGACCTTAGAAATGCTAATGAGCAATTATGGTCTAAATACACTAAATTAGTAAATAGGTATACTAAAGTAAAAGATGATTTAGCTAGCATCCAAACCTCGCCTAAAACTATCATCACCAACAACGACACCGTTGTTGAAGAGTTGAAAAATGAGATTGTAAATCTCAAGTCTCAACTTGAACATGTTAGCATTGAGGACTCGGAGAAACACAAGATAGCGGATTTGACTTCTTAAAACTCAACTTTGAGTATTGAGAATGAAAATCTCAAATCTCGTGTTTATGTGCTCACATCGCAAGTATCCACTTTGGATGCTTCTATGCGTTCTCTCACCGAGAAATATGAGAACACATTAGGCCGAATCAATGAATTCAATAAGGGTAAGGGCCATTTGGATAATATCCTAAATGTCTTACCTTCGGCCAATCACCACGTTGGTTTGGGGTATAAGTTGGGAAATTCATCCAAGTCAGCCACTACCTTTGTTAGGCCAACTTCCGATGCCTCAACGAGTGGTAGCAAACACTCTATTGGTAGTTCATCTACCAATGGTGCTTCCACCTCGTACACACCGTCTTTTGGAAAGAAACCCACTTTGGGTGGACCTCCAAAGAAGGGCCATGCCTACATGTACACAAATACCATGCCACGTAAGAACACAAATCCTACTCCACATGCTCACACATATGATGATTTTTATGCACCGCATCCACGGGCACGTGCACACCATATGAGACACCCTCATGCACGTGTTCCCCCACATGCATATGTTCACCCACATCATCATATGAATAATTATCGTCGTGCACTATTTCATCATGTTCATTATGCCTATCCACGTCATGCATCACATAGAAATCAACAACGCATGCATGCACCCAATAGGATGAGGGCTCCCAAAATCTTCACTATTTGGAGCCCAAAGGACACAAATATGGATGAAAAATAAAGTTACATGAATTCTTACTTCATGAATGTTGTGCATAGTAGTAATTATGTGGGGAAGTCTAAGTCCAATTGGACTTGGCTTTCAAAGGTCAAATCTTTTGGACCCAATGACCTTGGGTACCATGATACGATATTTTCTATCTATAGGTACTCAAGAGAAAGAAACGAAGCAACAAATCAAAATTTGGCTCCAAGAATAATTGGATACTCGATAGCGGTTGTTCAAAACACATGACGGGTGACGCTCAATTGCTCTCCGGAGTGGTGCCCATTGCAAATGGAAACCGAGTCGTCTTTGGAGGCAACGAGAGCGGAACCATCATAGGTGTTGGAAAAGTGGGTAATCCTTCTAAACCACTTATATGTGATATTTACATTGTTAAAGGATTAAACCACAATCTTATTTCAATAAGCCAACTTTGTGACAAAGGTTACAAAGTTAGCTTTGCGAAAGGAATGTACTATATTTTGAATAAGAATACTAATGATGTATTGTTTTCCGGCACACGCCATAAGGATATATATATATCCTAGATCTTCCAAGATCACATGAACAATGTCTCATTGCCAACAAAAGTGAACAACACTTATGGCATCGACGTTTTGGTCATGTGAACTTTGGAACACTCTTTAAGCTTTCCAAGTTAAACTCTATTAGAGGTTTCCCTAAGCTTGTCTTTCAAAAGAAATGCTTTTGTGACTCGTGTCAACGAGGCAAGCTTCCAAAATCTTCATTTAAACCTAATAAAAGCATTTCATCTAAGCGGCCACTAGAGCTATTACATCTAGATTTATTTGGGCCAACTAGAGTTGCTTCATTAGGTAATGCTAGATATGGACTTGTCATCGTTGATGACTTCTCTAGGTTTACTTGGGTATTTTCATTGTGTAATAAAAATGAAGCTTTTGAAAACTTCACAATTTTTGTTAAGAAAGTACAAAATCTCATTGGAACCACCATTGTCACTATTCGTAGTGATCATGGAGGGGAATTTGAGAATGAGTCTTTTGAGACATTTTGTGATGAAGTTGGTATTACACACACCTTTTCATTCCCTCGCGCACCTCCTCAAAATGGTGTTGTTGAGAGAAAGAATAGGACGCTAGTGGAATGTGCTCGCACTATGCTCGATGATAGCCAACTTGGCCATCAATTTTGGGCGGAAGCGGTACATACCGCTTGCTATGTGTTTAATAGAATACTTTTGAGGCCCGACACTAAACAAACTTGTTATGAATTGTTGTTTGGTAGGTTGCCTCAAGTTAAACATTTTCGTGTTTTTGATGCAAAATGTTTTATTAAAAACACGTATGGTAGTTTGGACAAATTCGATCCAAGATCCGATGAGGGGATATTTGTTGGATATTCCTCCCGTAGCAAAGCCTACCAGATATACAACAAACGAACCTCAACGATCGAGGAATCGCTTCATGTCTCATTTAATGAAGGATTTGTCCCAACTAGAATTAATGATGATGACTCCATGGATGTCTTATGTGATTCAATTGGTAATTCTAATTCTATTGATTCTATTGATTCTATTGAGACTAACCCGACTAATGAAGTTTTTGAGAATGTTCCTAGTGATCAGGGAATTTCCAAACGGCTTCATACCGTTCGTGACCATCCTCATGAGCAAGTCATTGACAATATCCATGATAGTGTCAAGACGAGATCGCAAGTGAACTACTTCGCTCATTGTGCCTTTGCCTCCTCGATAGAGCCAAAGAATATTAATGAAGCGTGCGAAGATAGCGCTTGGATCTTAGCCATGGAGGAGGAGCTCATTCAATTCGAGAGGAATGAGGTTTGGGAGCTTGTTCCTTTGCCATCAAAGAACCACACCGTCATAGGGACAAAGTGGATCTTCAAGAACAAGACCGACGAAAACCAAGTCGTCGTCCGGAACAAAGCTCGGTTAGTTGCTCAAGGCTATCGTCAAGAGGAAGGTATTGATTTCGAAGAATCATTCGCTCCGGTAGCTAGATTAGAATCAATTAGATTATTATTGTCTTTTGCATGCCATAAGGATTTTAAATTATTTCAAATGGATGTTAAAAGTGCATTTTTAAATGGAGATATTGTTGAGGAAGTTTACGTCTCTCAACCTCCGGGTTTTATTAATGAAAAATTCCCAAACCATGTTTTCAAACTTAAGAAAGCACTTTACGATTTGAGACAAGCTCCTCGAGCTTGGTATGACCGTTTAAAGAATTTTCTTTTGGATTTAGGTTTTAAAATGGGAGAAGTTGATTCCACATTATTTGTTAAGTATTCGAATAATGATATAATTTTAGTTCAAATATATGTTGATGATATCATTTTCGGTGCTACTAACTTTGCTCTTTGCGAAGAGTTTTCTAATGTGATGAAGGATCAATTTGAGATGAGCCACATGGGTGAGCTCAAATATTTCTTAGGTCTCCAAATTCGCCATATGAACGATGCAATCTTCATCCACCAAACGAAGTACACGGTGGAGTTGCTAAAGCGATTTGGAATGGAGAATGCCTCCGGGAAGAAGACTCCAATGAGAACTACTACGCATCTTGATAAGGATACGGGCGGTAAAGATGTAGACATTCGTCTATATCGAGGTATGATAGGTAGTTTACTTTATCTTACCGCAAGTAGGCCCGATATAATGTTTGTCATATGTGTATGTGCTCGTTATCAGTCTCAACCTAAGGAGTCTCACTTAGTAGCGATAAAACGTAATTTCCGTTATCTAAGTTACACACTTGATTTTGGATTACTTTATCCAAAATCTAGCACATATGAGTTAATCTCATATAGTGACGCAGATTATGCGGGATGCAAATCCGACAGAAAAAGTACTAGTGGCACTTGCCATTTTATAGGAAATTCTCTTGTCTCTTGGTTTTCCAAGAAGTAGAATTCCGTATCACTTTCAACCACCGAGGCGGAATATATTGCCGCCGGTGCCACGTGTGCTCAAGTTCTTTGGATGAGACACACACTTAAAGACTTTGGTATAAACTGTGATACTTGCCCTATCATGGTGGACAACCAAAGTGCAATATGTCTCTCTAAGAACCCGGTACACCATTCCTATTCGAAACACATAGATGTCCGACACCATTTCTTAGATGATCATGTTGCTAAAAAGGACATCATATTAGTGTACGTTGAAACCCAGAAGCAAATCGCCGATATTTTCACGAAAGCCCTAAAGGAAGACTCCTTTGTGCGGTTGCGTCGAGAATTGGGGATTATGGGTGAATCCGAGATTTAGGATTCATATGTTTTCAATAATCTTGCATGCTATTCAATTCTTTATATTTGCACATGCTTGATGTATTGGAATTTTCTGGATTTTTGTTGAATTTTCGGAATTTTCGCTCGATTTGTTCGTAAACGTCAAATTTAAGATTTTCGATGTTTAATGGGGTAGTGTAATGACTAATGAGATTATTTCGTTGTTTCGTCCAAGTGCGATTAGGAGAGAAATCAAAATTTCAAATTCTAAAATTTTTGGACCTCTTTAGTCGGTTCATGTTCATTGACCGACCGACTAGATTGAGATCTAGTCGGTCAGTAAATGAACTCAGACCGACTAATTCTTGTCAGTTATTTTGGCTTCAGTTACTGTTTTCACTTAGTCGGTTCAAGCTCATTGACCGACCGACTAGATCGTCATCTAGTCGGTCAGTGCTTGAACTGTGACCGACTAAGTGTTCAGGGACTGATTTGTCTTTTGCCTTTCCTATCGACTTTTAACTCGATCTATCCGACTAGAATCGTGTCTAGTCGGTTAATTATCCCTCTCTCAGCCAAACCCCCCTCCGTGACCCTTCGGCTCCCTCCTTCCTCCGTCGTGTCCGATCGATTCCGGCCATCTCTCCGATCTATTTCCGTCGCCGTCCGTCGATCTCCCCTAGGTGACCTTTCTCCCTCCCTCTCCTAGCTTCTAGGGTTTGTTTCTTGTGCTTAGGGTTAGGGTTTCTTAGTTTTCATTGTTAGGGTTTCGACTAGGGTTTGTTTTAGGGCTTTTGATCTCGATTTCTAGAGTTAATTCGTACGTATCGTGTCGCGCTTATGGCACGAAGCCGTATCCCGATCCTTCCTACGAGCCCTTCGCCTATGACCGTAGAGCCATCCCTTACGGATCCCGACCAACCTATGCGAACCCCACCTAAACGCCGATCAAAGCCTACCCAACCTTCTTCGTCTTCGCCTCCTCTTAAGCGTAGGAGGACGATGATAGCGAAGCCTAGAGCTCAACCCAAGCCAAAACCCAAGCCTACGAAGGAAACCGTGTCTCCCTCCTCTTTCCATACACCCCCTGATTCAGACACCGAGTACATACCCGAGACTGAGACCCATAGGAATCCTTCACCTCCTCCTAGGCAACCTGAGTCTAGCTCTCGTCCACGTACTTCCACACGTAAGCCTAAGGGAAAGGCTCCGATGCCGGTTGGTGGTGTCGATATTTCGTTGTGTCGGGACGACCCTATGTGTCTCGCGGCTTACAACCGTATCGAACACTGCCCGCTGCTTCTGGAGCATTTCGTTCAGTTTTCAGACTTCCTTGGCCTCGCAGATCTTCTGTCGTCTTCCGGTCTTATCGATTACCTTCGATATGACCCTAAGGTGAATCCACACCCCTACCCTCGCCTGGTCAAACTCTTCTATGCCAACTGTGTCCGGGGTCAGTACGACGAGACCCACTCGATTGAGACGACTGTTTTGGGGACTCCGATAGTCCTCACGGCAAACATCTTAGGAGAGATTTTGGGTATCTCCTCGTCTGGCCTCCTTCCTTCAGATATCTCCGTCGATGACATATCCTCCCTCGATCAGGTCGTACTTTCTGAGATTTTCCACGAGATTCCTCCCGCCATGATTGGCGTTCCCTCTAAGTCCTTCAAGCCGAATGCTTGGGTGCTAAATTTGATTCTGAAGTCGTGCTTACTTCCTAAGTACGGCTCCTCCTCTCTACCATCCCAGCCATTCTTGAAGTTGATCTATGCCATATTTATGGGGAGCTCGATTAACTGGGCTCGGATTATACTCGATAAGATGGATGCTTTCGAGTGTATCCGCAAGTCCACGAAGTCGGCTCATATCCCATTCCCGTGCTTGTTGACAATTGTTTTCCGTCACTTCCATGTCACTTTACCTCCTGATGATGAGCGTCCTCTCGGTCCCCCTCTGAACGCGACGGCCGTCAAGAAGTCTCTTGCGGCACTCCGTCACGTTCAGAGGATGACCCCCTCTGCTTCAACGTCTACTTCAGCTGCTCCTGCTCCCTCTACCACTCTTGCTGAGCTCGTTCGTTCTGTGAGACGTTTGGAGTCTCGTTATGCTCGTACTGAGGAGATTCTTTCTCGTATCGCTCGTCACTTTGATATTGAGATCCCTCCGTCTTTCTCTGACGAGGATGAGTTGGATGAGGAGGAGCTTGAGGAGCTTGTTCGTGTTGCTACTCGTGCCCCTGCGGGCACTTCTGGTGCTGCTGATTCTTCTGCTGGTGACCCCGAGAGCACACCTGGTGCCACCATACCTTCGGTGGTTACTTCTTCTGGTGTTCCCGAGGCCACTACCGCTGCTGCTCTAGAGATCTCCACACCTGCCGTGCCTGAGATCACCACTACCGTCGCTCCCGTGGACACTTCAGCTGATCCTGTGACCACCTCCACTCCTGCAGAGCCTGCCGCTGCTGCAGATCCTCCCGCTACCTCCTGAGCTTCTTTGAGGACTCTCCTGTGCACTTTGGATGACATATCATGTTGTGAGAGAGTGTGGGTTAGGGTGGTTCTGGATATTTTCTTGATACTTTTGTGATGTATCTCTGATGATTTTTTTTGGATAATTTGATGTAGTGTGATACTCTGATGTCCGTTGCGACATATGTTATATGTTGTGATATTTTGATGTATTTTGTGCCCCGATCGTTGGATCGCTTACATGTATGTTGACGATGTATGATTTTGTTGTATCATGTTTCATATTTATATATATACATCGATGTTGACATTTATTCTCTTGTGCATATTATATATTCTTTATATGTCTCTGATGTTTGATTTCGTCGCTCGACGATAATAACTTAGTTAAATAGAAATTATTTCTATGGAAACATAGAATTGTTTTCCATGCACTTAATTAACCAAGAATGTTGATATTGGAGAGTATATTCCATAACTCAATCCGTATAATTTGATTTGAGTTTTGATGATTTTATTTATCGTTTTTTGACTTTGGTCTCATTGCCACGCTTTGATTTAATTAGCATTTTTCTTTGGTGTCATTTGGACCGTGGTCGTATTCTACGACTCCCGTGCTTTTATTTGAAGCCATTGTTGTTGTCGTTGATCTCCTCCCGCTCTTTTTGCTAATGACAAAGGGGAGAGATATAATAATGACGATGAGCTAAATGATAATTTAAAGCATTTCTCCATGAATCTAATTTGATATGTTAGATTCAGGGGGAGTTAAGATATATAAATGGATTTTCAAATCCGATATTTCAATAATCGATTCTCATTTTATATACTTTACTCATCTGCTTGATGCGTATTATTATTGTTTAATTTGGATTTAACGTGTCATCAATGCAGGGGGAGTAAGTAAATTACATCTGAATCATTATTTTTTATTATTATTTATGTTGGTTTGTCATCACCAAAAAGGGAAGAATGTTGGATATTGGACTCCCTGGATTTGGTTTTGGATGATGAAAAAATATAAATATATTGTGAACTAACACTTTGTGAGCGCAGTTATGGAGATCGTCGCCAAACTTATATGAACATCCAAAGCGACGTCTCAAGACTTCTCAAAACATGTGATCGAATGCCTAAAGCTTCGTTGAAGCTTTTGGACCATTTTAGAAGTCATGAAGATTCGGATCGAATCTTTCGAAGACGGTTCGTCAAGTTTTATTTATAGTCTTTTAGCTTCGTTCCGTAGAATGTTAAGCCTTGAGTAGGTCTTACGTTTTAATCTTCATATCGCTCATATCTTAGATCTAGGATCTTAGTAGAAGTCCATTCAAACTTTCCCGAAGCTTCGCGCTTCGATTCGCGACTTCTTGTGCATGTTAGTTGGTTCAAGAAGAAGAACCAACCGACTAGATGGTGATCTAGTCGGTCGGTAAAGCTTCTTGGACCGACTAGTTTGCGTCAGTCAATTCCAAGCTCTTTACTGTTTATAGTTAGTCGGTCTACGTTGACTCACCGACCGAATAGTTTGTGAACTAGTCGGTCAGTGATGCTTCTTAGACCGACTAGTTGAGCTTTCCCTGTATATGCCAACTTACTGTTTATCGTTAGTTGGTCTATGTACATTTGGCGACCGACTAGTTGATGAACTAGTCGGTCAACATTTGTTCTTGGACCGACTAAATCAATTTGTTCTCAGACTATTTGTTTTTCTCTTAGTCGGTCTCAGTTGAGTCACCGACCGACTAGTTGTGAAACTAGTCGGTCAGCTACTCTTCTTGGACCGACTAGTTCCTTAAGTCTGAACTTCGACCTTTTGGCTGTTCTACCATTAGTCGGTTCATGCTGTTTGACCGACCGACTAGTTGTTGAACTAGTCGGTCAGTCAACCTTCTTTGACCGACTAGTTGGGTTCAGAATAGAGCCGTTGGAGCATTAATTGAAACGTTTTTCTCTCTCTCTTTCCTCTAACCTATAAATACTTGGTGAGCTGCATTCATTGCACTCAAGGCTGATTTTAAGAGAAGTTTAGAGATCAAAGAGAAAGCATTTACTCTCATTCAAAGCTCTTTCATTCCATTCAAGAATCTCTCCCACTCTTACTTCCAAAGAGAGATTCATTGAGTGTGAAGCCTTCCAAGCCAAGTGCTTGATTCTAGGTCACCATCAACCTCATAGCTCTCCATCGCTGATCTACATCTTGGAGCTAGGGTTTGGTGCCTCTTCTTCTTCCCCAAAATCATCTTTGCCCTAATTCGTAAGTATTACTCAAGGCATAGGTATTTTGTCGGTAAGAAGTTCTATTTCATTTACTTTCATATTGTAAATGTTTTACTCTCGGTTGTGAGAGTGGTTGTGATCCCGGGTTGTGGGAGTCACAAGTTTCATTTGTGTATGATTTGACTTGTGAAGGTTTTTCACAAGTATTTCATAGTGGGAATCTTGAGTTAGGGTTTCTAACTCAAGTATCCGGAGGGGATCCGGGTGGTTGGGACGTAGGATCACCAGGAACAAGTCGGGGAGACTTGGGTGGATCCAAACCCAGTAATATTGCTTGTTTACGATTGTTTCTTTGTTGTCTAACATTTACATTTCCGCATTTCCGCATTGTTTGGTATTTGCAATGTAATTAGGAATTAGCCTCTTAATTATTTTAAATTACTATTCACCCCTCCTCTAGTACTTGTGCAGTAGCTTAGCAGGGCATTACATAGTGTGTGATGAGATTTGTAATAGCAATGATTAATTGATTTTGGGACACAAGAATATGAGATTAGATTTCCTTGGATGAAAAGAATGAGGTGTCCAAGACTTATTTATAATACCGATGTGTGAAGGACTCAATAAAGAATTCTGGTCGGATGAAATTATATGCGGGGAGATGATAACTTATCAGACTTGAGACTTAGACGAGTGGTAGATAGGAGTAGCTACGGAGTATAGTATGATTTAGAGTGATCATGAGAATAAGTAGAGCATTTAAAGCATCAAGAATTGATTATTAAGTTGGGGGTGAGAAGACATTGGAGATAGTGCAACGTGTTAAGATGAATGGGATGTTATGAATACAGATTTAATATGATTAGGAGATTAGATGATAGGGGTAAGGATAGATGTGGCTTGATGGTTCAGTGATTATGGAGGATTAATTTATGAGTTAATATGATGGAGAATATATTGGGGACGTGATGACTGTTGAATTGTAGACGGTAATGTGGATTTATAATTAAGTGCCAGGGTGTGATTCTAGTTGTAGCATTATCTAGTGGGGAGACGCGTGATGATGGATTACTAAGGAACGTTGTTTGGAGTTATAGGATTAGCGATCTTTATGTGTAGATATGAGAGTTGCGGGTATAAGTGTGTATAAATATTATTATTATTATTATAAGTGATTCCGAGGACGGAATCATTTCTAAGGTGGGTAGAATGTAACGGTCGCTTTCCGACCTTATGAGTTTCAACGTGCACGTGTTTTATTTGACTCTTTCTTGGTTTCGGTATATACGATGTGATATGCCGTTGTGACCGTATGGAAGTGTAGAATTTTATAGTAATTTTTGGGAACGTCATTTTACGGCTCGTTTTCTCGCAATCTAAGGTGTGTAGAATGTAACGGTCGTTTTCCGACCTTATGAGTTTCTACGTGCACGTGTTTTATTTGACTCTTTCTTGGTTTCGGTATATACGATGTGATATGCCGTTGTGACCGTATGGAAGTGTAGAATTTTATAGTAATTTTTGGGAACGTCATTTCACGGCTCGTTTTCTCGCAAAATAGCTTTGAATAGAAGGGCGTTTTGGTCTTTTGGCACCAATACTCAGTTCCCGATTTGACGATAATTTTTGGTAGGTGTAACACGCGATCGGACCCTGTAGCCCCATACTTCTCATCTCCACGATCGTCCCAGTATTTTCAGATTATTTTTTCGATGCCCGTAGTGGAAGATATCCCCTAATCAATTTTTCACAGTTGATTAGTCGCTAACCAATTTGAAATTCAAATATAAATCATATCCCTAACTTTGCTCCCACGTATCATGGGATATTATTCTCCCACTAGAGACACCCTCTTTTTCCCCTATATCCACTCTCCCTATCTCTATCTCTCTCTCACAATTAGCCAAAAACCCAAACCCAAATAGCAAAACCCTCCCTCTTCTTAAGGAAACAAACCAATCCGCATTCTCTTCTCACGCAAAACCATCTCTTGCGTTTTCCTTCAGCAACTCCGGCCACCCAAGACCACCGGCGACCATCCCTAGCCGTCGGCCACCTCTCCCCTCCGGCCACCCTTCTCTCTCCTCCATTTTCTCCCTCTAAAACCCATTAGCCGCAGCTATACACAGATCTATGCGCCTGTCGGAAAAACGGATGCCGCCGCCGCTCTGGCGACCCCCTCCGGCAAACTCTGCCACCATCGAACTCTCCTTTGACCCCCCCCCAATCATCTACAACTTCCCTTACCCTCTTCCCTCATCTCTATCTCCCTCAAAACGTTTTCAAACACAAGCCAAACGATAGTTTTACAGATCTGCGCCACCGCCGGGAAAATTCACGCCCACCGGCCATCCGGCCACCTACGACGACACCCTACCGCTGTTGGACTCCTATCGAACCCCTCTACCAACTTCAATTTCCCTCACGCTCATATCCCACCTGTAGCTCCTGAAAAATCCGTCGAAACCAAGCCCAGTCGCTGTTTTTGACAGATCTGGCCGTCAGAGTTACTGTTCACGGACAGCCACCGACCGCCGCCATCGCCGGCGACCACCACTGCCACTTATTTCCTCTTTGACCCCTCTCCGATCTGCAATTTCCCTCATGCTCATAGCCCACCTATAGCTACCGGAATCCTCGTCGGAACACGCCGTATCGACTGTTTTTCACAGATCTGGAAGCTGAACTTCGCCGCCGGCTCACGGCCACCTCCGACCACCTCCGGTGACAACTCCACCACCGTTGGCTTCATCTTGAAGTCCTTTAGCTTCTGCAACTTTCCGTTGTCGCTGTTCATCGCTGGATTTCCGCTGAGACATGCGACAATGAACGTTGCGCGAATCTGTCCTCTCCGGCTTCTCAAGGCCACCCACCGCCGTACGCTCACGCCGTCGGCCACCCACCAGGCCGAGCATCTTCCACTGACCCTACTTCATCTACCGACAGCCTCCTTGGGCTCTTGGAGTTCACGTGCATTGCCGCATGCACGTACTTTTAGCCGACTTCGCCGTTATCGTGAAGATCCATTGCGCTACTCGCAACGGGAGGAGGATCGATGATAGCTCGCTGATTTTGCGCCACCACCCCACTGTTCAGAGGTATCTTTCTGTGCTACCCGCAGCCGAAGAGTTCCAAACGACGCCGATGTTTCACCGTTCAGACCCGACTTCCGCTTGTTGGACGACATCATGAGGTTGGTTTCCCTAACGAGTAGTAAAACCCACACCGTAGCTAACCAAAACCTAAACTAAAATTGGTCAACTTGAACTAAATTTATTTTCAGCATCTGTAAAACGTTGCCCACCGTAGGAAAGATCGACGAACAGACTATTTTTCTGTGCACATAGGGTAGACGTCGATTTAGACTGAACAAACATCAAAAAGTAACTTTTTGACTGTTAGGGCAGTCCCGCCAAATTTAGAAACAAACCCTAATAGGATTGATGAACGACCTGACACCGTCATCGTGACCCTGTTTCAAACGGACTACCGCACACGTGACGCTTGGACGGGACGCTCCGGACGGACGACGCACTCGCCACCGTAGGCAAGTGTACTCACTTGTACTTTCGGCCGTGTTTAGGCCTCAGACTCTTAGAACTATGAAAAATGTAAACAAAGAGAACCAGACGTGAAATGATAACGTCCGGGACACCCCTTGACAGCTTAGACTTGACGACGAAGTCCAAGCTCAACAACAACTTTTGACACCTTGGGGTTATCTTGTGTGTGCGTGCGTGTGGACCCCCTAGAAGAACCATCCCTGTCTTATCATGTCGTGTCTTGTTTTGCACAGCCTGTGGGCAATAGGGCACTCACCAGTGAGTGGGTGATCCCTTGTACTGATACACAGCCTGCGAGCAATAGGGCACTCACCAGTGAGTGGGTGATCCCTTGTACTGATACACAGCCTGCGGGCAATAGGGCACTCACCAGTGAGTGGGTGATCCCTTGTACGGATACACAGCCTGCGGGTAATAGGGCACTCACCAAGCTAGAGTGAGTGATCCCTTGTACGGACTTGTCTTGTGCACTTGGGTTGGGGTAGGGTTGAGCGTGCGCACGGGGAGAGGGTCTGATCCCCCTCGAACCGTAAGGCGTGAACCCTTCGAGTCACATGTGTCTTGTCGTGTCTTGTCTTGTCATGTCACGTCACGTCTTGTCTCGTCTTATCTTGACCCGTTTAGGTTAGTCCTGTAGTCGGTAGCACACGCTACGGCTACTGCTTGACGTGTTTACTTTTTCTGCTCCGTTTACTTTCTATAACTGCCATGTATAACCTCAGCATGCTAATCAACCAGTAAAATGTTGCTTTAAATTAAAATACACTTGCGGTAGAGTCTAACATTTCTGTGTAGACTTTACCTGACGTACAGTTCTTTTTCTCTTGGGTGCTGTACGTCAGGTGTCGAGCCAGAGTTCGTGGACGAGGCAGACTTACCGGAGTACGTGGAGCCCGAGGACGTCGACCCAGAGTACGTGCCTGACGAGGACCAGACCTTGAGGACTTTTCAGTCGCCGCCTTTCAGAGGTTACTACTTTTAGTTTGCTCTTTCGATAGTTTGTTGCCATGCTTAGGCTTCTCTTTTTAGACTTTGTACTCGCTGGATTTTATCTCTCTATAATAATGAATTCCCCTTTCTTTCTGTACTTTCTATTGTTCCAAATCTTATTAATGCAAGAACCTGAAGATTTTAAGATGGTACCCCTATAGACGCTTATTGGGTCCGAGCTTCACAGCTCCGGCCCAAGCGGGCCTTAGTCATGCTTCGCCTCCGTAGTTTTGGGAAGCAGGGCGTGACACCCCATCGTGTCCGCTCCGACCTCAAGCCCTAGATTGAGGACGACCCCAGTTTCCAATGCCCTGCCCCTCCTAAATCGAGAGCTCTCCTCCACTTGCGCATACATTGCCATTGCAAGCGCCCATCAGTAACTCACTTGTCCCCAGCTCAGACTCACGGCAGCAACTCACGATCGCCCCCATCCCTCTCCCTCACGCTTCAACCCCAGCATCCCAAGGGCAATATCACTATGCAATCACCATCTCTCTGAGTTCTCCAGCCCCACCCTCTCAACGAGATCTTTGCGTGAGGGTTAAAAAAATCCGATGAACCAAAAAAAACCCCTAAAATTCTCAGCTCCCTCGTTATCGCCCCCACGCCCTAGATCGCCCACGCGAGAGCCCAAAAACCTCGAATAAACCCAAAAACCCTAATATATTGTACACCCGTTCCTTTTGTGCAAATCCATCCTCTCACATTTTGAGGTAAATTGTGATTTTTATTCTTAATTTGTGGATTTATTTTTGAGCTGTGATTGACGTGGAGTTTTAGATTTTATGCCAGCATTCCATTACTCATCTTTTAGTAGAATAAAGGGTAATTTTTAGTTTTAGGTAAAAATTTTAAAATAATATCAAATTTCGACCAAGAAAAAAAATTTCAAAAATCGACCAAGTTGGGCCACGTCAGCGGCCTCGCGCCGCTGGCGGTTATTTTTCGATCCGGACGCACTTGGCAAGTGCTTTTTTCTTAGCCTCACTTGCCAAGTGCGACAACTTTAGTACGAGACTAACATGACCGTGACTTAAAGTTAAGTCACGGGCATCTAAACTGGCCGCACTTGCCAAGTGCG
Organism: Scilla litardierei; assembly: GCA_030789695.1. NCBI lineage: Eukaryota > Viridiplantae > Streptophyta > Magnoliopsida > Asparagales > Asparagaceae > Scilla > Scilla litardierei. Next base: position 11,923,332 of record CM061130.1, on the reverse strand, counting down.
GCCAGTCTGAGTATAAGATACAACTCTGAGCCGAGAGCTGGCCATTCTAACAAGCACGTGAAAATAGTGAGGGTTATGGCATTTTTGCGAAATCTAGATGGAGAAAGGAGAGGGTCGCAAACGTGTTAGGCCAACGATGCTGACTCTTGCAGAAGTAAATGCTCTACATGCTTCGCGTGAAGAAGACCCCGAAGCTTCAACACGTCAACCCTTATCGCCGTAACGTACAGCGAACCCAGAAGGTGATAATCGAACTCTTTCGAACATCGACAACACACTTTACTGGATGCTAAAAGCTATTAATCGCATTGAAGGACGGGCGATTGAGAACCAAAATGATATTCAAAAAATCGAGTGTCTCGTTATAGATATGGGGGACGAACAAGCTAAAATGAGTGAGGCTCTTCGACGGATCGGGGAGAAATTGGATTTAGTTGTTTTGGGGCCTCGAGACATTGCCTCGCATGATGCTGCAGGACCAAGTGGGTCACGATCACCGCCGCCGATATAGGTTGCTGATGTTTAGGAGTGACAATAGTACATGTATTTTTGTATTTTGTTGGAGAGTTTAGTGAGAGGTTGGATGTATGTAAGGATTATGTAAGAGCGATGTGTCTGGTTTCATGTTTGTATCATGGCTGTAATATATATATATATATATATATATATATATATATATATATATATATATATATATATATATATATATATATATATATATATATATATATCGAACTTTGTTATCAGTTGAATTTTGTTGTGTAGTGGAATTGTGTTGATGTATATGAAACATAAGAAAGATACAACTGAGACAAGAAAGCTTGGGTGTTGTTCTGAAATGGACGCACTTGGCAAGTGCGGCCATTTCACCAACTGGCCGCACTTGCCAAGTGCAGCCAGTTTGGTGCTCATTTCAAACCCGTGACCAGCTACTGGCCGCACTTGCCAAGTGCGGCCAGTTTGGTGCTTATACCCCTCAGCTAACAACTCATTTTCATTTTCTCCCAACTTATCATCCGACAGAGCTGCTCCTCTCAAGATCCGGAGAAGATCTCCATATCTTGGCATCCCATTTGTAAGACGTTGTCGCAATAGGTAAGCCATCAGTCCACTGTGATTAATCGCGTGCGTACTGCGTTAATTTGGCTGAATATAATTTGGGGTTAGGGCTAGGAATGATTTGATTGTGCATCATAGAGCTTGAGATTTCATGGAATCAACTAATTTTTGCAGGGTGATAACAATGGCAAGTGGACATATTTGCATCTTATGCTATTATGAAGGAAATTTGAGGGTTGGTGACAATCACGAACCTACATATGTCGGAGGAAAAGTTAAGTCTATTATACTGAGGAGCCCGTCAACGTATACCGATCTAGTAGATCGGATATACAAGGCCACAAAGATCAGTCGTCATGAGTATGATTTGAAATTGGTGTGCAACTGGCCGGTAATGGAGGGCATGACCACAGCTGTGATGATCTCAGATGACGACGATATGAGGAGGCTATTTAGCTTGGGGGCAACTCAACGGTCAGTTGAAATTTATGTCAAGATTGATGCAATTAGCACCACACGAATGACTCAAGAACAAGGAACATTCATACGAATGCTTGATTTGGATAACAACTCCGCGGGATTTATGTCTACTTCTCAAACCCAAGAGTATCAGCAGCACGAGAGACAGACGGGAGAAGGTTGTTCGTACTACCCACAAGAGGAGGTGAATATGGATGCGTAAGTATCGATATCGATTAAGTAATGTGAACTTATGTATGATATTTTCACAATATAAATGTGATTTTTTAAAAATTGCATGTGGTACTATGTTTGTAACAGGTGGAATGTTGCGGGGCAGGGCAATCAAATTCCTGAGTATGGAGTGCACGGAACATACTCCACCTACATGCAAGGTCCATGTGTACCGGAGTCGATGCCAACTCAGTCGAATGCGATGCCTGAAGATATGATGGGAAATGTGGATGTAGATAGTGAAGGCACTGATAATGACGACCATGATGGTCCAGGAGATGATAGCATGCATTATGCTGCAGATTTAAATGAGGATGATAACACATGGATACAACAATCCGTTGCTCCAAAAACAAATGTGGCTTTTGAAGAGCCATTGCCAGATGAAGTGGCAGAGGATCAATGGGTTACGGCATCAGCTATGAGAAATACTCTAGAGGGGGTGTATGGAAGAAGAAAGAATTTATAGCGATACCAGAGTGTTTAAAGTCGATGATTTGTTTGAAACAAAGGTGGACTTAATTAAGACAATAACGGAGTGGAGCATCAAGCACAATGTGACATTCAAACCAATCAAGTCAAACAAGACATGCTATTCTGTGATATGTGGCCTTAATTCTGAGGTGAATCTGCATAGCCAAGATGAGGCGAGCCGGAATTGTCCATGGTGCATTCATGCAGCAGTGGGAAAAAGAACCAGTGGGAGGTTCAAGCTATCAAAAGTTGGTTCAGATTATACATGCAATAATCTCACTTTGAATACAGATCACAATAAAGCCACATCACGTTTCATTAGTAACTTGATTATACCAATGGTGAAGACAAAGCTTGACATGACACCGGCAGAAATCCAGGGTATTGTTCACACCATTTTAAAAATTAGAATTTCATATCTAAAAGCATGGAGGGCTAGATGTAATGCATTATCAAGGATATTTGGTGATGGGGAAGAGTCCTATAAGAGGTTGCCACAGTATTTAGAAGCAATTTCAGAAAGCAACCCTGGAACAGTTTACAAGATCACGTATGACACTCTCGGGCCAGGAGTTGCAGAGTTTACCGGTGTGTTCTGGACATTTGGACCTTCAATTGAAGGTTTCAAGCATTGTAGGCCGATATTGAGCATTGATGGAACACATCTTTATGGAAAATATGCAGGTTGTTTACTTGTAGCCACTGGAGTGGATGCAAACAGTGGGCTGTTTCCTTTAGCTTTTGCTGTTGTGGCAGCTGAGACCCAAGATAATTGGAAGTGGTTTTCAGCTGTATATTTCACTATATACCCAGCGCTCATCGACACCGAATAATTACATTCATTTCTGATAGATTCAAAGGAATTCCTAGAGCATTGAGGGAGGGATGGCCGGCAAAGAGGCATCACATGTATTGCCTACGACATATCATCGCAAACTTCAAAAAGAGTGGGCACCGAATATTAACATTGGAAAGGAACTTCTGGGGTGCGGGTACTGCATCGGACTTGCTTACATATAATGAGCACCGTGCAAGTATTAGAGCAGAGTCCGTTGCAACAGATGATTGGATTTCTAAAGACTTGGCAGGTGAGACCAGAAGGTGGGCTATGCATGAAGATGGTGGGAAACGTTATTGTGTCATGACAACCAATTGTTCGGAGAGCTTCAATGGCGTTCTCAAAGGAGCAAGAGCGTTACTGATACAAGCGTTAATTGTAAGATCTTTTTACAGGTTAATTAAATATTTCTACCATCGTCGGATTGATGGACATGGGTGGACTACAAATTTCACTCCTAACCCAGAGGAGATTTTGGGGAAACATGTGGAAAAAGCACAGACTTGCTACATCACACGATTTGGTGATTATGAATGGGAGGTTTTGGATAATAAGGGACAAGCGTACGCCGTGAAGATACGGGGAGAGAGTTGTAGCTGTAATTGTAATATTCCTATGCTTCAGCACATGCCATGTGTCCATGTCATCGCCGCAACGTTCCGGCAAGAATATGGTGCAAACATATCATGGTGGCCGTTTTGTTCTACATGGTATAGTGCGAACAAATATCGCCTTTCATATACCCCTGAATTTCACCATATACCTGATGAACGGTATTGGAAGGTTTGAGATGGTGTAATTATAAATCCCCCCACGAAAAGAAGACTGCCTGGTAGGCCGCGTTCGACAAGGATTCGTGTGGAAATGGATGTTCCTCGTGAGGGCAGCGGGCACAATAGATGTAGCAACTGTCATTAGGTCGGGCATTACAAATCGTGTTGCCAAAATCCTCCCCACACTCAAGCGTAAGTATAGTATACAATTGGGTTATTTCATATAGCTTGTCATATAAATTGTATATTAATTTATGCTATTCCACATTGTATGTCTTCATCACATGGAAGAGGCGGTTCACGAGCTTGATATATATACGTGGACTCAAGTTGGAATGTTGATGGACATTGGAAAATCTACTATGATTTAAATTTATATGATGTAATTTAAATTCAAGTTGGAATGTATAGGATATATGTCAGTCGTGTTGAAATTTTTTGTGTATGGTTCGTGCGTGTTGATATATAAGGGATGTCCCAAAATTCGGTGATGAAAATGTTGTGCTATATGAGAAATCGGTGTTTTGTATATGTATTGGGTGTTTATGTATAGGATGATGTGCGTATTGGGTGTTTTTTATGTATCAGTTCTAAGCAGCAGCTGAGAACTGAGTAGCTGCTGGTCAGTTCTCAGCTGCTGCTGAGAATTGAGCAGCAGAATTGGCTCTCTGTCTGTCTGGGGGTGCAATGAAATGGCCGGAATTGGCTCTCTGTCTGTCTGGGGGTGCACTGAAATGGCCGCACTTGCCAAGTGCGGCCATTTCATTGCACCCCCAGACATACAGAGAGCCAGGCTCGGTGCTGCACTGAAATGGCCGCACCTGGCAAGTGCGGCCATTTCAGTGCACCCCCAGACAGACAGAGACCCAGGCTCTGTCTCAGGGTGCTGCACTGAAATGGCCGCACTTGCCAAGTGCGGCCATTTCAGTGCAACAGACAGAGCCCCAATTCTACTGCTCAATTCTCAGCAGCAGCTGCGAACTGAGCAGCAGCTGCTCAGTTCTTAGCTGCTGCTGAGAACTGATCCATATACCGATACATATACATATACCGATACATATACTGAAACATAAAAAACACCCAATACGCACATCGTCCTATTCATAAACACCCGATACATATACAAAACCACCGATTTCTCATATATCACAACAATTTCAGCACAAATGACATATATTTCAAATCTTGCAAGTTTTACATATCGCTCCACATGTGTGCTATATGATCGAGATATATGAGTGAGATAAGTGTGATAGGTGTCATATGTCACCTCTCATCATCTTCTTCATTTTTCAATGGCTTTCTGAACGAAGCGGTCATCCAAGGCTATCAAGAGAAATAAAGCTACCCAACCGGCCCCTAACGCTGTAAAGAAGCACGTAGCTGATATCAACATGTATCAACCAAGCTGACACTTATATAGTGGCAGCGAGGGTTATACACGCTGATATCAGCAACGTGTTCCCTCACAGCGTTAGGGGCCGGTTGGGTAGCTTTATTTCTCTTGATAGCCTTGGATGACCGCTTCGTTCAGAAAGCCATTGAAAATTGAAGATGATGATGAGAGGTGACATATGATACCTATCACACTTATCTCACTCATATATCTCACATGTCCAGTAGCACACATGACACAAATTACTTAAGGTAAACATTACGTTCCAAAAAAAATGTCAAACACAATGTCATCCTACAAATTAGCGGAAAATAAATTATGTTCCAAACGTCATTTCAACAACAATAAAAAACTACGGCCGCCAAAATCGTTGGAGTGTGGATTTCACACGACGGGTACGGCTGTATGTCCGCAACTATGCTTGTTGTGTAGCGGTGTCCCCCTCCATTTGTGGTTGTGTATACTGAGGCTGTGAGGTCCCAGCTTCATCCACTGTCTGTTGATGCTGCTCCTGCTGCTTCGGCTCCGGCTCCGGCTCCGGCTCCGGCTCCTGCTCATGCTGCTGCTGCTGCGAAGTTTCGGCGACATCACTCCTATAAAGTCGCCGAAGATAGCTCGTGTCTGTTCCTTCAGGCCGATGCCATGTCTGCCCCTTCACATCATCGATCATTTGTTGGATTGCTATCAAGTGAGGATTATATGGGTCCTCCTGTAAACCAATGACCGAACGATTGTAGATGTTCAGCAGTGTATCACCCTGTAAAACAAATTATACGCTTAGTATATATGAATCATATAAATTTATAATTTTAAGAAGTGTATATTACTATTATTTACCATTTTACGCTCGAGGGGCCCACGTGGCATGTACGAGAACGGGGGCTCCTACCTAGTATATATCCATCGTCTTGTGATCCCCTAATACCATTGCATATAATCATTAACCGACACGGCATCCTCCTCCTCCACAACATTGGCAAATTTGTTATCCCATGCCGCTCGAGGCTCCACGATGGCAGCAGCCCATTGTTGTGGGGTCATACCTGACTTCCCCGGCATTACTGGGACCGCTACTGGGATGTGTTGTGCTAACCCAAATGGTCGCATAACACGGTCCGGTACATGCATTTCAATCTCCTCCCAGTAAAATAATGGTACGCGTGCGCGCCATATCGCGGGAAAGGCTAAACATGAAGGATGAAGATGCTTCAACCACGCATCATATGGCTCCCAGATAACCTAATAGGCATGAATGACAGAAATACATAATTAGATGACATACTTTTTAGATATATATAATTAATTCAAAATTTACAAATTCAAACCTGTGTGCTCTCTAACAAGTCAAGCTCGTTTCTATACAATTCGAGGTTCACTTGGGGATTCTCACGAAATGATCTCGACACGTTCCACCTGTAGCCTAAGGGGCCGTTACCGTCCAATACATTTTGTCTGTATGTAGGCCGGCCTATATGTAATCTCTCCCAGGACCATACCTGTAAATTCGAATTTGTCAGTTATTTATAAAACATATTTATACACTTCTCACTATTGCAGAATTAATAATGTTATACCTGCAACAAGGTGCCGCATACATATATAGCCGATGTTTGCATGCTTGCCACCTTGCTTAGCTCAGAATACATATGTGCCAGCACTGCACTTCCCCACGCATACCCCCCAATTTCGTCAAAATGTTCCAGCTTCTCCAACCACCGTAGATGGACCGATCCTTTGCTTGGATCCGGAACCAATAAGGTTCCGATCATATGCAGCAAGTACGTCCGTGCACATTGCTGAATCTCCTCATCTGTGGCTTCATCAGGCAACTCCATATATGTTTCACGCAGCCAAGCAAGCTTCACCTTTGCTCCTTGGTTTTCCATGGATGCCTGGCCCAGAGGACGCTCCATCAAATCGGCCCATGTACTATGTCGTCAGCCAATTTGATAATTGGGGGTCCTGGATATAGGTAGGCCCGTGATGACAGCCACATCTTGCAGAGTGATCGTCATCTCCCCCTGTCTCATATGAAATGTGTTCGTCTCGGGCCGCCATCTCTCAACCAATGCTGTTAATAGTGCATGGTCCAATCGTATCCACTTCAACTTCGCACATACATGTAACCCAGACATTATGATATACAACTCCACACGCTCATCTATTTGCCATTCTGAATGTCTGCATGCGTGATCAACAATTCCTATCACAGCCTCCTGCAAACAATAGCATGTTAATTAATTTTCTGCATTGTCATCATAATTAAATTTCAGAATTTTCCACCTCAAATATTCATATTTGTCCATACTGGATCTGCGCAGACCGATGGTGCGCCTGATCATACAAGACCTCGTCAGTTATTGGTCCCACCTCCTCCATGCTATTCTATCCTACAAGTTGCAAAAATATTGTTTTATACTGCATTAGAAATCACGGAAATGTATATCAACAATCTTATTAAACCAACCCTAGTATGAATTTGACACATATCCAAAAATTCAAATAAGTTATGGGTGTCCCAAAAAATGGATTTAATAGGAAACCTTGCATGTACTTAATAAAATCGAAAAAATTGATCATATAGTTAACAAAAAATCTACTTATGGGGGTTAAGACTAATTAAGTTCATGCATCCTATGTATGGGAAATATTCACCCACCCCCCAAAGGCATATGATAGAGTAAGAATACATACATCTATTGTTTGTGGATCAGTTCATCAAATGGAGATATCCACGTACCTGTTTGTGGATCTCGGTATCTGATCAACAGAAATGGAGAAACCGCCTCCGTCGGATCAACGCAAATGGGGATGGGAAGCCTCCTCCGCCGTCGCGCCCTAGCCTAGGGTTTTTTTGCTTTCCGCAGTTTGATAAGTTATGAGTGATCGGGTTTGTTGGCTGCTGTGGGAAATAGGGCTCACTGGCCGCACTTGGCAAGTGCGGCCAGTTTAGATGCCCGTGACTCAACTTCAAGTCATGGGCCTGTTAGTCTCGTACTAAAGTTGCCGCACTTGGCAAGTGCGGCCAGAAAAAATGCACTTACCAAGTGCGTCCAGATCGAAAAATAACCGCCAGCGACACGAGTCCGCTGACGTGGCCCAACTTGGTCGATTTTTGATAATATTTTTTTTCTTGGTCGAAAATTAATATTATTTTAAAATTTTTACCTAAAACTAAAAATTACCCGAGAATAAAAGATTCTTAACAGGTTTTTTATCAGGAGTTCACCAGATGTCTTGAGCCAAAAAATGTAAAATAAAAAAAGCCAATCTGTTTTTTCTAGAGGCCAAATAGTTCATTTTGTAAATCCAAGCAAATCATGTACTGAAAATCTTGAATATTTCAGAACTTATTTGGCAACTATGCATCACTTATTCAATTAGCAACTTTGTTTAGTGTCTTCTGCTGATAATTTATTCTTTATTTAAATTGGGTAGTAATCAAATTGTAACGGAACAATTGTATAGACAAGAAGCTTATACCCTGAAATTTTCAGGATGGACGAACTCTGCTGAATTAGCTCTTAATCATTTGTAGAACAGTAAACGGATTCTGATTTTAATATCATTACAGGAGAGAAATTTTGTTGATTAACACAAGCACAAGTCATGTTTGAGGAAGTGCCTAACAAACTTATCCAGACGTGTTATGGATGCCGAATTTATGTACTATAGTAGACCAAAAAAGCACCCACTAATTTCATTCCTGGGACCAATATTAATCTCAAATATTATGTACTATAGTAGACCATTCAGGCATCTCTCACATGACCACCATGTGTGTGTTATGTTGTTGCCAGGAATGAAACGAGAATGTCATCAACAAGTTTCCAATTTCCAGCCTCAACAATCAACTCAACAATATTCTGAGCCAAGGTTACACAAGTTTCCAATTTCAGTTTACATGAATATCCCGTATCTGTTTCTCAAGAAGACCCAGAACTGAATGACAACAAACAAAAATCACATACATTTTTTGTTTGAACTTGTGTGTATGTTAGTATACATCAATTAATATTCATCCCTCTCCAATCCATGTTAAATACAAACGTCAAAACATCCATTTTCCAATTGTAAATCCAGGAGTTCAGCAGCATCCAGCATGGTTCACTGCAGCAGCATCCAGCCGTGGATCCAGTTTCCAAAAAATAATTTTCCCTTGTTTCACAGCTCCAGCATGGTTCACAGCAGCAGCATCCATCTTGTAGCTTCTTGTATGCTTCATTAAATTTCCCTTGTTTCTCACATAAGATATGCCTCGCTGAAGAAAAAATTGCCAGTTACATAATAATAATAACAAAGAACCATATCTGAAATGTGCAAGACCATAGACTATACCATGATGTGTGACTGGGGCATATTATCTATAGCTTTAAAGTTGATATTAAGCATGCTCATTATTTGTGATGCAGTAAAGATGGGACGAGAGAAAATAGATGAGATTTGCATGCAAAGGGCCTCACAAATTATAATAATTAGAAACATCATGGAGCAAAAAGGAAAAGCTAAAGATTAAGGTTTTGGAGTTTATATGAGACAGTGCATGTGAAAAGTGCACAATATCACAAAATAACTATTTCTGATTTGCGGCTCTTTACTAAAATATCACAAAAGAACTCAAGTTGTAAACTCAACATGCAGTTGATTCCTAAGTCATCACTCGTTCCACCTTCCTGAAACATGTTGGTTCCCAAGTAATCACTCGTTCTTAAATCATATTTCTGATTTGGAGTTTATATGAGACAGTGCATGTGAAAAGTGCACAATATCACAAAATAACTATTTCTGATTTGCGGCTCTTTACTAAAATATCACAAAAGAACTCAAGTTGTAAACTCAACATGCAGTTGGTTCCTAAGTCATCACTCGTTCCACCTTCCTGAAACATGTTGGTTCCCAAGTAATCACTCGTTCTTAAAGTTATCACTAACAAGTTCATTTGGCCAGTGTCATCACATTCTGTAAGATGGACATCCAAGTTCATTTGGCCAAGTGTCATCACATACAAATATTCTAGGTTTCTAGCAAAGAATTTGTCATAAAATTTTATTATAGAATTGAACTACGGTTTATTAGGTTTATTTAGTTTGGACTCTTTCAGTTTGGAATTTTTGTACCCAGACTGAATACAAAAATCCTGAAATCTTCCTCAGAAATGGATTAATCGATTCATTGTCCTAAGACAATAAGGGGCTAAGAGCTATTAATTTCGTGAAGTCCGGAAAGATAAATAAGAATTCAACAGCAGTATGCACATAGAAGCCCACACTGAAATTATAATTACACTGAAATTTTATATTTCAGGGTGCTCACACATCTATGGAGAAACTCAATCAACACATATCATTTACATGTAGCTGAGAAGAAATTATTAATTGGAGATAAATGTAGATATAAATGAAGCAACTGATTAGGTAAAGTAAAGCAACTCATGATGTTAGTATTGCAGTTGATCATATAATCATAATTATGTAAGATTGTTGAGATTCTAATGAAGTGTCACCTAACACACCACCCACCTGCACCCAGGAGCACACAAATATATGCACGCACACAAATATTCAACACACAGAGCTACATGCATATGCACAAATATTAAGTAAAGGGATTTGAAATAATTTGTGTGCGCTTGTGATGCGGACGCATCCGGCGGTCATCATGAAGGGGCGGGCCCTCCTTTGGTGACTTACGTGCGGCGTAGGAGGCGTGGTACCACGTAGTGGGTTAGTCTAGGGGTATTCTAGTCTTTGCAACTAGATTAGTAAATCCCCCCTTTTCTATTTATTAGGGCTAGCCGTCTTTCTTATTTTCTTATGCTTATTTTGTGAAGAACTTGTAGACATCTTTTGTGTTGTCCGTGCAACAAAAATTAGAAGAGCGAGTCTCCTCTCAAAAGAGACTCATTTATCAATCAAATCTTCGTTCTTCGCAATCTAAAGTGCCATAAAAATTCCACCTTTTTTATTTTTTTCCTCTTTTAAATCTGAAATTAATTGATCGATCCTCTAGATCGTATCAGATTGCTTCGATTTTATTTAATGAGCATGCTTAATGCATCTTTACTGCCTAATTTGAAAAAAAATGTATGATTCACAGCAGAAGCAATTTGCCTAATTTACTGTTTTCAGGAATTTGAAATAAGAATATCAACTGGTCTCAGCTTCGATTTTATTGAATGAGCATGCTTACTACATGCATATGTAAAACAGAAAATTAGGCAAATTCCAAAAATAATTGGGGTGCGATTGCTTCGATTTTATTTAATGTTGGATTGGTTTTCAGGAACATAAGAATATCAACTATGGTTTATTTGCATTGGATCAATATTGGGCGCCTTTTTCAGATTGATTCCTCTGTGGGTTAAGATTCACTCTTATCTACCCATTTACTTGAGGAAAATAGTACAACAGAAAGAACAAATCATACATTTTTTTTGCAGAGGACTCCTCAGAGATTGTTTTCAAAGCCTGACATGTTTTTTACCATTGAAACTCACATGAAGGAAGTATGTCAAATGTTAGCTGGAATGTATGTGATATGCACTGACCAATGGAATTGTATGGAAGAGTCCATGCTCGCTCGCTCCGTTTCATATCACTTGCAAGGTATGAACATGATGAATCCAATTTCATTTGTGTAATTCTTTTCAGTATCATAAATTTCATTTAGGATACCCATATGTTAGAACGTTGAACATTTCAGCCATAATGGCAATTTTATGATCAATGTGTGCGGAATTGATCATACTCAAAGTGCAATTATTATATGCTTGAAAGAATGTTGACAAAATTAAAAAAATGAAAGAACGTTGTATTAAATTTTTTGGATGTGAATAATGACATTAAACTTTTCAATCTGCATCATTAAATTATGAACTCCAAGTAAAGATGCAGTAAGCATGCTCATTAAATAAAATCGAAGAGTCATGCTTAGGTTTTTAATTAGTGAGCTATAACTTAGTTCAGTTAGAGATATAAAAAGGATCCAAATTTAATTAGCTTTGTTAGGAGTCAACTATGAACTCCAAGAGTCATTTGAATTAGGCAATAATGACAACGGAAATTAAGAACCATTGTGAGGAATAAATTTTTATTGATAAAATCAAAGTAATCAATCAAATGTGTCCATATGTTTGACCTGTTGTATAGATGCACATAAAAACCTTGCAAACAGTGTTTGAAATCTTGATTAAATCCACACATTAATTAAGAATTAATCAAAACACCAAAAAATCTTTAGCTCACAGAGATCTGTAGCGAGGGTTTCGAACGCAAACCACTACGTGCAATCAGGCCTAGGTTTCTTTGATATCGGGAATGGTGGTAGTCGTGGCTAGGGGCAATCGGGAATGGTGGCAGTCGTGGGTGATCGTGAGGGTTGTCTGGGATCGCCCACGTTGTAGGGCTTGGGGTGGGAGAAGACTCGATGGGGGGAAGGGAGAGCGTCGATCAGGGTTGGCGAGGGATCTCCGTCGGAGCTGGCGCGAGGGGGGAGGGGATCAAGAGGATGGAGCTGCCGCCGGAAGCAGACGTATATCCCAGAGTTTTTAGTGTCGAATGTTTTTTTCTCAGATTTCAAATGGCCGAATGTTGAGACTCACGTGAGACGAATTTCCAGCTCCGATCTGATCAGCCGTTGGATTTAATCCAACGGCCAATATTGCCCAGGTGACAATAAGGATTTGAGCTCACCATCTCATAATAACATTACTATATATATATGAGATTAATGGGTATCATACACCATATGAGAGCCTCTCTCATACGCCCTCTCACATAAATCATCCAAGTACAACCAAGTACAAGCCCCAAGTACAAGCCCATGTGGGCTTGTACTTGGGTGCTTTATGTAATAGTGCGTATGAGAGAGGCTCCCATATGACGTATGATAGCCATTATTCTATATATATAGATTAATGGGTATCATACGCCATATGAGAGCCTCTCTCATACGCCCTATCACATAAATCACCCAAGTACAACCAAGTACAAGCCCATGTGGGCTTGTACATGGGTGCTTTATGTGAGAGTGCGTATGAGATAGGCTTTCATATGGCGTATGATACCCATTATTCTCATATATATATATATATGGTAAAGGTATCTTAAGGTGCCTCCTTAGATTCAATCTAAGGAGGCGCCCCCATTTCCTCCCATTTCCCATATTTTTTTTTTGAAATTTTTGTTTATGGGGTTGTTCACCTTATGGAATCAACATACCAAATTTCAAGGGATTCCAATACTTTTTGAGCCCTCATCTACTCCTTGCAACTTCATGTGTTTTTCAGCACGTTTTTAGACCGTTGAAGTTGTAAGGGGTAGATGGGTAGATGGTAGCTCAAAAAGTATTGGAATCCCTTGAAATTTGGTATGTTGATCATCCATGATGTGAACAACAACCCCATGAAAAAATATTTCAAAAAATTGTAGGAGATGGAGGGAAATGAGGGCGCCTCTTTAGATTTCATCTAAGGAGGCACCTTAGATCCCCTTTTTCCATATATATATATATATATATATATATATATATATATTAATACGCAAAGAAATATGTTGCATCCTAAGTTTATGTTGAATTTTTTAAAGAAAGAGTGCATTTTGTCGTCGCTCTCCGGACAGCGTTGCACAATCTAGCCCATAAGAAACTAACAAATAATTTGGGTTCCAATGGTTTATGCCTACTTGATCGATCCTTCAATCTCTCCTTTCGATGGATGCAGGCTGTGATGCTGCTGCAATTGTGTTGAAGCCTGGGTGGTTGGATGGCTCAATAGCTTCTGCAGACGTCAAAGTTGGCTTGTTCACAATGGTTTATTTAATGCCTACTTGATCTTCTGTGTTATTTTCTTTATGTGATTGAGCTATATGAAATTGATGCTGCAAAATCTATCCATTTAATTTATAATGACTCGAACTATTTTTTCTTTTTATTTGAAATAATTTTTTTCCCTATGCAATCTCATTTTACTAATGGTTATATGTCCTTTAATTGATATTTACTATTTACTAGTTTTCTTCTTATGCCTTGCATGTGAAAGGAATAAAAGCTTGTAGTTTAGTATTCAGCTTGTGCTACACATGTTGCATTTTGGTATTTATTTAGATTGGATCTTTTGTTAAAAAGTTCATGTCTGTCTAGGATATGTCTAGGATATGATGGATAATAACCAAAAGAGGCAGCATTCATACCCACTTTATATTAATATTATATGCTATTAAAAGCTTAATAATGAGATTGTGTGTGGATCATTTACTGATCTCTTGCATATAGAGGTGAATGTATGTATGGTGTTTGCCTTAATAATCCTTGTTTTGTAGCATATTAAGTAAACTTTAAAAACCACTCGGTAATGCATGGATGAAGGAATAGTTTTGTAACTTGAATGCATTGAGTTCAAGCATTTGTTAATATTAAATTTAAGTATTTGTCCACTTTAGCTGTACTATGAACTCAATGTACACATTTTAGGGCATGGATGTACAATGAATTGTACTGTTCATTGTAATTCTTGGAGTTCAAAACAAATGAATCAACCGTCTTGCTCACTAAAGCCATTATAAACAAATTAATAGGGGTGAGCATCTCTCGGTTCAGTTCAGGCTTTGACAAATTTTTCGAAACCGAACCAAACCGAACTCCGTCTCTAAACCTAACCAAACTGACCGAACTCTGTTTCTAAACCAAACGCAACTGAACAGAATGGTTCGGTTCGGTTTCGGTTTGGTTGGGCCAAGTGTCAGCAATGCAAATATGGAAAATTTGCTTTTGGAAGAGAAGTAGCTTAAGGAATCTAATTAGGAGCAAAGGCCACCCATAAAAGGATAATGACCTAAAATTTCAAGACTCCAAACCCCCCTTAGCTGTCTGAGATTTCTGCCATTTCTTTAATCTTTTAAAGTTGAAAGAACATTTAAAAGCTTAGTATTAGCACTATCTTTTGCTTTCCCCCCTAAGAAATATAGACAATTAGATGCGTTATCTTGCATAAACAAGATTTCTTGAGCCAAATGTCGCCACTCCAGTTCATGTGCCTATCCTTTTACTCTGCCTGATAACGCTATATCAGTTGCACAGGATGAACCCCCTAATGGTGCCATCCGATACCCATTAGTCTTTTAATCTCAAACGTCATGTTGCCCTAATATGATTATACAATAGAAGATAAATCAAGACACTAGGAGCTGGCCAGTCATGATTAATCTTTTCTTGGCCAAAACACTTGATCTCGCGACGTCAAAATAATATCTTCTGAGATCAAGATTTTTTTCCATTGCCGCTACACATTCACAAGAGCTTCAAGTCAACATTGTATGTAATTGTATCATTAAAGCTCTTGAAGAATTCTCATTTGGTGTTGTGAGAGCGAAAATCCTCGTGTATGGAGGTGGATTTGTAAATTCCTAGTTGTAGACAATGAGAGTTGAAAGTCCTCTTATAGGGAGGTGATTGCAACCATTTGTTGAAATCGTGGATTAAGGCACAACGGAGTTTTAGGGACTGGATTAGCCTTGGAGGGGTGAACCATGATAAACTTGTTGTGTTGTGTTGTGCATTTCTGTGTTACTCAATTATCTCTTGCTTGTTCTATTTCCGTTGCATTCTCTACTGCATGTTATATTTGTCGTTGATTAAGATTAAATTAGGTAACTCTAATGGTAATCTTAGGAAGAAAATTCTATAGGATTTTTTTTATTTCATCAACACTATCCATTCTCTCTCTAGTGTTTCTCCTAGTCATCTCAGGTTTATACAGACTTAACTAATAGTCATGGTCCCGATTCCTTGATATTTCGATCTTTGGGGCAGTCATTGATTCTTTGGTGGTTTAACATGTGACTTTTAAACTAAGACTTTAACTGATCTACCACAATCAGAATATCATATTCAACTTTCAGTTGTTTGCTGGTCAAGAAAACAACAGTTGTAAATAAGAGGTAAGTTTGGTGAATTAATTTCATGTAAGCGTCAATAGTCTAGGTGAGACTAAGAACTGCTATTCTCGAGAACTAAAGCGTATGATATATCCATCATGCATATTTTTGGCAGCCGTGGATCATTGTTAAGGTAGCAAATTTCAAGAACTCCCAAGGTCTATTAATAGTTTGTAATTAGTATAAAAGAGATTGGTCAATACCCCCTTTATCAGTTCAAGGTTGTTTAAACAATTGCTACTAGACAAGTAATACTTGGTTCCTTATTAAGTTTGATTTCAATATCGTTGTTTTTTATCTTATTAGATAAATTTCATGTCTAGAGATCTGTTTCCTGCTAAGGATACAAGTAAATAGATTAATAGAGTGGGTTAATTGCATAAAAATACCCTCACGTTTGGACCATTTTTTACGTAAATACCCTGAGGTTCATTTTGTGACAAATTGATATCATGTAGCGGAAAATGGGCTGACGGTGTTAAATTGGACCATTTTGCCCATCTCTCTCTCACGTTTGGGCCATTTTTATGTAAATACTTTGATGTCTCTTCTCTCTCTATACACAGATTCTCTCTCTCTCCCGATTCTCTCTCCTCTCTCTCTCTCTACCGATTCTCTCTCTTTCTCTCTATATACCGAATCTCTCTCTGTATCGATGATATATATATCGCTCTCTACAGATTCTCTCTACTCTCTCTTCTGATTCTCTCTCTTTCTCTCTACACCGAATCTCACTACCGATTCTCTTTCTTTCTCCCCCCAATTCTCTCTCTCGAGTGGGATGGTGCATGGGGTGGGTGAGTGGGTGAGTGTGCATTCATGTGTGGGGTGGGTGTGTTGTGCATGCGTGTGCTTGCGGGTGGGTGTGTGTCGTTGGGTGTGTGTGCATGGGTGAGTGGGTGGGTGGGTGGGTGGGTGGGGGTATGTGTGCGTGGGGGTGTGTGCTTCGGGTGGGGGTGGGTGTGCGTGGGGTGTGTGCGCTTGGGGTGGGGGTGTGTGTGCATGGATGGGTGGGTGTGTTTATGAGTGTGGGTGGATGGGTTGTGTGCATGGGTGGTATGTGTGCATGGGGGGTTGTGTGTGGGTGTGGTTGGAGGGTGTGTGCATGGGGTGTGTGGGGTGTGTGATTAATGGGTGTATGTGTGTGTGCATGGGTGGGTGGGTGTGGGCATTGTGGGGAGAGTGTGTGTGTGTGTGTGTGTGTGTATGTCTGCGTGGGTTGGTGGGTTGTGTGCTTGGGGTTTGTGCACATAGGGGGTGTGTGCTTAGGGTGAGTGTGTGCCTGGGTGGGGGTGGGCATGTGTGGGTGTGGGTGTGTGGGTTGTGTACATGGGGTGGGTGTGCGTGCATGGGTGGATTGTGTGCATGGGGTGTGTGCTTGGGGTGGGTGGGTGCATGGGCGTGTGTGACCTGTTGACGTATTGGCTCAATCTGGGCACTATAAGGTAGACGATCACACATGCACTAACCCACCCAATGCACACACACACCCAATACACACCCACTCCATGCCCACACCCACCCCCATGCACCAACCCACCCCAATGCACACACACCCATGCACACACGCACGCACCCAATACACACACCCACACCAATGCACACACACGCACCCAATGCACACACCCACCAACCCCATGCCCACGCACCCATGCCCACACCCACCCCCATGTACGCACACACCCACACACAAACTCATGCACCAACCCACCCCATGCACACACCACATGCCCACACCCACCCACCCATGCACACATCCACCCATGCACACTCACCCACCCCATGCACACACCCCCATTCACACACCCACCCACCCATGCACACACCCACCCCCACCCCCATGCACACCCCCAATGCGTGCACACCCCCCACACCCATGCACCCACCCACCCCAATAGACACACCCAATTCAGGGTGCTATAAAAGGCCCAAACGTCAGAGTATTAACTTATAAAAAAGGCATCAACTTAAAAGCGTCGGAAAATTAAAAAAGGCATCAACTTAAAAGCATCGAAAAACGATTGGGTATATATTTTGATGAAAATAAACGTCAGGATATTTACGTAAAATGGCCCAACCGTGAGGGTATTTTTCTGCAATTTACCCTTAATAGGGAGAGGACTAGCTATCTTTTTTAGATATTATTTTATGAACCAAAAAAAATGTCAAATGCAATACATATTTTTTTAGTTCACACATTTTTACCTACTTGGTCTGTTGTAGTTGGTATTGATCTTCTGAAGAGTATAAAATCAGGGTTGATACAAGAAGTTTTATGATTCAAGGTGAATTTAATCTCATGGATATTGATACTTGAATTCTCATTTGAGAGGCGCAATATGTTGGAGAGGTAACAACAACATAGATTGTGAGCCTATTTCTTTTGCACAACTAATTATATAGTAAATTTTGAGTTGTTAACCGGCTTTGAAATGTGTGGTCCTCTTTTCATCTTTACTGATTCAACAGTACCTTGAAGAGGTGAATTTTGCATAACACTTAGTTCCAGAATTTTACGTGGGCATGGCTTTAAATAAATAAATAGATTTATAAACTTGGGCACTTGTTCATGGAATGATTCGAGTGCTACCCATATGCTTCAATGACAATCCAAATAAATTATTTTAACTGATACGCATGGCCTTGTGGTGCTCAGAGATTGTTTGTTATTTGATATACAATTTGTATAGATCATCTGTACCTTGTACTCTTTAAAGTTTATTTAAGTAATAACTCATTATTGGATTTTTTTTACTAATGTTATTATTCTATGTTTGTCTCTGCCATACTTTTAGGCATGAGATGTGGTTTTCTTCTATTCAGCTTGTAGTAAAATGTGTATTGACGAATTAGCACAACGGCACTTAACGAAAACATATGTTTGATATATTATCTTTGGCAGATGATCATCATTGTTTTAGAGTTGACAACTTTTCAAACTTGGAGGTCAAATTTTAGTTGCCTTTATCCTATACTGTTCAAGGTTTGGATCTTAGCATCGTTGTATTGGTGATGGTCGTTAGTGTGGTATAATGTTTCTGAAGAAATATGTTTCATCCCAAGAGTTCCTTCACTAGTCTATATTTGCGATTTTATTCGGTGAATCTCATGCATGACATTTTCATCAACATTTGTCATTGTACGACTGTTTTGTGTGTTTTACTAGATTACATAAGGATATAAACACGTGGATGTAAACACGTGTCAGGAGATATTGGATATAAACAAATGTGTAAGGAGATATTGATCATGTGCTTTTTGTAACACGCGAAAGTTAACATCAAATTGCTCTGTTTGGCAACGAGCGATGGCAAGAGTTAGATGAAAATGGCATCCAATGCCGTCATAATTTCATCTCTCAGCCCCATTCTTACCCCTATATATATGCTGCTGCATCTTCTCCAAGAAAACAATTGCTGCCTCCAATAAAATTACTCATGTTTGAAGTTCCATCCACTTAACTCCTAAATGCAAGTTCATGTTCTTTAGACCCCTTTTGATCTCGATTTTTTTAATCCTAACCCACACCCATCGGTACTTATCATCAAATTTTGGCATCTTCACGTTTTTTGTAACAAAGCGTGAGAGTGTGCGTATGCGCGATGCTACAAGCAGATAGAAATAGTGGGAGAGATTGAACCAGTGAGATTGATCGACGTGGCAAGAGAACAAGATCGAAGCATCAGACAAAAAGTCAACATTGAGGGAATGTCAAAAGCTTGAAGCAAAGAGAGCAAGCTTGGGGAGATATCACATGCTCGAAGCAATAGATGAGAAGGCAAGATCAAAGGAGCAGCCATTGGTCACGAAGATATCCATGTGAATATTGCTTCTCTTTCCATTTCTATTTCTTTCTCTTTCTCTTTCTCTTGCTTATATCATTGTTTTTGGGTTTCTGAGGTTGTAGTTTAAGGATCTTTATTCTCCTTCTCCCTTTATTTATATGTTTCTTCAAACTTTCTTTGGGGTTTTAGAAGATTTGGGTCTAAGATTTCTTCTTGGATGTTACTTGGGGGTTTTTGCCGTTTCGTTATTGTTTCGGCCGAAACCTAAGTTTTCAAAGAAAGTATCAGCCCCTAGCAAAACCGGGGCGTGAATCAACTGAACGTGTTATTCTCAACCAAAACCTACACCCGTGACACAAAGCTCACTAGTAATCTTAGCAATGCAAACACAAACACAATTAATGTGATTTCTTTGCGCCAATTTTTCTAAGGTTGTGAACCCCTTTGTTTTACAGTTAGATATAGAATATGAAGTGGTTTTCCATTTACAAGTCATTTAAGAATCAAGAATGCAGGTGACACGTAGTTTTGTATAAAAGAGACTTTTATTTTGATTCAATATTTTTTGGGAGATTATCATTAACTATAAAACAAATAAAAATGATAACTTTCGGATAAATATTTTAATTAAACAATTTATAATAAGCACATTAAAATAATATAAGTTGTTTAACTATTAAAGTTCTTCCCATGGTTTCCTTACAGTAATAAGAACTTTGACCACAATCCATAGTACTCTTGAAAGCAAATATTGCCCTCTTTTTTCTCATAACAAAGGCATTTTACATTTTTTAATTTATTTTTAAATATGTATATGAGATCTAAAATCTATCTAGGCCATTTATTTTTCTAATTTATCTAAACTATCTAAAACTTGCTATTTTCAAGCCTAAAAATTTAACTAAATGATATGGATAATTAATGTGAATGTCAATCATTAGTCACCACATAAGAATTAGACTTATTCTTTTAACATTATTCTTCACCAATCTCTCATAATTCGTATCCTAAACCCTTTATCTCAAAAAAATTTTAATTTCTCTCGAAACAAGTCTCGGATCTCCAAAACGTTGTGCGGCGAAGGCCCAGCAATCGCGACACAGCACGTCGGAATACACAGGATCGTGGAGACCAAGAACGTAAGATCAACAACGAACAAACAGTGCACAAATAAGATTGCTTTTAGTCTGTGGACAGCCAAGAGGAAACACCGGTGAACTTTATTACAAAAGGCAAAGCGCAATACAAATCTTCTCTCTTCGTCAAACGAAGAAGAAGCATACACGTCTCTCCCAAAAGCTCACGCTATAATCTCTCAAAGTTGGCTCTAACAAATGGCAGCTCTCACAAAGGATACAAAAAATGTTCCACACACAAACCCTAACCTAAAACCCACTATTTATAACCCTATGTTACAATATGTGTCATCATTGGCTAGGAATTCATCAAATACGGATCCCGACAATTACGACATCAGATCTAATCACCGCTCAACACAATTAATGCTGCAGCGTCCTAGTGGGCTCATCGCCGCTTCCTAGTGGGTCGCATCCCAATGGGCTCCCTTCGACCGCTCGACCTTCCTTATGTGTCGAACGACCCAAGTGCCGAGCCTCGCATACGAGCCTTCATCCTTCGAGCCTTCATACGACCGTTCGACCGAAACATGGACTTTAACCGCGCTACGACCCAACAACCCAATGTTGAACGATCGACCTTCAAACTTGAACTAACGACCGATCAACCCAACTACGTTGACGAAGCCACTTGCCCAGCATCCTCGTATCTGACATGTGTAGAGTCAGATAGGTCGAATCCAGGCACAGACAAGTTACCTCTGCACAAGATAACTCGTATGCACTACGACTGCTTCTCGTGCGCCGAATCGAGCCAACTTCTCCACAAATCTCCACCTTAGCGAGATTCGAGTCTCTCTCGAACAGACAACTCTCACTGACCTTGATTGAGCATCGAATGGTGTTCCCCCCTAATTTTGTTCCAAAGAACCAAATGTCCCGAATGACCAAAATGCTTCGCCAGAGCTGCGACTATCTCATCCTGAGACTGGTTGACTCTCTCACGAGTCCAAATGTCTTTAAGGACTACGACTGGCTCCACCGAGCCTCAACTAGATCCATCGAGACTCAATGCCCCCTCCTGGGGTCGACGTCAACTTCTTAGAGGAACCACACTGAGAAAGTCCAAACAATGCTTAAACTTGACTCCCGATACAATCTTCGTCAGCATGTCTGTCGGGTTGTCATTTGGTCTGATCTTCAACAAGTTGATGTCGTGGTCTTCTTCTCCTACATTGTCCCTGACAAAGTGGAATCGAACGTCGATATGCTTCGTATGAGCATGGAAGACTTGATTCTTAGACAATTGCACTGCACTCTGGCTATCACAATGTACCTCTCTTGGTAGCCTGCCAGATCATCCATCAGACCCATCAGCCATATCGTCTCCTTCACCGCTTCAGTCAATGCCACAGTCCCTGACAAAGTGAAATCAAACGTCGATATGCTTCGTATGAGCATGGAAGACTTGATTCTTAGCCAAGTGCACTGCACTCTGGCTACCACAATGGACATTGTACCTCTCTTGGTAGCCTCCCAGATCATCATCAGACCCATCAGCCATATCATCTCGTTCATCGCTTCAGTCAATACCATATACTCTGCCACCGTAGTAGACAAGACCAATGTAGACCGAAGAATACTCCGCCAACATATTGGAGCATCAGACAGGGTAAAGACATAGCCTGTCATCAATCGTCTCCCATCTAAGTCGCTTACAAAGTCGGAATCGACATACCCGATAGTGTGCGGACCATGAACACTTCGGATGTAAGTGAGTCTGACGTCAACTATGCCATTGATGTAACGCAAGATCCACTGCAATGCTCGCCAGTGATCTCTCCCCTGGTTGTGCATGTATCTACTTACCATGCTGATTGCATGTGATAGATCCGGTAGAGTTCATACCATTGCGTACATCAAGGCCCCAACCGCATTGGCATACGGTACGCTCGACATGAGCTTCTTCTCCTCTTCGTTCTTCGGACACTGCTCAGCACTCAGCTTGAAGTGAGGTGCAAGCGGAGTAACTACGGTTTTCATCTTTGCACAGCCAAACTTCTGTATAACAGACTTCAAATAGTGACTCTGTGAAAGATGAACAGTACCTTCACTTCGATCTCTTATAATCTCCATCCCAAGAATCCTCAGTGCATCACCGAGATCCTTCATCTCAAATGCAGAACTCAACTGAGACTTCATCTTTGAATCTCCTCTTTATTCGATAAATCTATGAGCATATCATCAACATAAAGCAGAAGCTAGTGAAGGACATGTCAACCAACTTCCGATTGAACACGCAATGATCATAGGAACTGCGAACATACCCTTGATCATCTGTCATAAAGCGTTCAAAACGCTTATACCTCTGTCGTGGTGATTGCTTCAACCCATAGAGTGACTTCTTCAGCCGACATGCACGACCGTCATCACTCACAAAGCCATCGGGCTGAGCTATATAGATCTCCTTTTCAAGCTCTCCAAGCAAGAATGTCGTCTTGACATCCAGCTGCACAAGTTCAAGGTCAAACTGTGTAACCAATGCCAACAGGATCCGAATCGAGATACGCTTAACCACTGGAGAGAACACTTCATGTAATCGATACATTCTCTCTGTGCGAAGCCCTTCGCTACGAGGCGAGCCTGGTAACGAACATCTCTTGATTCGACCACTAGCTTCTTGGTGTAGACCCACTTACACCTAATTGCCTTTTTGCCGTTTGGAAGCTCCACGAGATCCCATGTGTTGTTCTTCGCCAATGATTCCAGCTCTTCGTCCATCGCACTTCTCCATCGCTTCGGGTCTTTAGATTGATCCACCTCATCGAACGAGTTAGGAACATCGATACATACTGCGAGAAAGGCAAATGAAACCAACTCCGAGTACTTTGTAGGTTTCCTTATCTCACGTCTCAGTCTCGACACTGCTGGGAAATCCTTTCGACTGAACGACCCTTGGAGACGAGCTATCTCCACCAACTGAGCTTGAGGCACCAACTACACCATCGACGGCCGGGAGCCCGCCTTCTGCTACTTCTGGTGTGGGTCGATTTTAGTCGTCGATCGATCGTTGTAGAGTATCAGACACGTTGTCGAAGACCTACTTTAATTGTCTGTTTGACCTCCACCTTTGGTTCTTACTCCTTTAGTAACGCCGACTCATCAAAAATTATGTCTCTACTCAGGATCACCTTCTTCTGTGTCGAACACCATAATCGATATCCTTGACACCACTGCTGAAGCCCAAGAAGATGGCTTTCTTGGCTCGAGCATCGAGTTTGTCTTCCTTCACGGCATAAAAACTTAGATAACCCCAAACTCGAGGTGATCCATAATCAGAAACTGGCTTTTCCGACCATACCGCCAAAGGATGTCTTCCTTCCAATGCAGCAGATGGTAGCCGATTGACAAAGTAAGTCGCATACGACAAAGCCGCTGCCCAAAACTCCTTCGATAGGTCAGCAGTAGATAGCATGCATCGAACTTTCTCTAGAAAAGTTCGATTCATCTTCTCTGCTACCCTCATTCTGCTACAACGTACAAGCAACGATGTAGTGTCTTTGTATCCTTTCTGATCTGCAAAACTTCTCAAAGATATCTGACATATACTCACCACCATTGTCTCTACCAGTCTGAGTCTCGATCAGCTTCTTCCACTCGATGAAAGTGCTAAGAACTTGATCCTTCGACTTCAGTGGAAACACTCATACAATGCGTGAGAAATCGTAGATAAACGGCACAAAGTAGTGTTTCCCTCCCAATGAGGCCGTTCTACTCGGACCACATACGTCGGTGTGTACAAAGTCAAGTGTTTCCTTCGTACTTTGGATGGCCGTCCCAAATGAAGCACGTGTCTATTTCCCAAACACAGTGCTCGAAGAACTCAATCTTCCCGGTCTTTGCTCCTTTTAGACGACCCCCAACGATAAGCTTCTGCAATGCTGTCTCGCCCACATGATCTAGTCGCATGTGTCATAACATTGAGTCGTTCACCTCAGCCTCACGAGTCAGAGTCACTGTGCCAGCTACGACCGAACCATCCAAGTAATAGAGGTTTCCTTGGCGCTTCCCCTTCGTCGCGATTATTACTCCTCTGGTCACCCTCAAAGCTCCATTCTCCATGGTCACTCGACAACCCTTAGCTTCGAGTGAATCGAGAGATATAAGATTGCGCCTTAGGTCGGGAACAAAGCGCACCTCCTTGATGTCTCGTATAACACCATCGCCCATCTTCATCCACTGTCCCGACGTCTGTCGTGCTACAGGCTCGGTCATCGCCCAGCAAGACCGTATACTTACCACCTTCTCTGAAAGTCGTAAAGTATTCTCTATGTGACGTCATATGGAACGAGCACCCTGAGTCAAGCACCAAACCATCTGACGTCACGCCCTCCGAAACACCGACCAATACATACTCCTCGACCTCAATGCCCTTAACAACATTGGCAGTTGTGACGTGCTTCTTCTTCGCCTTGGGTCAGTCTTTGACCCAATGTCCTCTTTCTTGACAAAAAGCACATTGGTCCTTCACCACCTTGCACTGAGGGCCTCTCGTCTTGTCTCTGGACTTAGATCTGAAATACCCCCTTCTTTCTTTACCCTTCTCAATATTACGACCCGTATGACCGTAAGAGCGTCGCTCGAAGCTCGGTTGTTGGTGTCCACATCGTTCTTGCTGAACCCGTTGCTCATCAGAGCATTGGACACCTCTTCGAATGTGATCGATTCCTTACCATAAGTAAGAACCGACACCAAGTACTCATACTCGATGGGTAGAGAATTGAGGAGGATCGTCGCCTTGTCTTCATCAACCTTCACGTCGATGTTCCTCAGGTCAGTAAGAAGCTTGTAGTAGTAGTCGAATTGTTCCTCCATAGAAACCCTATCGGCTAATTTCAAACCGAAAAACTTCTTCTTCAAGTGCAGCCGGTTCTGGATGTTCTTCATGTACTTGTCGCCGAGCTCCTTCCACAACTTGCTTGCACTTGTCTACTCCATATATGGGTATTTCTTTTCCTTTGACAAATACAGACAGATGGTACCACATGCACTCTGATTCAGAGTTCTCCACTCCTGATCAGACAAACCCGCCGGCTTCTCGTCCAATGCGATATCTTGACCAAGTTGGTTCATGATATCCATGATACGCATCTCCACATACTGAAGTTGATTTTACCATCAAACTTCTCAATTTCGAACTTTGTGTTAGACATAATAGTCCGAGAAGATGAATAATACCCAGAAGTCGGCGCCTTTAAATAACCGCCATCGCGACCGCTACTCATCTTCACCTTCTACGTTGATCTCCAACACCGTAATGCTCTGATACCAATTTATTGTGCGGCGAAGGCCCAACAATTGCGACACAGCACATCGGAAGACGTAGAATCATGGAGACCGAGGACGAAAGATCAGCAACAAACAAACAGAGCACAAACAAGATTGCTTTTAGGCCGTGGACGGCCAAAAGGGAATACCGGTGAACTTTATTACGAACGGGAAATATTAATTCAAATCTTCTCTCTTCGTCCAACGAAGAAGGAACACACAAATCTCTCCCAAAAGCTCACACTACAATCTCTCAAAGTTGGCTCTAACAAATGGCGGCTCTCACAAAGGATACAAAAGCTTCCACCCGAAACCCTAACCTAAAACCCACTATGTATAACCTTAGGTTACAATAGGTGTCATCATTGGCTAGGAATTCATCGGATACGGATCCCGACAATTACGGCATCCGATCCAATCGCCGCTCTATGCAATTAATGTTGCAGCAACCTAGTGGGCCCATCGCCGTTTCCAAGTGGGCCGCATCCCAACGGGCTCCCTTCAACCGATCGACCTTCCTTCTGTGTCGAACGACCCAAGTGCCGAACCTCGCGACGAGCCTTCATCCTTCGAGCCTTCATACGACCGTTAGACCGAAACACGGACTCTAACCGTGCTACGGCCCAACGACCCAATGCTGAGCGATCGACCTTCAGACTTGAACTGACAACCGATCGATCCAACTGCGCTGACGAAGCCACTTGTCCATCATTCGTGTATCTGACTTGTGCAGAGTCAGATAGGTCGAATTCAGGCGTAGATGAGTTACCTCTGCGCAGAAGATAACTCGTATGCACTATGACGGCTTCTCATGCGCCGAATCAAACCAACTTCTCCACAACATGGATATCAGTTACAAGTTCTATTACACCAAATGTAGGGCTATGTTAACATAAAATATTGATTGCGTGGTCCAATTACAAGAAATATGGGGTAGCATTAGCATGCAAGCATATAAATGCCCCATAGTGAAATGTACGGATATTTCTCTTTGCTGTCTGTTTATGCACCAATACATTGCAGCAAGAACAGCTTTAACAAGAAAATGACTTCTGGCAAAAGTAGCAACATTGTACCCATACATAATAATGGAAAATATAAAACATTCTCTCTGAAATCCCAAAGATTTGGAATGTGCCAAAAAGAAGGTGGGAAAGAACATAGTGCAGTGTACAGAACTGCAGACAACACTAAGGCACAATTTATACAATCCCACAAAATGCCATTAAGATGGACCAACTGTACAATTCAGAACAATAATAATTTAACCAAAATTACAACTCTACGGACACAATGATGCAATTACATTTATTTGCCAGGTTATATTCTCTAATAAAATTTAAAAAAGGAAATAACATTAAATTTAACTTCTAATACATAGCAAGAATCAATAAACTTGTTGCCAGCAGATAGAAGAGTCAGGATCAACATGCACCTAACAGCGACTAGAAGAAAAATATGCAACATGAGACGGAGATTTCAACCGAATACAGAAAGATGGATTAGAGGTTAGTGCCTAGAACCTTTTTCTTTATGGCTCAGTTGTTAGAGTGAGAAATTGCATGACTGTAGATATATGGTAAACAGCTTTCTCTATACTTAGTGTGGAATGGTTGGATGGATTAATTCCATGATTTATTGATTCAGAATGACAAATTCTAACAAGATTAAAATTTTCACACTTGCGCATTACTTCAACAGATATGTAAATATATTTCTCAAAGCTACATGTTTAAGCAACTTAGACATTTGGGCAAATATTTCCAAGACAAACTTATCGAGTGACAAGATGTAATATTGAAGATGGATCTTAGGATTATGCATGACTGACTTATCCACACAAAATATAAACCATTTATAATGACGTTACTACTAACCTGAATATTTCCCATATCATATCGTCAATCGAAGATTCAAATGTTAAAACATGCTCCGATGCTTCACAGTCGACAGAGCAAGTAACTTCATGTAAGCTCTAATAAACCGGTGCCAAATTTATGCACGAAATATCTATTAACATGACGGGACCTTCCAAACTGAAGACCATAATTATCGGTCATACAAGTTAAACTCATGAAGCAGAATAGGAGTTAGGACGGAGGGGAAAATACTCGTGCTGCCTACTAACATGATGGTGCAAGTTGTCTTTAATTCACTGTAAGTTTGTAACCTAGCAAACGCTTGTTGACAAATACACAAGTTTTGGGACTGTTTCAACATAAATGGAATATAAAATCATGATCTTCATAAAAAATAGATATATGAGCATATTTAAGACCTACTAAGGTGATGCTGCAAGTTGTGTTCAATTCATTGTAAGCTTGTAATCTAACAAATGATTGTAGACAAATACATATGTTTTAGAATGTCTCGATATAACGTAATTGGAAAAGATACACAAAAGAAAACATCACTAGACTAATCAACAATTACCGAATCCAAATTTTAACATAAACAATAATAATAATAATAATATAACTGCTTACCAAGTTGCGTAGAAGTCAGCCAACACAGGTTTATCACTGTTTTCGAGCAAAGCATCAAATGAAGAAAATGTTTGTTTCTTTGCCTCAACCTAGAAAATGTTAAATGAAAAGGGAGTTAAACCAGAAAGTTATTTGTCTACACAGAGCATATTTCATTATGGATGCTATGGATATGGTACAATTCGGTACTCACCATCTAAAACCTTTTACATCAGAATGTGATCAGCCATAGAGAAACTAGACAAAGTTTAGCCCCACTGCCAACCTAATATGTCATGCCCCACCACCCTATAGAAGTTGATGGGTTGCTAAAAACATGAACCTGATCACATGCACGCTTAAATTCTATTTCTGGCATAAAAAAAATTTCAGATTTAATCCTTTTCAACTTTGATTTTAAATCATGTGATTGAATCTGAAAGTGTTTCACCTCATAGTTGGAACATATGATTTATATCTTTTTTTCTTTTTACTGAATATTAATATCAGTTTTTAAATAATTTTCATAGATATATTCATTTACATCAGATTGTTGTTAATTGACTGTTGTTAATTGACTGATACTCATGAATAATAAACCTGTGATCAACTACATGTTATGACACCGTTACCTGAATAAATTATGGAATTACTTTATAACATGCAATGATCAAGTTACATTTACTCGACATCAATTATGTGTGAAATTTAGGTTGGGGCTGTGCTTGAACTGTTACATTACATTGAACTGATAATTACTCTCTTTCTCATGTCGGACTTGTTGGAAGCTGATACGTGACTCTTGAAACGTTAGATCCATGAATGTTGAGATAGTACTCCTAACTACGCATATTTACAATGATGCTACCATGTACTTTTGAGAAACTTTGTTTTATTAACAATACAAACTGTGCATGCTATATTAGGAATCACCATAGATTGATATTGAATGATACAACTCCTGACACATCAAATTTATGGCATGAAAACAATGACACAAACAATATAACAGTAGTTGCATTCCTTAAATACTAAACTTAACACCACACAGAATAATAAATTACATTACACTTGATTCATGGGGTCTTGAGTGTAACTTATATTAGAGAGTGTGCATAAGCGATTGGAGTCATACTTTCGACACGAATCTAGAAAATCTTACTCATGAACATGTTACCCCGACGAGTCTCCTTTCATGTGACCTTGATGGATCGAGAGTCGCTTTTTCGTTTTTGTTGCGACCCGATAGTTTACAACCGAGACATATTATATCGGATGGACTTGTCCGGGTTAGCTTTCTGTGGTACAAGATGGTCTTCGGGTTGCATATCATAATCTCCAATATGAGTCACAACTTAGGATTGGTACAACTTTACATACACATGACATATAAATATTTACAATACAGTAATAAATTGCAAACTTATATGCATGCATTTTTTGTGTTACACTCATAACCTTATACATTTCGGTTCAGTAGTTTACTTTCACATACATTGTACTTTTCTTTCTATCTTTTTGCTTTGCATAAACTGTATGCTTGGATCAAATATAATCTACTTCTAAGTTAGTGGTGCATGTCTTTGTTTCTGTTAGGTGTTGAACAGGTATATGAAGAGACTATAGTGGATTAGCTTCAATCTTCACTGTGTAGTACACAGACATTTGAAACCATTCATACAGGCATGTTTTACACTTGGTGTTTTACATTTTGTATATTTCTGCTTTATTCTATTCTATTTTTAATGGTAAATAGCAAGACATGTGATAGCCCGAAAAACGATCACAACACCCGGAGATGGGGTGTGACAAGTGGTGGCCTCATGCAGGTCCGCGCTAACTACCTCATGAACAGTATAGGAAGAGTAGGATGTACCGTATAACACACTCGTATCAACTTTTATTCCTTCCATCACATCCCCTTCAAATTATAAGAATATGGCATGAAATATTTTTGAGCCCACGGGGGAGGATGCATCGGAACTAGATACGAGGAACAAATGTGATGATGGAAAAATTGTAGAAACAAATGTGATGGCGACGGCCTATAGCCATAGTGAACATATACCTCGCAGCAAGTCCAAGGCCGGGAGCTTTGACAGAATTGAAGAGCTCAAAGAAACCCAGCATCATAAACAACATTAAATAATGATGAGCCCAACAATGTGAGCTTTTAACGCATCAACAACCATTTGAGGAAGCTTCTCGTTCAGTGCTAAGAGGAGCCACTGGCCAGTTTCAGGAAGAGGAGATGAAGATCTGTCAATATACAATAGTCCCAGGATAAGTTTGGCACTGACAAACAAAAGCCTACCTCATAGAAAAACTCACTTATAAGGTATATGACTACAGAGATAGGCAGAATCTCATTCGATAACAAAAGATAGAGTGATACAAATAGAGCCGGCACCTCAGGCATGATTTGATTGTTTTGATAAATCAGTAGAGATATTTATTTGGCTACGGGAGAGTGCGGATGTCCCCTATTAATCGGCGTCATGAAAAGGCGATTGCCCCTACAATTGTAATCATTTATCCTTTTTATTTTTAGTTTATTGCTAATAAATTTCAAATCTCGTTTGGGGCATTTTGGTATCAGATCGAATAACGATCCATGGCAGCATCGACAAGATCCAATGAAAAATTTTAATCTTTGAGGAGCAATTCAATAGCGAGAATGACGACGAGATTGACGACGTGAAGAAAACCCTAGCGGAAAACGGCGAGGCAATTTTGAAGTTGACGGCTACCTTTGATCGGATCAACGAGAGGTTGACGACTAGGCAAGACAAACAAAATGAGGCCCTCTCGCAAATCATCTTCCAACTATCGATCCTCACGGAAAAGAACGGAAAAGACGGTGCGAACCCTACTTCTTCAAAAAAAAGGTGCCACCTTTAGAAAAGGGGACGGAAAAGTTGAAAAATATTGATGAAGGCATGGTTTTCGACGCCGACGGGTATTTCAAAGACAATGAAGAGTTGTGGAAGGACGAGGAGTTCGCCGGAGGTCAATGGAAGGGCAATGGTAGCCGGCCGAACCCCCAAGGCCAGCCTTGGGGGCAGCCGGCCTTAAATATGGGCAGAGGCAGCTGCCCCGCCCAATTTGGGCACCGACAGGGTCGGTCGAACCCTGCCGGCCTCCAACAGGTCAGCCGACCCTGCCGAGCACCCTGAAGGGCCGCCAGGGGGTTTTCCAACCACAACGAGCACCGATCAGCAGCTTTTCCGCCTCCGTTGATGCGTCCCAATAACG
This sequence comes from Scilla litardierei, assembly GCA_030789695.1. Lineage (NCBI taxonomy): Eukaryota > Viridiplantae > Streptophyta > Magnoliopsida > Asparagales > Asparagaceae > Scilla > Scilla litardierei. The sequence continues at coordinate 11,891,259 of CM061130.1, read as the reverse complement.
AGGATCAATATCAGCCGTGCAATGGCTATCCAGGGCATGTGCTAGGGGATGGTCTTTATCATGGTGAAGTGGCGGCTACTATGAAGATGACGGGGGAGGTGCATATGGTGGTGGTGATGAATGGGTAGACCACGGAGGACGAGGAGGAGGTCCACGAAGGGGCCATGTAGATCGTGGGAGAGGGCCACAATAGGGACATGAAACACATCATGAGAGGTGGTATCATTATCATCAGCCCAGACATGCAAAAGGTAGGACAGATCAGGGGCATTTTGGGGTGGATGGCAGAGTACAGAAGCTGAAGATGCCAGTATTCGAGGAGGATCCACATGCGTGGATTTATAATGCAGAGAGATTCTTTACTGTGTCTCGTATGTTGAGTCACAGAAGTTGGAGGCAGCAGCAGTGTGTATGGAGGGGAGAGTCCTAGAATGGTACTCAACTAAATAATCACTCAACTAAATAAGTACTGAAAGAAAATAACTAAAAGAAAGATAAAACTCTCCTTGTAACACAAAGGTTCAGAAATCAGCGTTCTCAACATGAAAATCAGACTCCTCATACTGCAGAGCCTCCTTTTCAAGCTGTGTTTTACCTGATGGAATTGAACCACCACTAATAAAGTAGATTGCATCCATATTAAACAGTTAATTAATTTATTTTGCAGGAACTAAAAGACACAAGAGGAACTGTATAGGAAAAACTACTGACCTGACATGATTTAAGTGACAGTAAGAATTAAACTTAAACAAAAGACTAGTGATGTGACTTATAAGAGAAGAGCACGATGTGCAACATGAAGTCCACCTTGGACCGCAGGCTGTTACCCCGGGCCGAGTATAAAGATCAAACTGTACCGAGAACTCAGGATCCATAAAAGGACATTCTCTCAGATATGGGCCATAAACATGGCTTCAATCGCTCCGGCACCCTCTCAATTATAAGCTACCCAAAACCCGTGATGTCAAGTGCAGTTCTAGTTCTAGGGTATCAAATATCATGTTCATGTCTTTAATCCCTAAATTACATAATTAGAGAGTGTAATGCAAACTATGTTCAGGATTGTCAGGTCTTGTGCATATATCAGGCGTACCAATATGATTGTATAATCACATTGCATAATCTCTAATCATATAATTTAGTATAAGCCAGACACCAAACTTTCAATCTTTCGCATGTCCAATCTCATAAGCAGGAACACAATAGTTAACAATTGAAGTTAACAATTTCAGAGAAGAGATAATAATTTAAAGCACAATTTATAGGTATAACAAGGAAAAAGATGAAAAGCATTGAAAACATATGGGAAAAAGACTCAATGGATCAGATTCATGATTTGACACCATTAATGGGTTATGGTCTACCAACCTAGATGGGTTGCTCGGCTTAAAGATGTACATAGAAGGGGAAAATATCAATTTGGGCCGAAATTATAATAGTAAGAGCGTACAGTTCTCAACTGATCATCTTGTCAACGAAAACAGCAGCACACGGGGCCCAAATCAGTCAAGCAGCAAGCACACGGTTACAAATCAGCATGCAACAAGCAAGCAGATCGGCAAGCTAACAGCATCAAAACTCCCAGTGGAATGAATTTCAAATAGCAAGCATACACACGACTAAACAGTAACAAACAATGCATAAAATTGCATGCAAACATGACCGTAAGTAATCAACAGCCTGAAATACATTGGTAGACTGAACCACTATACAGCAACATCAAGCTATCCAATCACCACTAACAAGTTTGCATCAAGGAACTGAACACCAGACCAAGCAACTAGATAATCATGCATGCATGTGGACGAAAGAAAAACAAGCAGCAATCCTAAGGCAGAGTATGCCAACAAGAAAAACAAGATGATGATTGAATAAGAAAAACTGTATATGTAAAAAAAAATCATTATCAACAAAGGTAGCAACAAAAGTAACCTAGGAATAATATCAACCTAACGCATGAGAGACGTAGACAACCTCCAAGCTGTGACTTCCCCCGGCGACCGACCACAACAAGAATCGACACAAGGGTCTAAATGAAAACAGCGGACAACGGCCATAACGCCGTGAATCTAAACTAGGTGCCAAAATAAATTCATCTGATGGGTAAACCTCCCTAAATTTGCATGAATCATCACTTCCATTACCGAAAATAAAATAATTAAAAGCTTAATATGAATACGTATCTACCTGAAACGGAGTTTTGCGAGAGCAAAATAAGAAATCCAAAGCCCAATATCAAATCCGGAAAATCCCTCAGAGCAATCCGAAAATCCCAAAGCAAATCAGAACCCTTGGGGCAATGTCAAATCCCCAAAAGCAAGATTGAAAACTCAGAAGCAAAAATCAAAAACTTTGGAAGATAGATAATTTTCGCATATGAAAAACCCTAGAAAACTCCAAAATAAATAGAGGGGGAGGGGACTTATCGTGTGAGGATCGGTATCTGAAATCATCGAGAAAATCTCGCAAGATGGGTCACACGTCATCAGATTACATTAGGGTTTCGAAAACACTTCACATCTGCCGCTATCGCTCGTGAGGGGGAACGAAAAAGGACATCTGGGTTTTGGGCTCGTCAACGCGAACGAGATGAGAGAGAGGGCTCGTCCGCTGGGCTCGAGCGAGTGAAGAGTGTAGTGCTCTATGAAGCTACTGCACACGTACTAGAGGGGGGTGAATAGTACTTAAAATAATTAAGAGAGTTATTCCTAACTATTGTGTAATAAACAAACGACAATGCGGAATAAACAACAATCAACAAGAATGGACAAACGCAAACAAATGATATAACGGGTTCGGATCAACCCAAGTCTCCCCGACTTGTTCCCGGTGATGCTACGTCCCAACCACCCGGATCCCCTCCGGATACTTGAGTTAGAAACCACTAACCCAAGATTTTGCACTATGAAATTCTTGTGAAAAACCTTCACAAGACCAAATCATACACAATATAAATGTGACTCCCACAACCCGGGATCACAACCTCTCTCACAACCGAGAGACACAATTGCAATATCGATTGAAATGAAATAATAAAACACTTACCATAAAATCCTATGCCTTGAGTAAATCTTACCAAAGGGCAAAGATGGATTGTTGTGGAAGAAGATGTCACCAAACCCTAGCTCCAAGAAGTTGACCAGCAATGGAAGCCTAGGGTGGAGTATGGTGACTAGAATCAAGCTCTTGGCTTGGAATGCTCACAATGGAGAGAATCTCTCTTGAGCAATTTGGCTCAAAGAGTTGAGGGAAAGATTCTTGGTGAGAAGAGAGAGCTTAGAAATAGCTTGAGAAAACTCCTCTCTTAGGCCTGAAATAACTTTGATAATGGACCTCTAACCTTGCCTCAAACGAATCAGGTTTGTATTTATGAGGCAAGAAAAATCGTGCTCAAAAGATTCCCAACGGTCATATTTCTGAAGCAGTTAGTCGGTCTAAGAAGGATCACTGACCGACTAATTTCTCAACTAGTCAGTCGGTGATTCAACATGAACCGACTAACAGCTCGACAGCCAAAAGAGAAAGTTCAGACAATAAGAAACTAGTCGGTCCAAGAATACTTGCCAATCGACTAGTTTCACAACTAGTCGGTCGGCGAGTCTTCTTTGACCGACTAAGAATCGAAATCGAATAGGCTGAATACAGGTACAGCTAGTCGGTTTAAGAACAACTTCCAACCGACTAGTTTCTCAACTAGTCGATCGGTCGTTGTGCTTTGACCGACTAACTGTAAACAGTAAGTTAGGCTGTACAGAGGCAATGATAACTAGTCGGTCTGAGAAGGTTTCCTAACCGACTAGATAGTCATCTAGTCGGTCAGTGAACCTTCTTTGACCGACTAATTGATCAACAAAGTCTAGGCTGAATTGAGCAAGGCATCTAGTCGGTTCAAGAGGAATTTCCGACCGACTAGATCGTCATCTAGTCGGTTGGTTCTTCTACTTGAACCAACTAACATGCACTAGAAGCCGAGGGAAGAAGCGATAGGCTTCGGGAAAGTTTCTAATGGCTTCTAAGATAATCCTAGCTCTAAGATATGAGCGAAATGAAGATTATAAAGTAAGTCCTACTCAAGGCTTAACATTCTAATCTTTGAAGCTAGAAGACAATAAATGATACATGACGAACCGTCTTCAAATCTTCAATCTTCATTCTTGACTTCAATAATGGTCCTTGAGCTTCAACGAAGCTTTAGGCACACGATCACGCGTATTGAGAAGTCTTGAGACGTTGCTTTTGATGTACGTATTCTTTTGGCGACGATCTCCATAACTGCGCTCACAAACAGTTAGTTCACAATATTTATGTTTGCTCATCATCAAAACCAAATCTGGGGAATCAATACTCAACATTCTCCCCCTTTTTGGTGATGACAAACCAACATAAATAATAATCAATAATAATGATTCAGTTGAAATTTACTTACTCCCCCTGCATTGATGACACGTTAGTCTCGTATTAAATATTAATCATACGCATCAAGCAGACGAGGAAGATATGAAATATGAACCAATTATTGACATATATGATCTAAATCCATTTTTATATCTTCACTCCCCCTGAATCTAACATATCAAATTAGATTCATGGTAAATTGCTTTGAATTATTAATTAGCACATCGTCATTATTAATTCTCTCCCCCTTTGGCATTAGCAAAAAGAGCGGGAGGAGATCAACGACAAATACAATGGCTAAAAAAAGCACGAGAGTCGTAGAATACGACCACGGTCCAAATGACACCAATGTAAAATACCGAAGAAACTCAAAGCGTGCCAACGTGACCGTAGTCGAACGTTGAAAAACGAAATCATCAAACCATAGGCGAAAATCGAAAAAAGAAATGATCAAACCATAGGCGAAAATCGAAAAAACGAAATCATCAAACCATAAATCAATTTCACTTATTGAGTTATGGAACATACTCTCCAATATCAACATTCTTGAAGAAATTAGTGCATAGAAAACAATTCTATATTTCCATAGAAATAATTTCTATTAAATCAAATTTAATCGTTGAGCGACGAAGTCAATATCAGAGACATAAATCCAATGTGAAAACCAAATGTAGAAAATTGATACCAAAAGTAATATGCAAAAGTGTTATGCCAAAAATAGATAGAACATCATAGAGCAATGGCATATGCAATTCTAGCATACTAATTGAAACAAAATGATACCAATGTGAATATTCTAACAATGTATGTATTCAACCCACATGGATACCTAATGTATATCAAATGTAAGAATATACTTACACCATTACGCTCCCCCTACTTTGGTGCATCTCTTAAGCACCATCAACTCCATTTGAATGAAAATCCTTTGCAAATCAATGAGTTGGTAGGGTTGGTATCCCATGATGGATTGAACCTAGAAAACATAATTCTTGGTATCCAAAAACCCTTTTGGATCCTATGGGTTAGGCAACAATTTTAACAACCTAAATTCACATTAGCGTAACCCATAGCCCAACTAAATTCAAATTCAATATGAATTTAAGCTTCAAACAAACATGCACATCCATGACCAAAAAGCAAAATAAAATAAAAAAATAAACCAATTCTTACCACAATTGCTTTGGTACCCATAAAAATGAAATTAAACTTGTGGTACCAAGCAATGAAGGGTCAAAGGAAACTAACCCTTCGGAAACCAAGTCCACGAGGACCGTGATTTCCCAACATAATCATCATTCAAAATAATATCATTAATAAACGATTGCACATACATATCCTTAGCATGCATACTTGTGTTCTTCGAACCCCAAATAGTGTATGTCTTGGGAGTCCTAATCCTATTGGGAGCATGCATACGTTGTTGATGTCTATGTGATGAATGTCGTGGATAAGTATATGACATATGATGAAATGGTGCATGATGATAATTGTTCATATAAGAATGTGGATGAACATATGCATGTGGTGGAACACGTGCATGAGTGTGTCTCACATGGTGTGCACGTGCTCGTGGATGCGGAGCATAAAAATCATCATACGTGCTAACATGTGGAGTAGGATGTGTGTTCCTACGTGGCATGGTATACATGAAAGCATGACCCTTCTTTGGAGGTCCACCCAAGGTGGGTTTCTTTCCCAATGGGGGTGTGTACCTAGCGGAAGCACCATTGGTAGAAGAACTACCCATGAAGTGTTTACTTCCACTAGTAGAGGCATCGAAAGTTGGCCTAACAAAGGTGGCGGACGATTTGGACGAATCTCACATCTTATACCCCAAGCCAATGTGATGATTGGCCGGAAGTAAGTCATTTAGGATATTGTCCAAATGGCCCTTACCCTTATTGAATTCATGAATTCAGCCTAATGTGCACTCATACTTCTCGGTGAGAGAATGCATCGAAGCATCCAAGGTGGACACTTGCGATGTGAGTGCACAAACACGTGACTTGAGATTTTTATTCTCAATACTCAAAGTTGAGTTTTGAGACGTCAAATCCGATATCACATGTTCATTCGAATCCTCTATATGAACATGCTCAAGTTGAGATTTGAGATTTACAATCTCATTTCTCAACCCTTCAACAATGGTGTCGTTGACGATAATAGGTTTAGGCGAGGTTTGAAGACTAGTTAGTTCATTTTTAGTCTTAATAAATCTATTAGCCAATTTAGAAAACTTACCCCAAAGTTGTTCATTGGCTAATCTAAGTTCATCCATGGTTACCTCACCGCCTTCATCCTCGCTTTCCTCGCTTTCATCGCTTTCATCAGAGGAAGTCTCTTGAACATGTTCTTCTCTTCCCTTGAAGCACATGTGTGCTTTCTCCGCATTTTCATCATCCGACTCTCCACTTGAGGAGTCCTCGTCGGAGTCGGTGAATATGCCGACAAGTCCTTTCTTGTGCTTTCTCGACTTGTCGTACTTGGATACCTTCCACTTCTCCTTGTGTTTGTTGAGCGGACAATCCGGCTTGATGTGTCCTAGCTTGTTGCATTTATAACACACTGGAGTAAAAGCATTAGTCGAACTAACTTTATATTTATTTCTAAAGTTACCTTTTCGGAAGAATCGGTCGAACTCCTTTGCCATATGGGCAATGGATTCTATGTCTAACTCTTCTTCCGATTCTTCATCATCGGTAGATGGAGCGGCCTTGTACGCAATCGCCCTTTTTTTGGCTCGTCTTGCTTCAAGCACGCCTGCATCTTCTCCTTCATCTTGATCTTACTTTCCTTGCGTACCTCATAAGACAACAAGGTACCCATTAGTTGTACAACAGTGTACTTATTCATATCGTTACCTTCCTCGATGGCGAAAGTACGCTTTTCCCAACAAGAAGGAAGTCCGTCAATAATCTTCGCGACTTTCTCCTTTTGGGTGTAGATCTTCCCAAGAGCTTCCAATTCGTTGGATATGTCCACGAAGCGAGCATAGTAGTCCTTCATAGTTTCACCCTGTTCCATGTGAAACAACTCGAATTCTTTGTTAGCGACAATGAGTTTAGAATCTTTTACCGTACTCGTTCCTTCGTGCAAAATGAGGAGTTGGTTCCATACTTGATATGCACTCTTATATGTGCATATCTTGTTGAAGTCTTCGGGCTCCAACGCACATTGCAAGGCATTCATTACCTTGGCATTGTTTACCTCCGCGGCAACCTCCGCGATAGTCCACTTCGTGAAGTCTTGTTCGGCGGGCTCGACATACTCCGTCAATGTGGCTCTCCAAAGTGAAGCGCTCCGGAGGAAGGTTTCCATCCGGCATTTTCAGTACCCATAGTTGGTACCGTTGAAGTGAGGAGGCCTGGCAAAGGATTGTCCTTCCATAACTGAAGAAGATCCTTGACGATCCTTGAAGACGTTGTAGTTGTTGTTTGTCATAGCTTTGAAACTTGGCTCTGATACCAATTGTAGTTTGGTATCAGACTAAGTAGCTTTGACCTTGTAGCTTTGAACTCTTGCTCTGATACCAATTGTAGTGCCCTATTAAGCTACTGCACACGTACTAGAGGGTGGTGAATAGTACTTAAAATAATTAAGAGAGTTATTCCTAACTATTGTGCAATAAACAAACGACAATGCGGAATAAACAACAATCAACAAGAATGGACAAACGCAAACAAATGATATAACGGGTTCGGATCCATCCAAGTCTCCCCGACTTGTTCCCGGTGATCCTACGTCCCAACCACCCGGATCCCCTCCGGATACTTGAGTTAGATTCCACTAACCCAAGATTTTGCACTATGAAATTCTTGTGAAAAACCTTCACAAGACCAAATCATACACAATATAAATGTGACTCCCACAACCCGGGATCACAACCTCTCTCACAACCGAGAGACACAATTGCCATATCGATTGAAATGAAATAATGAAACACTTACCACAAAATCCTATGCCTTGAGTAAATCTTACCAAATTAGGGCAAAGATTGATTGTTGTGGAAGAAGATGTCACCAAACCCTAGCTCCAAGAAGTTGACCAGTAATGGAAGCCTAGGGTGGAGTATGGTGACTAGAATCAAGCTCTTGGCTTGGAATGCTCACAATGGAGAGAATCTCTCTTGAGGAATTTGGCTCAAAGAGTTGAGGGAGAGATTCTTGGTGAGAAGAGAGAGCTTAGAAATAGCTTGAGAAAACTCCTCTCTTAGGTCTGAAATAACTTTGATAATGGACCTCTAACCTTGCCTCAAACGAATCAGGTTTGTATTTATAAAGGCAAGAAAAATCGTGCTCAAAAGATTCCCAACAGTCAAATTTCTGAAGCAGTTAGTCGGTCTAAGAAGGATCACTGACCGACTAGTCTCTCAACTAGTCGGTCGGTGATTCAACATGAACCGACTAACATCTCGACAGCCAAAAGAGAAAGTTCAGACAATAAGGAACTAGTCGGTCCAAGAATACTTGCCAACCGACTAGTTTCACAACTAGTCGGTCGGTGAGTCTTCTTTGACCGACTAAGAGTCGAAATCGAATAGGCTGAATACAGGTACAGCTAGTCGGTTTAAGAACAACTTCCAACCGACTAGTTTCTCAACTAGTCGATCGGTCGTTGTGTTTTGACCGACTAACTGTAAACAGTAAGTTAGGCTGTACAGAGGCAATGATAACTAGTCGGTCTGAGAAGGTTTCCTAACCGACTAGATCGTCATCTAGTCGGTCGGTGAACCTTCTTTGACCAACTAAGTGATCAACAAAGTCTAGGCTGAATTGAGCAAGGCATCTAGTCGGTTCAAGAGGAATTGCCGACCGACTAGATCGTCATCTAGTCGGTTGGTTCTTCTACTTGAACCAACTAACATGCACTAGAAGCCGAGGGAAGAAGCGATAGGCTTCGGGAAAGTTTCTAATGGCTTCTAAGATAATCCTAGCTCTAAGATATGAGCGAAATGAAGATTATAAAGTAAGTCCTACTCAAGGCTTAACATTCTAATCTATGAAGCTAGAAGACAATAAATGATACATGACGAACCGTCTTCAAATCTTCAATCTTTATTCTTGACTTCAATAATGGTCATTGAGCTTCAACGAAGCTTTAGGCACACGATCACGCGTATTGAGAAGTCTTGAGACGTCGCTTTTGATGTACGTATTCTTTTGGCGACGATCTCCATAACTGCGCTCACAAACAGTTAGTTCACAATATTTATGTTTGCTCATCATCAAAACCAAATCCGGGGAATCAATACTCAACAAAGAGAACGAAAGGGAACGCGGGGGGTTTTGATGGGCTCGTGCGTGAATGAGTGGGATGAGTGGGTTAGTTAGTAAATGAAAGGGATTTCTAATTAAAAAGGAGGTGCCACTGGGCCTTGGGCTTGCGGGCTTAGGGGATTAGAAATTAAAGAGTTGGGCTTGTAGAGTTTATTAAAAAGTAGGCCATTACAATCAGAATATTACTTGTACAACCACAATTGGGAATTTTGTTAAAGTGTACATTTCAGAAACTCCTTTGACAGTTAGACCTTGCATAGCTTGGTGCAATTAAATGATGAAGATAACAACTTTGAAGTTCAATGGCCTAAGTATGATGCTCAAAAGGATCTAAATGAGCCAATGTTGGAGAGGGGGATGGTTTTTTGCATTGGTACAAATTGAGGCAATCTGCTATACATAAGGGGGTGTGCTTATGTACAAGAGGAATGAAGGAATGCGGACTACTAATTTGCAAAGTGGTGGAGGTTCTGGCATAACTATTGGTGCTGAGATGAGGGTTAACGGTGAACACCCACGTACACAACGACGACAGCCCTCTAATCAAATAGCAAAAAATCAAGTTAGAGTAGATATGCATATGTAAGGAGCTACAATGGGCACAAGAAGTAGATTCAAGAGGGTTATCTCTAGATATATAAGACCGCCCTTGAAGAAAGCTATGGTATTGTATTTTGTTCATGTTGTCATCTTACACATTATGCTTGTGCAGTATAATGACATTTAGTGGTACATTTGCAAAACTTATCCCAAACCTCACATGGTGAGGGTCAAGCAACAATTCCTACTTAGTCTTCAAATGTTTAAGTTGCATATGGTGTTTGCTTGTTTTGTGCCATGCAAACCAAACCAAGAACTCTATTTACTTGTGAAATTTTCAGTGTTACTTGGATTGTGAACTATAAGCTGGTGTACTTGTTGAAGTTGATAACCATTCCATGTACTCTGTTAATGGTTTATGAACTATTTCCCATCAGATGGCTAAGCAATTCACAGTTGTGATCTATTAGGTTGTAAACATTGCCCATTGAGACTAAGCAACGTAAGTTGCAGCAATATTGTTGATAGAATATTTTTGTTCATATGGCGTATGCCAGCATATATTGCTTCTTTTTTGCAAGTTGTGTGCCAATGCTAACACCTAATCTACTAAAGGCATCGTTTGTGAAAAGATAACAGGAAAGAAAAGTACATTGAATATTGGAATGTGTTGGATTTTTTGGAATGTGTTGGATGTGTTGGATTTTCCTGGAATGTGTTGGATTTTTCTGGAATGCAAAAGCCTAATTTTGGAATGTGTTTGTTTTTAAAATATTCTCCAAATTATGGTGGTTTTTTGAAAATACTATAAAATAAATTGGGGTTTTTATGAAATATCCACTAGTATTTTGGGGTTTCTAAAAATATGGTTCCAGTATTTAGGGGTTTTCTGAAAGTACTATGAAAGTAATTGGAAGTTTCCTGATAAAACTTAGAAAGTACTTGGGAGTTTTGAGATAGTTCTCTGTCAAACATCTCAGAAAGTAAAAGGGATTATCTACATCCATGGCCGGCAGCATTGCAACCCTCATTGCTATGCAGCATGACAACATTTGAAAGAAAAACAAAATAAGCAAGTCTATGAATCAACATATTTTACAAATTCAATTATCAGAAACGAACTTACCTTAGCAGAGAAATACTTATAGCTTTGTATATAGAAGTACAACACCTTACATATTCATTGCATCTTACCTATCGTGAATCCTACCAGGAACCTACAAATTACACATAAATTTGCAAACGTCAACCTCTCCTTTATTTATCTACTGATTACTTGGTTTCAAACATTCTATCATCTCTTAATCTGGTTTCTTCGGTTTCATCTATTAGATTAGTTATCTCTTCTCTTTTCTTTGGAAGCATCTCATCTATCTCCTTCGATGGTTCTAAAATAGCTTCCTCCCATAGATGGTAGAATTGGGAACCCACTCAAAATACCCGCAATCCCAACCTATTCGCCTTGGGCATCCCCAAATAGATGACTTGGGTTCTTCAATATGGTAGATCTACAAACATATGCTTTCAAACCATAGAATCAAGTCCTTGAAGATAATGAGCTTGAACTTGAATACATCTCTCTCCTACCAGTAAAAGATGAAGTTTTTCAATCTATTTTATCAAAATCAAGCGACAGAAGAAAAATATAAATCATCACTTGCCTTTGTTCACCCATAAATTTGGAGACTAATAGGCGAGTGTGCCTTAGATCATATCACAACCATCATAATCAAAATAAAAGTTATTGAAATAATAAATAAGTGATAGGTTAATGTGACAGCATACATAAAAGAGATGGAAAGGGGATTACAGTCCCATAAAATAATCTTGTTGACCCCATGTATACTTTTCCAGGGGGAAAGTCAATGGACCTTTTTCAAAAAGCAAGCAAAGTTCGAGGGGGTTTCTTAAGTGTTTCATAGTTTAGGGGAATTTTTACGAAATGTTGTAAAGTTCGAGAGAAACCGAGGGGTTTCTGAAATCTACCCTCTGTAAAAAGAAGTAAATATAGTCAAGGGATGTTCAAATTTAGATATTTTGACATAACACCTCAAAAATAAAGCCTTTTCTTTAAAAAAATTTACAGAAGTTTTGAGGATATGAAAAAGATTATATTTCATTTATTATTAAAATTTTATGAACATATCCATTATTGGGGATTATGAAGTCTTTAAAAGTCGTTATTTACTGGAAAGTTATAACAAAAAAATAAGTTGATCCAAATTTATTACTGTGGTCATTCAATTTACATTATTTGATTCAATATACATTAGTCAATCCAAATTTATTACTAAAAATTGTATGAACATATCCATTATTTGATTCAATATACATGAATTCTGAATTTGAATCAACTGTTCATTTTGAATCAATGGGCTCCCTTCGACCGATCGACCTTCATTATGTGTCGAACGACCCAAGTGCCGAGCTTCGCGTAAGAGCCTTCATCCTTCGAGCCTTCATACGACCGTTCGATCGAAACACAGACTCTAACCGTGCTACGACCCAACGACCCAATGCTGAGCGATCGACCTTCAGACTTGAACTGACAACCAATCGATCCAACTGCGCTGACGAAGCCACTTGCCCATCATCTGTTTATCTGACTTGTGCAGAGTTAGATAGGTCGAATCCAGGCGCAAACGAGTTACATCTGCGCACAAGATAACTCGTATGCACTACGACTGCTTCTCGTGCGCTGAATCAAACCAACTTCTCCACAACATGGATATCAGTTACAAGTTCTATTACACCAAATGTAGGGCTATGTTAACATAAAATATTGATTGCGTGGTCCAATTACAAGAAATATGGGGTAGCATTAGCATGCAAGCATATAAATGCCCCATAGTGAAATGTACGGATATTTCTCTTTGCTCTCAGTTTATGCACCAATACATTGCAGCAAGAGCAGCTTTAACAAGAAAATGACTTCTCGCAAAAGTAGCAACATTGTACCCAGACATAATAATGGAAAATATAAAACATCCTCTCTGAAATCCCAAATATTTGGAATGTGCCAAAAGGAAGGTGGGAAAGAACATAGTGCAGTGTACAGAACTGCAGACAACACTAAGGCACAATTTATACAATCCCACAAAATGCCATTAATATGGACCAACCGTACAATTCAGAACAATAATAATTTAACCAAAATTACAAACTCTACGGACACAATGATGCAATTACATTTATTTGCCAGGTTATATATTCTAATAAAATTTAAAAAAGGAAATAACATTAAATTTAACTTCTAATCCATAGCAACAATCAACAAACTTGTTGCCAGCAGATAGAAGAGTCAGGATCAACATGCACCTAACAGCGACTAGAAGAAACATATGCAACATGAGACGGAGATTTCAACCTAATACAGAAAGATGGGTTAGAGGTTAGTGCCTAGAACCTTTTTCTTTATGGCTCAGCTGTTAGAGTAAGAAATTGCATGACTGTAGATATATGGTAAACAACTTTCTCTATTCTTAGTGTGGAATGGTTGGATGGATTAATTCCATGATTTATTGATTCAGAATGACAAATTCTAACAAGATTAAAATTTTCACACTTGCGCATTACTTCAACAGATATGTAAATATATTTCTGAAAGCTACATGTTTAAGCAACTTAAGACATTTGGGCAAATATTTCCAAGACAAACTTATCGAGTGACAAGATGTAATATTGAAGATGGATCTTAGGATTATGCATGACTGACTTATCCACACAAAATATAAACCATTTATAATGACGTGACTACTAACCTGAATATTTCCCATATCCTATCGTCAATCGAAGATTCAAATGTTAAACCATGCTCCGATGCTTCACAGTCGACAGAGCAAGGAACTTCATGTCAGCTCTAATAAACCGGTGCCAAATTTATGCATAAAATATCTATTAACATGACAGGACCTTCCAAACTGAAGACCATAATTATCGGTCATACAAGTTAAACTCATGAAGCAGCATATGAGTTAGGACGGAGGGGAAAATTCTCGTGATGCCTACTAACATGATGGTGCAAGTTGTCTTTAATTCACTGTAAGTCTGTAACCTAGCATACGCTTGTTGACAAATACACAAGTTTTGAGACTGTTTCAACATAAATGGAATATAAAATCATGATCTTCATAAAAAAATAGATATATGAGCATATTTAAGACCTACTAAAGTGATGCTGCAAGTTGTGTTCACTTCATTGTAAGCTTGTAATCTAAAAATGATTGTAGACAAATACATAAGTTTTAGACTGTCTCGATATAACATAATTGGAAAAGATACACAAAAGAAAACATCACTAGACTAATCAACAATTACCGAATCCAAATTTTAACATAAACAAAAATAATAAAAATATAACTGCTTACCAAGTTGCGTAGAAGTCAACCAACACAGGTTTATCACTGTTTTCGAACAAAGCATCAAATGAAGAAAATGTTTGTTTCTTTGCCTCAACCTAGAAAATGATAAATGAAGAGTTAAACCAAAAAGTTATTTTTCTACACAGAGCATATTTCATTATGGATGCTATGGATATGGTACAATTCGGTACTCACCATCTAAACCTTTTCACATCAGAATGTGATCAGCCAAAGAGAAACTAGACAAAGTTTAGCCCCACTGCCAACCTAATATGTCATGCCCCACCACCCTATAGAAGTTGATGGGTTGCTAAAAACATGAACCTGATCACATGCGCCTTAAATTCTATTTCTGGCATAAAACAATTTTTCAGATTTAATCCTTTTCAACTTTGATTTTAAATCATGCGATTGAATCTCAAAGTGTTTCACCTCATAGTTGGAACATATGATTTATATCTTTTTTTTTCTTTTTACTGAATACTAATATCAGTTTTTAAATAATTTTCATATGTATGTGATATATTCATTTACATCAGATTGTTGTTAATTGACTGTTGTTAATTGACTGATACTCATGAATAATAAACATGTGATCAACTACATGCTATGACACCGTTACATGAATAAATTATGGAATTACTTTATAACATGCAATGATCAAGTTACATTTACCCGACATCAATTATGTGCGAAGTTTAGGTTGGCGTTGTGCTTGAACTGTTACATTACATTTTGAACTGATAATTACTCTCTTTCTCATGTCGGACTTGTAGGAAGCTAATACATGACTCTTGAAATGTTAGATCCATGAATGTTGAGATAGTACTCCTAACTTCGCATATTTACAATGATGCTACCATGGACTTTTGAGAAACTTTGTTTTATTAACAATACAAACGGTGCATGCTATATTAGGAATCACCATATCTTGATATTGAATGATACAACTCCTGACACATCAAATTTATGGCATAAAAACAATGACACAAACAATAAAACAGTAGTTACATTCCTTAAATACTACACTTAACACCACACAATATAATAAATTACATTACACTTGATTCATGGGGTCTTGAGTGTAACTAATATTAGAGAGTGCATGAGCGATTGGAGTAATACTTTCGGCACGAATCTGGAAGATCTTATCATGAACATGTTACCCTGACGAATCTCCTTTCATGTGACCTTCGGTGGGATTAAGAGTCCCTTTTTCGTTTTTGTTTCGACCCCACCGAGACTTGTTATATCAGATGGACTTATCCGGCTTAGCTTTCTGTGGTACAAGATGGTCTTCGAGTTACATATCATACTCTCCAATATGAGTCACAACTTAGGATTTATACAACTTTACATACACATGACATATATATATTTACAATACAGTAATAAATTGCAAACTTATATGCATGCCTTTTTGTGGGTTGTTACACTCATAACCTGTCACATTTCAGTTCAGTAGTTTACTTTCACATACATTGTACTTTTCTTTCACATACATTGTACTTTTCTTTCTATCTTCTTGCTTTGTATAAACTGTATGCTTGGATCAGATATAATCTACTTCTAAGCTAGTGGTGCATGTCTTTGTTGTCTTTGTTTCTGTTAGGTGCTGAACAGGTATATGAAGAGACTTTAGTGGATTAGCTTCAGTCTTCACTGTGTAGTACACAGACATTTGAAACCATTCATACAGGCATGTTTTACACTTGGTGTTTTACATTTGGTATATTTCTGCTTTATTCTATTCTATTTTTAATGTTAAATAGCAAGACCTGCAAAAGCACGAAAAATGGTCACAACACCCAAAGATGGGGTGTAACAAGTGGTAGCCTCATGGTTCGCGCTAACTACCTCATGAAAAGTATAGAAAGAGTAGGATGTACCGTATAACACACTCATATCAACTTTTATTCCTTTCATCACATCCCCTTCTGATTATAAGAATATGGCATGAAATATTTTTGAGCCCAAGGGGAGGATGAGTCGAAACATGATATCAGGAACAAATGTGATGATGGAAAAATTGTAGAAATAAATGTGATGGCCTGAAGGAGAGGTCCTATAGCCATAGTGACCATATACCTCGCAGCAAGTCCAAGGCCGGGAGCTTTGACAGAGTTGAAGAGCACAGAGAAACCAAGCATCATAAACAACATTAAATAATGATGAGCCCAACAATGTGAGCTTTTAACGCATCAACAACCATTTGAGGAAGCTTCTCGTTCAGTGCTAAGAGGAGCCACTGGCCAGTATCAGGAAGAGGAGATGAAGATCTGTCAATATACAATAGTCCCAGGATAAGTTTGGCACTGACAAACAAAAGACTACCTCATAGAAAAACTCACTTATAAGGTACATGACTACAGAAATAGATAGAATCTCATTCGATAACAAAAGATAGAGTGATACTGATAGAGCCGGCACCATATTTGGGAGTTTGGGTCCATTTGGGACATTATAGGCCTTTTGTAGTAATATAATTATTATAGGGGCTTACTAGTAAATTGCTAACCGATGGAAATTGTATTATATGGGGAGGGTGCAGTCGGCCCTAACTCAGGCATAATTTGAGTGTTTTGATAAATCAGTAGAGATATTTCTTTGGCTACGAAAGGATGCGGATGTCCCATATCAATCGGCGTCATGGAAGGGCGATTATCCCTACAACTGTAATCATTTATCCTTTTTATTTTTAGTTTATTGCTAATAAATTTCAGATTTCGTTCGGGGCCTATTATTTGGGTATCAGAGCGAATAACGATCCATGGCGGCGTCGACAATATCTAAGGACAAATTTTAATCTTTGAGGAGCAATTCAATGGCGAGATTGACGACGAGATTGACGACGTGAAGAAAGCCCTAGCGGAAAACGGCGATGCAATTTCAAATTTGACGGCTACCTTTAATCGGATCAACGAGAGGTTGACGGCTAGGCAAGACAAACAAAATGAGGCCCTCTCGCAAATCATCTTCCAACTATTGATCCTCACGGAAAAGAATGGAAAAGACGGTGCGAACCCTAGTTCTTCAAAAAAAAGGGTGCCACCTTTAGAGAAGGGGACGGAAAAGTGGGAAAATATTGATGAAGGCATGGTTTCCGACGCCGACGAGTATTTCAAAGACGATGATGAACAGCCGTGAAAGGACGAGGAGTTCGTCGGAGTTCAGTGGAAGGGCAAGGGTAGCCGGCCGAACCCCCAAGGCTAGCCTTGGGGCAGCCGGCCCTAAATATGGGCAGAGGCAGCCGCCCCGCCCAATTTGGGCACCGGCAGAGTCGGTCGAACCCTACCGGCCTCCAACAGGTCAGCTGACCCTGCCGAGCACCCTGAGGTGCCGCCAGGGGGTTTCCCAACCACAACAAGCACTGATCAGCAGCTTTTCAGCCTCCGTTGATGTGTCCCAATAACAAGGATCAATATCAGTCGTGCAACGGCTATCAAGGGCATGTGCAAGGGGATGGTCTTTATCATGGTGAAGGAGGTGGCGGTTACTATGAAGATGAAGGGGGATGTGCATATGGTGGTGGTGGTGATGGGGTAGACCACGAAGGAGGAGGAGATCCACGAGGGGGCCATGTAGATCGTGGGAGAGGGCCACAGTGGGGACATGAGACACATCATGAGAGGTAACATCATTATCATCAGCCCAGACACGCAAAAGGTAGAACAGATCAGGGGCATTTTGGGGTGGATGGCAGAGTACGGAAGTTGAAGATGCTCGTATTCGAGGAGGATCCACATGCGTTGATTTATAGTGCAGAGAGATTCTTTACTGTGACTCGTATGTTGAGGCACAGAAGTTGGAGGTAGCAGCAGTATGTATGGAGGGGAGAGTCCTAGGATGGTATCAATGGAGGGAGCAGCGGCGTCTATTTCGCAGTTGGGAGGAGATCAATGACCGCATATTGGAGAGGTTCTGGGAGCCTCACATGGGGAACCTTCATGAGCAGTTGTTTGTACTCAGGCAGGACGTGCTTATGAGGGAGTACATAGCGAAGTTCGAGCCACACTTTCAGGGCGAGTGCGAGGGGTCATGGATAAGTCACTGGAGGGCATGTTCATGAAGGGCTTAAAGCCCATTATTTTGGATTCGCGCATACAAGCCACATGATCTGGTGTAGGTCATGGAGATAGCACAGATGGTGGATGACCACCAGACGGATGAGAGGAGAGCCAGGAGCGGTTGTGGTGGATATGTTCAGCGTAGAGCTCCAGCAGCGACATGGGACTGAAGGTGGCCATATAGAGATTAGGCAAGTGATGAGAAGATTGAGGAGAAGAGCAGCGCACCGCCAGCAGTTGGTCAGTTCAGGAGGATGACTGATGCAGAGCTAAGGGAGAAGAGACAGAAAGAGTTGTTTTCAGTTGCGATGAGAGGTTCACCCCAGGGCACCATTAACCCCAGGGCACCATTGTGAGGGTGCGCAAACTACAAGTGCTGATAGTTAGGGATGACGAGGAGGATGTGGATGATGAAGAGCCCGGAGCAGATGACCACCACCACTTAGAGTATGACCGCCATAGAATTCATGCACCACCTTGAGGACAAGGTGATTTTTGGGGGGAATAATAATGGAGCCGGCATCATATTTAGGAGTTTGGGTCCATTAGTGGCATTCTAGCCCTTTTTGCAGTATTTTAATTAGTATAGGAGCTTATTAGTAAATTGCTAAAAGAAGGAAACTGTATTAAAGGGGGAGGGTGCGACCGGCCCTAGCTCAGGCATGGTTTGATTGTTTTGATAAATCGGATAGATAGTTCTTTGGCTACGGGAGGGTGCTGACGTCCCCTATCAATCAGTGTCTTGGGAGGACGGCTACCCCTACAATTGTAATCAGTTATCCTTTTTATTTTTAGTTTATTTCTAATAAATTTCAGATCTCGTTTGGGGACTATCAGGTACACATTTGTTGACTAAAAAGAAGTCTCTATAATGGTGCATATGTTTCATTAACAAGAAAAGGAAAATCATAGAACTCTTCTAGGTTAAGAACCTTGTAAATAATTGATGTTTTTAAGTCCAAATAATTGGAAATGTCTTCTATCCGAAAATTGCCAAGGATGTAGTGCATTTCAGTTGTTTTGACACTGGTCTTGAGTCTATCAAGAGATTGTTAATTTCTACAAATATAACAAGCATACATCAGTTCCATTAAATGCGTACTTCATCCATACTCTATAACCATTCATAATAGCATCATCAGATGGTCATGTATCTGTCAAATTGGCATCCCGAAAATATTTAATCTCATATTATAAATTTCACAAAAGCTTTAACGTTTCTCGCTTTTGTTTTAGATAAGGTGAATAAAAACAATGATATTTGATACAGACTGATAAATAGGTATAAAAGTTTGCTTTTGCGGATAGTTTTGTATGCTGAACTTCAGGAAACATGGGGACTGAAACTATGTGCTGAAGCAATCAAAATGTAGTAGAATATATGATAAACACATCGCCACAATGGAACACATCTGCATCTAATCTGCAATCCCTTTCTCCTACTTTTGATTGCATTTTATAGCAGAAATGACGTACTCGACCATGAATGGGATCCAAAACATCAATGACAAAACCCAAAGTGATCAATTTATTATGAATGGGTCAACTGGAGGAGGAGAGTTTGGTGGTAAAGGAGACGATAAGAAGAAAAAGCAAGATAGGTTTGAATCTCAAAGCTAGCAATCTATGGGCTTCACCTATTTCTCAAATAAAAATAAAAAATAAAAAAATAAAAAATGTATGAATGAATGATTGAGGGAGTTACTGAAAATGAAAATTATAAACAATTATTTACTGTATTTCAATAATTAGTTTCAAACCCCTTTAAGGAACATCTACCTACTCTATTGTTGAAAACTATGAAAATTATAACGGCTCTGGAAACCGTGACTATACCACAACGAATATTGTATTAAAAAGGCTTTAATAAGTTCATAGGGTTCATCTGTTGTTGTGACTTCATAGCCATGTAGTATAAGATGTGTAATATTACCCTTATAAAGACACTGTGTATTGTGACCGTACCACCACAAAAATTATTCTAAATCAAAGCCTTTATCTATATTCGTTAGGTTTATCTGTTGTGAGTTGTGACATTATAGCTATGTAGTATTAGCTCAATAAATGTCAGGGAATATGGAACAACAATTGCTCACAGTAGTAACGTGATGAGACTTAAAATTCCCTGCAACATCATTGCAAAAACCAGCAAATGTTTACTGGCAGAAGAAGACATAGAGTACAACTTCTACATATCCATTTTTCCTTTCTATGTCTTCGATTATCCATTTGCATTTCCTTAAATAACTATTATTCATGACAAATCAGTGTATCTTAGTGAAAGCTGAACGAAAATTATTTGATGAGATTTGTCAATAGGGTTTTCATGTGAAGTGGGAATTTAAGAATTATAGTAAGTTGCAATTAGAAAATGGAGTTTAAGTAGAAGAAAAAATTAGAATAGGAATGGCAATTGTACAGTATCATCTCCTATATATTAGCAACACCGGTTTGAGACGTGCAATATTTTCTATTTCAACGATACATAGGTTAATTTTCAAAAAAAATGCCTTTAAGTTTCATAATTTTTCCCGGATTATTATCTCGAACTTTGACAATAATAGAAAATTATCTTGAACTTTATTTTTTCTTAAATTAGTCATCAGAGTTAGTTTTTTCAAATGTTATTCAAAGATTAAGATGTGCTAATGTTATTCAAAGATTGAGATGTGCTTTTGAGACTTATAAAATGTTAGAGACAGTAATTTGAGCATGTTTAGATAAGATTAAGGTAGTTTTTTGGTTAACAAAGCTCATGATACTAATTTAGAAAAAGTAAAGTTCGATTTACTTTTCTGCTATTTTTAAAGTTCAAGGTAGTACCTTGGGAAAACGGTGAACCATAAATGTATTTATATATTTTTTGAAAATCATCCCAATATGTGATATGGGTGAACAACAACAGGTAGGGTCATAAACTTGAAGTTGACATGAACTTTAACAGGAAAGATAGTTAATTCAAGTCAATCAAATGGTCCTTCATATGAGGACAGTGACGGAAATATGTTGAATTTGTTAGGGATTCGCTCATTGCCACGTTGAAGTATCTTATCAAGATCAGAGTGCATACTAAAGCATCCACCCTCCTCCACACCCACAACCCACCCCCCCTAAAAAATAAGTAATTTGAATACAGAACGGGAGTTGCTATGCGCACGTACCAAATTGCTCCGTGCACGTCCAGAGTTCGACGTATTTACAAGTTTGCCATTCAAATTTTCTCACCAACGCAAAACCAATTTTAATTCCCAAATTGTCCACTTTTGCCTGTTATGCATGGTGAGCAATTTTGCTCCACATAGCCAAAATTGCTCAACGTATCAGGCAAAATTTTTTGCCTTCCATGCGCGGTGAGCAATTTCGGCTCTATTAAGCAAAATTGCACACTGCGCACAACATGTTTTGCATGTTGTACGTGGTGAGCAATTTTGCTCCACAGAGCCGAAATTGATCACCGCGCACATCAGGTAAATTTTTTTGCATGTTGTGTGCGTTAAGCAATTTTGCTCCACAGAGCCGAAATTGATCAACGCGCACATTAGGTAAATTTTTTTTGCATGTTGTGTGTTTTGACACTTTCGAACAAAATTACTCACTGCGAACAACATGCAAAAGTTTTGCCTGGTGTACGCGGTAGAAATTTTGCTACACAGAGCCGAAATTGCTCAACGCGCATAACAGACAAAAAAATTTCCTATTATGCGCGTGAGCAATTTTGCTCAACGCAACTCGCAAGAGTGGCATCGTCCCAGTTCGTCTATCTCCTCCTCCGTGGGGTCATTGGGACCCGACAGCAGCGTTCGTCGTCCGCATCCCAATTCGTCGCCCTCTGTTCCTCTCTCTCTTTCTCTCTCCAATATGACAGTGTTTGTCGTCCTCGTCCTCCGTTCATCGTTCTCGTCCTCGTCCCAGTTTGTCGCCCTCGTCCTCGTCCTAGTTTGTCGCCCTCTGTTCCTCTCCCGTGCCAGATCATCTTGAAACCCGAAGCCACCATCTCGTCCTTATCTCTCTCTCCTCTTGCGTCCCAGATCATCTTGAAACCCTAAACCCCAAGCAACCAGCGACGACGGCGGGAGACGAGGCAGAGGCGACAAGGGTAAAATTGGAGTAATTTTTGAATGGCAAACTTAAGAATAAGTGGTTGTGCACGCGAGCAATTCGGTACGTGCACGTAGTAACTCCCATACAGAACATGGATGCATAATGACATTTATAATCGAAACGATCGGCTTAATATATCTCCTTATTTAGGTATGCATGTTCCTACTAAACCAAGCTAATAAGGGCCATATAGCCACAATAATTATATGCGAGCATGTTACGACAACAAATTGCATTTCAAACATGCAATTTAAAATGTAGACATTATTGATATCATATCAAATACATTACCTTGTAATTGCAAAGAATTTTTTGGCAAAGAAGCAAAATTCCAACTTTACAAAAAATGAGGGGGTTTGTTCCTACTCTACTCACTGATGCCAATCGAGGCCGAGGCCGGTAGTAACGAACCGAACCAGGATCATCTCACAAAGCAAATTGCATATCATGAAAATCAACGATGCGAGAAAGGGGATCGCAGCTCGGATCTTGAGAGACCAGTGGCGATAGAAAGGGGCACGTGCGACCGCCGCCAGCGCCAGCACCACCCATAGGGCGGGCTGGAGGCACTCGTGCCAGTAGGGGAATACGTGGCGGAGGTAGTCTATGCACACGTAGGAGATCGCCGTCAGGACCGGTCCGCAATTGACATTCGCCATTGTCAAACTCTCATCCCGGCCTCGATCTTTGCAAGGTATAAAAGAGATTTGAGAACAAAATATTGAGCTCTAGGGGACAGTAGTTAAGATCCCCGCTAGTAAGACTAAGCAAAATTTGACCAGTTGTGGTCTTAAGTCTCATAAATGGCTTAGGTTCAGAAGGGAACTTCTTTGCATACCTACCGTTTTACTCACGCGTACAACCAGAATTCGACTTCTTTACAAGTTTGCCACTCAAATTGTCTCACAGTATACCACAAATCTAAATCCCAAAACTATCACGTTGTACGTGATGAGTAAAACGGCCGACGCTAATACCGCTCCCCTTAGCCAATCCCCAGCCCCCCAACCGCCGCCCCCTATGGCGACCATCTTCATCTTCGCCGGCCACCTCCCCCTCTGCTGCCCCATCCATCGACAATCCTGGCCCATCCCCCTCCTCCACCCCCTTTTACGACAACCCATCCCCTCCCCCTCCCCCTCCGTCGTCACTCTCCCCTGCCCCCACTCCTTCGACATCCACAACCCCGTCGCCGCCTCTCCAACTTCCCCAACCTCGTCACCCTCTCCTCTGATCTCCCGCTACATCCCTCCCCTCTGTCCCCTCCTCCGCTCATCATCTTCTTCCCCAGTCCCCTCCACCGACCCATCAACCGACGACCCCGCCCCCGCCCCTGCCTCCTCCTCCGCCCACTCTCCCTCTTCTCCCTTGCCTATTCCAAACCCTAAAACCCGTCGGGTGGAGATGATGGTATAAGAGAGTGAAATTTTGAATTGCAAACTAGTGAATAAGCGGATTTGCACGCAAGTAAAATGGTGGGTGCACGAAGAAGTTTCCGTTTCAAAAATATATCGGATCAACAAACTGATTTTCTAATCTCTAATTGAATTCAAGAATAATGATAATTGGACCTTCCGTTACATGTCGGATTGCGGTTGGTCAAAAGTGAATAAAAAGATAAAAGGAAGAATCAATAACTATCGTTTTTATTCACATGAGTTTAAGTATCATTACAAATGAAAGGCAAGATTTGACATTTGTCCATGTTACACTTTTGCATGAGTTTAAGTATCATTACAAATGAAAGGGATGATTTGACATTTGTCCACGTTACATTTTTGTCCATGTGGCAAGGGAAGATGGCTGCCACATCATCAAGGTGGAACACACTTAGGGTGTGTGTGTGTGGTTGTGGAGCACCCATGGAAAAAGCCCCCTTCATTCCCCTTATTTTTCAAGCTTGACATTGCTTTTCCATAAAACACAAATGCACGTCCCTCTTCCCCATATTTAAGGATTTGTCATCGGTATTTTTCACTTACCCGTACGTTTTTTTGCATTTTAACATGTCTTTCCCCCTTTTACCCCAGACGATACCCACACACATCCACACCCACAGTTCCTTTTCTTTTTCAGTTGTGTGCGGGTCCCGCATCCTGTGTGGTTTTTTTCTCAGGTTCCCGTGCATTATATGCAAGGGTTATTTCTAGTAATTCCATATACATGAAGTTCTCTCAAACTCTAGTTTTCTAAATTTTTCCATGTTGGAGTTACGGGAAGTCCAGTCTAATTAGATTTTTTTCTAAGCTGTAATTATGCCCAACATTTGGAGTCGGCTAACTACAAGTAAGAAACCATGAATCATAGCCAAACAGACGTACTCCTAAAGAGATACAAATGCATGGAATGCCAAAAGACTACACTGATAATACAACAGACATGATCAGTTCTTTCAATTAACACTTCAGTCTTGGACCTGAGCATTCAATTTGCTCAGAACAATGCAGAATGGAAGTATCACTCGAGTCAAGCCTGCATTCTCTTCAGTATGCTTCCAAATGCCCGGGTATGCAAAGTCTGAGGAGCTATCTTCATTACTCTATGGCGAGTAATTTGATACGCTTTATACCAATTTCACATACTATTTAATCATATTTCAACCCAAACACAAAATTTATACGATATTGAATAATTTGACGACAATTATTACATCAATTACATGAAAATATATTTCAAATTTTAATAAACCCTCAATACATGAAATATATTTCAAAATTTAATAAACTCTCAATACATTACCTCCTAATGTATAAAACACCTGAATACAAAAAAACAATGGCGATCACAACAAATGACAACGAGAAGTGAATCTAGCTTTGTCGTCATTACATCGTCTTTAGATTGTCTTGGGTTGCATCAGATATGAGAACCTCCTCCTCCATGTGACGAAGCCTCACAATATGTAAACAATTTAAATATGTGCATGCCATAAATAACACAAGTAATAGAAAATGCACGTAATGTAAAATGAGAACACATGTGCAGACATAAAATGCAAGAAATTAGAAGTGTTCATTATGATGTTGTGTGAGGTGAATTTTGGCAATGAGATTTACAATGGCTGAGCTGGTTACATTTGCTACACATATTCTGCCTACTGCACTCCTAAGGTATATACATGGCCCTACGAATACGAGAACCAATGGTGGCCGACCATGTGCTCTTCTTTTGACAGGGAGAGATCACAATCCTTCCAAAAACGTGAATCGGGTGGGGGTGAAATATGGGGCTATAAGAACTTCGATATTTTCCCACGCTATACCAGGATGAACAAAACGATAAGTAAGATATATTTGCATCATAATCATGTCTTGACGTTGCGTCAATCGCATGTGCGCAAGGCATATGCTAAAACATCAGTGTTACGCCCCAGAAAGGGGTGCCGTCACACTCGGAATAGTTTTGCATGTCTTGCAGATACCAGTGAAATCAATATAGTTTAAATATGAAATATGTAAGACAAAGGTAAAAAATACTCGTTTTATTTCAACATTGAAAAGAATTACATTGGTTAGGCAGAAAGGAAACATCGCTCAACTAAATAATCGCTCAACTAAATAAGTACTGAAAGAAAATAACTAAAAGAAAGATAAAACTCTCCTTGTAACACAGAGGTTCAGAAATCAGCGTCCTCAACAGGAAAATCAGACTCCTCATACTGCGGAGCCTCCTCTTCAAGCTGTGTGTCACCTGATGAAATTGAACCACCATTAATAAAGTAGATTGCATACATATTAAACAGTTAATTAATTTATTTTGCAGCAACTAAAAGACACAAGAGAAACTGTAAAGGAAAAACTACTGACCTGACATGATTTAAGTGGCAGTAAGAATTAAGCAACTTAAACAAAAGACTAGGAGAGCACGATGTGCAACATGAATTCCACCTTGGACCACAGGATACTACCTCGGGCCGAGTATAGAGATCAAACTGTACCGAGAACTCAGGATCTCTAAAAGGACATCCTCTCAGATATGGGTAATAAGCATGGCTTCAATCGCTCCTGCACCCTCTCAATTATAAGCTTCCCAAAACCCGTGATGTCAAGTGTAATTCTAGTTCTAGGGTATCAAATATCATGTTCATGTCTTTAATCCCTAAATTACATAATTAGAGAGTGTAATGCAAACTATGTTCAGGATTGTCAGGTCATGTGCATATATCAGGTGTACCAATATCATTGTATAATCACATTGCATAATCTCTAATCATGTAATTTAGTATAAGCCAGAAACCAAACTTTCAATCTTTCGCATGTCGAATCTCATAAGCAGGAACACAATAGTTAACAATTGAAGTTAACAATTTCATGGAAGCGATAATTTAAACCACAATTTATAGATACAATAAGGAAAAAGACGAAAAGTACTGAAAACATATGGGAAAAAGACTCAATGGATCAGATTCATGATTTGACACCATTAATGGGTTGTGGTCAACCTGCCTAGAGGGGTTGCTCGGCTTAAATTTTTACATAGAAGGGGAAAATATCAATTTGGGCCGAAATTATGATAGTAAGAGCATACAGTTCTCAACCGATCATCTTGTCAACGAAAACATCAGCACACGGGGCCCAAATCAGTCAAGCAAATAGCAAGCACACGATCACAAATCAGCAAGCAACAAGCAGGCAGATCGGCAAGCTAACATCCTTAAAACTCCCAATGGAATGAATTTCAAATAGCAAGCATACAGACGACTAAACAGTAACAAACATTGCATAAAATTGCTTGCAAACATGACCGTAAGTAATCAGGAGACTAAAATACATCGGTAGACTGAACCATTATACAGTAACATCAAGCAATCCAATCACCACTAACAAGTTTGCATCAAGCAACTGAACACCAGCCCTAGCAACTGGATAATCATGCATGCATGTGGATGAAAGAAAAACAAGCAGCAATCCTGAGGCGGAGTATGCCAACAAGAAAAACAAGATGATGATTGAATAAGAAAAACTATATATGTAAAAACAAATCATTATCAACAAAGGTAGCAACAAAAGTAACCTAGGAACAATGTCAACCTAACACATGAGAGACGTGGACAACCCCCAAGCCGTGCCTTCCCTCGGCGGCCGATCACAACAAGAATCGACGCAAGGGTCTAAACGAAAACAGCAGACAACGGCCATAACGTCGTGAATCTAAACTAGGTGCCAAAATAAATTCATCTTATGGGTAAACCTCGCTAAATTTGCATGAATAA
The DNA here is from genome assembly GCA_030789695.1 of Scilla litardierei. Taxonomy (NCBI): domain Eukaryota; kingdom Viridiplantae; phylum Streptophyta; class Magnoliopsida; order Asparagales; family Asparagaceae; genus Scilla; species Scilla litardierei. Next base: position 11,863,304 of record CM061130.1, on the reverse strand, counting down.
TCACTTCCATTACCGAAAATAAAATAATTAAAAGCTTAATATGAATACGAATCTACCTGAAACGGAGTTTTGCAAGTGCAAAATAAGAAATTCAAAGCCCAATATCAAATTTGAAAAATCCCTCAGAGCAATCCGAAAATCCCAAAGCAAATCCAAACCCTAGGGGCAATGTCGAATCCCCAAAAGCAAGATTGAAAACTCAGAAGCAAAAATCAAAAACTTTGGAAGATAGATAATTTTCGCATATGGAAAACCCTAGAAAACTCTCGTATAAATAGAGGGGGGAGGGGACTTATCGTGTGATGATCGGTATCTAAAATCATCGAGAAAATCTCGCGAGAGGGGTCACACGTCGTCGGATTACATTAGGGTTTTGAAAACCCTTCGCATCCGCCGCTATCGCTCACGAGGGGGAACGAAAAAGGGCATCTGGGTTTTGGGCTCGTCAATGCGAATGAGATGTGAGAGAGGGCTCGTGCGCTGGGCTCGAGCGAGTGAAGAGAACGAAAGGGAATGCGGGGGTTTCGATGGGCTCGTGAGTGCATGAGTGGGATGAGTGGGTTAGTTAGTAAATGAAAGGGATTTCTAATTAAAAGGGAGGTGCCAATGGGCCTTGGGCTTGAGGGCTTAGGAGATTAGAAATTAAAAGAGTTGGGCTTGTAGAGTTTATTAAAAAGTAGGCCAATATAATCAGAATATTACTTGTACAACCACAATTGGGAATTTTGTTAAAGTGTACATTTCAGAAACTCCTTCAAACTTTAGAGCATTTCAAGAAAACTATATTAAACTATTAAACTCCCAAGAAACCCATCGAATTTTGCACCTTCCAAAAAGTCCCTAACGCCATTAATAGAATTGGAAAATTAACTAATTTTCTCGTTATTGTAATGCTGGCTTCTTGACTACTTCGGTTAAAAGATAAATTTATCACATCTCAAGAACTCGTTTGTGGAGCAACACGACGGTCAACTTGAGATTGTAATCATCTGATAGTGTCTCACCGTGATAGAATGGTGCTCCAACTGTTTTGATCTGCTATAGGAATGAAGACCATATCTGGTTTGCGAATGTATGTACTGATACGATGATAGATGTTTAAAAATATCCTTTTTAAATTCTTTTGGGGTTTGAATTTTTCTTCATTAGTTCTGTTTATTGATTTATCTATGAGAAGTAGATCTACAGCTCTTTCCCTGGTTGATAAGTAGTTGGTAATTTATTTGGAGATTTGATTAGAATTCAGGATTTTATTAGGTCAGGATGGTTGTGTAGATGAATAGAACAAGTAATAGTGTTGAGTACTGAAAAGGCAGGAGCTTTAGCTGGTCTTTATGGCAGTTCTGTGCACTCAGTTGTTAAAATGCTTTATGAAGTCGGTGGGAGAAATTGAGTGTAAATATTCAATTTTTTGCCAGGGGGAAAGACGGTTCAAAAGAGATTCTTAGTGTGATAACTTTAAAGTACTTGTTGGAAATGTGGATACTTTTAGCCTATAGAACTGTGTTAGTTTAATGGAGAATAACATTGTAATTACATATGTTAAGAATAAATTAGTAATCAATTGATATGTTTGTAACTTCTTTTTTATGTTAAGATTATACTAGTAATGAATATATTAAGAGTAGATTAGTAATCAATTATTTTTCTAGCTGATGAGTGTGCTAAGTCAACTGGTTTGTTTAATTAGCAGTCATGAATACAGAAGTACATTACATTGTTTCTTTTCAACCAGTCAGCAAAAGGAGAAGAAATGTTGGGGGGAAGATGCATATGATAGAGAACTTTGACGCTGACAAATTTAGTTGTCTAACACTCACAAGACATTGTATTGGCTGTTAATGACAAAGTTTGTGAGAAGCTACCACATATGACCATGAACATTGGGTTAGTGCAGATTTACACAATGATGTAACAGTCATGCAGCTACTTACACATTTAGATGTCAACGTGAATGTAGTGCTATACATTAAACATTTAGAGACGGTGACATGTTATACGGAGCTACTGCACGCATATAGCTTGCCTGATGATGAAGCCAACCAGGACGGAGCTACTGCATGCATATTGCTTGCCTGATGATGAAGCCAACCAGGTGCAAGTTAATTATGTGAATAAGATTTAGACAAAAATGATGAAGCCAATATGTTCATGATAATATTGGTGGAACTAGAGTACATGAACAACGACAAAAATGATGAGCGATGCCTCAAAATCTTACATTGGGCCAAGCCATGGAGATGCTTAGGAAGGATTGTACGATGAAGCTACCTGACATGCATATAAGGAGTCATGTAGAATGTTAGGAAGAAAAATAAGGAAACTAATAGAGGGATGTGGGGGATGTAGAAGAAGACAATGACAATGATAGTAATTATTATCCAAGTAATGAAGGGGTTGATAAGGAGTTAATGCAATGGAATAGAGCTAGAGGAGATGCAGAGAAAGAGATGCAGCTGATTTTTGGGTGGAGGGATATTTGAGTAAAATAACAAATATGGGAGTTTTCTATTTAAGGGGGGCTGAGCCGGCTTTAGAGAGGATGCAAAAATTGAGAGAACTTTCTTTAGTTTATTGGTTTAATCCCTAGATAATTTGTATTAGGAATTTTTCTATTTCCCTTAGAGTAATCTCAAGTGAGTTGTTCTATCTATTCGTAGGAGTTATTTAGCAAGTAATTGTGTTGTTTTGTAGTAGGGCTTTTAGAATTTCAGATCTGATTTGTGCAATAAAAATCCACTTTTTACCATCAAAACCCTAGCAGAACGCATTAGAAAGATGGAGCCAAATGATACGACTACGACTATCACCTATCAGCGGAGGAGGCGTGTGGGAGCTTTAGGAGCAAATATGTGATTTTTGGCTTTCCACGGGTGTTTTCTCCACAAAAACCCCTCTTTTACCCCTCAAACAAACCATAGAATCTATCACCAGAAAATCTAAATATAAAACTAATGATATTAGAACTAAAGAATTTGGAGAAGATGTAGATAGGGAAAATGTTGAAGGCGCAGATATACATAAAGATACTGTAGCTGACGATGTTGTAGTTGGTAAAGATGGAGGATGGGTAGATGAAGGTACATGCTGAAGTTGAAGTAACTGAAACTAAGAAGGTAAATGCTAGCAAAGGAAGACCTAAGAAGTATAAGAATGTTGAAATATTAGGTAGAGATATATGCAACCTCAATGTGGATAATATTGAATCAGAATGTGATGACAGTTAGACCTTGCATATCTTGGTGTAATTAAATGACGAAGATAGCAACTTTGGAGTTCAATGGCCTAAGTACGATGCTCAAAAGGATCTAAATGAGCCAATGTTGGAGAGGGGGATGGTTTTTTTGCATTAGTACAAATTAAGGCAATCTGCTACACATAAGGGGGTGTGCTTATGTACAAGAGGAAAGAAGGAATGGAGACTACTAATTTGCAAAGTGGTGGAGGTTCTGGCATAACTATTGGTGCTGAGATGAGGATTAACGGTGAACACCCTCGTAAACAACAACAACAGCCCTCTAATCAGACGGCAAAAAATCAAGTTAGAGTAGATATGCATTTGTAAGGAGCTACAATGGGCACAAGAAGTAGATTCAAGAGAGTTATATCTAGATATATAAGACCGCCCTTGAAGAAAGCTACGGTATTGTATTTTGTTCATGTTGTCATCTTACACATTATGCTTGTGCAGTATAAGGACATTTAGTGGTACATTTGCAAAACTCATCCCAAACATCACATGGTGAGGGTCAAGCAGCAATTCCTACTTAGTTTTCAAATGTTTAAATTGCATATGGTGTTTGCTTGTTTTGTGCCATGCAAACCAAACAAAAAACTCTATTTACTTTTGAAATTTTCATTGTTACTTGGATTGTGAACTATAAGCTGGTGTACTTGTTGAAGTTGATAACCATTACATGTACTCTGTTAATGGTTTATGAACTATTTCCTATCAGATGGCTATGCAATTCACAGTTGTGATCTATTAGGTTGTAAACATTGCCCATTGGGACTAAGCAATGTAAGTTGTAGCAATATTGTTGCTAGATTATTTTTGTTCATATGGCGTATGCCAGCATATATTGCTTCTTTTTTGCAAGTTGTGTGCCAATGCTAACACCTAATCTCTTAAAGGCATTGTTTGCGAAAAGATAACATGAAAGAAAAGTACATTGAATATTGGAATGTGTTGGATTTTTTGGAATGTGTGGGATGTGTTATATTTTCCTGGAATGTGTTGGATTTTTCTGGAATGCAAAAGCCTAATTTTGGAATGTGTTTGTTTTTAAAATATTCTCCAAATTATGGTGCTTTTTTGAAAATACTATAAAATAAACTGGGGTTTTTATGAAATATCCACATAGTATTTGGGGTTTTCTAAAAATATCGTTCCAGTATTTAGGGGTTTTCTGAAAGTACTATGAAAGTAATTGGAAGTTTCCTAATAAAACTTAGAAAGTACTTGGGAGTTTTGAGATAGTTCTCTGTCAAACATCTCAGAAAGTAAAATGGATTATCTATATCCATGGCCGGCAGCACTGCAACCCCATTGCTATGCAGCATGACAACATTAGAAAGAGAACAAAATTAGCAAGTCTATGAATCAACAGATTTTACAAATTCAATTATCATAAAGGAACTTACCTTAGCAGAGAAATACTTATAGCTTTGTATATAGAAGTACAACACCTTACATATTCATTGCATCTTACCTAACGTGAATCCTACCAGGATCCTGCAAATTACACATAAATTTGCAAACGTCAACCTCTCCTATATTTATCTACTAATTACTTGGTTTTCAAACATTCTATCATCTCTTAATCTGGTTTCTTCTGTTTCATCTATTAGATTAGTTATATCTTCTCGTTTCTTTGGAAGCATCTCATCTATCTCCTTCGATGGTTCTAAAACAGCTTCCTCCCATAGATGGTAAAATTGGGAACCCACTCAAAATACCCACGATCCCAACCTATTCGCCTTGGGCATCCCCAAATGGATGACTTGGGTTCTTCAATATGGTAGATCTACAAACATATGCTTTCAAACCATAGGATCAAGTCCTTGAAGATAATGAGCTTGAACTTGAATACATCTCTCTCCTACCAGTAAAAGATGAAGTTTTTCAATCTATTTTATCAAAATCAAGCGATAGAAGAAAAATATAAATCATCACTTGCCTTTGTTCACCCATAAATTTGGAGACTAATAGGCGAGTGTGCCTTAGATCATATCACAACCATCATAATCAAGATAAAAGTTGTTGAAATAATAAATAAGTGATAGGTTAATGTGATAGCATACATAAAAGAGATGGAAAGGGGATTACAGTCCCATAAAATAATCATGTTGACCCCATGTGTACTTTTCCAGTGGGAAAGTCAATGGACCTTTTTCAAAAAGTAAGCAAAGTTCGAGGGGGTTTCTTAAGTGTTTCATAGTTTAGTGGAATTTTTAAGAAATGTTGAAAAGTTCGAGAGAAACCGAGGGGTTTCTGAAATCTACCCTCTGTAAAAAGAAGTAATTATAATTGAGGGATGTTCAAATTTAGATATTTTGACATAACACCTCAAAAATAAAGTCTTTTCTTTAAAAAAAATTTACAGAAGTTTTGAGGATATGAAAAGATTATATTTCATTTATTATTAAAATTTTATGAACATAGCCATTATTGGGGATTTTGATGTCTTTAAAAGTCGTTATTTACTGGAAAGTTATAATAAAAAAATAAGTTGATCCAAATTTATTACTGTGGTCATTCAATTGACATTATTTGTTTCAATATACATTATTCAATCCAAATTTATTACTAAAAGTTGTATGAACATATCCATTATTTGATTCAATATACATGAATTCTGAATTTTGAATCAAGTGTTCATAATCTAAAACTTGTCTGTTGTTACAAATTTTTAGACTTTTATCAGATAAATCATGAAGTATGCCGAGTATTAATGCCAAGCTGGGGTTGGAGTTGGGTTTTGTCCCAAAAAAGAGGCAAAGTAAAAATTACTTTTAAAAATTACCAAACGCATTCTATCCAATTCCTACGATTTTTGCTCCAAAATATCCGTTTGGAAGAGTCAGACGGGGATTGAGGTTACTATTGCCCAAACTCATTTTGCCAAACATTGCCAATAAAGTGGCATGATTGGCTGGCATTGGTATTAGGCCATGCTTGGACATGACTCATGTAACCATTACCATTCAACCCTTGAAACTAATATTCGGATGCAATAATGTATGAAGATATTCTATCTTAGTGTTTTACTTAATACCAAATTATGATAAATTTCATTAAAATTTTGGTAATAATTTTTTTAAGTTCAATACATTCAATAATCTTGTTACTCTTTGAAAATGCATGTAAAAAAGTTAGGTCATGGATGGGTCAAATGCCTAGAAATATGGCCCCTCTGTACAAAGCACAACGTTGAAGGTAAGCTTGCATTAAAGTCTCAAAAAATTTAGGCTGTGGCCGGATTCACCCTTTGATTGGTCTGGCATTGGCCCATTTTATCCTTACATCTAATTATGACCTAAGTCAAAATGGGTTTGGGTTTATAAGTTCAAGCCTGGTATATAAATGGGATGTGTTTGGACTTATGAATATTAAAATTATGACTCAAACAATCTCAACTTGTGCTTACATATATAAAGATATTGAAATGGAGGAAATTATAAGACTTTCAAAATTAGTATGCAAGCATAATTTCAAATGTAACAATTTCGCGTTATTACTGGTAATTAAGGGGCTGTTTGGCTCTTAGAAACACATTTTCAAAAAAAAATTTGGTATAGCTTAGAAATACCTTTTTGAGCATTTCTTAAAAACCACTTTCCATCATTTGCTTTTTAAAAAAAATCAGAAAATGTGTAAAGGAAAACACGTTTATAAAAGTTTTCTGCTTGTTTTGGAGGAAAAGAAATAGAACATTTTTAGAAAATGCATGAATGGTGGTATTTTTATTACTAATTAAACTCAAAAATTCATTTTAAAGAGAGAGATGGTGGAGAGATAGAAGATTCTTGTTTAAATAATTTAGTAATCCCTTTGTGTCAGCTTCCAATGTTTTTTGGTCAAAAAGCTTCAAAAACAATTTGATAAAAACCTAAAGTAGATTTCAAAAATGGACACTTTAAACCCCATTTTCGAGTGAAATAAAGACAAGGAACAGAAAGAATTGTTGGAAATCTAATAGGAAAGCTGTGTGGCATCCTTGAAAACCCATTTTCGAGTGGGGTTTGGAGGAACCAAACATCCCCCAAGTTGAAATGTTGCAAGTTAGAAGTAAGATACGAAATTAAAATTATCTCTTTTACAAGGCATATCGCACTCTCATATAGAATAACACAACCAAACACATTGTTATAGCTCATTCATTTATAAAAATTACTTCCAAAGCCAAAATAATTCGTTCCCTTATTTGTTGTTGTGTTCTCCTCAATAAATCTGATGGTGATTGATCAATCCTTCTTATTTTTATCCATCTTGTCATTAGATTCTTTGTGTATGAACTGATGTCATTCTGAATTTTTCACATTAATGATTGTAGGTAGATCATCTGAAACCCACTTCATATACTCTTCAGTAATTATCAAGGTGGCATCTACATCTAGAAGACGTGTCACTACAACATTATGAACATTAATAGATTTTGTAGACACTTCCTCCTCACACATTAATAGATTTTGTAGACACGTCATCCTCATACACCCATGACACTGAAATGATAAGTGATCAAAGTCATCTGATTCTTTCTTGCAGACCAACCCACATAGAGGCATGCTGCCTCTTTAATTGAAGTGTTCATCGAATTATCCTCAGCTTGTATCTCATGATGTCACCTAAATTTCCATCACCTTTTAGTCTATACTTAGATTATGGAATATCATTATAAGCCTCTTTAACGCTTGGACTTGATGGCATGTCATTGGAAATTTTTTTCTTTTTTCCACTCATACCACTTCTATTGGACAGTGGTAGTCATAGTGTCCAAATCACTTTCACCTTGTTACGCCTATTTGGCCGGGCCCGAAAGACATGAGCCCAGGAACCCGACCGCCGGACAAAAGCCCATCTGCGCACTCCGGCCCGCTCGATAAAGCCCAATGGGAGACTCCCCCGAATGTCGATCCGACCCGGCCCCGATGACACGCTGGTCACTCGCCCACTCCTGCGATAACCGCTCCCCCGATCCCGTTACCACTGAATGGCAGTTACGGGGGGCGCTGGCATGGCGGAGGGAGCGGCGACGGGGGGCGGATTGAGGGGGCACGATTGAGGGCGGACGAGCGACGTGGGCCAGAGGCAATCACGCTGGGGGCTCTATAAAAGGGCTAGGAAGACGACGAAACAAAGGACCGCATCTCAGGTATCTAAAACCTAAGGTACTCCATCAACGACCTAGTTCCCCCATTTCATCTCCTTCCTCCCCCGCTCGCGCCGTGAGACGCCGTTCCGATTTCCTCACGAGTCGAACCGTCTCCGCCGGGCCTCCTCTTTCAGATCTCTGTCTGACTTAGGCATCGGAGGGGATTTGGCCGGAACCAAGGTCCGGCCCCCTGACGAGCGTTCTCGTCTACGCAGGAGGACAGCTGATCAACGGGCCGAGGCTTCCCCTCGCCCCTCGCCGACCACACTGTAGGAAGATATATGCCCATAAGGCAATTTATCTTGATTATACGTCTTGTTCATACTGTATATGGTACGTATTATTCTAAGTATAAAATCATTTGTATTAATATACTTAGATAATATTCATAGACTTATAGTTAGGTCCTTACATATCTGGATGAGATCTCGATTATGAGTAAGTAAGCGACCGAATAGAAACGTAGGTCTTAAACGGTTCGTGATCATAGATGTGTCGAGAACTGGATATCGACACATCGGATAGATCACTGTGTCTTCGTCTTACCTTCGGGTAATGATGATCTCATAGTCATTCGACTTAGCGAAGTCGGAGACGAGACACATGTGCTCATTGTAGAATGAGTTCACTGAACGACCAAGTTAGAGTTATTAAATGGTTAACTTTAATGATCTGTCTTTAATAACTCTAGGGTGATGATAGGTTAGTTGATCCTTCAGACCTGAAGTCATCTGTACAAACCTGAGAGCTGACGGTGTAGCTTAGACCCATGATCTAGCTTCGAGGAACAGTCCTGCTGAAAGATCTTAGGTTGGGCTGCACCTGAAGCTCCCAAGGTGAGTAAGTGACTAAGATGGGATTCGTCACTTCCATTAAAGGGAAGTTAGTGTTATAGGCTCAATACGGTCTTTATGTTAATCCTCGGCCGGGGTACGTTGCAAGAAGTACAACGTGTATACAATAAAGACCGCTGTATACTGACCATTGTTGTCTAATAGGGTTGACAGTAAACCATACCCTAGGTCAGCAATAATACAGTCTTGACGAAGGGATTTTAGCTAACGGAATTCATCACTGACACAGCCAATGCAAACCCTATGATACTTTTTTCAAAGGGTCGATCACGTTATGATGACTCTGAAACAGGGACGACAGCTACTGCTCGTAGTGACCGTCGTCTAGGGGTTTCGAGCCTCAACCTGTAGTAAGGTCAGGCTGTAGGGTCTCACACCGAGTAGTGCTCATCTCTTAGTAATAGGAATATAGAAAAGAGAGAAAAATCATTTGATGATATTCACAAGTTAAGTTGTGAAAGTTAGTCGCATTAGCAATAGGGACACAACGTTGCATTAGATGCTAACTTTGACTAAACGTGTTGTAAATTAGTTACGACGAATTTAGTAGGAACAAACTTGTTGGAAAGGGTTACCTGGATGACGGGATCGTCCCGGTCTAAACACAGGTTCAAACTGCGTCCAAATCGGAGCTCAAACGAGCCCAGAAACGCAGAAAGAGTTCAAGGGGAAGTGGGTTAGACCCACTGGGCCAAAAGGCCCATGTGCAAAGGCAAACGGGCAACGCCCGCTGGCTGCAACGGGCGCACGCCCGTTGCACAGCGGGTGTGGCCCGCTGTGTGCAGCGGGCGGGCGCCCGCTGCAAGCGGGCGGGCGCCCGCTGCAAGCGGGCGCGACCCGCTGCTTGCAGCGGGCGCCCGCCCGCTTCAGCAGCGGGCGGGCGGCCCGCCCTTGTCCCCTTGGGCGGGCGCGCCCGCAAAGCCTAGCGGGCGCGCCCGCAACTTAAGTCAAAATTAGGGTTTTTTGAAACCCTAATGACGGCTACGAATTTTGTGAAAATTGCTAAACTTTGAGCAATTGTTTGAGGGGTCAAACGAAGTCGAAATTCGTCACCATCAGTTCCTACGCGTTCACCATTCCAAGCTTTTCTGATTGATAGCTTGTTTGGTGTCTGAGGTTTAGTATACGAGGAGAATTAATTAGTTAAAGTTTGACTTTGTGAAAGGCTAACTTAAAGTTGAAATTAAGCCAAATGGCTTAATTGAATTTTTCTCTTCATGTGGATTGTCCCACATTGCCCGCAACGAGAAGTTGAGTGCTCACTCCCTATATAAATAGGGGTGCACTCTCCTCGTTGAAATACACACCAGTCAACGATCGAGTAGCTCCAGATTTTTAGAGCAAGCTCGATCGGCGACTAAATCTCTCTCTCTATTTTCCTATTCCCCGGAGTAGTCCTAGCACGACTACGAAGGGGGTTTGGATCTGATCCGGACGTCTAAGACGCGGGTTCTTCTCAAGTGAAACTTTCTACCGCGTGTGATCGGCTCGGAGGCGAAAGCGGCTCGGGCGGATCGGTACGAGGGTGCGAGGCGGCTCAGGGAGATCGGGTCAACGCGGCTCGGCTACGAGGAGCTTCTCAAGACGGTGCGGTACATCTTGCCTGCTCCAGGGCCAAGATTCCGGGTATGTGGTTAAGTGTTTTCTAGTGTAGTTTTTAATTAGTCGCTTTAGTGTAGATCCTTCTTGGGGTGGTCAGACCCACTCCAAGTCGGCATAGATCGGGCTAGGTTCTGGCTCCACAGAGCCTAGCTAAATTGTTTAGCTAGTGTAGAAATTTTGATTTCTGGTTTTTCCGCTGCGCTTTTGTGCCTCCGTGGTCCGTCCGACTTAGGACGGATACGGATCCGAGCTCTGGGGGTCCGCAAAAACCCCAACAGTGGTATCAGAGCTTGTTGAGCTTGAGTACGGGTTCTCGGGTTATGAGCTGACCCGAAGTAATCGCTCTTATCGTACCAAGTCCCGATAAGATGGTGATCTTATAATGGGTTGGGCATTGTCGAGAGGCATGCCGTAAAACAAGTTTCTGAGGTATCTTGTGACGGGTCTAGGGTGCCATGGATGATGGGCCTTAACAGCGTCACAATGATATCAGAGTGATACCCCAACAGTGGTATCAGAGCCACGGTTATGCTATAGATCTACTATAGCGACTTTTTAAATTGTTAAAAATGCTTAGCTTTCATGAACAAACTTTTTTGCTTAATGTTAAAAAGTTTTAAAAATTGTTTCGTGTTTTAAAATTGCTTATGCAACACGAAAATTTTATTTTGGACTATTTACTTTATGCGATAAATTTTAAATAGGTTTCCAACATTTAAATACTGTATAAATTTTTTTTGAGATATGAAAAATTTTAAAGAGTATTTAAAGTTTATGTAAACTTTATAGAAAAATTTTATTTTTGAAATTTAAGAATTTTTCTTTAGTTACATAAAAGTTAGAGATCTTTAAAACTTTATTTGAAAGCTTCTAAAAGGTTTCTAAAAGTTTTAAAAGAGTTTTAAAATTATTTTAAAGTATGTAAGTAATATAAATGATTTTATTTCATGAGATGAAACGTAAATTATTTTCTTTTTGTTACATATAGGTTTCTAAAATTATTTTGTGACATTTTAATTTTAGAAATTAGGTTAAATTTTTTTTAAAGGCCTAGGTTTAAAATTATTAGATAATTTTGTATGACCTAGTTTTATGCGATAAAATTTTTATGAAGGCTTTAAAATTTTAATCTTTAATTTTAAGTGTTAAAATTTAGATTTGCATGTTTATATTATATAGATAATTTTTAAACTTGCAAATACATTTTATATGTCACTAAAAATGAAAACTCTCTTTTATGCGGATAAAATTAGTTGCTTCATTTCATGTCGAATAATGTATTCACAAACCTTGTTAGGTTAGCCATTAAAACATGATAGTGACATGCTATGTTTGATAAAACAAAACAACATCGAACCTAATACCAGATTAGGGTAGTCCTTTTGTTTCATAAATCATTTCATTAAAATGTTCAATAAAATGATTTTCATAAAAAGACAATGTTGAATTGTTTTATTAAAATCCTAATTAGATTGGGGTAGCAAGTTGAACGTAGAACCTTATAGTTGATAAGGACTTAATAAAAGCTGTTCAACCAATCTGAAAATTTTGAATTTTAGGATCCACTAGTTGATAAGGATTAACTAGTTCTCTAAATTAAAAGCCATTTAGTTGTTTGGAAAACATAAGATTGATGACAACTCCTTCAATGGATCATGATGTCGGTCAATGTGCTTGGCTAAAGTTTTTGGACCCACCTAGCTAGACTGGGTAACAAGTGGTCCTGGCTTAGTCAATTCCCTGGCCGCGTCCGCTGGACCGCAAGGAGTCGATTCATAACTATGTAAGTCCATCGACTATACCTAAGTCAATACGATAATAATCTTGTTCAAGATAAATCGTAGCCCTCCTTGTTTTAGGAGTTGGCAACTGTAAGAAACATGTTCCGGTTGTTGAGCTACACTCAAGCCGTGACATGTCACTCTTATAGAAACCGATTTCTTGATTGACATCTTAACCTGACTGAAACCGTTGTCTCATCCCTCGAGCTTCGGCATAAGTCTAACCAAGAATGTAGTCTAAGACCTGACCCAAACCGGCGCGTCGTGCATACACCGAGCAAAGGGGCAAGTCAGGCTAGACACGAAAACAAGGGTCCGACTAGGCTAGCCATTGTGATCCGGTTGAGCACACTCATGATCACAAATGACTAGGGGTTAAAAATCGATAGGGAATCATAGTAAATATGATTGACGACGAGTTCGTCTACCGACTGCAGAGTCGGACAACTTGTTGAGATACACTCAAGGTTGTCAGACTCAGGGTAGTCGGATCCCTCTCTCACAAATATTATTTTATAATAAATTGTTTATTATTATGGCTTTAAATAAATTTAGTGGGAGAATATAGTTTTATTAAAACCTTTAAAACTATACTACGAACATATACTAACTAAAGTATCTATAAAATGCAGAATGGACTCAGGTCTAAAATACATGGTACGTGCTGGATGGAACCAACTACAAAGACTGGCTTAGTAACATTAAGTTGGTCCTTTCCCTAGCCGGGATTGGATACATATTGTTCGAGGACGCTCCGGATAAGCCCGATGAGGATTCGACCCACGAAGAGAAAGAAGCCTTCAAGTTGTACCAGAGGGATGCTGAGAAGGCAAGATGCCTTGCTCTAGCTTCGATGACCAACGAGCTGCAAAGGAAGCATGAACATATGGATGTTTAGAGCATACTCCTCAATGCACAAGAGTTGTATGGCAAGCGATCCAGAGCTGCCAAGTTCGAAGCTACTAGCAACCTCTGGGGCACGAAGATGACGACATGACCCGTACAAGATCATGTTATCAAGATGATCGGGTACGTGGAGGACGCCGCCCAGTTAGGATTTGTCCTGGACAATGAGATGTCCACGGACATTATCCTAAAGTCTTTAACTCCCGAGTTCAAGCCCTTTATAACTGGCTTTATAATGAACAGCCTTGAGACGGATCTTCCTGGTCTCCTCAATATGCTCCGGCAATTTGAGGAGATTGAGAAGAAGCCGGCTGCACTGGTTGTTGGCTCTGCTACTTCCGACCAGCCGAAAGGCAAAGGAAAGAAGAGCCAGGTCCCACAACCTGCGAAGGCTAAGAATGGGAAGAAGAAGAACAAAGGGGCCCCGTCGAAATCTGAGTGCTTCCATTGCCACAAGATTGGCCACTGGAAGAGGAACTGCAAGATCTATCTTGCAGAGAAGAAGTAGGGGCATACTGATGCCTCTACCTCAGGTACAAATTAAAATTCAATTAAATGCAATTATTTCCATTCATATAGTGTGAGACACTTATAGACATCTGTGTACTGTATACAGGTGGCTGATAAGAACTGGAGATTGGAGAAGCACAGAGATCGGTCGGCAATCAAAGCAACAGTTGCTGCTGGGACCGCTCAAAGACTTCTGGAGACGATGATCGTGATGGAGATGATATTTTTCTTATTTGAATAAAATGTATCATCTTTAAGGATCGAAAACAATGAATGAGTGCTTTGCACTCAAGGTTTATTTTTGATAAACAAATTAAGGTTCTTTTTATGAACCCGTTGTTTTGGAATGGATGTCTCGTTTGTTGCAATTGAAATTGAATTGGCTTAAATTCTGTGGATGTGGCTTTTCTGTGATGGTTGAGTATATTTGTGAATAATGGTGTATAGCTTCGATAATATTGATTTTTGGAGCTCACTTAATGTTAAAAGTCAATCAGTAGTTAAGTATAGGTTCCAGGTTGCGTATAAAATTGTGTGCAATCACAATAATACGCAAATCAAGATTAATTCTTGATGAACTGCATTTAGTTATTAAAGGAGTTAATACTAAATGTGGTCAAAGGAATAGGTACAGTGTAGGATGGTCTTGATTGGGCGAGTCAACGTCAAGATTCCTTAAAACGATCTTGACTTGACTCATTCGTCAAACCAAACCTGACCCTTGTACATTCCATCTGAGGGACTTACCAAATGGTTATATTTTGCACATAAATCTAAATATGATTTAGATATTATGTTGAAGTAATTTAACCAGGTAATTCTTAAAGTCAGTGGGAGCAAGCTCATATACTCAGTCCCGTTTCTCGGACCAAGTAAAAAGGATATTTCACTTTAATGAATCTTCTATATAAATCATTAAGTCAAAATTGTTTTGATTTAATAGTATATATATAGAGACTTAGGGTGTCAAATATGTACTTGACATATTGACACAATAAAGTGGAGTAAGCTAGAACTGACTTACGGAAACGTTAGACCCCACATCTAAATCGTATAAGCTAACTGTTAGCTATACGAAGTTAGAAAAATTGATCCAGATCATTTTTCCAAAGGATCAACCCTGTGTGATCATGAGATGTAATTTCAATCCATTAAAATTCGTTGTAGATACTTATTAGTAGAACCATTCTTAGGTTTGCCATATCAAATGTCAAAGTGACTGATATGCTATAACGGTATGAGATACCGAGATAAATAGCCTAAGTGCAAGTGGGAGATGTAGGAAGATATATGCCCATAAGGCAATTTATCTTGATTATACGTCTTGTTCATACCGTATATGGTACGTATTATTCTAAGTATAAAATCATTTGTATTAATATACTTAGATAATATCCATAGACTTATAGTTAGGTCCTTACATATCTGGATGAGATCTCGATTATGAGTAAGTAAGCGACCGAATAGAAACGTAGGTCTTAAACGGTTCGTGATCATAGATGTGTCGAGAACTGGATATCGACACATCGGATAGATCACTGTGTCTTCGTCTTACCTTCGGGTAATGATGATCTCATAGTCATTCGACTTAGCGAAGTCTGAGACGAGACACATGTGCTCATTGTAGAATGAGTTCACTGAACGACCAAGTTAGAGTTATTAAATGGTTAACTTTAATGATCTGTCTTTAATAACTCTAGGGTGATGATAGGTTAGTTGATCCTTAAAACCTGAAGTCATCTGTACAAACCTGAGAGCGGACGGTGTAGCTTAGACCCATGATCTAGCTTCGAGGAACAGTCCTGCTGAAAGATCTTAGGTTGGGCTGCACCTGAAGCTCCCAAGGTGAGTAAGTGACTAAGATGGGATTCGTCACTTCCATTAAAGGGAAGTTAGTGTTATAGGCTCAGTACGGTATTTATGTTAATCCTCGGCCGGGGTACGTTGCAAGAAGTACAACGTGTATACAATAAAGACCGCCGTATACTGACCATTGTTGTCTAATAGGGTTGACAGTAAACCATACCCTAGGTCAGCAATAACACAGTCTTGACGAAGGGATTTTAGTTAACGGAATTCATCACTGACACAGCCAATGCAAACCCTATGATACTTTTTTCAAAGGGTCGATCACGTTATGATGACTCTGAAACAGGGATGACAGCTACTGCTCGTAGTGACCGTCGTCTAGGGGTTTCGAGCCTCAACCTGTAGTAAGGTCAGGCTGTAGGGTCTCACACCGAGTAGTGCTCGTCTCTTAGTAATAGGAATATAGAAAAGAGAGAAAAATCATTTGATGATATTCACAAGTTAAGTTGTGAAAGTTAGTCGCATTAGCAATAGGGACACAACGTTGCATTAGATGCTAACTTTGACTAAACGTGTTGTAAATTAGTTACGACGAATTTAGTAGGAACAACCTTGTTGGAAAGGGTTACCTGGATGACGGGATCGTCCCGGTCTAAACACAGGTTCAAACCGCGTCCAAATCTGAGCTCAAACGAGCCCAGAAACGCAGAAAGAGTTCAAGGGGAAGTGGGTTAGACCCACTGGGCCAAAAGGCCCATGTGCAAAGGCAAACGGGCAACGCCCGCTGGCTGCAACGGGCGCACGCCCGTTGCACAGCGGGCGTGGCCCGCTGCAGCAGCGGGCGTGGCCCGCTGTGTGCAGCGGGCGGGCGCCCGCTGCATCAGCGGGCGTGGCCTGCTGCAGCAGCGGGCGTGGCCCGCTGTGTGCAGCGGGCGGGCGCCCGCTGCTTGCAGCGGGCGGCCGCCTGCTTCAGCAGCGGGCGGGCGGTCCGCCCTTGTCCCCTTGGGCGGGCGCGCCCGCTAAGCCTAGCGGGCGCGCCCACAACTTAAGTCAAAATTAGGGTTTTTTGAAACCCTAATGACGGCTACGAATTTTGTGAAAATTGCTAAACTTTGAGCAATTGTTTGAGGGGTCAAACGAAGTCGAAATTCGTCACCGTCAGTTCCTACGCGTTCACCATTCCAAGCTTTTCTGATTGATAGCTTGTTTGGTGTCTGAGGTTTAGTATACGAGGAGAATTAATTAGTTAAAGTTTGACTTTGTGAAAGGCTAACTTTAAAGTTGAAATTAAGCCAAATGGCTTAATTGAATTTTTCTCTTCATGTGGATTGTCCCACATTGCCCGCAACGAGAAGTTGAGTGCTCACTCCCTATATAAATAGGGGTGCACTCTCCTCGTTGAAATACACACCAGTCAACGATCGAGTAGCTCCAGATTTTTAGAGCAAGCTCGATCGGCGACTAAATCTCTCTCTCTATTTTCCTATTCTCCGGAGTAGTCCTAGCACGACTACGAAGGGGGTTTGGATCTGATCCGGACGTCTAAGACGCGGGTTCTTCTCAAGTGAAACTTTCTACCGCGTGTGATCGGCTCGGAGGCGAAAGCGGCTCGGGCGGATCGGTACGAGGGTGCGAGGCGGCTCAGGGAGATCGGGTCAACGCGGCTCGGCTACGAGGAGCTTCTTAAGACGGTGCGGTACATCTTGCCTGCTCCAGGGTCAAGATTCCGGGTATGTGGTTAAGTGTTTTCTAGTGTAGTTTTTAATTAGTCGCTTTAGTATAGATCCTTCTTGGGGTGGTCAGACCCACTCCAAGTCGGCATAGATCGGGCTAGGTTTTGGCTCCCCAGAGCCTAGCTAAATTGTTTAGCTAGTGTAGAAATTTTGATTTCTGGTTTTTCCGCTGCGCTTTTGTGCCTCCGTGATCCGTCCGACTTAGGACGGATACGGATCCGAGCTCTGGGGGTCCGCCAAAACCCAACACACACACCCAGCCGGACGAGTGAGGCTTCCCCTCACCATCCGACCGCCGAGGCCGAGCACATCCTACCGAGGCCGAGCGTCTCAACCAGGGCCGAGGCTTCCCCTCGCCCTTCGTCGACCACGCATCTAGCCGGACGACTGAGGCTACCCCTCGTCGTCCTACCTCCGAGTCTATGCGCAACCGTCCGAGGCCAAGCGTCTCAACCAGGGCCGAGGCTCCCCCTCGCCCCATCTGCACCGACTCGAAGCCCCCGAGGGACCCAAGCGGGCACCTTGACCACGTTGACCGGGTTGTCCACGGTCAACGCTTTGTAGTGAGAAAACACTCTGAAACATCTGGCGCCGTCTGTGGGAACGAACGGTCCCACGAAGAAACAAACCACACCTGCGATGACGCGTCTCCGCCCGTCTCGACGAAAGGAGAGCAAGGCTTTGACGCGAAGCGACAGGGCCCGCCATCGTTGGCAAGAGTGGGCCCAGGCCCAACGCGAGGAGGATCATGAGGAGAGGACCGGGGGACCCTCACTGTCCCTCCCGGTCGTAAGACCGAGCACGTCTGTAATGGCACGCAGCTCGGACGTAGCCTTAGTGGTGTCGGTAATCATAGACACAACCATGGTACGACGACTGCTCGTCGACACCAGTAGCTCCTGTGACGTCCTCTTCATGTCAACCCTGGAAAAGATGGGACGGTAGAGGGAGGACTTGCGACCTCGTTCAGGTCCCGTGGTAGGATTCACAGGTCATTCCGCCCCCATCATCGGGACAATCCATCTCCCGGTGACGCTCGGAGGCCCACCAGACTCGGTGACCCTGGCGGTGGAATTCATCATACTAGGGATCGGATCGGAGTACAATGGGATCATCGGCCAACCCCTTCTCAACGCCATCGGCGCGGTGGTCTCGACCCTCCATCAGACTATCAAGTTCCGAACGCCCGGGGGGATGGGTCAAGTCGAAGGCGACGCGGGAAGACCGAATGCCTGCTATCAACTGGCGGAGGGGAGTCCTGAAGATCGTCTGGCCGACCGGATGGCCGCGCTCGACCTAAGGGACGGGCCGAGGCCCACCCCGGCGGAGGAACAGGAGCAGATCCCGGTCACGGACGTTGAGGGCCGGTTCGTCTCGATCGGGAGAGGGCTAAGCCATGACCTGAGGGATCAACTGGTCGAGTGCCTGGAGGCGAACCTAGACATCTTTGCTTGGTCACCGGAGGACATGCCCGACGTAGACCCCCAGGTGATCGTCCACCAGATCAACGCCGACCCCAACTTCAAGCCGGTCAGGCAGAAGAAGCGGAACCTGGGCGGCGAGAAGATGAAGGCGGCCTCCGAGGAGGTGGAGCGTCTCCTGGACGCCGGCTTCATATGAGAGGTCTGGTACCCGGAATGGCTGTCGAACGTAGTGATGGTCAAGAAGCCCAACGGGAAGTGGCGAATGTGCGTGGACTTCAGTGACCTCAACAAGGCTTGTCCCAAGGACAGCTACCCTCTGCCGCGCATCGACCACTTGGTGGACAACGCTTCGGGATACGAGATGCTCAGCTTCATGGACGCCTACTCAGGGTACAATCAAGTCCAGATGGACCCCTGGGACGAAGAAATGACAGCCTTCACGACGGACCGGGGAACTTACTGTTACAAGAAGATGCCCTTTGGCTTAAAGAACGCAAGGGCCACCTACCAGAGAATGGTCAATAAGGTTTTTAGCTCCCAGATCGGGAGGAACCTGGAAGTCTACGTCCACGACATGCTTGTCAAGTCGAGGCGACCGGAAGACCACATCGTCGACCTTCGGGAGACCTTCGAGCGGTTGCGGCGACACCACATTCGACTCAACCCCGCGAAGTGCACATTTGGGGTAAGATCTGGCAAGTTCCTAGGATTTATGATAACTAACCATGGCATTGAAGCTAATCCTGACAAGATCGAGGCGCTCATCAACATGCGTGAGCCGACGACGATCAAAGAGCTGCAGAGGCTGAACGGGCGCATCGCAGCCCTGGGGCGATTCCTTTCCAAATCAGCGGAAAGATCGCTCCCCTTCTTCAAGGTCCTGAGGAAAGCGATCACGGAACCTTCAGACAGTGGGAAGGCGATATTATGGGACGAAGACTGTACCCGCGCGTTCGCGGATCTCAAAGAATACCTCCGCCGCCCGCCTCTCCTGTCCAAGCCACGGGAAGGGGAGTCACTCAGCCTCTACCTGGCGTGCGCAGAGGAAGCAGTGAGTTCGGTGCTGATCCGGGAAGACGGTGGGGTGCAATGGCCGGTGTACTACACGAGCCGGATCTTGAAGGGGGCAGAGGTGCGGTACTCGACCATGGAGAAACTGGCGTACGCCCTCGTTCTTTCAGCGCGAAGGCTCCGACCCTATTTCCAAGCCCACACCATCCTGATCCTGACCGATTCACAACTGGAGCAGAACCTCAAAAGATTCGATCGAATGGGGAGGATGCTAAACTGGGGGGTGGAGTTGAGCGAGTTCGACCTCCGATTCAAGCCACGCACGGCCATCAAAGGGCAGGCCCTGGCCGACTTCATCGCTGAGTGCACAACGCAAGGAAATGGCCCCCCAGAGGAAGAAGGCTTAGCAACGGTAATTTCCCGACCCTTGTCCTTTCTTTCGGCTGACCACCTCCAGCCAGGAGTCCCAGGAGCGTGGATCGTCCATGTGGACAGATCGGCCACTCAGACGGGAGGCGGGGCGGGGATTGCGATCCGATCTCCGGAAGGGAACATTGTGGAATACGCGTTGCGGTTCGAGTTCCCCGCCACCAACAACGTGGCGGAATACGAAGCGGTGATCAACGGCCTAAGGCTGGCCCTGGAGCTCGGGGCCGAGTCCATCCGCCTCCTCAGCGACTCGAAGCTCATAGTCAACCAACTCCTGGGGAGTTACGAGGCACGGGAGGAGGCGATGTAGAGATATCTCGCTGTCGCCAGAGCCGCGTTGTCCAGGTTCAAAAACGTGGAAGTCTTGCACCTCCCGCGATCGGAGAACGCGCGGGCCGACGCGTTGTTGAAACTGGCCTCGTCCTCGCCAAAGGAGCCGGGCCGCACCATCTACGTGGAAAATCTGCGATCCCCCAGCACGGAAGAGAAGGAGATGATGGCAATCGACCAAGAACCCACCTGGATGGACCCGATCATACGGTACCTCACTCATGGGGAGGTGCCGACAGATTGGGATGAACGCCGAACCCTGGAAAGGAAGGCGCTCCGATACGTAATCCATGAGGGGACGCTATACCGGAGACGCTGGACCAAGACGGATGTCCTCCCATACTTGAAGTGCATCGGGCCGCTGGAAGCTGACTACGTCCTACGGGAGGTTCACGAAGGGATCTGCGGGAATCACCACGGGGGCAAGATAGTCGCGCAGAAGATCTTGAGGCAGGGATACTACTGGCCGACCCTGGCCCAAGACGCAACAAGCTACGTCCAAAAATGCCAAGAATGCCAGAGGTATGCCCACCACACCTCGACTCCCCCGTCAGAGCTCATCCCCATCGTGAGCCCCGTCCCCTTTGCGAAATGGGGGCTCGACATCCTCGGACAGTTTAAACCGGGCCGAGGGCAGCGAAAGTATCTGATTGTGGCGGTGGACTACTTCACCAAATGGATCGAGGCCGAACCGTTGGCAACCATCACGTGGAAGAAGGCGAAAAGCTTCGTGTGGAATTCCGTCATCTCCAGATTTGGAGTGCCACGGGCCATCGTCACTGACAACGGGAAGCAGTTCGACTCCGCAGGGTTCAAGGATTCTTGCGAGGAGTAGGGAATCAAGCTTCTCTTCGCCTCTGTAGCGCACCCCCAGACCAACAGAATGGCGGAAGCGGCCAACAAATGCATCATAGAGCCCCTCCGAAAGAAAGTGAAAGACGCCGAAGGGAACTGGCCAGAGGAGCTCCCCGGGATACTCTGGTCATACCGGACGACCCACAAGGAGGCCACTGGCGAGACCCCGTTCATGCTCACCTACGGGGCCGAGGCGGTGGTGCCGGTTGAATTGGGCGAAGAATCTCTCCGCCTCAAATACTTCGACGAAGACAGGAATTCGCAGGGTCTGGGGCTCAGTCTGGAGCTCCTCGACGAGCGACGGGAGCAAGCACTGGCCACCATCATCCGCCAGAAGCAGAAGGTGGCCCGATACTACAATGCTCGGGTCCGAGGAAGAAGCTTCCACCTTGGAGACCTGGTCCTCCGGAAGGCGGGCTTCAACCCTGATACCGCTCGCAAAGGGAAGCTCGTGGCTAGATGGGATGGGCCCTACAAATTCGTCGAGGTCCTCGGACCCGCGGCCTACCGACTAGCCAATATGGAGGGGAGGATTCTCACTCACACCTGGAATGCGGAACATTTACGCAAGTACTTTCAATAGATGTATCGTTTACTATGAATTAAATCTATTTTAAATTCATTCCTTTCCAGATAAAGCAAAAAGATATACAGAGAGAGGCAGGAAGAGGCCGAGGGGCATTCCCCTCCCTCATTCT
Source organism: Scilla litardierei (assembly GCA_030789695.1). NCBI lineage: Eukaryota > Viridiplantae > Streptophyta > Magnoliopsida > Asparagales > Asparagaceae > Scilla > Scilla litardierei. Next base: position 11,840,987 of record CM061130.1, on the reverse strand, counting down.
TCTCCGGGGGCACCGGTGGAGCCACAGGCTGGCGGTCCACTGGGATCTTCCCCCACACTCCGTTTGACGTCAGGGTACATCCGGAGAGCCTCGAAGTTGACCCCCGAGAGCGGGAACTTCAGTTGGATCTCGGACTGACACCGGGCGAAGCCCTTCTCGAACGCCTCCGACAAGGCGGTCTCCACGAAGGAGGTGGCATACTCCGCCACGGCATCCTCAGCGATCCGGGCCGGATCCACCTCCTCAAGCCCACGCATCTGGGCCTCTAAGGTCTCGATCTGGCGTTGGTGCTCCGCCTTCTCCTTCTCAATCTCCTGGGATCTCTCGCCAAGTTGAGCCAGGAGGACCCTCGCCTGCTCCTCTGTCGCTTCCAGACGATCGGAGAGCTCCAAGGTTTCGGAGGCAACAGCGGGGACGGGGGTCTGCTCGGCTCCCCCAGACGCGTCGACACCTCTCAAGACCTCGGCAACCCGCGCCTTGGCCTCCGACTTTGCAGTCAGAGCCAAGGCCCTCTCCCGGTCCGCCTCCTCCAGGGCGGAGGACAGCTCAGTTATGCGGGACTGCAAGGACTGGACCCGCGCCTCCTCTAACTGACCTGCCTCCCCCTCCTCGCCGGGGGTCTCAGGGCCTCGCCCGGCATCGGATTTGGCTTTGGGAAGTGCCACGAATTGACGCCTCATTGAGAGACCGACCGAGGACAACTGCACCAAGGCAACGAAGGTAAGACAGCAAAAGCGGCTGGAGGAAGGGAGGACGGGCAGAGACACTCTACCTGTTGGCCAGCCTGAATCACGAAGGTGGCCAAACAGTCACCCCTGACTCCGTCCAACACAACCTGATCGGGAGGGAGACAACTGTTCTCGGCCACTCGAGCGGCGGCTCCACGGCTCGAAAACACAGACTCCTTCTCCCCCACAGGGAAGCGTGGACGAAGAAGGCCCTCCCCCGACGAGGGGAACTCGCCAGGAGCGGAGCGGAACGCGCCAATATACCGATCGTAGGCATCAGGGAGAGAGCCGTCCGGGAGAGGTGAAGGGCCGACCCACGGCCATGCAACCTCAACAGGGGCAGGTTGAGGTTGATCAGCAGTCCATAGGACATCAACCCCCTCAACCCCCTCATGGATCCTCTTAGAAGACCCCAGCAAGGGGAGAGAGGGGGACGGCGCATTCTTCCTTTTGGAGCCTCCTGTCGCGGCCACGACCCGCTGCTTCTTCCGGACCTCCAGCACATGATCCCTTCGGCGCAGATCCGGATCGGGGACCTGCACGTGAGTGCTGGCGGGAGAAGGACCGAGGGGAAATCCACCTGCACTCAAAGGAGAAATGAGAGACCAAGCAGAACCCAGGCAACCTCGAATGGCGAATACTCGGAAAAGCTTACCCAGGGGCCACACCGTCTTACGCAAGTTATGATCACTAAGAAGGACGTCAATCGAGCGCTCCCTCGCAGGAATCGCCAGCATGTCCTTTGCCATCTGCTGCTCGGCGACCGTCGGCTCACCCAGATCGAGGATGACTGCACCGGCCGCCTCCCACCGAACCGGGAAGGGTACACTCGACGGGAACGTGACAAACACGTAATCCCCCTTCCAGCATTTCAAGGAGCTCGACAACCCCAACACCAGGGTCATCTTCGGGCGGGAGCTGATATAAATCCACGCCCCGGATTGGTGGTGGCTCAGGCGGTAGAACTGGGCAAAGAGACGAAGAGAGGGCGCCACTCCCCTCAGCGTGCAGACAACAATGAACCCGACGAGGAGCCCGACGGCGTTGGGGCAGAATTGACACAGGCACACGTTGTGGGCCTGAAGGAATTCGACGACAAAAGGATGGAGCGGGAAACGAAGCCCGAAGCGGAAACACTTCTCGTATACTCCGACCTCGTTGGAGCCAGGAAGGCAGACCCGCTCGTCAGCTTCAGGGGCACGAGCCGAGTAAGGCGAAAGCAGGTAGGCGGAGCGCAGACTCCCGATGGCGGTGGCACAGATCGGCGAAGGCCACGACAAGACCTCTGTGGGCACCCCAGAAAGATCACCCCCCGTGCCAACGAATCGCCGAAGGAGGGCTACCCGCCAGAGCGGCGTCGCGCTCCGGACGACCCGAACCCGTGGCAGAGGAAGACGACATGAGGCAGAGCAGAGGAAGAATAGGGATCAGCACAAAGAAGAAGACAACGAGATGGCGGCTCACGAACCCCTCGGTTTCTCAACTTAAGACGACCCCGCGAGCGGTGGGGATAAGCTTGCCGTTACACGTGGCAGCATCAGAGGACCGACGGCGCTTCGGAGCCCGCGCCTTAAAAGTATCGAACGGGCCAACTCATGATGACGACTAATAAATGAGTCGCCATCGACTGGCGAGCCTGTCCAAGTCAGCGAAAGTCACATCGGCCGAGCCGAACCGACCGAAGCCGATCAACCCGACCGATGGGGGCAATTGTTACGCCTATTTGGCCGGGGCCCGAAAGACATGAGCCCAGGAACCCGACCGCCGGACAAAAGCCCATCTGCGCACTCCGGCCCGCTCGATAAAGCCCAATGGGAGACTCCCCCGAATGTCGATCCGACCCGGCCCCGATGACACGCTGGTCACTCGCCCACTCCTGCGATAACCGCTCCCCCGATCCCGTTACCACTGAATGGCAGTTACGGGGGGTGCTGGCATGGCGGAGGGAGCGGCGACGGGGGGGATTGAGGGGGCATGATTGAGGGCGGACGAGCGACGTGGGCCAGAGGCAATCACGCTGGGGGCTCTATAAAAGGGCTAGGAAGACGACGAAACAAAGGACCGCATCTCAGGTATCTAAAACCTAAGGTACTCCATCAACGACCTAGTTCCCCCATTTCATCTCCTTCCTCTCCCGCTCGTGCCGTGAGACGCCGTTCCGATCTCCTCACGAGTCGAACCGTCTCCGCCGGGCCTCCTCTTTCAGATCTCTGTCTGACTTAGGCATCGGAGGGGATTTGGCCGGAACCAAGGTCCGGCCCCCCTGACGAGCGTTCTCGTCTACGCAGGAGGACAGCTGATCAACGGGCCGAGGCTTCCCCTCGCCCCTCGCCGACCACACACCCAGCTAGACGAGTGAGGCTTCCCCTCACCGTCCGACCGCCGAGGCCGAGCACATCCTACCGAGGCCGAGCGTCTCAACCAGGGCCGAGGCTTCCCCTCGCCCTTCGCCAACCACACATCTAGCCGGACGACTAAGGCTACCCCTCGTCGTCCTACCTCCGAGTCCGTGCGCAACCGTCCGAGGCCGAGCGTCTCAACCAGGGCCGAGGCTCCCCCTCGCCCCATCTGCACCGACTCGAAGCCCCCGAGGGACCCAAGCGGGCCCCTTGACCACGTTGACCGGGTTGTCCACGGTCAACGCTTTGTAGTGAGAAAACACTCTGAAACACACCTCATACATCCAGGAAAACCCCCTCACACTCCACATCAATATTGATGCTCTCTCCATCTTCAAGTTCCAGAGCAATTTTTGATAATGAAAAGTTCATTGTCTAGACTTTTATGAAACATGTAGTGAATGAAAGCTGCTCCCATGAGGCTTTTGCATATCTGGTATAAAGATGGACATCAACAAAGCTAGCTGCTTGCTAAGAATATCTGCATAACACAACTTATATTTAAGATAGCAAATGTTACCAATGAACGCTATTCAGTGACCATTTCCACAACACAGTTAGCCACCCATCAAAAACTACGGACACATGTACAACCCAATTGTATTCGCTTGTCTTTGAATTTGAAAAAGAAATATCCATTTTTGCCCAAGTGAATTTCCAATAAGCAGGTAGCCTTCCACAACATTACTACACATGCCTTTAAATGTGTGCAAAAGGCTTTGGATTCCATGTTGATGTAGCAAGTAAAGTTATTCAACCATCATTGGACATTTACATCCACCACGTCCTTTAAGATTTTTGCATAAAGGCCATTAAAATACCTTCGTTCTGGATGTATAAACTTTAGATGGTAATTGTTTCAGAGTTTTTTCTCACTACAAAGCGTTGACCGTGGACAACCCGGTCAACGTGGTCAAGGGGCCCGCTTGGGTCCCTCGGGGCTTCGAGTCGGTGCAGATGGGGCGAGGGGGAGCCTCGGCCCTGGTTGAGACGCTCGGCCTCGGACGGTTGCGCACGGACTCGGAGGTAGGACGACGAGGGGTAGCCTCAGTCGTCCGGCTAGATGCGTGGTCGGCGAAGGGCGAGGGGAAGCCTCGGCCCTGGTTGAGACACTCGGCCTCGGTAGGATGTGCTCGGCCTCGGCGGTCGGACGGTGAGGGGAAGCCTCACTCGTCCAGCTGGGTGTGTGGTCGGCGAGGGGCGAGGGGAAGCCTCGGCCCGTTGATTAGCTGTCCTCCTGCGTAGACGAGAACGCTCGTCAGGGGGCCGGACCTTGGTTCCGGCCAAATCCCCTCCGATGCCTAAGTCAGACAGAGATCTGAAAGAGGAGGCCCGGCGGAGACGGTTCGACTCGTGAGGAGATCGGAACGGCGTCTCACGGCACGAGCGGGGGAGGAAGGAGATGAAATGGGGGAACTAGGTCGTTGATGGAGTACCTTAGGTTTTAGATACCTGAGATGCGGTCCCTTGCTTCGTCGTCTTCCTAGCCCTTTTATAGAGCTTCCAGCGTGATTGCCTCTGGCCCACTTCCCTCGCCCGCCCTCAATCGTGCCCCCTCAATCCGCCCCCCGTCGCCGCCCCCTGCGTCATGCCCGCACCTCCCCATTACTGCCCTTTAGTGGTCGCGGAACCGGGGGAGCGGTTATCGCAGGAGTGGGCGAGTGACCAGCGGGTTACCGGGGCCGGGTCGGATCGATAGTCGGGGGAGTCCCTTATAGGGCCTCTTTGAACGGGCCTGTATACGCAGATGGGCTCTCGACCAGCAGCCGGGCTCCTGGGCTCGTGTCTTTTGGGTATCGGTCAAATAGGCGTAACAATTGCCCCCATCGGTCGGGTTGATCGGTTTCGGCCGGTTCGGCTCGGCCGATGTGACCTCTGCCGATTTTGACAAGCTCGCCAGTCGATGCCGACTCATTTATTAGTCGTCATCATGAGTGGGCCCGTTCGATATTTTTAAGGCACGGGCTCCGAAGCGCCGTCGGTCCTCTGATGCCGCCACGTGTAGCTGCAAGCTTATCCCCACCGTTTGCGGGGTCGTCTTCAGTTGAGATGCTGTGGGATTCGTGAGCCGCCACTGGTGGGGACGATCGGCCTCGGCTAGATCAGCACAACCGTTGTGCCTCCTGGGGTTCCGAATGGCGCTTCAGTCGAGGCGTGGTCATAAATGTAGGTCATGATGAGGCGGATCGATTGGACTTCCCTTGGCGCCAATTTCGAAACGCCGCCGGTTCTTCGAGTCCTGCCACGCGTTTTTGTCAGGCGCTTCGAATTCGTCCCTGCGTCCGGTATATAAGATCCTCAGCCGCGTTGATCCCCACTTCTCTCTTGCTCTTCCCATTGTTCTAGGCTTTCCACAACTCGGAGTTTCCCGTCACCTTCGCTTCCTTGTCTTCTCCAAACTAGTCAAAAAGGTAATTCCTTTCTTGCTTTCGTCTTATGGCTGCTCTTAGGATAGGCGGTTCTGGTCAAGGGGCGAGGGGTCCTCTGGAGTCCAAGCTGGGCGAGCCCCGGCTGGTGGGATCAGGTTCCCCTGCCGGGAGTCGTTCCCTCCAAGATAAGGGGAAGGAGAAGATTTTCCCAGACTACGGCCGTGATGACGTGGCGTCGGCTGCCGTGCGGCTTAATGTGCCCCCGGTTGTCCTCCGTACGCCGTCGGGGACCCCTCCTTCGGTAGCCACGGAGATTCGGGAAAGGTATCTCTGCTTCCCGTACGATGTCCGAGTTCCATTCGTCGACGAGCGGATTTGCCTTCCGAGGATCAATGAGGTCGGCGCCTACGTCGAGATGTTCCGCCTGGGTCTTCGCTTCCCGCTCCATCCCTTCTTCATCCAGGTCATGGAACATCTCACGGTATCCCTTTGCCAGTTCACCCCTTGTTCGATCGCGGTACTGACGGGCTTCGTAACGCTCTGCTGTACCCGCGGTTTGGAGCCGTCTCTCCCCCTTCTCTTCCACTTTTACCAGGTCCATACGGTCGGGCCGGGGTCATGACTGCAACTCCGAGCCCGTTCGAGGAGGGAATGCCTGATCGGGTTACCCCGCTGGTCGGGGGATTGGAGCTCGGATTATGTCTTTATGGTCTTCTTGGGTGATGCCCAGATTTTGACAAGTTGGGGCGCGTCTGTCCAGCCTCGCCCATCGCTAGCCCTTTCTGACGTCGATCAGGCAGCCGCCGCGCTGCTGTCGGATCTTCCTTTGGAATCGAAGTCCATCTGGTCTTTGTTGGACAACCTACTCTTGAAGGCCGTCTTGTGGTCTCCGGGTAGGTCGCTTTTTCATCCTCGAATCGCCCTGTGACTCATCCTGATTTCGGTTTCCTTTGCAGGGATGGCAGGCCGCGAGTTCGTTCGTGACGTCGATGAGCTGATCCGTCGTGGAGCCGCTCGGAGCCGAGGCCGTACCTCCGGAAGGGCGCCTCGACGGACCGTTGAGGAGGAGGTGCGCCGAGCCGAGCCTTCCGTGGGCAAGGTAGCGGCCGTGCCTCCCGCCTCTTCTTCTGGCGATCTCCTCCCCGGGGGCGTCGTAAGGGCCGGACCCGCCCCATCAGCCCGAGAGGCAGGGGGTAATGACGGGTCCGGTGCGGTTCCTCCTGCCCCTGGAGCGTCCCCTCCCATCCTCGAGAGTGGAGACGGGGCAAGGCGGAAGCGCTCCCCTTCGTCGCTCGTGGAGCCTCACGGAGGGAAGAAGAGGAAGGAGGATGCGGAGCCCTCTAGCCCGGCCTGTTCTGTGCCTCTTGCAGCTACCACCGGGGATCTTCAGGTGGCTCTGACAACCACCCCCGTCGCAACGTCCCCGCTTCCGTCTCCGGGAATCGGAGCTCTATTGGCGGACCATATGGCTTCCCTCGATGTCGCCCCCGGGAGTTCGGTGTTCATCGACCGAGCCCTGGCCCAGCAGGTGGCCGAGAGCTCCGTCTTCCCCCGGGACCGTAGCACCCTCGAGAAGATTCCTGCCGACAAGGTGTCGGACTCTTTGGTTTGGACCCTTCAACAGGTTCGGCCATCTTGCAGTCCTTTCTTTTCCTTCACTCTCTTCTTAGCTCATGTCCCGTCTTCCAGGGTTCAACGCTCGCCGTGGAGTTGCAGCGGCGAACCATCCACTTGAGGAAGCTGGAGGAGTCCTCCATGAGGGCCCAAGAGCGAGCCGGGGCGGCGGAGGTAGCGATGGTGGAGGCCCGGATGGAGTCCCGGCATCTCCAGCTCCGCGTGACCGAGCTGGAGGGACGAGTGGGTGATCTCCAGGGAAAGTTGGAGGACGCCCTGCAGTCGGCGGAGGAAGCGGCGGAGTCGTTCCGCCTGGAGAGGGAGGAGCTTCAGAGGGAGTTGTCTGATCGGCGCCAGGTAACGCGGCTCGCGGAGGAGGTGGAGAGGGGCGTCGTCGGGACCCTGGGGAAGAGAATCTTTGAGGTTCTCAGGGAGGCCTTCGGTACGTACGAAGACCTCATCGCCCCTCGGATCGTCGATGTCGTCCAGTCTTCCTTCCGGAAATGTGCGGAGCGCGTTCGGCAAGCCCCTCCGCCAGTCGATCCTCCTCGCTCCGAGCAGGGCGAAGCGCCCGAGGATGTGTCCTCTCGAGCCCGGGCACCCTAAGTCGTCCCCTCTGGCCTTATCCTCCAATTTTTTAGCATCCGCTTCGCTTTGGGCCAGTCTACTTGAAATGGGTTCCTGCCTCTGCCATCTCCTCCGGCTTTGCTATCGACTCCCCGCTTCAGAGCCAACAATTGCTGGTTGCATGGATGTTCGCTGAGGCCAACAACTATGGGTCCTTGGCCAACCAATTTCGCTCTGTCGGTGTCGCCCTAGTTTCTGTTGGTGATGAACTTTGTTGTCCGCCGAGGGTGGATTATTTGTCGATAGGTTCCCTCAGTCTTTGATTCCCTGTAAATAAGACACAATTTTGTATCTTGGATAACTATTATAAACGAAATTGACTTACTCGGATTTCTCGCATATTAAGCTTTGCTGTCTCGTCCTCGGTCTAGGACTGGGGGAATTGCCTTTAACTTCACGAGCGATGGAGCCGGTCGGCGAGGGCAAAGATCCTCGGCTTAGGACCGGTCGGCGTCCGCACTGGCTGGGGGAGTTGCCCCCAAATGAGCGCAAGGGTCGGTCGGCGAGGGGAAAACTCCTCGACTTAGGACCGATCGGCGTCCGCGCTGGGCGGGGGGATTGCCCCCGGACTTACGTGCACAGGAACTGGTCGGTGAGGGCCAGGCTCCTCGGCTTAGGACCGGTCGGCGTCCACACTGGCTGGGGGAGTTGCCCCCAAATGAGCGCAAGAGTCGGTCGGCGAGGGAAAAACTCCTCGACTTAGGACCAATCGGCGTCCGCGCTGGCCGGGGGGATTGCCCCCGGACTTACGTGCGCAGGAATTGGTCGGCGAGGGTAAGGTTCCTCGGCTTAGGACCGGTCGGCGTCTGCGCCGGCTGGGGGAATTGCCCCCAGACTTATGAGCGCCTCCCTTCCAGTAAGGCAGCGGTCTTCATTCTTTCGCGCCCTTAGTAAGATGTTGATTCCATCGAGGATTCAAGAAAAGACAAAAGGGAACGCGATTGTACTCTTAAGTGTCCTTTCGGACTAGTACATTTGGAGGAAAAGGAAAAAAGGAAATGATGCAGACAGAGGGGTGTAAACCTAGATAACTCCCTCCTACTAGGCTGCAACCGGGGGGAGAGACCTCGCCCGCTCACTCTATGATGCGAAGGGGTCCTTGGACGGTGTTGATTTTCTTCCCCTTGTCTGGCTGCGTGGAGGTCCCTTCTCCATGGGCCGGCTCGTCGGCTAGGCTCCTGGCGTGCCCCCAGCTCATCAGCTTCTCAATGTCCTTCTTCAAATGCCAGCAGTCTTCAGTGTCATGGCCATCGTCCTTGTGGTACTTGCAGTACTTCTCCCTGTTCTTCCCACCTCTTTTCGCCTTCGGTGGGGGGCGATCAGCTCCCTCTTCCTTCTGTACTTGGGCGAGGACGGCGTCTGGGGTGGTGTCCCTCGCGCCTTCTCCCCGCTGTCTGTTTCTCGGCCTCTTCTCGGTCCGGTACCCTTCGGGGCTGCTTCGTCCGCCGTCGCCGCGCTTGCTCCCTCGAGTGGCCTTTCCTGCGTCAGTGGCCAAGGCCTCCTCGGTCAACATGAAGCGCTCGGCCCCTCGCCATGATCCCAGGGAGGTCCTTCGGGGGATCGTTGTGCAGAGACTTCTTGAGGCCTCTATGGCGCATGCCTTTCTTAAGGGCCGTTTGGACCACAAGGTCAGGAGGGCTGTTCACGTTCAGCCTCTCCGCGTTGAAGTGGCGCATGAACTGTCGGAGTGGCTCGGCTGGGCCCTGCACTATGTTGAACAGATGTTCAGCATCAGGCTTTATCTGCCTCCCTGCCATGAACTGCTTACAGAACAGCTGGGTGATTTCCTCGAAGCTGTCGATGGAGCGGCTGGGTAAGCTGCGGTACCAGGTCCTCGCCGCTCCCCTGAGAGTCGAATAGAAGCCCCGGCAAAGCAAGTCGTCATCGGCTCCTTGGAAGGACATGTCCCCCTCGTAGTCCATCACGTGGTTCCCCGGGTCTCCTATCCCGTCATACTTCCCCAGTGCCGGGATCCTGAATCGAGAGGGGACCCGTGCGTCGGTTATTCTCCGCGATAGGGGGCACCGGTCTCCGTGGATGCCCCCGGGAATTCGACAGTCGCCTGCCACCGGTTCGCTCGGTGGTGGAGGGAGCACAGGCGCCGGTGGGGCTGGCTCTGCGACCCTCGCCACACTGGGGGCCGGGCTGATCCGGCGCTCCTGGCTCCTCCGGCGGGAGCTCCCGCTCCGCCGTGATAGGTCTCTCGAGTGGCGTCGATCGCTTCTCCTGCAGTGGGATGACCGCGGTCAACGAGACGACGCGGTCACCGATTCATCCTCAGTGTCTTCGGTTTCTCTCCGGCTCCTTTCACGATAGGGGGAGGAGGCGCGTGATCTCGCCTGACGGGAGCCGGACAGTGTGAACCGACGATCCGCGTTCGGTTTTTGGGTCCCGTGGTCGTCGACCACAGCGGACCGTAAGTGCGGGGGACCCCCCGCCCAACGGTGGCCCTCGCCCGACGCTCCCCCGTTGGATGGCGTTGGGCCGACGAGCTACTGTACCGTCGCGACCAACGTCTGGAGGCTCGCGTTGGTCTCCTGGGCCAGGGCTCGGAGCTGCCCCTGTGTGGCCAGTTCCAACCCGCCGGTCTCTTCGGTTAAGGGGGCGGGGCGATCGTTGTCGGGCGTATCTTCGGGGTGGCCGTTGGATGCACCATTCCCCTCCTCCGGGATGGGGGGCATGCGCTTCCTACCATTGCTGGCTCGTGTCATTGCTGGTGTGGTTTGCTTCTTCGTGGGACTGTTCGTTCCCACAGACGGCGCCAGATGTTTCAGAGTGTTTTCTCACTACAAAGCGTTGACCGTGGACAACCCGGTCAACGTGGTCAAGGGGCCCGCTTGGGTCCCTCGGGGGCTTCGAGTCGGTGCAGATGGGGCGAGGGGGAGCCTCGGCCCTGGTTGAGACGCTCGGCCTTGGACGGTTGCGCACGGACTCGGCGGTAGGACGACGAGGGGTAGCCTCAGTCGTCCGGCTAGATGCGTGGTCGGCGAAGGGCGAGGGGAAGCCTCGGCCCTGGTTGAGACGCTCGGCCTCGGTAGGATGTGCTCGGCCTCGGCGGTCGGACGGTGAGGGGAAGCCTCACTCGTCCAGCTGGGTGTGTGGTCGGCGAGGGGCGAGGGGAAGCCTCGGCCCGTTGATCAGCTGTCCTCCTGCGTAGAAGAGAACGCTCATCAGGGGGCCGGACCTTGGTTCCGGCCAAATCCCCTCCGATGCCTAAGTCAGACAGAGATCTGAAAGAGGAGGCCCGGCGGAGACGGTTCGACTCGTGAGGAGATCAGAACGGCGTCTCACGGCACGAGCGGGGGAGGAAGGAGATGAAATGGGGGAACTAGGTCGTTGATGGAGTACCTTAGGTTTTAGATACCTGAGATGCGGTCCCTTGCTTCGTCGTCTTCCTAGCCCTTTTATAGAGCTCCTAGCGTGATTGCCTCTGGCCCACTTCCCTCGCCCGCCCTCAATCGTGCCCCCTCAATCTGCCCCCCGTCGCCGCCCCCTGCGCCATGCCCGCACCTCCCCATTACCGCCCTTTAGTGGTCGCGGAACCGGGGGAGCGGTTATCGCAGGAGTGGGCGAGTGACCAGCGGGTTACCGGGGCCGGGTTGGATCGATAGTCGGGGGAGTCCCTTATAGGGCCTCTTTGAACGGGCCTGTATACGCAGATGGGCTCTCGGCCAGCAGCCGGGCTCCTGGGCTCGTGTCTTTTGGGTCTCGGTCAAATAGGCGTAACAGTAATCAATTTCAAACTTCCTCACATAAATTTCTTCCTGGGAGGTGAGGAACTTAGGAAGGTTTTTGAGCTCCATTTTCCCTTCTTGATTGTAGGTTTAGTATTATGGCTCCCCTTGGTCCTTCTCAAAATTGCACAGAGACCCTTTTAGACCATTCTACGCACTCCAATAAGATGGTAACCTTGTTCTGCTGCTGCCTCTACCTTGAGACAAAACATCAACATCTTGCATCCTTTGAAAAAGATCATAAGCCCCTTTAGGGGTTGTAGGATGATTCCCACTGGCCAAAAATGTTGCCACCCACTCAATGGATGTGTCATGCATTGAGATGATCTTTAGCTTGTCTTTGCCTCTACTACCATATCTTGGGCCATCTTGTTTGATAATCACTTATGGATGGTCAGTTAATCTATTTTTCTTGTCGATCTTGATCTTTGCTAGGTATCACTATTATCAGATCACCAGAGATTAGATCTAGGGAAAAGATCTAACTTGTCACCTAGCTAACTTTTTGAATGTTGAGTGCTTCCCATAAGATCCTGTTATAATAGAGATCTCACCTCTATTGTTGCATAACAACAGCAAGGATCTATTAGATAATGATGTCTCACTCAAATTGTAGCCATATATATATATATATATATATATATATATATATATATATATATATATATATATATATATATATATATATATATATATATATATATATATATATATATATATATATATATATATGACTTGATGATATGTTGAGATGTTAAGCAAAGATTTTTATCATGAGCTAACTCAATCAGCAACACCAAACAATCAGTACCATTTATCTTGAAGAACATATCAATATATATACACCCCCACCCCCCACTCCCCACCCCTAAAATAGACATTTTAAACCCTAACAAGTAACAACCTACAGATCAATCCATTCCAACTTAGTCACATTTATAGGAAGCTCATAAGATGTCCATCTTGAGAACACTTGATGCATGTGAAGAAAGCTTAGAGTCATAAAAAATTAAATACATAAAGACCTCTTTATGGCTAGATTAAGATGAATGGTTCAAATTATTAATTTAAAAAAAATACAATAGGCTATCTCATGATATAATTTTAGCTCATCATATCACCATCCCAATTTATCATTTTATGCATGCATGCATATATGTAATCCATTAAGTTGGATGTGATCTAACCAGTATAAATTATTAGAAAATAAAAATTCAAATGATTTGGGTATGTTTAACCTATATATCAAACAACAACACTTTCAAAGTTTAAGAACTTTATTAAATTGACTTGTCAATTTCACTTGCTATATGGAAAAAACATACTGACGTGTAGATGGTTGTAAAATGTTAGGTTACATCCAATGGAATTAATTTTGATTTGGATTGACAATTTTTTAATTAGAGCATCAAGTGTTTGTTTAAAAAAATAAACAAAAATTACAAGCTCTAATTGTATACATATACGTATATGTACCACAAGTGTGAGTTCGAAAATCAGTCTTACCACCGGAGCCAATCTATCTGGAAATATGTAGTTCCATATCCACACAAGCAAATCTCCAATCTATAAATTTATACTATTAGGATTTCTTATCAAATTAGAACAGAAGGAAGCATTGAATTTTAACAATTTTATAATCCAAGCATAAATACCAAACAAATTAAAGAATCCATAATTAAATAATGAAGAATAAAGATTATGTTGGTTATTGCATTACCCCAATGTTAATTATGATGATAAGAAAACAATTTCTGTTGGTAATAAGTTTGTTACGAAGATTTGTGAGTGTAAAAAATCAAGTCAACGAAGTCATGGAATTTATTCAAGCTTGCTAGGATTGATGATTTGGAAACTCAAATAGAAGATCAAAGCTCAAGTCAAGAACTCATGAAGGTGCAAGAATTCAAGACAAGTTGGTCAAGCTAAAAGAAGACGCCAAGACTCCAAAATAAAGTGTGAGTAGTGTGTCAATTTTTGTACACGTGTGTTAGAATGTTAAGTTTATTAGTTGAAGCTTGCACAAACACTTAGATAATATTTTAAACTACCAAAAATAATTTTGAAAACATTTTGAAAAGAATTAGGTTGATTTTAGTGCTCGTTTAAGATATTTTTTCATATATCCGAAAAGGAGTCGACTACCATTTGTATAAGAGTCGACTACTTCCTAATTCCTATTGGAAAATATTAAGTATGCTCTGTCCTCAAAAGGAGTCAACTACAGTAGACTTGGAAGTCGACTACAGTTGTTTGGGTGAGTTGACTACGAATTGTATAGGAGTCGACTACTTCTGCCCAATGGGCCAACTCGACACAGTTCCGTAATTTACAGAGAGTTGTCGATTTTTCCATTGGAGGTGTATTTTAAAGAACTATTTTCAATAATTTTTACTCCATATTTATGCTAAGATTACTGAGGGCTTTGTAAGAAATTTTTTTGAGCAAATAATCTAAGTTTTCAAGCTTTTCTAAGCTCACTCAAAAGATTTTCAAGGCAATAGTTTTCATTCCTTTAAATAGCTTTTAAGCCATTATTTTGCCTTGCTATTTGCGATTCTCTCAATCTTAATCTTGACTCATTTAAGAACACAAATTAGAGTTTTTTTGATCTCTTTGTTTTAGCCTTTATTTATTTGAGATCAAAGAAAATTTTCCATAGCCACTTTTACATACTCTCAAGAGCTTCAACTCATTGGCTGTAGGAAGGTTGCGATTCTTTTTCTTCATCAAGAGAAAGATTTGTAAATTCACATAAGGGTGTGGTGACATTCGGTTCAATTGTATTTGTGATTTGGAAAGCCTCTTGCACGAGGTCTTCACGTGGTGAGGTTTGTTGTTTGGTTGTAGAAAACCACATATTGGAACAGTGGCACTTGTAATTGGTTAGAAGCCCTCAATTGTTGAGACAAGTTTGTGGATTCAAGCCCAACGGAGTTTAGGGACTAGACATAGCCCAGTGAGGATGAACTAGGATAAACTGCCTTTGTTTGCAGTGTAATCATTGTCTCTCTTCTCTTATTTTTTTCTTGCACTTGTGTTTTATTTTTGAAGTGCATTGCAAGTAGTTAGTATTTTTGATTAAGTACATAAAGATGCAACACTCTTAGGAGACTTATGCATATCTAGAGTGAATAAGTTTTTAATTAAGCATTATATTTGAAAAACACGAATCACCCCTTCTAATGTTTAGATGCCATCTACATGATCCACAGCATATTATATCTTTGCGTGGATATTCTTACGTGATATCTGATCTTCCAGAATTTAAAAATATCTGATCTTCGAAAAAATTCTGGTGAAGATCTCTTATCTCCTCACCGATAAGACGTGACATTAGTTTTACATTGATGAAGAAACTCCTCACACTCCAAGAACCATCCAAGAGCTCGAACTGGTCGCAAGCATTACTAGAACTTGGGAGAAAGAGAAGGAAAAACTGTTCTTCTGGATAAAAAAAGTTTAACCTCAAAATTTGATGATATTTTTCTCTCTTGATTTTTCTTAGTGTTGGATACATTTGGGAGGAGGATGGACCCCTTTAAATAGCGCTAGGATCAAATGATATCTTTCATCATTAGGAGTTCTAGTTAGCTTTATCCAATTACATATGAGATTAAAGAATGATAACTAAGAAATCCTATAATACTTGGGAGTTCTAGTTAGCATCAAACTGATATGATTAGGGCTTTTCGTGGGGATCAAAGGTGGGATTTTTGTGGCTTTGGACTTCCTAATCTAGGGTTTAACAACGAAGAACTGATCTGCAATTATATAATAAATCCTAGAATAATAGATCTAAACTAGAGAACAACTAATTAGCAAAAGAATTAAACTAGGGTTCTAATGTAAAGTAAATACCTCATCAATTCTTCGATGAAAACCGTAGCTAGGGCCGGCCGGCCCCTTATTAGGGGAGGGGTTATCAAATGTCTAATTACTCTTTAACCCTCCCCTTCAATCGCGGAATTACAAGTTTGGGACCGGGTCCGTGGTGGACCCAAGTCGCGTCCTCCGATGATAGACCCGTACCGGAGCCCCCTCTATGCCCGCACGAGCCGGCCCCTCTATTGGCCGAGCCGCATCATTACTCCCCCCAAAAGTGCCACCTTGTCCTCAAGGTGGAAGTCCGGAAATTGGTTGCGGATCACTGTAGCGGACTCCCATGTAGCATCGTGGTCTAAAAGGCCCCCCCAACGAATCCACACCTCCTGGGTCCCGTTTGTGGCCTGCCGGATCCCTGTCAACTCCTGAGGATCCAGAAGCACCTCCATGTCATCTGTCAGAGTGGGTGGCATGGTTGGTGATAGTGTGTGATTCCCGATGGCCCTCCTCAACTGCGATACGTGAAACACCGGGTGAATGGTGAAAGTAGCCGGCAACTGCAGACGATAAGCCACCTTCCCGATCTGAGCTGTCACCTCGAAAGGTCCATAGTAGCGAGCTGCTAGCTTCTCATTGCTCCGTCGGGCCAAGGTCTTCTGTCTGTAAGGTCGGAGCTTCAGGTACACCCGGTCTCCCACTGCAAACTACTCATCTCTACGGTGTGCATCAGCATTGGTCTTCATAATCTGCTGGGACCTCAACAGGTGTTTCTTCAACTCCTCAAGATATTTGTCCCTCCCAGTCAAATGCTCCACTACCTGTGAAACCGGAGTGACCCCTCGGCTGTAGTGGATCAACTATGGTGGGTCCCGACCGTATAAGATCTGAAAGAGGGTGCTCTATGCTGCCGAATGGTACGAGGTGTTGTACCAATATTCTGCCCATGCCAGCCATCTGGCCCACTGCCTCGGTGCATCTGACGCAAAACATCTCAGGCAGGTTTCCACACTCCTATTCACCACTTCTGGCTGACCATCCGTCTGGGGGTGATAGGCACTGCTCCTTCGCAGCCTGGTCCCCTGCACCTTGAATAACTCCTTCCAGAAACTGCTAATGAATACCTTGTCGCGGCCCGACGATATGGAGGCGGGAAACCCGTGCAAGCGAACCACCTCCTTCATAAAAGCTGCTGACACTGTAACTGCAGTGTAAGGGTGTCTGAGGGGTATGAAATGAGCATATTTGCTGAGCCGATCGACCACCACTAGAATGGAACTGTATCCCTCTGATCGCGGTAACCCCTCGATGAAATCCATGCTGATCTCCTCCCAGACCCTCTCTGGTAAGGCCAACGGCTGTAGGAGTCCTGCTGGTGCCATTGCCATATACTTGTGACGTTGGCACACGTCACACTCTGCTATCTGCTGGGCAATGTCTTTCTTCATCCCGGGCCAGTATAGCTCTCTCGCCATCCTCCTGTAAGTCTGCTGTATCCCGGAGTGCCCGCCGATGGCACTGCCGTGGAACTCCTGAAAAAGCATCGGAATATGGGCGGAGCCCCTGGAAATCACCAACCTGCCGTGGTATAGGAGCCTCTGTCCGTCCATGCTGTATCCTTGAAAGTCCGCAGAGCCTTGCTGCAGTGCCTCACGTATCCTCTCCATGTCCTCATCAGCCTCAATCTCCCTGCTCAAAGGCTCCCAGTCCAGAAGGACCGGTGCTGAAATGGCCGCCACCTCTGCATGCTCCTCGCGACGGGACAAAGCGTCTGTCGCCTTGTTCTCCAGGCCTGGCCGGTACTGTATCTCGAATGTGAAATGGACCAACTTGGAGATCCACTTCTGATGCTCCTCGGTGACCATGCGCTGCTCCAATAAATATTTCAAGCTCCGCTGGTCGGTCCTCACTATGAACTTCCTACCCAACAAGTATGGCCACCACGTCTGAATGGACAGGACAATCGCCATCAGCTGCCGCTCATATACTGACTTCAGTCTCGCTCGAGCTGACAGAATCTGGCTGAAGAAAGCAATAGGCCTCTGGTCCTGCATCAACACTGCGCCCAACCCATATCCTGACGTGTCGGTGTCTATCACAAATGGTCTGCTGAAATCAGGAAGTGCTAAGACAAGCACCGTCGTCATCACCTGCTTTAAGGCCTCGAAGGCCTTGGTCGCCTCCTTGCCCCAGTGAAAGCTGTCCTTCTTGAGTTGCTCGGTAAGTGGCCAAGCAATCATACTGTATCCCTGAACAAACTTCATGTAATACCCTGTCAAGCCCAAGAAGCCCCGCAACCCCCGTAAAGTGGTAGGTACCCGGCCAGTCCAACATGGCTGCAATCTTGGCCCTATCAGCTGCCACCCCCCCTCCGCAGACACTACGTGTCCCAAGTACTCCACCTGCTGATCACTCCTCATTTTACACCTTTTTTCCGTGTATTCGCATGCCATTTAGATCGCCCAAATCATGTTTTTCACGATATATCGACGATATTGCGATGCTTTTCACGATTTGTTGTTTTTGTCGCATTTCAGGTGATTTGGCGCGATTTGGAGTGATCTCGAGACGCGCTTACTCTAGACGGCCACCGACGACCTCCCCGAGGGATATTTTGCTGTTGGAGAGGAGCGGAAGAAGAATGGACGTCGCAGGAGCGACGAGGAGGCCAAAACAATCAGATTGGGCATCTTTTGTGTCCCACTCGGCCGAGTGGAGGAGCCACTCGGCCGACCAGCGAGACACTGCTCGGCCGACCCATTCAGACACGATTTCCATGTGTACTCGGCCGAGCGTCGGAGTCCACATCGGCCGAGTGACGATACCACGTCCGCCCGAGTGGCGCCCAGACGAAGCCCCTCCAAAATATCGAAGTTTTTGTTTTTCGGCCACCTGAGCTTCAGAAGACCCACTCGGCCGAGTGGCAAACCACGTCCGCCCGAGTGCAGTGAAGCCATCGGCCGAGTGACGACAACTCACTCGGCCGAGCCGCCTCCGAACTGAAGACCCCTGAAAGCCCCGACTTACTGGAAAATTACAGGGTTTTCACTCGGCCGAGCGACTTTTGTCACTCGGCCGAGTGCGATGCGCTGCCTGTAGCGAAATTTGCGGAAAACAGGCTGTGCAGGGGCGTTTTGGTCAGGATTTTTGGACGATTTTTGGGGCTATTTAAGCCCTGTTTTTACCCTAGTTTTGAGAGCCATCTCTTAGATTTTTTGCAGCTTTTTGAGATTACTTTTTAGCTTTATTATTTGTGATTGGAGAAGAGGAAAAACTTGGATTTTTGTTGGATTAATTGAAGAACTACATTGGTTTGCATATCTCTTCCCCAAAAAACTCTATTTTTATTGTTTATATCATTGTCAAGGTTGTAAAAAACGCTAGGCGCTAGGTGTTCGGATTGCTAGCGCCTAGCGCCCAGAGCATTAATCGGGGATTAATCGGGGATTAATCGGCCTAGGCGGATTTGCAGTTTTTAATTATTTTAATTATTTTAATATAATATATTTATGTTTATATATAAATATATATATATTATTTAAAATACATCAAATATTTAATAAATACTAAATCAAATCCAGTTTACCTACTTTAGAGTATTTGTGTGCAACAAAATAAAATTTAAAAGATACTCTTGTGCAATTAAGCCATTTACCAAAAACGCCCAGAAACGCCCAGAAACCGCCTAGGAACCGCCCAGGAACCGCCTAGGAACCGCCCAGAGCGCCCAGACACCGCCCAGAACGCTTAGGCGGCCGATTAATCCCAAAACCGCCCAGATTGACCGCCCAGGCCATAATCGGGGCGTTTACTGGCCGCCTAGCGCCTAGGCGCCGCCTAGGCGGCCGCCCAGGCCGATTTTTAGAACACTGATCATTGTTGTGATGAATTCCATTGCCTATTTCATTGATTATTTTTGTGTTATTGCTATGATTTGTGAGTAGTCTCCACGTCTTGGGGCGTGGGGATGAACCCTACAAGCCCAATTTTGTATTTGTGATAAATTGGTAGAAATTGTGCTAGAATCAATTATTAGGGATTAGATTGGGATCGAATTACTACAGATAGCTAGGTATTCATATCAATTGGGATTTGCAAGAGATTGGATCCCAATTTGACAGGAAGCCCTAGAAATCCGAATTGGGTTGGAGTCGGATTTTCGAAGTATCGGTTTGCAAGAGATTAGACCGATACTAGGATCTCCGGTTGCAATTCCGTGCCGATACCCGTTTGCAAGAGATTGGACGGGTAGGAACTATCCTAATTTAGATTGTGGACCGAGTTTGTAAGAGATTGGGCTCGGTGCGCAATTGGACGATGACGTTGATCCTAATGCTAGCTTTCCTAGGCTAGGGTTTGCAAGAGATTGGACCCGACCCTAGGACAGCTATAGACCGGCAACAGCGCGAGAGCGTGAGCTTGGTTCCACATTTAGTTGCAACTAGTTCATCCAAATTCTCATTCTAGCAATTTTGATACCGACGAACCACATTTATGAAATACGGTGAGTAGCGGGGATTCCCCATTCCCTAGACGTTCTTTATTTGATTTGATACTTCGCACATTTGTCTGACGATTGTGACAGGATCGCCCCAGGCAATTCTCTCTATTCTTAAATAGCCAGGTTGATTAGGAGCAAGCACGGTCATTCGTCCTCCCTGTGTTCGATACCCGCTCGCCGCTATACCGTGCGCTTGCGGTAAAACTACAACCGTTCTTTGGGTGTACGTCCCGGAGCGATCAAGTTTTTGGCGCCGTTGCCGGGGAGGCGATTGCGTTTGATTCTTTTTCACCCTAGCTACTTCTTTCTTTTATTTTTTATTTTTTTATTGTTACCATTATTATTTCCTTTACTATTCTTACCTAACCCTTCCACGGTACTAATCATCTCTTTGAAACTCTGTTTCCCCTGTGCATGAACACGAGATCTACTGCAGACCCAGAAGACTTATTATTTGATCCCGAGATCGAACGTACCGCGCGGAGACTTAGAGCGGAAAAGAGACAAGATCCGGAAGGGAGGTATATGACCAACCCGGAAACTCCTGAAGAATTGGCGGCAAGGATGGCGAGGATAATTTCTATTCGCGATAGGCTTCGGCCTAAGACTTCTTCTACCACCTCATCCATTGCCATGCCGGGGTTGGCGGCTGACAAGAACTTCGAGCTAAAGACTGGATTGGTGGTTTTGATGCAACAAGACCCATTTCATGGGAACGCACATGAGAACCCCCACTACCACATCCAACTATTCTTGTCGAAGTGCGCCACATTCCAGATGCCGGGGGTCTCCAACGATGCTATCAGATTGCGTCTCTTCCCCTTCACGCTTAAGGACAAAGCACTCTATTGGTTGAGGACGCAGGCTGACGGAGTCTTCACCACTTGGGACGAGTTGGCGAGTGCATTTATTGATAAATTCTATCCGCCATCCAAGACGGTGAAGATCCGGAGCGCTCTCATGTACTTCAAGCAAGGACCACAGGAGACGCTCTATGAAGCATGGGAGCGTTTTAAGGATTTGCAGCATCAATGCCCGCACCACAGTATAGAGGATTGGGAGCTAGTTCATAGCTTCTACAACGGTCTCCAACCGGGGACCAAACAAATTATTGATGCCGCGGCGAATGGTGCGATCTTATCAAAGACTCCCGAAGAAGCTACGGCCCTAATTGAGGAGATGGCCTCAAATAACCAACAATGGGGCGATGAGCGAGGACACTCCACATCCTCCTTAAAGCCAACTAGCATCTACGAGGCGAAGGCCGTAGCGGAGCTCACGAGCAAATTTGATTCTCTCCACAAGGTGGTGGAGAGATTGGAGAAGTTCATCACGGAGCCCCAAGGAGCACCTTCCACCTCCGCGCCGACCAACCAAATGTGTGATTGGCAAGACCAATCTCAAGCCATGTACGCGGGAGGAGAGCAAGGAGAAGGATCCTTGGAGCAAATACTATATGTTGCGGGGAACCAAGGGTATTGGTCCAATCCGGCCGCAAGAAATCATCCGGGATTCTCCTACGCCAACAATGAAGGAGCTTTGAACCCGCCACAACCACCAACTCAACAAGCTCGACCACCACCGCCCCAACAACAATACTATCCACCGAGGGGGCCTCCACAACAAAACTTTCAACCGAAGCAACAAGTTCCACCATATAGG
Organism: Scilla litardierei; assembly: GCA_030789695.1. NCBI lineage: Eukaryota > Viridiplantae > Streptophyta > Magnoliopsida > Asparagales > Asparagaceae > Scilla > Scilla litardierei. The sequence goes on along the minus strand of CM061130.1, from coordinate 11,819,531 downwards.
CCTCCCGGATACAACCAAGGGTGGAGGAATCAAAATCAAAACCCTCCACAAGCTCCACAACGATCCGACTTCGAAACTAGAGTGGAGGCGTTCATGGTCGAGCAAAATAAGGTGAATGCTACTTTGAAGGCGGGGCAAGACTCTCTTAACACCGTAGTGGCTCAAATATCGGAGCAATTGGCGTTGCTCAATCGGAACACTCAAAGATTGCCGGCGCAACCGGAGCAAAACCCACGGGGCAACACGGGCCACATCAATGCCGTAGTTGCCGTTACTACTAGAGGCGGGAAGGACACCACCCCCGCCATGATTCCTATTGAGGAGGCCGTGGATGAAAGCTTGGAGCCGATTGAGCCGATAGTTGAGATTGAAAAGGAGAAGGAGCCACAAGACAAGGAGAAATCTAGGGCGGAGCGATTAATTGAGGAGAGGCGCTTCATGCCACCGGTCCCATTCCCCCAAAGGCTCGCTAGAGCGAAAATGGAGAAGAGGCTAGCAAAATTTCTCGAGTACCTAAGAGGAGTTAGCCTTAACATCCCCTTCCTTGACGCCATCGTCGAGATCCCCACGTATGCTAAATTTTTGAAGGACTTGATTTCGGGGAGGAAAAGGAAGGAGAAGATCATGCTAGCCGAGGAGGGCTCTTGGTTCACCAAGAGAGAGAAGGAGCCGGCAAAATTCAAAGATCCGGGGAGTTTTCGGATTCCTTGCACCTTGGGCGGCGTCCCTCTTCAAAAGGCGTTGGTCGATCTTGGGGCTAGTGTGAGCCTCATGCCCCTCTCCATGTTCTTAAAGCTAAACACCGGGACAAAGTTGAAACCCACCGACATGCGCATTCAATTAGCCGATGGACGGATAACAAGGCCGGTGGGGATCGCCGAAGACATACCGCTACAAGTCCCGGGAGGAATATGCTTGCCATGTGACTTTGTGATCATGGACGTTAAGGAGGAGGGAGACACGTCATTGATACTTGGATGCCCATTCCTCGCCACCGCCAGAGTCATCGTCGACGTGCGCGATGGTACCTTAACCTTAAATGTCGGAAACATCGAGGTGGAGCTCCATATTCCTAAGGCTATGAAGCATATGCCTTATCACGAGGAACTCGACTACATGGACCTCCTTGACGAGGTGATAGAAGAGGCGATTCCTCACTCAATTGGCGCCCTTTTTGATGAAGAATTTGAAGAAGGCCCGGATTTAGGCCAAGATGAAAAGAATGAAGACGATTCCCCCGACTTCTCCGCTCATGAAGATGAAGGCGACGCTGACGTCGCAAGGATTCGAGAGCTCTGCAAGCTCTCGAAATTAAAGTCTTCAAAGAAAGCTCCGCCGGCACGGAGACCGGCATCACCGGTTAAGCCGTTGACCGGAGCAAACGCTAGCTTGGGGGAGCCTCCCCCCAACACTATTCGAGACGAGAGACCACCGTGGGAGAACGCGCCGCCGCCACGTCCAAATCCAAGCGCGCTCCCCGGAAAGTTTGACGGGTGCATCCCGTATGCACCAAACATCCCGCATTGATTGAAAATTATAGGGGGTCGAGCTCACGACCTTAAACGAGCGCTTGTCAGGAGGCAACCCGACGGTTTTTGCTTTATTTTTACTTTTTCTTTATTTTCGTTTTAGAAATTTTTAGTGTTTCGAGTCGTTCGCCCAAAAATTTTGTGATAACGGGTCCTATTTTTCTCGACAGGAGAGGAGATAGGTAGATCCATCATGAGGAGGATGAACGAGACGACGAGGAGCGCCCCAAGAAGGCGTTCGACGCTTAGGAGGAGGATGAAATCGACTGGAGGAAGAAAGACGGAGTTTAGAGCCCAAACGAAGACAAACAGCAGAAAACAAGGCTCACTCGGCCGAGCATACTAGTCACTCGGCCGAGTACAGAAGTTCGTCCGGCCGAGCCGCTCACGAACGAGGGAAGTCTACTGTACCCAACTCTCTGTCTATTTTCCTCATTTCATTAGAACTGCTACTCGGCCGAGTATACATTATCACTCGGCCGAGTGAAACGGATACCCTCCTAGGGCGAGTCATGCCGAGTAGCTTGAGTCACTCGGCCGAATGGACTTACTCCACTCGGCCGAGGCTGGCAAAGCCACTCAGCCGAAGCGATATCGGGGAGAAAATTTTTATTTGCCTCGCTCGGCCGAGTGAGCACGTCACTCGGCCGAGTCGTAACTCTTTTATATATAAGTGGCGAGGGGGGCGCGGATTTCGAAATCGCAAATCCCAAATCCGCCCGCGCCCCCTCAGCTCCCCTCGCCCGATCTCACTTCACCCAGCACCCACTCGCCCGGACGACCTCGCCCCGCCGCCGCTCGGTCCGCCACCGCCGGCCGAGCACACGCCGGTGCCTCGCCCGAGTCGCCGCCGGCGGCACGCCGTCCGACCACCTCCGGTACCCCTATTTCGACTATTTTCTCCTCTTTTCGTGTATTTCTTGAGGATCCATGTGCTAAACGCCCCCCTAACCCAAATCAATTTCTATATCTATCCATTATACCCCTATTGCTCCATACATTTTGATTATTACTCGCTGATATCGCTTTTTCATGCGCAGGTTGCTTTTTGGAGCTTAGGAGAGCTCAGGGGAGCTTCTACGGGCTGCTCAGGACTTCGTGGAGGCGCGGACTTCGCACGCTTCCACTGCTTAGCACTCGCGGCGTGTTTGGGTATACTCTTTCCATTCTTTTACACGCACCGCATTTTTTTCATTTTTCGGCGCGCTCGGGGCCGATATGCCGCCCCGGACACGGCCGCGGTCGACGAGAGCTTCCGCCAAGCGGAAGCGGTCGGACGAGCCCGGCCCCTCCCACTTGGTGGAGGACTCTCCTCCGCCTTCTCCCACACACCCCGCACAGCCTGCAGGCCCCGCACACCCCGCACAGCCTGCAGCGCACCCACAGCCCGCACAGCCCGCACAGCCACTCCCCGCCGCTGCACAGCCACCACCACCGGCTCCACTGGTCGGGCCGCTCGGGATCACGTTCCGAGACGATGCACACCGCGCCATCTTCGACCGTATCTCCCAGCGCTCGATCGTACCCTCCAGGTTTGCACACCTCGTTGACCTTGGACACCTGGGGGTACTAGAGGGGATACTCACGTTGTACGCCAACGTGGGTTGGCGCGACTTCCTTCAGGTGTCGGCGGACACGTTCACCCGCCCGACACTTGAGGTTTTGAGTTCGATTGCCCGGACCGATGAGGGATGCTCATTCAGGTTCATGGATCGAGAGTGCCAGGTCACTCTCGATATGATGAGAGCGTTCTTCTCATGGCCCGTAGTCCCCGGAGCCGATCGCGGTTACGGCCCTACACACATCCCCCCACCTTCCTTCGACGCCGGTGCCTTCTGGGCCCGGATTACAGGCCACCACGCCGCCTTTGACCCTAGTAGGGCCAAGGCCTCGGCCATTGTCCACCCCTGCCTACGTATTGCCCAGCGCCTTATGGCGACCACCTTTTTGGCCAGATATGAGCCGGGCACGATGTCTACGCCAGAGCTCTACATGCTCTATGCGATGACACGTCCCAGAGCTCTATCTATGGATGGAAACGAGCTTGTCCCCGCCGTCGTGATCGACATTGCGGCTTGGTTTTTAGACCGTATCATTGTGTCGGTGGGCGCTCGCTCACCGATATGCTGCGGCGGTCTGATCACCCTGCTTACCATGATGACCGGCGAGGACCTACCTGACGACTTGCGACGCGTACCGGGCCCCACTTCCTTGTCGATAGACGTTATGGCCCGGATGAAGATGCTGCGTCCGCATGGTGAGCGTCACTGGGTCTGGTTGCACGGCCCTTTCGGTGCCGACTACATGATTCTCCCGAGCCCAGCTCGGACCCAGATTGCACCGGCCCACGTTGACTGGCTCCCAGCGATGGATGTCCTCATCCCCGCTGCGTACGTGCTCGAGGCCGAGGAGGCCGAGCAGGCCCACGCTGCCCACGCTGCCCAGGCTGCTCCCGCAGACCCTGCTGCACACCCTGCCGAGCCTGCTGCCGACCCCGTCGACCCTGTGGCCCCTCAGCCTGTTCCTGACGTTTCCGCTGCTCCTGACACTTTTGTCCCCACTTCTGTCAGTGTCGAGAGTACTTTTACTGAGCCCACTTCCACCACTGTCACCACTTCCGAGGCTGTCCCCACCACTCCCGCTGCCACCCCTGGCCCTCTGTCCGTGGAGCCTCTTTGCTCCGCACTCCCCGAGCGCCCGCCGACCTTTGTCGAGAGTGGAGAGCCCTCGTTTGCCGCGGTCGTGGAGACCATGGCTAGCATGATCTCCGCTGGGATTGCGCCTTTTGGTCCACACAGTTCCGCCCCAGCGGTAGAGTCCTCTGTCTCCACAACCGCCGTATTCTCCGAGAGCGTCGTGGCGTCTGTCCACACTTCTGGGCCACTGACCTCTCTAGCCGCCTCGCAGCCACTTTTGCACGCTTCCTTTGCTGCCGCTGCCTCTACTTCTCACCAGCCGGTGTCCCGGCCTCACACTGAGGCCAGGCCCACATTTGCTGGCGCGGCACCTTTTGTCCCCTTCCCTGCTGAGCCCGTTACATACTCCACTCGCGTACGCCAGCCCCGCCCTGCGCAGCCTAGACCGGTGCGTCCCTCTGCACCACCCCCGCCCGACACTGTACTGCAGAGCATACGTGCTCTTGAGTTGGCGGTGAGTGGTCTTAGAGGTGACCTTAGGACCCTGTCCTCCACCGTCTCTACGATGGCTGGACGCTTTGACCTGATCCCTCATATCCACTACTGCCTGACACAGATCTTAGAGCGTCTTCCGCGCGTACCCCCACCCACCCAGCAGGTTCCCACACACACTTCCACACACACTAGACCTGCTTCCACTTCCACGCCCACCCCAGCTCAGCAGCCTACACCACCACCACCACCACCTCCGCCTCAGGACGGAGGCGGCGCAGCACCACCTTCCTAGGCACCTTTGATGCCATCGATTCCTTTTGCCGTTGTGCTGCCCGTCTCTACTGGGTCCTGATGCCTTTTTGTCCACCCACCCCCCTCCCCTCACTTATTTTGGGATTCTCATTTTGCCGTATCTTTATATATCTTTTTTGGGAGAGAGGGAGAGCTTTTGGTGACCCATTTATACTCGTATCACTCATATCTGTGCATGCATCATATCCGCATCATATTTTCATTTCTTTATTTTTAGTTTTACTATCTTTTTTCTTTCCATCATGCATGCATCCTCACTTGCCCCTCTCATCACTTGTCTCTCTGTGTGCCACACTTTGCACATTGAGGACACTGTGCAGTTTAGCTTGGGGGAGTGAGTTCTCACGTTCTTTTTTGTTTTGCCACCTTTATTTTTAGTTTTTTACGCCACTTTCCGCTTTTGCACTTATTTTCACTTATCATTTTTTCTCATTTTGCCATGCATCACGTTTTTCTTATTTCTCTGCGTGCCGCATTGCATAGTTTTATTTTTCTTATCTCTATTTCTTCCTTTTTTCATCTCATGCTAGAGATGAATTTTCTGTGATGATGTCTACGTGGAGTTAGCTTATTCTATATGCATGCTATATTTGTCATGTCTTAGATTTTATTTCTGATATCACATGCTATGACTTGCTTTGCATCTAGAATAGTAACCCACACTTTTTCCACATGAAAATGGATGAAGTTTTATTATTAGCTGAGCCTGAATATTCATATGTATGCTATCACAGAAAACACACCAAGATTCACGCATTGAATGCCTATATCTGGAGTACTGATTTCTTTTCCTATATCACTTCTATATGCATGAATTGTACACTTCACTTCGGGATGAGTGAATGATGTTAGCTATGATATATCTGGATTAGTTAGCTTTTTTGTGATCAAAACTGAGTAGATTAGATTACCCTGCTGAAGTTGTCGTGCATGTCTTATAGAGTGAACCGAGAGTTATATATATTTCTTTCTCCACAAATCTTGAACATCATTTCTCTACTTTTAGAAATCATTGGTGAATCTCCCCTTAGTGATTCTATTTTATGGCATTTCCCCCGCTATTAATTCCTAGCTCCAAATCCCTTCTTCTAAAAAAAAATAAAAAAAAAGAGAGAAAAACATTCTTGTATATCATTATCTCTCTCTGAGTTGGGATCATTGTGTATATATTGCTTATTGAAAAAAAAAAGAGAGAAAAGAGGAAAAATCCTCAATAAAAGATCCCATCTCACTTTCTTTCTTTCTTCTTTCTCTTCTTTGCTTTTGGAGCTATATAAAAATGGGGATGTAAATATTTTTGTGCCACCACGCTTATAGATAAGCTTGGGGGAGGGGATCCATTGATGTGTGAGAGAGTGACTACTTGACATTGCACGACAACCTAGGCTAAGTAATATTCTATACTCGGTGAGATTGTTTCTAGCTTTACGAAATCCAGAAATCTAAGCCTAGCGTTCATTTCATGAAATCCAAACTTTTCTATTCTCTCTATTCTATAGTGTGATACTCTTATACTCCAGATAGAAAGCGTTCAATTGAAAAGTGTGTGATCTGTGATTTGTATACCGCTTTAAATGATTCAGGCAATGTTAATTTTAAAATCATTCCGTTCTTCATGATTATATCGTTGTTCGTGGGTTTTCAATTTCTATTTGCACTATTATACTATGATATCAAAATAAGATTCTTTGACATGTATTTCTCATTCGGTGCATGCTATAAGAGTAAGTGAAACCCACGTCCTGAGAAAATGATCTAGCATCCTACCTCTTCGCTTCTTTCTTTCATCTTTATTTTCATTTGGTTTTCATTCTTCTTCGTTTTTCATTTTTTCGTTTTTTGCCGTTTTCGTTTTCCGAATCCACCGGGTTCGCCTTTTACTTATCTTCCTCGAGGACGAGTAAGAGGCAAGCTTGGGGGATTTTGATCACTCCTCATTTTACACCTTTTTTCCGTGTATTCGCATGCCATTTAGATCGCCCAAATCATGTTTTTCACGATATATCGACGATATTGCGATGCTTTTCACGATTTGTTGTTTTTGTCGCATTTCAGGTGATTTGGCGCGATTTGGAGTGATCTCGAGACGCGCTTACTCTAGACGGCCACCGACGACCTCCCCGAGGGATATTTTGCTGTTGGAGAGGAGCGGAAGAAGAATGGATGTCGCAGGAGCGACGAGGAGGCCAAAACAATCAGATTGGGCATCTTTTGTGTCCCACTCGGCCGAGTGGAGGAGCCACTCGGCCGACCAGCGAGACACTGCTCGGCCGACCCATTCAGACACGATTTCCATGTGTACTCGGCCGAGCGTCGGAGTCCACATCGGCCGAGTGACGATACCACGTCCGCCCGAGTGGCGCCCAGACGAAGCCCCTCCAAAATATCGAAGTTTTTGTTTTTCGGCCACCTGAGCTTCAGAAGACCCACTCGGCCGAGTGGCAAACCACGTCCGCCCGAGTGCAGTGAAGCCATCGGCCGAGTGACGACAACTCACTCGGCCGAGCTGCCTCCGAACTGAAGACCCCTGAAAGCCCCGACTTACTGGAAAATTACAGGGTTTTCACTCGGCCGAGCGACTTTTGTCACTCGGCCGAGTGCGATGCGCTGCCTGTAGCGAAATTTGCGGAAAACAGGCTGTGCAGGGGCATTTTGGTCAGGATTTTTGGACGATTTTTGGGGCTATTTAAGCCCTGTTTTTACCCTAGTTTTGAGAGCCATCTCTTAGATTTTTTGCAGCTTTTTGAGATTACTTTTTAGCTTTATTATTTGTGATTGGAGAAGAGGAAAAACTTGGATTTTTGTTGGATTAATTGAAGAACTACATTGGTTTGCATCTCTCTTCCCCAAAAAAACTCTATTTTTATTGTTTATATCATTGTTGTGATGAATTCCATTGACTATTTCATTGATTATTTTTGTGCTATTGCTATGATTTGTGAGTAGTCTCCACGTCTTGGGGCGTGGGGATGAACCCTACAAGCCCAATTTCGTATTTGTGATAAATTGGTAGAAATTGTGCTAGAATCAATTATTAGGGATTAGATTGGGATCGAATTACTACAGATAGCTAGGTATTCATATCAATTGGGATTTGCAAGAGATTGGATCCCAATTTGACAGGAAGCCCTAGAAATCCGAATTGGGTTGGAGTCGGATTTTCGAAGTATCGGTTTGCAAGAGATTAGACCGATACTAGGATCTCCGGTTGCAATTCAGTGCCGATACCCGTTTGCAAGAGATTGGACGGGTAGGAACTATCCTAATTTAGATTGTGGACCGAGTTTGCAAGAGATTGGGCTCGGTGCGCAATTGGACGATGACGTTGATCCTAATGCTAGCTTTCCTAGGCTAGGGTTTGCAAGAGATTGGACCCGACCCTAGGACAGCTATAGACCGGCAACAGCGCGAGAGCGTGAGCTTGGTTCCACATTTAGTTGCAACTAGTTCATCCAAATTCTCATTCTAGCAATTTTGATACCGACGAACCACATTTATGAAATACGGTGAGTAGCGGGGATTCCCCATTCCCTAGACGTTCTTTATTTGATTTGATACTTCGCACATTTGTCTGACGATTGTGACAGGATCGCCCAAGGCAATTCTCTCTATTCTTAAATAGCCAGGTTGATTAGGAGCAAGCACGGTCATTCGTCCTCCCTGTGTTCGATACCCGCTCGCCGCTATACCGTGCGCTTGCGGTAAAACTACAACCGTTCTTTGGGTGTACGTCCCGGAGCGATCACCTGCAGCTGTCCAAATAAACACTTCTTCTTATTAGCAAATATGTGCTGCTCCTGCAACTTATGTAGAACTGCTCGCAAATGCTCCACATGCTCTTCTATGTTGCGGCTGTACACCAAGATGTCGTCAAAAAATGCCAGCACAAACCTCCGTATGTAAGGTCGGAACACTTTGTTCATCAGGGCCTGGAATGTCGCCGGGGCATTCGTCAGGCCAAAGGGCATGACCAGGAACTCATAGTGCCCCTCATGAGTCCTGAAAGAAGTCTTGGGCACGTCGGCCGCCCTCATCCGTATCTGATGGTATCCTGACTTCAGATCAATCTTGGAGAAGCAGGCTGCCCCGTGGAGTTCATCCAGCAACTCATCAATCACGGAGATGGGAAATTTATCTGCAACCGTCTCCTTATTCAGGGCCCTGTAATCTACGCAGAATCTCCAACTGACATCCTTCTTTTTTATCAATAAAACTGGACTGGAGAAGTGGCTAGTACTTGGCTGTATCACACCTGCCTGTAGCATGTCCTCCACCAACCTCTCTATCTCATCCTTCTGTACATGTGGGTACCTGTAGGGTCGCACACTGATGAGAGACACGCCCTCCCGTAAGACGATGGCGTGCTCATGATCTCGGTGTGGTGGCAGTCCCTGTGGTTCCTGGAAAACATCCTCATACTGAGCCAGCAGCTGCTCAACCTCCGGTACCATCACCTGTGTCTGGTCCTCGCTCTGCACTGAAGCGGTCACAGCCTGTAGCTCCACCAAGAACCCTCCTTCCGCTGTGTGGATAGCCTGAGACATGGCCTTATACGACACCAAGGAACGGCAGAGGCTGGGGTCCCCTTGCAATACCACCGTCCTCCCCCCATCCTGGTACTCCATCCTCAGCATCTTCCAATTTGTCCTGGTCTCCCCGAGGGTCTGCAGCCACTTCATCCCCAGGATGATATCGGTACTCCCTAGCTCCAAGGGAAGAAAGTCTGTGACAATCTGCACTCCCTGAATGGCTACGATCACCCTGCGGTAGACGCCTGTGCTGTGTGTCACCTGTCCTGTGCCCAACATCACTCCATACCGTCCAGTGTCACTAATCTGCAGTCCATGTACCCCTACCAACCTGCTGGAAATGAAGTTGTGGGTGGCCCCACTGTCAACCAACACTATCACCTCCTGACTGCCCACCTGTCCCACCAATTTCATGGTATGGTTCGGTGTGAACCCTACCACAGAATTGAGGGACACCTCCGCCAAGTCTAAGTGCTGGTGCTCTAACTCCTCCTCGTCCTCCCCTGCCTCTAGGATGACAACCTCGTCCTCTCCCTCCTCATCGCTAGCTATCAGTATCTGGAGAGTCCAATCAGCGCATTGGTGTCCTGGGGTGAACTTCTCATCACATCGAAAGCACAGTCCCTTCACCCGTTTCTCTCGTATCTCAGCATCTGTCATCGTCCGCACCTGACCCCCAGCTCGGGGCTCCTGCCTCCTGTCTCTGCCGCCCCCAGCAACGATTGTAGCTCCCTGACCAGTCGTGGTCCCTGAAGAAGGTGCTGCACTGTAGCAGCTGCCTGACTCCTGAACGTAGTGCCTCCCCACGTCCCGCGGGCCCTCCGCTCAGTCTCCTGAGGGTCCTCCACCTTCCTCGCCAACGTCATCATCCTGCGCAGACCCACTGGCTCGAACTGCCTCAGTCCTGATCTCACCGTAGGCTTTAGCCCCTTCATAAAACAGCCCTCCAAAGACTCCTCAGATACTCCCCGAACTCGGTGGCAGAGCGACTCAAATTTCTTGATATAATCCCATACGCTCCCCTCCTGCTTCAGAGAGTAAAGTCTCTCGAACACCCCACCAGACTTCCATGCACCAAATCGCTCCATCAAGAGCGTCGTAAACTCTGCCCATGTCTGAAAAGGCTGCTGCTGATCAGTCCAACGAAACCAGCCTAATGCCTCCCCCTCCAAACAAACACCTATCGCCCGAAGCCACTCCTCTCTTGGGACCGCTGACACCTCTAAGTACCTCTCCACCCGGTACAGCCAGTTATCTGGGTCGCCTCCCTCAAAGATGGGCACCTCCAGCTTCCTCAGACGTCTCTCCAGCGTATCCACCTCTCTCCTGCTGCTGGAATCCTCCCCTCTGCTGGTACCCCTGTCGTCTGTCGGGAAAATAAGCCTCGGCTCGATCGCGGAATCCTCCCTCTGCTCCATGCCCCTGCCAGTCACCCTGTGGGTGTCCGAAATCTGCCTGGTGGCCTCCTGGTGGGTCCTGGTAAGCTCTACAATCCCCCTTCACTCCCCCGAAAGGTGGGGGCTGGGCCGACGGGCCACCTGTGAACTGGTGGTGCCCTCCAAGCTGCTGAAATCCTCCACCGGGTCCTCCAAAAGCCTGAAAACCTGTAAATTGTGCTCCTCGGACCTCGGACGGGGCCCCCGGGGGCCCGAAAGTGCTCGGGAAGGGTTGTCGGGCATCCTGGAAGGTCGGCGGGGCCCCCAAGGGGAAAATTCTCGTGATGCCTACTAACATGATGGTGCAAGTTGTCTTTAATTCACTGTAAGTCTGTAACCTAGCATACGCTTGTTGACAAATACACAAGTTTTGAAACTGTTTCAACATAAATGGAATATAAAATCATGATCTTCATAAAAAATAGATATATGAGCATATTTAAGACCTAATAAAGTGATGCTGCAAGCTGTGTTCACTTCATTGTAAGCTTGTAATCTAACAAATGATTGTAGACAAATACATAAGTTTTAGACCGTCTCGATATAACGTAATTGGAAAAGATACACAAAAGAAAACATCACTAGACTAATCAACAATTACCGAATCCAAATTTTAACATAAACAAAAATAATAATAATATAACTGCTTACCAAGTTGCGTAGAAGTCAGCCAACACAGGTTTATCACTGTTTTCGAGCAAAGCATCAAATGAAGAAAATGTTTGTTTCTTTGCCTCAACCTAGAAAATGATAAATGAAAAGGGAGTTAAACCAGAAAGTTATTTGTCTACACAGAGCATATTTCATTATCGATGCTATGGATATGGTACAATTCGGTACTCACCATCTAAACCTTTGCACATCAGAATGTGATCAGCCATAGAGAAACTAGACAAAGTTTAGCCCCACTGCCAACCTAATATGTCATGCCCCACAACCCTATAGAAGTTGATGGGTTGCTAAAAACATGAATCTGAAAGTGTGAAAGTGCTAAAAACAATTTTTCAGATTTAATCCTTTTCAACTTTGATTTTAAATCATGTGATTGAATCTGAAAGTGTTTCACCTCATAGTTGGAACATATGATTTATATCTTTTCTTTTCTTTTTACTGAATATTTATATCAGTTTTTAAATAATTTTCAGATTTATGTGTTATATTCATTTACATCAGATTGTTGTTAATTGACTGTTGTTAATCGACTGATACTCATGAATAATAAACCTGTGATCAACTACATGTTATGACACCGTTACCTGAATAAATTATGGAATTACTTTATAACTGCAATGATCAAGTTACATTTACCCGACATCAATTATGTGCGAAGTTTAGGTTGGGGCTGTGCTTGAACTGTTACATTACATTGAACTGATAATTACTCTCTTTCTCATGTCGGACTTGTAGGAAGCTAATACATGACTCTTGAAATGTTAGATCCATGAATGTTGAGATAGTACTCCTAACTTCGCATATTTACAATGATGCTACCATGGACTTTTGAGAAACTTTGTTTTATTAACAATACAAACGGTGCATGCTATAGTAGGAATCACCATATCTTGATATTGAATGATACAACTCCTGACACATCAAATTTATGGCATGAAAACAATGACATAAACTTACATTCCTTAAATACTACACTTAACACCACACAAAATAATAAGTTACATTACACTTGATTCATGGGGTCTTGAGTGTAACTAATATTAAAGAGAGTGCATGAACGATTGGAGTCATACTTTCGGCACGAATCTGGAAGATCTTATCATGAACATGTTACCCTGACGAATCTCCTTTCATGTGACCTTCGGCGGGATCGAGGGTCCCTTTTTCGTTTTTGTTTCGGCCCGATCGTTTACAACCGAGACATGTTATATCGGATGGACTCGTCCGGGTTAGCTTTCTGTGGTACAAGATGGTCTTCGGGTTGTATATCATACTCTCCAATATGAGTCACAACTTAGGATTGGTACAACTTTACATACACATGACACATAAATATTTACAATACAATTATAAATTGCAAACTTATACGCATGCCTTTTTTGTGGTTTGTTACACTCATAACCTGTTACATTTCAGTTCAGTAGTTTACTTTCACATACATTGTACTTTTCTTTTTATCTTTTTGCTTTGCATAAACTGTATACTTGGATCAGATATAATCTACTTCTAAGCTAGTGGTGCATGTCTTTGTTTCTGTTAGGTGTTGAACAGGTATATGAAGAGACTTTAGTAGATTAGCTTCAGTCTTCACTGTGTAGTACACAGACATTTGAAACCATTCATACATGCATGTTTTACACTTGGTATTTTACATTTGGTATATTTCGCTTTATTCTACTCTATTTTCAATGGTAAATAGCAATACCTGCGATAGCACGGAAAATGGTCACAACACCCAGAGATGGGGTGTGACTAGTGGTGGCCTCATGCAGGTCCGCGCTAACTACCTCACGAACAGTACAGGAAGAGTAGAATGTACCGTATAACACACTCGTATCAACTTTAATTCTTTCATCACATCCCTGTCAGATTATAAGAATATGGCATGAAATATTTTTGAGCCCAGGGGGGAGGATGCGTCTGAACTTGTATGAGGAACAAATGTGATGATGGAAAAATTGTCGAAACAAATGTGATGGCCCGAAGGAGACGGCCTAAGCCATAATGAACATATACCTCGCAGCAAGTCCAAGGCCGGGAGCTTTGACAGAGTTGAAGAGCACAGAGAAACCAAGCATCATAAACAACATTAAATAATGATGAGCCCAACAATGTGAGCTTTTACCGCATCAACAACCATTTGAGGAAGCTTCTCGTTCAGTGCTAAGAGGAGCCACTGGCCAGTATCAGGAAGAGGAGATGAAGATTTGTCAATATACAATAGTCCCAGGATAAGTTTGGCACTTACAAACAAAAGCCTACCTCATAGAAAAACTGTCACTTATAAGGTACATGACTACAGAAATAGGCAGAATCTAATTCGATAACAAAAGATAGAATGATACTGATAGAGCCGGCACCATATTTAGGAGTTTGGGTCCATTCGGGACATTATAGGCCTTTTTGTAGTATTTTAATTATTATAGGGGCTTACTAGTAAATTGCTAACAGAGGGAAATTATATTTTATATGGGGAGGGTGCAGTAGGCCTTAGCTCAGGCATGATTTGATTGTTTTAATAAATCAGTAGAGATATTTATTTGGCTACGGGAGAGTGCGGACGTCCCCTATTAATCAGCGTCATGGAAGGGCGATTACCCCTACAATTGTAATCATTTATCCTTTTTATTTTTAGTTTATGCTAATAAATTTCAGATCTCTTTTGGGGCCTATCATTTTGGTATCAGAGCGAATAACGATCCATGGTGGCGTCGACAAGATCCAAGGACAAATTTTAATCTTTGAGGAGCAATTCAATGGCGAGATTGACGATGAGATTGACGACGTGAAGAAAACCCTAGTGGAAAACGGCGAGGCAATTTCGAAGTTGATGGATACCTTTGATCGGATCAACGAGAGGTTGACGGCTAGGCAAGACAAACAAAATGAGGCCCTCTCACAAATCATCTTCCAACTATCGATCCTCACGGAAAAGAATGGAAAAGACGGTGCGAACCCTGGTTCTTCAAAAAAAAGTGCCACCTTTAGAGAAGGGAACAGAAAAGTTAGAAAATATTGATGAAGGCATGGTTTCCGATGCCGACGAGTATTTCAAAGACGGTGAGGAAGAGCTATGGAAGGATAAGGAGTTTGTCGGAGGTCAATGGAAGGGCAAGGGTAGCCAGCCGAACCCACAATGATGATGAGGAAGAGCCGTGGAAGGATGAGGAGTTTGTCGGAGGTCAATGGAAGGGCAAGGGTAGCCAGTCAAACCCACAATGCCAGCCTGGGGGCAGCCGGCCCTAAAAATGGGCAGAGGCAGCCGCCCCGCCCAATTTGGGCACCGGCCAGGTCGGCCGAACCCTGCCGGCCTCCAACAGGTCAGCCGACCCTGTCGAGCACCATAAGGGGCCGTCGGGGGTTTTCTAACCACAACGCGCACCGATCCGTAGCTTTTCGGCCTCCATTGATGCGTCCCAATAACAAGGATCCATATCAGCCGTGCAACGGCTATCCAGGGCATGTGCAAGGGGATGGTCTTAATCATGGTGAAGGAGGTGGCAGCTACTATGAAGATGAAGGGGGATGTGCATATGGTGGTGGTGGTGATTGGGTAGACCACGGAGGACCAGGAGGAGGTCCACGAGGGGGCCATGTATATCGTGGAAGAGGGCCACAGTGGGGACATGAGACACATCATGAGAGGTGGCATCATTATCATCCGCCCAGACATGCAAAAGGTAGGGCATATCAGGGGCATTTTGGGGTGGATGGCAGAGTACGGAAGTTGAAGATGCCAGTATTCGAGGAGGATCCATATGCGTGGATTTATAGTGCAGAGATATTCTTTACTGTGTCTCGTATGTTGAGGCACAGAAGTTGAAGGCAGCAGCAGTATGTATGGAGGGGAGAGTCCTAGAATGGTACTCAACTAAATAATCACTCAACTAAATAAGTACTGAAAGAAAATAACTAAAAGAAAGATAAAACTCTCCTTGTAACACAAAGGTTCAGAAATCAGCGTCCTCAACATGAAAATCAGACTCCTCATACTGCGCAGCCTCCTTTTCAAGCTGTGTGTCACCTGATGGAATTGAACCACCACTAATAAAGTAGATTGCATCCATATTAAATAGTTAATTAATTTATTTTGCAGGAACTAAAAGACACAAGAGGAACTGTATAGGAAAAACTACTGACCTGACATGATTTAAGTGACAGTAAGAATTAAACTTAAACAAAAGACTAGTGATGTGACTTATAAGAGAAGAGCACGATGTGCAACATGAAGTCCACCTTGGACCGCAGGCTGTTACCCCGGGCCGAGTATAAAGATCAAACTGTACCAAGAACTCAGGATCCATAAAAGGACATTCTCTCAGATATGGGCCATAAACATGGCTTCAATCGCTCCGGCACCCTCTCAATTATAAGCTACCCAAAACCCGTGATGTCAAGTGCAGTTCTAGTTCTAGGGTATCAAATATCATGTTCATGTCTTTAATCCCTAAATTACATAATTAGAGAGTGTAATGCAAACTATGTTCAGGATTGTCAGGTCTTGTGCATATATCAGGCGTACCAATATGATTGTATAATCACATTGCATAATCTCTAATCATGTAATTTAGTATAAGCCAGACACCAAACTTTCAATCTTTCGCATGTCCAATCTCATAAGCAGGAACACAATAGTTAACAATTGAAGTTAACAATTTCAGAGAAGTGATAATAATTTAAAGCACAATTTATAGGTATAACAAGGAAAAAGATGAAAAGCATTGAAAACATATGGGAAAAAGACTCAATGGATCAGATTCATGATTTGACACCATTAATGGGTTATGGTCTACCAACCTAGAGGGGTTGCTCGGCTTAAAGATGTACATAGAAGGGGAAAATATCAATTTGGGCCGAAATTATAATAGTAAGAGCGTACAGTTCTCAACTGATCATCTTGTCAACGAAAACAGCAGCACACGGGGCCCAAATCAGTCAAGCAGCAAGCACACGGTCACAAATCAGCAAGCAACAAGCAAGAAGATCGGCAAGCTAACAGCATCAAAACTCCTAGTGGAATGAATTTCAAATAGCAAGCATACACACGACTAAACAGTAACAAACAATGCATAAAATTGCATGCAAACATGACCGTAAGTAATCAACAGCCTGAAATACATTGGTAGACTGAACCACTATACATCAACATCAAGCTATCCAATCACCACTAACAAGTTTGCATCAAGGAACTGAACACCAGACCAAGCAACTAGATAATCATGCATGCATGTGGACGAAAGAAAAACAAGCAGCAATCCTGAGGCAGAGTATGCCAACAATAAAAACAAGATGATGATTGAATAAGAAAAACTGTATATGTAAAAACAAATCATTATCAACAAAGGTAGCAACAAAAGTAACCTAGGAATAATATCAACCTAACGCATGAGAGACGTAGACAACCTCCAAGCTGTGACTTCCCCCGGCGACCGACCACAACAAGAATTGACGCAATGGTCTAAATGAAAACAGCGGACAACGGCCATAACGCCGTGAATCTAAACTAGGTGCCAAAATAAATTCATCTGATGGGTAAACTTCCCTAAATTTGCATGAATCATCACTTCCATTACCGAAAATAAAATAATTAAAAACTTAATATGAATACGTATCTACCTGAAACGGAGTTTTACGAGAGCAAAATAAGAAATCCAAAGCCAGATATCAAATCCGAAAAATCCCTCAGAGCAATCCGAAAATCCCAAAGCAAATCAGAACCCTTGGAGCAATGTCAAATCCCCAAAAGCAAGATTGAAAACTCAGAAGCAAAAATCAAAAACTTTGGAAGATAGATAATTTTCGCATATGAAAAACCCTAGAAAACTCCCGTATAAATAGAGGGGGAGGGGACTTATCGTGTGAGGATCGGTATCTGAAATCATCGAGAAAATCTCGCAAGATGGGTCACACGTCATCGGATTACATTAGGGTTTCGAAAACACTTCACATCTGCCGCTATCGCTCGCGAGGGGGAACGAAAAAGGACATCTGGGTTTTGGGCTCGTCAATGCGAACGAGATGAGAGAGAGGGCTCGTCCGCTGGGCTCGAGCGAGTGAAGAATGTAGTGCCCCATGAAGCTACTGCACACGTACTAGAGGGGGGTGAATAGTACTTAAAATAATTAAGAGAGTTATTCCTAACTATTGTGCAATAAACAAACGACAATGCGGAATAAACAACAATCAACAAGAATGGACAAACACAAACAAATGATATAACGGGTTCGGATCCACCCAAGTCTCCCCGACTTGTTCACGGTGATGCTACGTCCCAACCACCCGGATCCCCTCCGGATACTTGAGTTAGAAACCACTAACCCAAGATTTTGCACTATGAAATTCTTGTGAAAAACCTTCACAAGACCAAATCATACACAATATAAATGTGACTCCCACAACCCGGTATCACAACCTCTCTCACAACCGAGAGACACAATTGCAATATCGATTGAAATGAAATAATAAAACACTTACCATAAAATCCTATGCCTTGAGTAAATCTTACCAAAGGGCAAAGATGGATTGTTGTGGAAGAAGATGTCACCAAACCCTAGCTCCAAGAAGTTGACCAGCAATGGAAGCCTAGGGTGGAGTATGGTGACTAGAATCAAGCTCTTGGCTTGGAATGCTCACAATGGAGAGAATCTCTCTTGAGCAATTTGGCTCAAAGAGTTGAGGGAAAGATTCTTGGTGAGAAGAGAGAGCTTAGAAATAGCTTGAGAAAACTCCTCTCTTAGGCCTGAAATAACTTTGATAATGGACCTCTAACCTTGCCTCAAACGAATCAGGTTTGTATTTATGAGGCAAGAAAAATCGTGCTCAAAAGATTCCCAACGGTCATATTTCTGAAGCAGTTGTCGGTCTAAGAAGGATCATTGACCGACTAGTTTCTCAACTAGTCGGTCGGTGATTCAACATGAACCGACTAACAGCTTGACAGCCAAAAGAGAAAGTTCAGACAATAAGGAACTAGTCGGTCCAAGAATACTTGCCAATCGACTAGTTTCACAACTAGTCGGTCGGCGAGTCTTCTTTGACCGACTAAGAATCGAAATCGAATAGGCTGAATACAGGTACAGCTAGTCGGTTTAAGAACAACTTCCAACCGACTAGTTTCTCAACTAGTCGATCGGTCGTTGTGCTTTGACCGACTAACTGTAAACAGTAAGTTAGGCTGTACAGAGGCAATGATAACTAGTCGGTCTGAGAAGGTTTCCTAACCGACTAGATAGTCATCTAGTCGGTCAGTGAACCTTCTTTGACCGACTAATTGGTCAGTGAAATCGAATTTACTTACTCCCCCTGCATTGATGACACGTTAGTCTCGTATTAAATATTAATCATACGCATCAAGCTGACGAGGAAGATCTGAAATATGAACCAATTATTGACATATAGGATCTAAATCCATTTTTATATCTTCACTCCCCCTGAATCTAACATATCAAATTAGATTCATGGTAAATTGCTTTGAATTATTAATTAGCACATCGTCATTATTAATTCTCTCCCCCTTTGGCATTAGCAAAAAGAGCGGGAGGAGATCAACGACAAATACAATGGCTAAAAAAAGCACGAGAGTCGTAGAATACGACCACGGTCCAAATGACACCAATGTAAAATACCGAAGAAACTCAAAGCGTGCCAACGTGACCGTAGTCGAACGTCGAAAAACGAAATCATCAAACCATAGGCGAAAATCGAAAAACGAAATGATCAAACCATAGGCGAAAATCGAAAAACGAAATCATCAAACCATAAATCAATTTCACTTATTGAGTTATGGAACATACTCTCCAATATCAACATTCTTGAAGAAATTAGTGCATGGAAAACAATTCTATATTTCCATAGAATTAATTTCTATTAAATCAAATTTAATCGTCGAGCGACGAAGTCAATATCAGAGACATAAATCCAATGTGAAAACCAAATGTAGCAAATTGATACCAAAAGTAATATGCAAAAGTGTTATGCCAAAAATAGATAGAACATCATAGAGAAATGGCATATGCAATTCTAGCATATTAATTGAAACAAAATGATACCAATGTGAATATTCTAACAATGTATGTATTCAACCCACATGGATACCTAATGTATATCAAATGTAAGAATATACTTACACCATTACGCTCCCCCTACTTTGGTGCATCTCTTAAGCACCATCAACTCCATTTGAATGAAAATCCTTTGCAAATCAATGAGTTGGTAGGGTTGGTATCCCATGATGGATTGAACCTAGAAAACACAATTCTTGGTATCCAAAAACCCTTTTGGATCCTATGGGTTAGGCAACAATTTTAACAACCTAAATTCACATTAGCGTAACCCATAGCCCAACTAAATTCAAATTCAATATGAATTTAAGCTTCAAACAAACATGCACATCCATGACCAAAAAGCAAAATAAAATAAAAAAATAAACCAATTCTTACCACAATTGCTTTGGTACCCATAAAAATGAAATTAAACTTGTGGTACCAAGCAATGAAGGGTCAAAGGAAACTAACCCTTCGGAAACCAAGTCCATGAGGACCGTGATTTCCCAACATAATCATCATTCAAAATAATATCATTAATAAACGATTGCACATACATATCCTTAGCATGCATACTTGTGTTCTTCGAACCCCAAATAGTGTATGTCTTGGGAGTCCTTGTAGGAATATTATGCCCTCGAGGCAATTTATTCCTGTGTCAATAGCACAAACATCTTGTTCGAAATAACAGTAAGCTGTTTGGTAATAATTTATCTAAGCTATATTGTAATGTAGTCAACATTAGATATAAACTTAGGTAAAGTCCTGAGACTTTATGCAAGGTCAAACGGGTATCGAGATGAGTATCTCGATCATGGAGAAACGTTTGACCGTCTGGAGCATAAGTCTAAAATGGTTCGTGGTCGTAGATGTTCCGAGACAAGGATATCGAAACATCGGATAGACCATTGTGTCTTAGTCTTCACCGTTTAGCGGTGGCGATGATCTCATGATCGCTTGACTTGGCGAAGTCGAAGACGAGACACAGGTGCTCATTAGAATGAGTTCACTGAACGATCCACTAGAGTTATCATGTGGTTATATTGACCAATCTGTCAGTGATAACTCTGAGTGATGATAGGATAATTGGTCTTTTGACTTGAGGTCATTTTGACGGACCTGTGCGTGAACGGTGCCACTTAGATCAACTGACCTAGCTTCGAGGCAAGGCCTGTCGAAAGGTCTTTTGATTGGGTGTCACTTGAAACGTACGAGGCGAGTAATGACTAAGAGAGGATTCGTCTCTCCCGGTCAATGAGAGTTAGTGTCGTAGAGGTAGTTCGGTCTTTAGTAAAAACTCTGCGCAGAGTATGTTGGAAGAAGTCCAATATTTATTGACTAAAGATTGATAGAAACTAACCGGAGTCAAGTTATTGGGGTTGACAGTTTGACTGTACCCCAGACTTGATCCGAACGACATATTTAAGACGAAGAGACTATAACTGCGGAATTCATCACGGAAACAGTCAGGTGGTCCCGACAATACTCATGTCAATGAGTCAACCACATAATGATGATTCCTGAAGCAGGGACGGCAACCACTGCTCGTGGTCACTGCCGTATAGGGCTTCGAGCCCAACCTGTTGTAAGGGTCAGGCTGTAGGGTCTCACACAGAGTGCAACGCTTCGTCTAGTAATAGGTAGAAATTAGTTAGGGAGAATATTTGCATTTGATGCAAAAGAAGAGATAATTGCATTTGATGCAATATGGTAATTTAAGCTTAGATAGGGACTATTTTGCATTTGATGCAAAAGTGATTAAATGCGTATTAAATTGTTTAATACAATATTTAATAATATAAACGCAAGGAAAAGTTCACGGGTAAGACGGGAATGTCCCGGTCTATGCCCAGGTTCGAACGGCGTCCAAATCGGACACCAAATGCTCAAGTTAGAGCCAAAAAGCCCAAAGCATCAGACCAAGCCAGGCCCAGGCAGAACAGGCTGCCTGGGCTAGCCCAGGCGTTGCCTGGGCTAGCCAGGCACACGCCTGGGCTTAGCCCAGGCTCGGCCTGTGCAAGCCCAGGCTCGGCCTGGGCTCTGCCCAGGCGCAGGCCTGGGCTCTGCCCAGGTGCCTGGGCAAAGCCCAGGCCCGCCTGGGCTAAGCCCAGGCGCGGACCTGGGCGATCCCAGGCGCGGACCTGGGCGATCCCAGGCGCGGACCTGGGCGATCCCAGGCTGTGCTGCGCGCGTAGATTGAGGCTGTGGGGCCCCTGGTGGGCCCCACACGCCTAGGGTTGCGAACCCTAGGCAGAATCATCTTGACGGCTGCAGTTTTGCGAAAATTGACTCTTGGGCTGATCTTTGGACGGTCAATTGGAGGGTCAAACAAACTCCGATTGACGAACGGTTTTTTCCTATGCGTTCACCGTTGAACGCTTGTCGTATTGATAGGTTGTATCAATCCTGAAGCTCAACGGTGAGTGAGTTAAAATTCACGGAAGTTTGCACTTTGTGAAGTGCAAACTAACTTGATTTTAAATTAACTCATTGTTTAGTCCCACATCGGATTTTGAGAAAAGGGTAGAGTCCGCCGCCTATATAAATAGGGGTCTCCCCCCTTTCTCAAAACTCGTCCCAAGCTCTAGATCTGAGCGGCTCTCGTAAATGTTGGAGCACGCTCGGATCTAAGCTTAAATTAATATTTCTCTTCTCCCTAAATTTCTGCCTTACTCCTGCGGGCTCTAGCAAAGCCGCAAAGGAGTTCGGATTCTGAATCTGAAATCTTGGCGGAGGTTTCACTCGTGTGAAACTTTCTTCGGCGCGTGGTTGGCTCGGCGGCACGGGGATTGATCGCCTCGGGATGCGGAGCGGTTCGAGGAGCGGTTCGAGGAGCGGTTCGGGGAGCGGTTCAAGGAGCGGCTTGGCGTGGGACGGGAGCAGCTCGGAAGACGGCGCGGAACATCTCGCCTGCTCCAGGGCTGAGATTCCGGGTATGTGGTTAAAGTATTTTTAGCATTAGTTTAGTTTAATCGCAGTAGGCTAGATCCTTCTTGGGATGGTCAGATCTATCCCAAGTCAGCATAGATCTTGGCATAGGGTCTTGGACCTTAGGGCTAAGTTAAAAATGTTTTAACTGCATGTTAATTTAGATTAACTAGTTTTTCCTTCCGCTGCTATTGTTTTTCTGTCTATGTTCCGTCCGACTTAGGACGGGACTAGAATTTTTGTGCCCTAAGGGACCGCAAATTCCCCTACAGTGGTATCAGAGCCTAGGTTTGCGTAGTCGATCTAGGTACTGCGATTTCATTAAACTTGTTAATGCTTTGAAGTACTTTTAAATATTTTTTAAGTTATTAGATAATTTTTAAAAATGTTTTTGAAGTTCAAAATTCTATATTTTTTTTGAACATGAAAATTTTTAAAATGACGTTTTAAATTTATGTGATAATTTTAAAACTAATTTTAAATATTTAAAAGTTTAAATTTATTTTGGATGCCTAAAATTTTTTATATGATAAATTTTTTAAGCATGGAATTTTAAAATGGTATTTTTAAATTTATGTGATAAATTTTAAAATTGATTTTAAATTTATGCGATAAGTTTAAAATATTTTAGATGTTTAAAAATTATATATGATAAATTTTTGAACATGGAAAATTTTTAAAGTAATGTTTTAAATTTATAAGATAATTTTAAAACTGATTTTAAAATTCTAAAAATAGTTTATGCGATAAACTTAGTTTATTTAATTGTTAAATAGATATACACTTTCATTTTATGTTGATAAAATTAGTGTAGCTTTATTTTAATGGCTTGTTAATCTTGTCCCTTATTTGATAACACAGGACAACCCTTTAGGTTAGCCATTAAAAATGATTAAAATTTATTACTTGAATTTTAATGACATGCTATGTTTTAATAAATCATTAACAACAATATTAAGACCTAATTCCTGATTAGGGTAGTCCTTTAAATGAATTTTCAATTCTAATCGTTATAATTAATTTTCATTAAAGGACTTCGCTTCTAGCGTTGTTAATAAAATTTATTAAAATCCTGATAATGATTAGGGTAGCACGTGAACCTTATAGTTGATAAGGACTTAATAAAAGTTATTAAACACATCCTAAAATTTTGAATTTAAGGATTCAACTAGTTGATAGGATTAATTAGTTGTTAATAAAAGCTGTTTAGTCTATTGCATACATACAAAAATGACAAGCTTCATTCAATGGACCATGATCCAGTCAATGTGCTTGGCTAAGAGTTCTGGGTCAACCCTTGCTAGTCCAAGGGGTAGTGATCCTGGCTTAGTCAATTCCCTGGCTGAGTTCCGCTGGACCGCAATGTCACGAATCATGATTGTATGACACCCTGGACTATATCTAAGTCAAATATGTTAACGATCTTTTTCAAGATTAGCCGTAGCCCTCATTGTTTTAGGGGTTAGCAACTATAGGGCCCGTGTTATAGTTGTTGAGATACACTCAAGCTGTGACATGGCAACCCTGAAGAAACCAACTCCTTAAATACATAAGATGAAATCTTGACTAACCCTAACCGTCGTCTCGTACCCCGAGCGTCGGCGTAAGTTAAGTCAACGATGTAGTCTGACTTGATGTAAGTCTAAGACCTGACCCAAACCAACGTGTCGTGCATACACCGAGCTGCGGGGCAAGTCAGGCTAGACATGAAAACAAGGGTCCGACTAGACTAGACATTGTGATTTGGATGAGCACACTCATGATCACGAATGGCTGGGGGCAAAAACCGATTAAGAGAGTCATATCCAATATGATCGATGAAGAGTCATCTTCCGATCGCAGAGTCAATCAACTTGTTGAGCTACACTCAAGGTTGTTTAGACTCAAGGTGATCGGAACTCTTACCCATTAATTTTGATTCGATTAAATTGTTCGTTATTAAGCTTTAAAACGATCGTAAAAATAGTGGGAGGATATAGATAGATAAAAGCCAATCTGCCTATATTTAATATTGAACATATGCTAAAACTAGGGCAAGACTATGTTTACCGAAAGAATCAATTGATAATATTGGAATTAGTTAACTGGTCAATAAGTTGATTAATTGAATATCAAGTTAAATTCTAATTGATAGAATTAAACCTATATTCTCGTTGACATTAAATGACCTTCTAAAGAACAGACTTAAGAAATATGATTTCATTAAGTTCTGGGTCCAATAAATAAATTAAAGCTACATGTCACTCGTCTCTATATGAGGCAGCTTGAACATATAGAACATTCAAAGTATGTTTCTCCCTACAACTTGTCGAGCTACCCTCAAGGTTGTATGGACAAACAATTTTGATCCGCAAAGTTCGAAAATTCGATCAAACCGTTTGAGTCGAATACGAGTACATGGGCGATGCAAGACTATGTATCCCAACCGGATCTTGAGACAAGCAACTTCTTGAGCTACACTCAAGATTGCAAAGCTCAAGCGTTTGGATACATAAGTTGCTTGCATATCTATTTATTTATGTTAATATCTAAATGTGATTTAGAAAAGGGAAGGAGGCACTTCGGAAAGTCAATTGAGAAAGTTAGTTTAATTTATCATTAGTAAAGGCATAAGTAGGAGGAAATGAAAATGTGACATATTTTGATGTCACGATTTCAGAATAAATTGTTATACAAAAGACGTTTAACACATTTTGACGAATGTCGTCACATTGCTTCTGAAGTAATGTTTTGTGTTAAGTAATTTGTAAATAACTATATATATATTAAATGTTAATATATAAATACACAAGATAGTAGCAAACTTATATGGTAAAATTAGACTAGGCCGTATCTAGAGATTAAGCTTCACAAGTCACATAAAGAGGGGTCTGACCTCTCGTATTATGAAGTCTACGGACACTTGTGAGTCTTAGCCTCTTAGATACAATGGCCGAAACCAATCTGTGAGACAGTGGGAGAATGAGTTGTCGAACTCAGTCTCGTACATACTGATGTACCCGAGTCTACTTTTAACAAAATAAGTTATTCGTATATTTTATTAAGACAAGTGTTCTTGATGAAACACAAGTCTGATAAAATAAAGAACGAAATGACTAAAGTATTTAAACTGATTCAATTAGATCGAATGGTCAAATACTTAGCTACATAAAATCTTGTGTAATTAAAAGAAAATGTGATTTTCTCTCAGGTCAAGTCTGTTAACACATCAGAGTGTTAAAAGGTATGAATCACACTTAGTTAGACTTGGTGCGATCCATAAATAAGTGACTCTGAGTTAACTCCTCCCTCTGGGTTAAGTCCCAGATAGTAATGCCTAGGTTTTGATAATGTTCTATAAGGACATTATCAATTATATATTCAATAAATCAATCGTAAGGAAGTTGTATTATTACTCGAATCTCGTGAGACGAAATGTCGAGTTAGACATCATAACTGATGATGACTTAGTCAACTTCTAGGATGAAATTCGGAGTAGTAACTCCGATTTAAAACTTGATGCAGGTCCGTGTGCGTAAATAAATTTGAGAATTTAGTTTACGTGCCCAAGGAAAATGTTTCCTCACTTTTTGCAAGTAAATCTTTAAGTTGAAAGATTGGCGCAGAAAGAAAATAGTGAAGTACAATCTTGTTGGACGAGAACGGTTTTCATCCTAATTTCTTTAAAAACGGATTATGATGAAACCGGTTTCGCCAACAGATGTGTACAGATCTACTCGGACCAAAGCCGATGTAAAACGCTTAAGTTAACCATGAAAATTTGCGCATTCACTTATAAGTTCGTTTTTCTAAATATGATTTAGACGAACCAACTTATATGAATTAGCCAGATAGTTTTCAAGGTCAGTGGGAGCGTGTAAATTACATGCGAGACATCAAAATAGATGGAACATATATTTTGATTAAGTAATCAAAGAGTTTGATTATTTATCAGAAATGAATATGAACCATTTGAAATGACCAATAACTAATTTGAAATTATTATCGTAAGATACGATGAACTGGATAAGATCCAGGGAAATAAAGTATTATAAATTCCGACAGACCAAATGAATTATTTGAATGAGATTCAAAAGGTTGGTCTAACATAAACATAGAAACCCCTTAAGTCTATAGTGTAGACGGTTTTAGCAGATCCACTCACGAAGGCTCTATCACATGAAGTCGGGAAAACTTATGTGTAAAAACGATATTAGATATCGAGATAAATGGGCCTGAGTGCAAGTGGGAGATGTAGGAATATTATGCCCTCGAGGCCATTTATTCCTGTGTCAATAGCACAAACATCTTGTTCGAAATAACAGTAAGCTGTTTGGTAATAATTTATCTAAGCTATATTGTAATGTAGTCAACATTAGATATAAACTTAGGTAAAGTCCTGAGACTTTATGCAAGGTCAAACGGGTATCGAGATGAGTATCTCGTTCATGGAGAAACATTTGACCGTCTGGAGCATAAGTCTAAAATGGTTCGTGGTCGTAGATGTTCCGAGACAAGGATATCGAAACATCGGATAGACCATTGTGTCTTAGTCTTCACCGTTTAGCGGTGGCGCTGATCTCATGATCGCTTGACTTGGCGAAGTCGAAGACGAGACACAGGTGCTCATTAGAATGAGTTCACTAAACGATCCACTAGAGTTATCATATGGTTATATTGACCAATCTGTCAATGATAACTCTGAGTGATGATAGGATAGTTGGTCTTTTGACTTGAGGTCATTTTGACGGACCTGTGCGTGAACGGTGCCACTTAGATCAACTGACCTAGCTTCGAGGCAAGGCCTGTCGAAAGGTCTTTTGATTGGGTGTCACTTGAAACGTACGAGGCGAGTAATGACCAAGAGAGGATTCGTCTCTCCCGGTCAATGGGAGTTAGTGTCGTAGAGGTAGTTCGGTCTTTAGTAAAAACTCTGCGCAGAGTATGTTGGAAGAAGTCCAATATTTATTGACTAAAGATTGATAGAAACTAACCGGAGTCAAGTTATTGGGGTTGACAGTTTGACCGTACCCCAGACTTGATCCGAACGACATATTTAAGACGAAGAGACTATAACTGCGGAATTCATCACGGAAACAGTCAGGTGGTCCCGACAATACTCATGTCAATGAGTCAACCACATAATGATGATTCCTGAAGAAGGGACGGCAACCACTGCTCGTGGTCACTGCCGTATTGACGTGCGTCTATATTTCATATATTCACGCACGTTTTCTTTTGTGTTTCTCCGTGTTTTCCGCCGTCTCTTGTTCGTTTTCGTATGTTTTCCCGTTTTCTTTCACTTTTCTTTGTTTGTCCATGATTGCAGGAGTTCGACCACGTAGGGGACCTTTTACGATGATATCCCAAGTCCCCGGAGCAACGGGAGAAGTCACGCGTGATCCGGGGGGTCAAACGGCGAAGTACTCATCTTTCTGCCCCTCACCCGGTCGGTTGGTCATCTCCAACCGATCGGGTGATGCACGTGTGCACCAACCGACCGCTACAGCATCTCACGAAGAAGTCACCCGACCGGTTCACAGACCGGTTCTGCGGGCGGCTGTTCTCTGTCTTTTCGAGCAGAATTCCAACCGATCGGGTGACTCTCACCCGATCGGTTCATCTGTAGCTGAGAAAAAGAGCTGAAGACACGGGCGTCGAACCGACCGGTTCACCCGACTCCTCCAAGATCCAACCGGTCGCTCAAGAACTCACCCGATCGGTTCATGAGATCGGGTGAAAACTCGCCGTTTTCTGTGATTTATCTGTAACGGATCAACCGATCGGTTGACTTGTCACCTAATCGGTTGATCCGAAAATCTATATATAGGACCCCTAGGGTTCCAGAAACGAGAGAGTTGTATTTTTTTACTGTTTTATTTCCTTGTGACGGCTGTAATTGTTACTCTTAAGTAAGTTTTCAGATCTTTCTAATTTTTTAGTATTGTCTTTATTACTCCTTTACTTCCGCATTGCAATTGTCGGATTATGATTCTAACGGTTAAATTTCATTTAGATTGCTTTTTCATGAATTTTTGTGAGTAGTTCCCAAATCTGGGATTTTGGTGGAAGCCCCTTCGGGGGCTCTTCCCGATGCGTCCATAGGGTTAGGAAATCGATAGGGAGTAGGAATCTAACGGTTACGCGGGGTGTTTCATTGTCATCGGCGGGAAAAAGACCGCCTTTGACCGTCGGGCCAAGGGGGAATAAACTTGGTGGTTGACTCCCTAGCCAAAGCTCACGCCTTTAGCGTAGACGCCGAATCCTAGCACGCGGGAGCGGCAGGATGAGACGTCGGGAGATATCGTTGCGGACTTAGTGCTCCCGGGATCGATCAGTGTTTATGGACACGGGAGTGCCCACTGATCGAATCCGGGAAGTCCGGTGTATCATCCTGGGCACCGACCGGAATATCGGGCCCATGGGACGCCGGTACCACTTTCAGAGGCAACGTCTCACCATTAGACCCTAATCCCGATCGCTATCCATACCCGTAGGCCGTAGCGGCGAGAGTCTCTCGTCGGGTCGGAAACCAAAGTCCCGGGTTTACTTTCTTTTTGTTCATACGCTTTCATTTCCTTTCGTGACAACCAACCACCGATTCGGGCTAGCTCGCCCCTCGGGGTGATTTAGGTCCTACCTGACCCAAGCACAACCTCGCCTCCCTGAGTTCGATATTCCCGCACCCTACACTAACCGTGAAACTTGCGGTAAACGACACCGCGCCGCCGCGCACATCACGCGGGGCGCCGGTCAAGTTTATGGCGCCGTTGCCTGGGAGGCAACGTGCTTGATATCTTAGGATCTCTTGAACCCTCGTGTCTAGCTCACATCCCTACCTCGCGATAATTTTCGCATTCTTGTTTTTCTTTTTCTTATTTGTTTTTCTTATTTTTATTCCTTATTTTATCTGTTTCTTTCCCACTTGTCGCTTCACGGGTGTCTGTTGTTTTTCATGCGCAGGAGTTCAAGGAGTCTTGACGACTTGATCCCCCTCAATCCAGAGATTAACGCCACCCTTAGGCGTTTGGCCGCTGAGAAGCGAAGAAGGGAAGATCCCGAATCCATGGAGGAGAACACCCCACCTCACAAGTCTCTGCTGGAGTACTCGATGCCATCCATCGAGTCGACTTCTGCCATCCGATCTCCAGCTATTGCGGCCCAAAGCTTTGAGCTGAAGCCGTCTCTAGTGACATGGATCCAGCAGGACCAATTTGCGGGTGCGCCCATGGAGAGCCCGATAGAGCACTTAGACTCCTTCTTGGAGAAGTGTGACACCTTCAGAATTAATGGTGTCACTACAGAGGCTATCCGTCTGAAGTTGTTCCCTTTCTCTTTGCGGGACAAGGCCAAGCAGTGGTTAAGGGGGAAGGACCCCAATACTTTCAACACCTGGGAGAAACTCTCCAATGCTTTTCTGACGAAGTTCTTTCCTCCGGGGAAGACCATGAAGTTGAGGAGTGAGATCTCCTCCTTCTCCCAGGCCAGCCACGAGTCCTTGCATGAGGCTTGGACGAGATATAAAGAGATGCAAAGAAGATGCCCTCATCATGAGCTTCCGAAGTGGCAGATTATCAATCTGTTCTACAATGGGCTGAGGGATGACCTTAAATCTTCTATGGACGCCGCGGCTGGGGGTTCCTTCATGTCCCGAAGCGAGGAAGATGCCGGGAATATTCTGGAAAACATGGCATCAAACAATGAGCGGTGGTGTGACGAGAGAGCCACACCAAGAACTGTGGGTATACACAGAGTCGAGGACGTCGACAAACTTTCGAGCAAGTTTGACTTGCTTTCGACCCAGATCTCCGCACTGATGGTTGGAGCCGGTGGGGCCGGTACACAGCAAGTTTCTGCGGTGGAGTCTGAATTCCTTGGGGAATTCGACGGTGGTGACATCTCACCACCGTTGGATCAGGCGAGCGCACTATTTTACAACCCCACGGGGAATGCGCCATATCCGCCAAGGACAAATTCCAACCCGGCCTACTCTCCCAACAACCGGAACCATCCGAATTTTAGTTACCGGCCACCATTTCAGCCCTCGCCGCCGCAGCAGCCGCAGCAACAAATCTATCAGCCGGCTAGACCACCGCAGAATCAGGGTCAGCTGCAACCATTTCAGCAGCAACCTCAGCAACAAACGTACGCTCCCAGGAATCAGCAGCCATTCCAGCAGCAGCAGTTTGGCCAACAGAGGGCCGTCTCTCCGGTTGAGTCTCTCTTGACTCAATATATTACCAACCAGGAGAGGATCAACCAAAAGCTGGAAATGGGCCAGCGGACCCTCACGGACCAAGTAACCCAGCTGGGGTTACAGGTGGCGAACCTCGCAAGGTCACAAAACCAATTGCCGCCACAACCGGAGGTGAACCCTCGAGGAGCAACACAAACATCGGCACTCGTGCACGAGCACGCGAATGTGTCCGCTATCATTCTGAGAAGCGGGACACAAATTCCTACTAGAGTGCCCCCTAGCAACCCGGAAGCACCATTGGTCGTTGAGAGACCGACTGAAAAATTAAACGACATCGGTGCTTCGTCATCAAATCCCACGACTCCGGAGGGAGTGCCCGAAGAAGAGAAGAAGGAGGAGGAAGAGAGCCCAAGAGTGTATAAACCCGTTGTGCCATTTCCCCAACGGTTGGCTCAAGCAAAAATTGATGAGAAATATGGGAAGTTCTTCGCCATGGTCAAGGACCTAAGCCTGCAAATCCCCTTCTTGGAGGCAATTGAGACAATCCCCTCTTATGCAAAATTCTTGAAAGATTTGGTGACGAAAGGGTCGAGAAAAGAGAAAGTGGTGCTGACGGCAGAATGTAGCGCTCTTATCCAGAGGGATAACCCGCCAAAGCTCAAGGACCCGGGGAGCTTCTCTATCCCTTGCACGATCGGGGCTGTGAAGATTAATCGTGCACTCGTCGATCTAGGAGCGAGTGTTAGCTTGATGCCCTTGTCAATGTATAGAAGGATAGGAATGGGTGATTTGGAGCCCACCGGGATGACCCTACAACTAGCTGACCGGTCGGTCAAATATCCGGTGGGAATTGTTGATGATCTCCCCATGAATGTGAGAGGGGTGCATGTGCCTGTGGACTTTGTAGTCATGGACATGCCCGAAGACGCACACACCCCCATCATCCTGGGACGGCCTTTCATGGCCACTGCTGGCGTTCTTATAGATGTGAAGAACGGAAAACTCTCCTTGAACGTCAGCGGAGAGAAAGTTGAGTTTGACCTGGGACTATCCATGAAGCACCCCGACCCTCCTGATGACCTCCGGTGTAATCTGCTTGAGATAGAAGAAGAAAAAGCTGTAGAGGAGAAATCCTGGGAGATTCTCCTGAGAAACCCCCCCGATGAATTGGGGAATTCTGAAGATGAAGAAGGCCCCGAAGACGAAGAAGCTGCTGGAAAACCAAGTGCACCGAGAATGACCCCTCCCGGGTTCCCCAAGTCTCCTCCTGTGAAGAGAACGGGGAAAGAGCTCACGGACCTCACTAAAGACGAGGTCCGAATCCTGAAGAAGATGGCGGGAAGCGCCAACGCCAAGGAAAAGCCCCCGGATCTCAAGAACAAAGGGAGGGTGGTCGAGCAAGTATTTTTCCAGCCGCTGACTACCCCGAGCGCCTTCAGCTCCAACAAGGAAGAGATGCCTAAGTTTGGGCATCACCCGTATCAGCCACCATGAGCATCTCTGGCGGGCGTCGAGCCAACGACGTTAAACAAGTGCGCTTCATGGGAGGCAACCCATGTTCTAAACTTTTTCTCTAATTTTTAGCATTATTTTCTACTTTACTTTATCTATTTCTATAAATAAAGTCAGCCGCGGGAACATCCGTTAGGGGACTTAATCAAATTTCTTGGTTTTTGCAGGAAACAAGCCCCAACCGATCGGGTGATAACTCACCCGATCGGTTGGGATGTATCAGATACATGCCGAGATCTGTCCTCGAATGAACCGATCGGTTGAGTAATGAAGAGACCGGGTGGCAGACCGGGTGAGCTGGGGAGAAGTCTTGGAAAATTTTGAGGAATATCAACCGATCGGTTGAGTTTGAGCGCGATCGGTTGACCTGACCGGGTGAGAAGCCCTAAGTTCTCGGGAAATTTAGTGGAGCGGCCAACCGATCGGTTGACAAGTCAACCGATCGGTTCGCCTGTAGCATTTCTTCGGTAAGATTTTCGACCCAACCGTCAACCGATCGGGTGACAAGTCACCCGATCGGTTCGACTTAAAACCCTATATAAACCCCCCGACACCCGCTCGTTTTCGCCCTCGCCCGATCACAAATTCCGCCGTCGTTTCGCCTTCCCCTCTTCTCCAACAACCGATCCCCACTCCCCCACGTCCCCTACTCCCCCATTACTCCCACTCTCCACCTCCTTCATCAACCCCTCCATCATCTACACCCTCTCTCTCCTCCCATTCCGAGATTTTTGACCTAATTTTCCCAAATCCACCTCCATTTCGAAAATTTTTGCCGAAGGAGTTCGCCGCGGCTCCACGATACTCTCGCTGAACAGTGTGGGGGCACCAACGAGCAAGCTCCACCACTCCGCTTGGGTAAACTCACTCCTATTCTTAGTTTATATATATTTGCCCTGTTTATTGTGCTTGCTTGTTGGCTTGTGTTCGTGTGCATCCACGATTTTTTTTGCACTAATTCTTGCTCATACACACGCACATGGCTAAAGATAAGGATAAGGGGAAGGGTATCATGAGGGAAGAGGAGCCGTCTCGAAAGAGACGAAAACAAACACGCCCCCCTTCCCGTACGCGAGCGCTTACACTTGGCCCTCCTCCACCTATTATTCCCCCTGTGGACCCAATGTTGGGCCCGCACGGGTATATTTTTCGGAACCAGGAGCACAAAGATTTTTACCATAGGCTTGATGCTCGAGGGCATCTATCCACCAAGTTCCCGCATGCACAAACACTTCTCGATCTCGGTGTCTTCACCGAGATCGAATATCTTTTCGGCAACTTAGGATGGTTAGCCTTCCTTAATGCATCTGCCACTTCCCACTCGGCGCTCACACTCGAATTCCTCTCCACACTTGTTTTAGAGTCCGGGTCGATCGTTAGATTCCGGGTGCGTAACCGTAGTGTCACCACAACCCTGAACACGATTAATGATATATTTGGTTTCCCCAATCTCGGGGATGATTCTATCAGACACCATGGGTACACGCCCGAATTTTGCGTCGATCAATTCTGGTTCCGCCTCACATTGATCGGCGACTACCCCCGAGGTCGGGCCAAGGCCTCCTCCATCATTCATCCCGTGTTTCGTCTCGCCCACAGGATCATCTCTTCCACATTCTTTCCTAGGGACGAGTCAGGCACTGTGACTATCCCCGATCTTTTTATCCTTTGGGCCATGACTTTTCCTTATGTCCGGGATGATGATGGAGTTAGCTTCAGGGCCCCTACCGTCCCCATTCATGGCGGCGATTGGCTTGTTCACAAGCTACTCGAGATTAGCCGGGCCGGTAAGGGAAAGTTTTGTTGCGGGGGCATCATCACTATCATATGCTCTTACCCCCAATTCAATATCCCCCTTCCCAACAATCTTCCTGTTGCCGCAGGACCATCACGTCTTGATATTGACGTCCTGCGGCACATTCACATGATTAGACCCAACTCAGCTGGCCGTTACATCTTCAACTATGGCCACCCCCCAGCCCCTTACACCATTCTGCCCAACCCCGCTCGCATGCCCATTGCTCTCGTGGGAGATTGGACCTTCCCTCCTGACCCCGACTTCCTTGCGGGGTTGAATCTTCCTTTTCTCCCCGCTGGCGCACGCAGATCACCGTCCCCTGCCACCCACTTAGGCGAGCAGGATATCCCTGCGTCTGGGGGAGACTTAGGGGCTGGCCCGAGTCGTCCCGTTTCTGCTCCGGGACCGATCACGTCTGAGCACCTCCTTGCGGCCATTTCTGGCCTTGTCTCCCGTGCTGGCATGACCACTGCCGCCAGCACCTCTTCGACCTTACCTGGCGGCACCACCGCTGCCTCGTGCCAGTCTACGTCTTTTGGTCGCCGTCAGGTATCTGCCCGTCTAGGACTTGAGAGGGAGGTCGCCGCGCTTCGTGAGCTCGCCATGTCCTCTGTTTCCTCGGACCCATCACCATCCTCCTTTCTTACTCACCCACGTTTCCTCGCACTTGAGAGGAATGTGGCCGCCATTCTCCCCCTTCTTACTCATATCCACGGACCGCCTCCACCTTCACCACCTCCACCTTCACCACCCAGGCGATCTTCTCCTCCACCCTCCCACACTTCTCCACTTCCATCACCCCCCTCACCACATTCTTCTCCTCCCTCTTCACATCCCATCCCGGCATCCACTTCACCCCTCCCGACCACTTCCACCGCACTCACGCTACCTCCATCCTCCTCCGTCACTCCATACGTTCGCCGGAGGAAATTACCGGTACGCTCCAGATCCCTCCCACCACCTCCCACTACCGTCACCTCCACATCCACCTCCTCCATTTCTATTCCTCTCACCACAGCCTTGATCGCCTTCCTACCACCACCACCCACCACCACAGACACTCCTCCCATAGTTCACACCACCACTGCCCCTATACCCTCACCTCATTCCCCACTTCTCCGCACACCCCCTGCCTCCCCCGACCACCCATCCCCGCCCTCTTCCGAGGATGACGAGGACTCACCTTCTGCTGCTTTCTGATTTCCCCTCTTTTTGTTTTTGACTCCCCCTTGCACTTATCTGGATTTCATTGATCATATCATTTCGCTAGCACTTTCTGGTCTAGCTTGGGGGACGTCTGTTTTGGTGTGCTGTCGTGTTTTGTTTGTTTTTCTCATTTTTGTGTGTGTGCTTGTTTTTCACTTTTTGAGTGTCGTGTCGTGTGAGTTTATCTTTACTTTTCTTTTCGTATTGTTTGATTTTGTTCTCAATTTTTCTCTCTTTTTCATTTTCATCTATGTTTTTTTCCTGGTTTTCATTTCTTTTCGTGTCTGTGCGTATTCCCCCCCCATTTTCATTGCCCTCCCGTACTCACTCTTATTGCATTGAGGGCAATGCAAGTTTCAGCTTGGGGGAGTCGCACTTCGTGCGTCATTTGTGCTGTTTTTCTACGTTATTTGAGTCATTTTCCATCGTGTTTTTCTTTTTTCTTTTTTCCTTCTTTCTTTAGCTCTTTCTCCTAGAAATGAATCCTATGATGAATCGCCACAAAATCACACACACCTAGCATTGCATCGATAATCACACTCACTAACCCTAGGATTTCGAGTCCTCTTGCATTTCACGCATCGTGGGTCCACTTAGCTTTTTGTGAGTCGTGTGTCGTGACTAGCAATTGGTGTGCTTCTGCCTTGTGATTTTACTTTATATACCTGTCCAGGAATGACCCCTAGATTATCATGCTCCGATATTGAATATGCGGTATTTGCTTCTATATGCATGCTATATATATATCGTATACTTCATTTCACATGCGTCGGGATTCCACAACTAAGGACTAGGATAACCCAATTAGCCTGAGCTCTATTTAGCGAGAATAGTTCCCTTTGCCCAAGTGTTTAGATTTCGACTTCTTTTTTGTTTTACTTGGTGCAAATCCCCTCGTCGTGTACCGTTCTCCCACTTGGGAGAGTACACAAGTGTATAGCCAAAAACCCAAAAATCCAAAAAAATGGGAGAAAAGAAATGAAAAAACCCAAAACGAAAAGAAAAAGATTGTATAGCCAACAAGCCAAAAAAAAATATGCAACTACCCAAAACCCAAAAAAAATTCCCGTGTGAATATTTTCATACTTGCCAAGAATAAAGGGAAGGCGAGAATTTGCACCGAGTGTTCTTCTCCACATCATCTCAACCCCCGTCGTTATCAAAGACACTTGGCTTAGGAGCTATTTAGCTAGTATCTAGGCTATAGTGGCGTGATTTCCTTAACCCTAGTTGTGGAGTCCCCGATGCATGATACGCTCCTATTCTCTCTATTCTCATGCATGCTCGAACTTATATTCGCCGCTTAATTCAATTCGATTCGATATTTGGGTCATATCTTGGATTTGTGTATATCGAGCCTCGTAGCACATCGTAGAAAGCATCACCATTTGCTAGCACACGACCACACTCACTCGCGCTTCACTGCGTGGACCCACGACACTTATTTGGACTCGCTTTCCTAGGTTTAGTGGTGTGATTTGGCGTTTGCTTGCTGGGTGTGTCGTTTTTGATTTTGATGGCTCTGATGGACGATCTAGGGCTTAGAGTTTCCTTTTTCTTTCTTCCTCTCTATTTTTCCCTTCCGAGCTCCCACTCTCACTCGTCTTCCTCGAGGACGAGGAAGAGTTCAGCTTGGGGGATTTTGACGTGCGTCTATATTTCATATATTCACGCACGTTTTCTTTTGTGTTTCTCCGTGTTTTCCGCCGTCTCTTGTTCGTTTTCGTATGTTTTCCCGTTTTCTTTCACTTTTCTTTGTTTGTCCATGATTGCAGGAGTTCGACCACGTAGGGGACCTTTTACGATGATATCCCAAGTCCCCGGAGCAACGGGAGAAGTCACGCGTGATCCGGGGGGTCAAACGGTGAAGTACTCATCTTTCTGCCCCTCACCCGGTCGGTTGGTCATCTCCAACCGATCGGGTGATGCACGCATGCACCAACCGACCGCTACCGCAGCTCACGAAGAAGTCACCCGACCGGTTCACAGACCGGTTCTGCGGGCGGCTGTTCTCTGTCTTTTCGAGCAGAATTCCAACCGATCGGGTGACTCTCACCCGATCGGTTCATCTGTAGCTGAGAAAAAGAGTTGAAGACACGGGCGTCGAACCGACCGGTTCACCCGACTCCTCCAAGATCCAACCGGTCGCTCAAGAACTCACCCGATCGGTTCATGAGATCGGGTGAAAACTCGCCGTTTTCTGTGATTTATCTGTAACGGATCAACCGATCGGTTGACTTGTCACCCGATCGGTTGATCCGAAAATCTATATATATGACCCCTAGGGTTCCAGAAACGAGAGAGTTGTATTTTTTTACTGTTTTATTTCCTTGTGACGGCTGTAATTGTTACTCTTAAGTAAGTTTTCAGATCTTTCTAATTTTTTAGTATTGTATTTACTACTCCTTTACTTCCGCATTGCAATTGTCGGATTATGATTCTAACGGTTAAATTTCATTTAGATTGCTTTTTCATGAATTTTTGTGAGTAGTTCCCAAATCTGGGATTTTGGTGGAAGCCCCTTCGGGGGCTCTTCCCGATGCGTCCATAGGGTTAGGAAATCGATAGGGAGTAGGAATCTAACGGTTACGCGGGGTGTTTCATTGTCATCGGCGGGAAAAAGACCGCCTTTGACCGTCGGGCCAAGGGGGAATAAACTTGGCGGTTGACTCCCTAGCCAAAGCTCACGCCTTTAGCGTAGACGCCGAATCCTAGCACGCGGGAGCGGCAGGATGAGACGTCGGGAGATATCGTTGCGGACTTAGTGCTCCCGGGATCGATCAGTGTTTATGGACACGGGAGTGCCCACTGATCGAATCCGGGAAGTCCGGTGTATCATCCTGGGCACCGACCGGAATATCGGGCCCATGGGACGCCGGTACCACTTTCAGAGGCAACGTCTCACCATTAGACCCTAATCCCGATCGCTATCCATACCCGTAGGCCGTAGCGGCGAGAGTCTCTCGTCGGGTCGGAAACCAAAGTCCCGGGTTTACTTTCTTTTTGTTCATACGCTTTCATTTCCTTTCGTGACAACCAACCACCGATTCGGGCTAGCTCGCCCCTCGGGGTGATTTAGGTCCTACCTGACCCAAGCATAACCTCGCCTCCCTGAGTTCGATATTCCCGCACCCTACACTAACCGTGAAACTTGCGGTAAACGACACCGCGCCGCCGCGCACATCACGCGGGGCGCCGGTCAAGTATAGGGCTTCGAGCCCAACATGTTGTAAGGGTCAGGCTGTAGGGTCTCACACAGAGTGCAACACTTCGTCTAGTAATAGGTAGAAATTAGTTAGGGAGAATATTTGCATTTGATGCAAAAGAAGAGATAATTGCATTTGATGCAATATGGTAATTTAAGCTTAGATAGGGACTATTTTGCATTTGATGCAAAAGTGATTAAATGCGTATTAAATTGTTTAATATAATATTTAATAATATAAACGCAAGGAAAAGTTCACGGGTAAGACGGGAATGTCCCGGTCTACGCCCAGGTTCGAACGGCGTCCAAATCGGACACCAAATGCTCAAGTTAGAGCCAAAAAGCCCAAAGCATCAGACCAAGCCAGGCCCAGGCAGAACAGGCTGCCTGGGCTAGCCCAGGCGCTGCCTGGGCTAGCCAGGCACAAGCCTGGGCTTAGCCCAGGCTCGGCCTGGGCAAGCCCAGGCGCGGGCCTGGGCTAAGCCCAGGCCGCCTGGGCTCTGCCCAGGCGCGGGCCTGGGCGAGCCCAGGCGCGGGCCTGGTAGAGCCCAGGCGCGGGCCTGGGCGTGCCCAGGCGCATGGGCTCGCCCAAGCGCGGCCTGGGCTCTGCCCAGGCTGTGCTGCGCGCGCAGATTGAGGCTGTGGGGCCCCTGGTGGGCCCCACACGCCTAGGGTTGCGAACCCTAGGCAGAATCATCTTGACGGCTGCAGTTTTGCGAAAATTGACTCTTGGGCTGATCTTTGGACGGTCAATTGGAGGGTCAAACGAACTCCGATTGACGAACGGTTTTTTCCTATGCGTTCACCGTTGAACGCTTTTCGTATTGATAGGTTGTATCAATCCTGAAGCTCAACGGTGAGTGAGTTAAAATTCACGGAAGTTTGCACTTTGTGAAGTGCAAACTAACTTGATTTTAAATTAACTCATTGTTTAGTCCCACATCGGATTTTGAGAAAAGGGGAGAGTCCGCCGCCTATATAAATAGGGGTCTCCCCCCTTTCTCAAAACTCGTCCCAAGCTCTAGATCTGAGCGGCTCTCGTAAATGTTGGAGCACGCTCGGATCTAAGCTTAAATTAATATTTCTCTTCTCCCTAAATTTCTGCCTTACTCCTGCGGGCTCTAGCAAAGCCGCAAAGGAGTTCGGATTCTGAATCTGAAATCTTGGCGGAGGTTTCACTCGCGTGAAACTTTATTCGGCGCGTGGTTGGCTCGGCGGCACGGGGATTGATCGCCTCGGGATGCGGAGCGGTTCGAGGAGCGGTTCGGGGAGCGGTTCAAGGAGCGGCTCGGCGTGGGACGGGAGCAGGTCGGAAGACGGCGCGGAACATCTCGCCTGCTCCAGGGCTGAGATTCCGGGTATGTGGTTAAAGTATTTTTAGCATTAGTTTAGTTTAATCGCAGTAGGCTAGATCCTTCTTGGGATGGTCAGATCCATCCCAAGTCGGCATAGATCTTGGCATAGGGTCTTGGACCTTAGGGCTAAGTTAA
Source organism: Scilla litardierei (assembly GCA_030789695.1). Lineage (NCBI taxonomy): Eukaryota > Viridiplantae > Streptophyta > Magnoliopsida > Asparagales > Asparagaceae > Scilla > Scilla litardierei. The sequence continues at coordinate 11,779,565 of CM061130.1, read as the reverse complement.
AAATGTTTTAACTGCATGTTAATTTAGATTAACTAGTTTTTCCTTCCGCTGCTATTGTTTTTCTGTCTATGTTCCGTCCGACTTAGGACGGGACTAGAATTTTTGTGCCCTAAGGGACCGCAAATTCCCCTACAGTCTTAATCCTATTGGGAGCATGCATACGTTGTTGATGTCTATGTGATGAATGTCGTGGATAAGTATATGACATATGATGAAATGGTGCATGATGATAATTGTTCATATAAGAATGTGGATGAACATATGCATGTGGTGGAACACGTGCATGAGTGTGTCTCACATGGTGTGCACGTGCTCGTGGATGCGGAGCATAAAAATCATCATACGTGCTAACATGTGGAGTAGGATGTGTGTTCCTACGTGGCATGGTATACATGAAAGCATGACCCTTCTTTGGAGGTCCACCCAAGGTGGGTTTCTTTCCCAATGGGGGTGTGTACCTAGCGGAAGCACCATTGGTACAAGAACTACCCATGAAGTGTTTACTTCCACTAGTAGAGGCATCGAAAGTTGGCCTAACAAAGGTGGCGGACGATTTGGACGAATCTCACATCTTATACCCCAAGCCAATGTGATGATTGGCCGGAAGTAAGTCATTTAGGATATTGTCCAAATGGCCCTTACCCTTATTGAATTCATGAATTCGGCCTAATGTGCACTCATACTTCTCGGTGAGAGAATGCATCGAAGCATCCAAGGTGGACACTTGCGATGTGAGTGCACAAACACGTGACTTGAGATTTTTATTCTCAATACTCAAAGTTGAGTTTTGAGACGTCAAATCCGATATCACATGTTCATTCGAATCCTCTATATGAACATGCTCAAGTTGAGATTTGAGATTTACAATCTCATTTCTCAACCCTTCAACAACGGTGTCGTTGACGATAATAGGTTTAGGCGAGGTTTGAAGACTAGTTAGTTCATTTTTAGTCTTAATAAATCTATTAGCCAATTTATAAAACTTACCCCAAAGTTGTTCATTGGCTAATCTAAGTTCATCCATGGTTACCTCACCGCCTTCATCCTCGCTTTCCTCGCTTTCATCGCTTTCATCGGAGGAAGTCTCTTGAACATGTTCTTCTCTTCCCCTGAAGCACATGCGTGCTTTCTCCGCATTTTCATCATCTGACTCTCCACTTGAGGAGTCCTCGTCGGAGTCGGTGAATATGCCGACAAGTCCTTTCTTGTGCTTTCTCGACTTGTCGTACTTGGATGCCTTCCACTTCTCCTTGTGTTTGTTGAGCGGACAATCCGGCTTGATGTGTCCTGGCTTGTTGCATTTATAACACACTGGAGTAAAAGCATTAGTCGAACTACCTTTAGATTTATTTCTAAAGTTACCTTTTCGGAAGAATCGGTCGAACTCCTTTGCCATATGGGCAATGGATTCTATGTCTAACTCTTCTTCCGATTCTTCATCATCGGTAGATGGAGCGGCCTTGTACGCAATCGCCCTTTTCTTTGGCTCGTCTTGCTTCAAGCACGCCTGCATCTTCTCCTTCATCTTGATCTTACTTTCCTTGCGTACCTCATAAGACAACAAGGTACTCATTAGTTGTACAACAGTGTACTTATTCATATCGTTACCTTCCTCGATGGCGAAAGTACGCTTTTCCCAACAAGAAGGAAGTCCGTCAATAATCTTCGCGACTTTCTCCTTTTGGGTGTAGATCTTCCCAAGAGCTTCCAATTCGTTGGATATGTCCACGAAGCGAGCATAGTAGTCCTTCATAGTTTCACCCTGTTCCATGTGAAACAACTCGAATTCTTTGTTAGCGACAACGAGTTTAGAATCTTTTACCGTACTCGTTCCTTCGTGCAAAATGAGGAGTTGGTTCCATACTTGATATGCACTCTTATATGTGCATATCTTGTTGAAGTCTTCGGGCTCCAACGCACATTGCAAGGCATTCATTGCCTTGGCATTGTTTACCTCCGCGGCAACCTCCGCGGTAGTCCACTTCGTGAAGTCTTGTTCGGCGGGCTCGACATACTCCGTCAATGTGGCTCTCCAAAGTGAAGCGCTCCGGAGGAAGGTTTCCATCCGGCATTTTCAGTACCCATAGTTGGTACCGTTGAAGTGAGGAGGCCTGGCAAAGGATTGTCCTTCCATAACTGAAGAAGATCCTTGACGATCCTTGAAGACGTTGTAGTTGTTGTTTGTCATAGCTTTGAAACTTGGCTCTGATACCAATTGTAGTTTGGTATCAGACTAAGTATCTTTGACCTTGTAGCTTTGAACTCTTGCTCTGATACCAATTGTAGTGCCCTATTAAGCTACTGCACACGTACTAGAGGGTGGTGAATAGTACTTAAAATAATTAAGAGAGTTATTCCTAACTATTGTGCAATAAACAAACGACAATGCGGAATAAACAACAATCAACAAGAATGGACAAACGCAAACAAATGATATAACAGGTTCGGATCCATCCAAGTCTCCCCGACTTGTTCCCGGTGATCCTACGTCCCAACCACCCGGATCCCCTCCGGATACTTGAGTTAGATTCCACTAACCCAAGATTTTGCACTATGAAATTCTTGTGAAAAACCTTCACAAGACCAAATCATACACAATATAAATGTGACTCCCACAACCCGGGATCACAACCTCTCTCACAACCGAGAGACACAATTACCATATCGATTGAAATGAAATAATGAAACACTTACCACAAAATCCTATGCCTTGAGTAAATCTTACCAAATTAGGGCAAAGATGGATTGTTGTGGAAGAAGATGTCACCAAACCCTAGCTCCAAGAAGTTGACCAGCAATGGAAGCCTAGGGTGGAGTATGGTGACTAGAATCAAGCTCTTGGCTTGGAATGCTCACAATGGAGAGAATCTCTCTTGAGGAATTTGGCTCAAAGAGTTGAGGGAGAGATTCTTGGTGAGAAGAGAGAGCTTAGAAATAGCTTGAGAAAACTCATCTCTTAGGTCTGACATAACTTTGATAATGGACCTCTAACCTTGCCTCAAACGAATCAGGTTTGTATTTATAGAGGCAAGAAAAATCGTGCTTAAAAGATTCCCAACAGTCATATTTCTGAAGCAGTTAGTCGGTCTAAGAAGGATCACTGACCGACTAGTCGCTCAACTAGTCGGTCGGTGATTCAACATGAACCGACTAACAGCTCGACAGCCAAAAGAGAAAGTTCAGACAATAAGGAACTAGTCGGTCCAAGAATACTTGCCAACCGACTAGTTTCACAACTAGTCGGTCGGTGAGTCTTCTTTGACCGACTAAGAGTCGAAATCGAATAGGCTGAATACAGGTACATCTAGTCGGTTTAAGAACAACTTCCAACCGACTAGTTTCTCAACTAGTCGATCGGTCGTTGTGCTTTGATCGACTAACTGTAAACAGTAAGTTAGGCTGTACAGAGGCAATGATAACTAGTCGGTCTGAGAAGGTTTCCTAACCGACTAGATCGTCATCTAGTCGGTCGGTGAACCTTCTTTGACCAACTAATTGATTAACAAAGTCTAGGCTGAATTGAGCAAGGCATCTAGTCGGTTCAAGAGGAATTGCCGACCGACTAGATAGTCATCTAGTCGGTTGGTTCTTCTACTTGAACCAACTAACATTCACTAGAAGCCGAGGGAAGAAGCGATAGGCTTCGGGAAAGTTTCTAATGGCTTCTAAGATAATCCTAGCTCTAAGATATGAGCGAAATGAAGATTATAAAGTAAGTCCTACTCAAGGCTTAACATTCTAATCTATGAAGCTAGAAGACAATAAATGATACATGACGAACAGTCTTCAAATCTTCAATCTTTATTCTTGACTTCAATAATGGTCCTTGAGCTTCAACGAAGCTTTAGGCACACGATCACGCGTATTGAGAAGTCTTGAGACGTCGCTTTTGATGTACGTATTCTTTTGGCGACGATCTCCATAACTGCGCTCACAAACAGTTAGTTCACAATATTTATGTTTGCTCATCATCAAAACCAAATCCGGGGAATCAATACTCAACAAAGAGAACGAAAGGGAACGCGGGGGGTTTTGATGGGCTCGTGCGTGAATGAGTGGGATGAGTGGGTTAGTTAGTAAATGAAAGGGATTTCTAATTAAAAAGGAGGTGCCACTGGGCCTTGGGCTTGAGGGCTTAGGGGATTAGAAATTAAAGAGTTGGGCTTGTAGAGTTTATTAAAAAGTAGGCCATTACAATCAGAATATTACTTGTACAACCACAATTGGGAATTTTGTTAAAGTGTACATTTCAGAAACTCCTTCAAACTTTAGAGCATTTCATGAAAACTATATTAAACTCTCAAGAAACCCATCGAATTTTGCACCTTCCAAAAAAGTCCCTAACACCATTAATTGGAAAAATGACTAATTTTCCCGTTATTGTAAAGCTGACTTCTTGACTACTTCGGTTAAAAGATAAATTTATCACATCTCAAGAACTCGTTTGTGAAGCAAAACGACGGTCAACTTGAGATTGTGATCATCCGATAGTGTCTCACCGTGGTAAAATGGTGCTCCAACGGTTTTGATCTGCTACAGGAATGAAGATCATATTAGGTAAAGATAAATGCAACCTCAATTTGGATAATATTGAATCAGACTGTGATGACAGTTAGAACTTGCATAGCTTGGTGCAATTAAATGATGAAGATAACAACTTTGAAGTTCAATGGCCTAAGTATGATGCTCAAAAGGATCTAAATGAGCCAATGTTGGAGAGGGGGATGGTTTTTGCATTGGTACAAATTGAGGCAATCTGCTATACATAAGGGGGTGTGCTTATGTACAAGAGGAATGAAGGAATGCGGACTACTAATTTGCAAAGTGGTGGAGGTTCTGGCATAACTATTGGTGATGAGATGAGGGTTAACGGTGAACACCCACGTACACAACGACGACAACCCTCTAATCAAATAGCAAAAAATCAAGTTAGAGTAGATATGCATATGTAAGGTGCTACAATGGGCACAAGAAGTAGATTCAAGAGGGTTATCTCTAGATATATAAGACCGCCCTTGAAGAAAGCTATGGTATTGTATTTTGTTCATGTTGTCATCTTACACATTATGCTTGTGCAGTATAATGACATTTAGTGGTACATTTGCAAAACTTATCCCAAACCTCACATGGTGAGGGTCAAGCAACAATTCCTACTTAGTCTTCAAATGTTTAAGTTGCATATGGTGTTTGCTTGTTTTGTGCCATGCAAACCAAACCAAGAACTCTATTTACTTGTGAAATTTTCAGTGTTACTTGGATTGTGAACTATAAGCTGGTGTACTTGTTGAAGTTGATAACCATTCCATGTACTCTGTTAATGGTTTATGAACTATTTCCCATCAGATGGCTATGCAATTCACAGTTGTGATCTATTAGGTTGTAAACATTGCCCATTGAGACTAAGCAACGTAAGTTGCAGCAATATTGTTGATAGAATATTTTTGTTCATATGGCGTATGCCAGCATATATTGCTTCTTTTTTGCAAGTTGTGTGCCAATGCTAACACCTAATCTACTAAAGGCATCGTTTGTGAAAAGATAACAGGAAAGAAAAGTACATTGAATATTGGAATGTGTTGGATTTTTTGGAATGTGTTGGATGTGTTGGATTTTCCTGGAATGTGTTGGATTTTTCTGGAATGCAAAAGCCTAATTTTGGAATGTGTTTGTTTTTAAAATATTCTCCAAATTATGGTGGTTTTTTGAAAATACTATAAAATAAATTGGGGTTTTTATGAAATATCCACTAGTATTTGGGGTTTTCTAAAAATATGGTTCCAGTATTTAGGGGTTTTCTGAAAGTACTATGAAAGTAATTGGAAGTTTCCTGATAAAACTTAGAAAGTACTTGGGAGTTTTGAGATAGTTCTCTGTCAAACATCTCAGAAAGTAAAAGGGATTATCTACATCCATGGCCGGCAGCATTGCAACCCTCATTGCTATGCAGCATGACAACATTTGAAAGAAAAACAAAATAAGCAAGTCTATGAATCAACAGATTTTACAAATTCAATTATAAGAAACGAACTTACCTTAGCATAGAAATACTTATAGCTTTGTATATAGAAGTACAACACCTTACATATTCATTGCATCTTACCTATCGTGAATCCTACCAGGAACCTACAAATTACACATAAATTTGCAAACGTCAACCTCTCCTTTATTTATCTACTGATTACTTGGTTTCAAACATTCTATCATCTCTTAATCTGGTTTCTTCGGTTTCATCTATTAGATTAGTTATCTCTTCTCTTTTCTTTGGAAGCATCTCATCTATCTCCTTCGATGGTTCTAAAACAGCTTCCTCCCATAGATGGTAGAATTGGGAACCCACTCAAAATACCCGCAATCCCAACCTATTCACCTTGGGCATCCCCAAATAGATGATTTGGGTTCTTCAATATGGTAGATCTACAAACATATGCTTTCAAACCATAGAATCAAGTCCTTGAAGATAATGAGCTTGAACTTGAATACATCTCTCTCCTACCAGTAAAAGATGAAGTTTTTCAATCTATTTTATCAAAATCAAGCGACAGAAGAAAAATATAAATCATCACTTGCCTTTGTTCACCCATAAATTTGGAGACTAATAGGCGAGTGTGCCTTAGATCATATCACAACCATCATAATCAAAATAAAAGTTATTGAAATAATAAATAAGTGATAGGTTAATGTGACAGCATACATAAAAGAGATGGAAAGGGGATTACAGTCCCATAAAATAATCATGTTGACCCCATGTGTACTTTTCCAGGGGGAAAGTCAATGGACCTTTTTCAAAAAGCAAGCAAAGTTCGAGGGGGTTTCTTAAGTGTTTCATAGTTTAGGGGAATTTTTTCGAAATGTTGTAAATTTCGAGAGAAACCGAGGGGTTTCTGAAATCTACCCTCTGTAAAAAGAAGTAAATATAGTCGAGGGATGTTCAAATTTAGATATTTTGACATAACACCTCAAAAATAAAGTCTTTTCTTTAAAAAAATTACAGAAGTTTTGAGGATATGAAAAAGATTATATTTCATTTATTATTAAAATTTTATGAACATATCCATTATTGGGGATTATGATGTCTTTAAAAGTCGTTATTTCCTGGAAAGTTATAACAAAAAAAATAAGTTGATCCAAATTTATTACCGTGGTCATTCAATTTATATTATTTGATTCAATATACATTAGTCAATCCAAATTTATTACTAAAAATTGTATGAACATATCCATTATTTGATTCAATATACATGAATTCTGAATTTGAATCAAGTGTTCATTTTGAATCAATGGGCTCCCTTCGACCGATCGACCTTCATTCTGTGTCAAACGACCCAAGTGCCGAGCTTCGCGTAAGAGCCTTCATCCTTCGAGCCTTCATACGACCGTTCGATCGAAACACAGACTCTAACCGTGCTACGACCCAACGACCCAATGCTGAGCGATCGACCTTCAGACTTGAACTGACAACCAATCGATCCAACTGCGCTGACGAAGCCACTTGCCCATCATCTGTTTATCTGACTTGTGCAGAGTTAGATAGGTCGAATCCAGGCGCAAACGAGTTACATCTGCGCACAAGATAACTCGTATGCACTACGACTGCTTCTCGTGCGCCGAATCGAACCAACTTATCCACAACATGGATATCAGTTACAAGTTCTATTACACCAAATGTAGGGCTATGTTAACATAAAATATTGATTGCGTGGTCCAATTACAAGAAATATGGGGTAGCATTAGCATGCAAGCATATAAATGCCCCATAGTGAAATGTACGGATATTTCTCTTTGCTCTCAGTTTATGCACCAATACATTGCAGCAAGAACAGCTTTAACAAGAAAATGACTTCTCGCAAAAGTAGCAACATTGTACCCAGACATAATAAGGGAAAATATAAAACATCCTCTCTGAAATCCCAAAGATTTGGAATGTGCCAAAAGGAAGGTGGGAAAGAACATAGTGCAGTGTACAGAACTGCAGACAACACTAAGGCACAATTTATACAATCCCACAAAATGCCATTAAGATGGACCAACCGTACAATTCAGAACAATAATAATTTAACCAAAATTACAACTCTACGGACACAATGATGCAATTACATTTATTTGCCAGGTTATATATTCTAATAAAATTTAAAAAAGGAAATAACATTAAATTTAACTTCTAATCCATAGCAACAATCAACAAACTTGTTGCCAGCAGATAGAAGAGTCAGGATCAACATGCACCTAACAGCGACTAGAAGAAACATATGCAACATGAGACGGAGATTTCAACCTAATACAGAAAGATGGGTTAGAGGTTAGTGCCTAGAACCTTTTTCTTTATGGCTCAGCTGTTAGAGTAAGAAATTGCATGACTGTAGATATATGGTAAACAACTTTCTCTATTCTTAGTGTGGAATGGTTGGATGGATTAATTCCATGATTTATTGATTCAGAATGACAAATTCTAACAAGATTAAAATTTTCACACTTGCGCATTACTTCAACAGATATGTAAATATATTTCTGAAAGCTACATGTTTAAGCAACTTAAGACATTTGGGCAAATATTTCCAAGACAAACTTATCGAGTGACAAGATGTAATATTGAAGATGGATCTTAGGATTATGCATGACTGACTTTTCCACACAAAATATAAACCATTTATAATGACGTGACTACTAACCTGAATATTTCCCATATCCTATCGTCAATCAAAGATTCAAATGTTAAACCATGCTCCGATGCTTCACAGTCGACAGAGCAAGGAACTTCATGTCAGCTCTAATAAACCGGTGCCAAATTTATGCATAAAATATCTATTAACATGACAGGACCTTCAAAACTGAAGACCATAATTATCGGTCATACAAGTTAAACTCATGAAGCAGCATATGAGTTAGGACGGAGGGGAAAATTCTCGTGATGCCTACTAACATGATGGTGCAAGTTGTCTTTAATTCACTGTAAGTCTGTAACCTAGCATACACTTGTTGACAAATACACAAGTTTTGAGACTGTTTCAACATAAATGGAATATAAAATCATGATCTTCATAAAAAAATAGATATATGAGCATATTTAAGACCTACTAAAGTGATGCTGCAAGTTGTGTTCACTTCATTGTAAGCTTGTAATCTAACAAATGATTGTAGACAAATACATAAGTTTTAGACTGTCTCGATATAACATAATTGGAAAAGATACACAAAAGAAAACATCACTAGACTAATCAACAATTACCGAATCCAAATTTTAACATAAACAAAAATAATAAAAATATAACTGCTTACCAAGTTGCGTAGAAGTCAACCAACACAGGTTTATCACTGTTTTCGAACAAAGCATCAAATGAAGAAAATGTTTGTTTCTTTGCCTCAACCTAGAAAATGATAAATGAAGAGTTAAACCAAAAAGTTATTTTTCTACACAGAGCATATTTCATTATGGATGCTATGGATATGGTACAATTCGGTACTCACCATCTAAACCTTTTCACATCAGAATGTGATCAGCCATAGAGAAACTAGACAAAGTTTAGCCCCACTGCCAACCTAATATGTCATGCCCCACCACCCTATATAAGTTGATGGGTTGCTAAAAACATGAACCTGATCACATGCGCCTTAAATTCTATTTCTGGCATAAAACAATTTTTCAGATTTAATCCTTTTCAACTTTGATTTTAAATCATGCGATTGAATCTCAAAGTGTTTCACCTCATAGTTGGAACATATAATTTATATCTTTTTTTTTCTTTTTACTGAATATTAATATCAGTTTTTAAATAATTTTCATATTTATGTGATATATTCATTTACATCAGATTGTTGTTAATTGACTGTTGTTAATTGACTGATACTCATGAATAATAAACATGTGATCAACTACATGCTATGACACCGTTACATGAATAAATTATGGAATTACTTTATAACATGCAATGATCAAGTTACATTTACCCGACATCAATTATGTGCGAAGTTTAGGTTGGCGTTGTGCTTGAACTGTTACATTACATTTTGAACTGATAATTACTCTCTTTCTCATGTCGGACTTGTAGGAAGCTAATACATGACTCTTGAAATGTTAGATCCATGAATGTTGAGATAGTACTCCTAACTACGCATATTTACAATGATGCTACCATGGACTTTTGAGAAACTTTGTTTTATTAACAATACAAACGGTGCATGCTATATTAGGAATCACCATATCTTGATATTGAATGATACAACTCCTGACACATCAAATTTATGGCATAAAAAAATGACACAAACAATAAAACAGTAGTTACATTCCTTAAATACTACACTTAACACCACACAGTATAATAAATTACATTACACTTGATTCATGGGGTCTTGAGTGTAACTAATATTAGAGAGTGCATGAGCGATTGGAGTAATACTTTCGGCACGAATCTGGAAGATCTTATCATGAACATGTTACCCTGACGAATCTCCTTTCATGTGACCTTCGGTGGGATTGAGAGTCCCTTTTTCGTTTTTGTTTCGACCCCACCGAGACTTGTTATATCAGATGGACTTATCCGGCTTAGCTTTCTGTGCTACAAGATGGTCTTCGAGTTACATATCATACTCTCCAATATGAGTCACAACTTAGGATTTATACAACTTTACATACACATGACATATAAATATTTACAATACAGTAATAAATTGCAAACTTATATGCATGCCTTTTTGTGGGTTGTTACACTCATAACCTGTTACATTTCAGTTCAGTAGTTTACTTTCACATACATTGTACTTTTCTTTCTATCTTCTTGCTTTGTATAAACTGTATGCTTGGATCAGATATAATCTACTTCTAAGCTAGTGGTGCATGTCTTTGTTGTCTTTGTTTCTGTTAGGTGCTGAACAGGTATATGAAGAGACTTTAGTGGATTAGCTTCAGTCTTCACTGTGTAGTACACAGACATTAGAAACCATTCATACAGGCATGTTTTACACTTGGTGTTTTACATTTGGTATATTTCTGCTTTATTCTATTCTATTTTTAATGTTAAATAACAAGACATGCAAAAGCATGAAAAATGGTCACAACACCCAAAGATGGGGTGTAACAAGTGGTAGCCTCATGGTTCGCGCTAACTACCTCATGAAAAGTATAGAAAGAGTAGGATGTACCGTATAACACACTCATATCAACTTTTATTCCTTTCATCACATCCCCTTCTGATTATAAGAATATGGCATGAAATATTGTTGAGCCCAAGGGGAGGATGAGTCGAAACATGATATCAGGAACAAATGTGATGATGGAAAAATTGTAGAAATAAATGTGATGGCCTGAAGGAGAGGTCCTATAGCCATAGTGAACATATACCTCGCAGCAAGTCCAAGGCCGGGAGCTTTGACAGAGTTGAAGAGCACAGAGAAACCAAGCATCATAAACAACATTAAATAATGATGAGCCCAACAATGTGAGCTTTTAACACATCAACAACCATTTAAGGAAGCTTCTCGTTCAGTGCTAAGAGGAGCCACTGGCCAGTATCAGGAAGAGGAGATGAAGATCTGTCAATATACAATAGTCCCAGGATAAGTTTGGCACTGACAAACAAAAGACTACCTCATAGAAAAACTCACTTATAAGGTACATGACTACAGAAATAGATAGAATCTCATTCGATAACAAAAGATAGAGTGATACTGATAGAGCCGGCACCATATTTGGGAGTTTGGGTCCATTTGGGACATTATAGGCCTTTTGTAGTAATATAATTATTATAGGGGCTTACTAGTAAATTGCTAACCGAGGGAAATTTTATTATATGGGGAGGGTGCAGTCGGCCCTAACTCAGGCATAATTTGAGTGTTTTGATAAATCAGTAGAGATATTTATTTGGCTACGAAAGGATGCGGATGTCCCATATCAATCGGCGTCATGGAAGGGAGATTATCCCTACAATTGTAATCATTTATCCTTTTTATTTTTAGTTTATTGCTAATAAATTTCAGATTTCGTTCGGGGCCTATTATTTGGGTATCAGAGCGAATAACGATACATGGCGGCGTCGACAAGATCTAAGGACAAATTTTAATCTTTGAGGAGAAATTCAATGGCGAGATTGACGACGAGATTGACGACGTGAAGAAAGCCCTAGCGGAAAACGGCGATGCAATTTCAAATTTGACGGCTACCTTTAATTGGATCAACGAGAGGTTGACGGCTAGGCAAGACAAACAAAATGAGGCCCTCTCGCAAATCATCTTCCAACTATAGATCCTCACGGAAAAGAATGGAAAAGACGGTGCGAACCCTAGTTCTTCAAAAAAAAGGGTGCCACCTTTAGAGTCGGTCGAACCCTACCGGCCTCCAACAGGTCAGCTGACCCTGCCGAGCACCCTGAGGTGCCGCCAGGGGGTTTCCCAACCACAACAAGCACTGATCAGCAGCTTTTCAGCCTCCGTTGATGCGTCCCAATAACAATGATCAATATCAGTCGTGCAACGACTATCAAGGGCATGTGCAAGGGGATGGTCTTTATCATGGTGAAGGAGGTGGCAGCTACTATGAAGATGAAGGGGGAGGTGCATATGGTGGTGGTGGTGATGGGGTAGACCACGAAGGAGGAGGAGGTCCACGAGGGGGCCATGTAGATCGTGGGAGAGGGCCACAGTGGGGACATGAGACACATCATGAGAGGTAACATCATTATCATCAGCCCAGACACGCAAAAGGTAGAACAAATCGGGGGCATTTTGGGGTGGATGGCAGAGTATGGAAGTTGAAGATGCTCGTATTCGAGGAGGATCCACATGCGTTGATTTATAGTGCAGAGAGATTTTTTACTGTGTCTCGTATGTTGAGGCACAAAAGTTGGAGGTAGCAGCAGTATGTATGGAGGGGAGAGTCCTAGGATGGTATCAATGGAGGGAGCAGCGGCGTCTATTTCACAGTTGGGAGGAGATCAATGACCGCATATTGGAGAGGTTCTGGGAGCCTCACATGGGGAACCTTCATGAGCAGTTGTTTGCACTCAGGCAGGACGGGCTTATGAGGGAGTACATAGCGAAGTTCGAGCCACACTTTCAGGGCGAGTGCGAGGGGTCATGGATAAGTCACTGGAGGGCATGTTCTTGAAGGGCTTAAAGCCCATTATTTTGGATTCGCGCATACAAGCCACATGATCTGGTGTAGGTCATGGAGATAGCACAGATGGTGGATGACCACCAGACGGATGAGAGGAGAGCCAGGAGCGGTTGTGGTGGATATGTTCAGCGTAGAGCTCCAGCAGCGACAGGGGGCTGAAGGTGGCCATATAGAGATTAGGCAAGTGATGAGAAGATTGAGGAGAAGAGCAGCGCACCGCCAGCAGTGGGTCAGTTCAGGAGGATGACTGATGCAGAGCTAAGGGAGAAGAGACAGAAAGAGTTGTGTTTCAGTTGCGATGAGAGGTTCACCCCAGGGCAACATTAACCCCAGGGCACCATTGTGAGGGTGCACAAACTACAAGTGCTGATAGTTGGGGATGACGAGGAGGATGTGGATGATGAAGAGCCCGGAGCAGATGACCACCACCACTTAGAGTATGACCGCCATAGAATTCATGCACCACCTTGAGGACAAGGTGATTTTTGGGGGGAATAATAATGGAGCCGGCATCATATTTAGGAGTTTGGGTCCATTAGTGGCATTCTAGCCCTTTTTGCAATATTTTAATTAGTATAGGAGCTTATTAGTAAATTGCTAAAAGAAGGAAACTGTATTAAAGGGGGAGGGTGCGCCCGGCCCTAGCTCAGGCATGGTTTGATTGTTTTGATAAATTGGATAGATAGTTCTTTGGCTACGGGAGGGTGCTGACGTCCCCTATCAATCAGTGTCTTGGGAGGACGGCTACCCCTACAATTGTAATCAGTTATCCTTTTTATTTTTAGTTTATTTCTAATAAATTTCAGATCTCGTTTGGGGACTATCAGGTACACATTTGTTGACTAAAAAGAAGTCTCTATAATGGTGCATATGTTTCATGAACAAGAAAAGGAAAATCATAGAACTCTTCTAGGTTAAGAACCTTGTAAATAATTGATGTTTTAAGTCCAAATAATTGGAAATGTCTTCTATCCGAAAATTGCCAAGGATGTAGTGCATTTCAGTTGTTTTGACACTGGTCTTGAGTCTATCAAGAGATTGTTAATTTCTACAAATATAACAAGCATACATCAGTTCCATTAAATGCGTACTTCATCCATACTCTATAACCATTCATAATAGCATCATCAGATGGTCATGTATCTGTCAAATTGGCATCCCGAAAATATTTAATCTCATATTATAAATTTCACAAAAGCTTTAACGTTTCTCGCTTTTGTTTTAGATAAGGTGAATAAAAACAATGATATTTGATACAGACTGATAAATAGGTATAAAAGTTTGCTTTTGCGGATAGTTTTGTATGCTGAACTTCAGGAAACATGGGGACTGAAACTATGTGCTGAAGCAATCAAAATGTAGTAGAATATATGATAAACACATCGCCACAATGGAACACATTTGCATCTAATCTGCAATCCCTTTCTCCTACTTTTGATTGCATTTTATAGCAGAAATGACGTACTCGACCATGTATGGGATCCAAAACATCAATGACAAAACCCAAAGTGATCAATTTATTATGAATGGGTCAACTGGAGGAGGAGAGTTTGGTGGTAAAGGAGACGATAAGAAGAAAAAGCAAGATAGGTTTGAATCTCAAAGCTAGCAATCTATGGGCTTCACCTATTTCTCAAATAAAAATAAAAAATATAAAAATAAAAAATGTATGAATGAATGATTGAGGGAGTTACTGAAAATGAAATGGTGACTGTGCATGTAATCAATTCGAAACAGGGAATAGATGCCCCCCATGGGCCTTCTTGTAGAATCTTTATAACTTAAGGCAGTTGTAAACGAACCATAAAATGATATAACCACCAAGGAGATGCATGACAGTTGTTTCTTATTACTTGCGCTCGTTCATAAAACAATTCTTTACTGCTACAATACAATAGTTATACATGCCAGATAGACACTGACGAGCATCTACACTTGGACGAACACTTGCACCTTGACTGTATTTTCAATAATTAGTTTCAAACCCCGTTAAGGAACATCTACCTACTCTATTGTCGAAAATTATGAAAATTATAACGGCTCTGGAAACCGTGACTATACCACAACGAATATTGTATTAAAAAGGCTTTAATAAGTTCATAGGGTTCATCTGTTGTTGTGACTTCATAGCCATGTAGTATAAGATGTGTAATATTACCCTTATAAAGACAATTTGTATTGTGACCGTACCACCATAAAAATTATTCTAAATCAAAGCCTTTATCTATATTCGTTAGGTTTATCTGTTGTGAGTTGTGACATTATAGCTATGTAGTATTAGCTCAATAAATGTCAGGGAATATGGAACAACAATTGCTCACAGTAGTAACGCGATGAGACTTAAAATTCCCTGCAACATCATTGCAAAAACCAGCAAATGTTTACTGGCAGAAGAAGACATAGAGTACAACTTCTGCATATCCATTTTTCCTTTATATGTCTTCGATTATCCATTTGCATTTCCTTAAATAACTATTATTCATGACAAATCAGTGTATCTTAGTGAAAGCTGAACGAAAATTATTTGATGAGATTTGTCAATAGGGTTTTCATGTGAAGTGGGAATTTAAGAATTATAGTAAGTTACAATTAGAAAATGGAGTTTAAGTAGAAGAAAAAATTAGAATAGGAATGGCAATTGTACAGTATCATCTCCTATATATTAGCAACACCGGTTTGAGACGTGCAATATTTTCTATTTCAATGATACATAGGTTAATTTTCAAAAAAAATGCCTTTAAGTTTCATAATTTTTCCCGGATTATTATCTCGAACTTTGACAATAATAGAAAATTATCTTGAACTTTATTTTTTCTTAAATTAGTCATCAGAGTTAGTTTTTTCAAATGTTATTCAAAGATTAAGATGTGCTAATGTTATTCAAAGATTGAGATGTGCTTTTGAGACTTATAAAATGTTAGAGACAGTAATTTGAGCATGTTTAGATAAGATTAAGGTAGTTTTTTGGTTAACAAAGCTCATGATACTAATTTAGAAAAAGTAAAGTTCGATTTACTTTTCTGCTATTTTTAAAGTTCAAGGTAGTACCTTGGGAAAACGGTGAAACATAAATGTATTTATATTTTTTTTGAAAATCATCCCAATATGTGATATGGGTGAACAACAACAAGTAGGGTCATAAACTTGAAGTTGACATGAACTTTAACAGGAAAGATAGTTAATTCAAGTCAATCAAATGGTCCTTCATATGAGGACAGTGACGGAAATATGTTGAATTTGTTAGGGATTCGCTCAATGCCACGTTGAAGTATCTTATCAAGATCAAAGTGCATACTAAAGCATCCACCCTCCTCCACACCACAACCCACCCCCCTAAAAAATAAGTAATTTGAATACAGAACGGGAGTTGCTACGTGCACGTACCAAATTGCTCCGTGCACGTCCAGAGTTCGACGTATTTACAAGTTTGCCATTCAAATTTTCTCACCCACGCAAAACCAATTTTAATTCCCAAATTGTCCACTTTTGCATGTTATGCATGGTGAGCAATTTTGCTCCACATAGCCAAAATTGCTCAACGTATCAGGCAAAAATTTTTGCCTTCCATGCGCGGTGAGCAATTTCGGCTCTATTAAGCAAAATTGCACACTACGCACAACAGGTTTTGCATGTTGTACGTGGTGAGCAATTTTGCTCCACAGAGCCGAAATTAATTAACGCGCACATCAGGTAAATTTTTTTGCATGTTGTGCGCGTTAAGCAATTTTGCTCCACAGAGCCGAAATTGATCAACACGCACATTAGGTAAATTTTTTTGCATGTTGTGTGTTTTGACACTTTCGAACAAAATTACTCACTGCGAACAACATGCAAAAGTTTTGCCTGGTTTACGCGGTAGCAATTTTGCTACACAGAGCCGAAATTGCTCAACGCGCATAACAGGAAAAAAAATTTCCTATTATGCGCGTTGAGCAATTTTGCTCAACGCAACTCGCAAGAGTGGCATCGTCCCAGTTCGTCTATCTCCTCCACTGTGGGGTCATTGGGACCCGACAGCAGCGTTCGTCGTCCGCATCCCAATTCGTCGCCCTCTATTCCTCTCTCTCTTTCTCTCTCTCCAATATGACAGTGTTTGTCGTCCTCGTCCTCCGTTCATCGTTCTCGTCCTCGTCCCAGTTTGTCGCCCTCGTCCTCGTCCTAGTTTGTCGCCCTCTGTTCCTCTCTCGTGCCAGATCATCTTGAAACCCGAAGCCACCATCTCGTCCTTATCTCTCTCTCCTCTTGCGTCCCAGATCATCTTGAAACCCTAAACCCCAAGCAACCAGCGACGACAGCGGGAGACGAGGCAGAGGCTACAAGGGTAAAATTGGAGTAATTTTTGAATGGCAAACTTGAGAATAAGTGGTTGTACACGCGAGCAATTCGGTACGTGCACGTAGCAAATCCCATACAGAACATGGATGCATAATGACATTTATAGTCGAAACGATCGGCTTAATATATCTCCTTATTTAGGTATGCATGTTCCTACTAAACCAAGCTAATAAGGGCTAGATAGCCACAATAATTATATGCGAGCATGTTACGACAACAAATTGCATTTCAAACATGCAATTTAAAATGTAGACATTATTGATATCATATCAAATACATTACCTTGTAATTGCAAAGAATTTTTTGGCAAAGAAGCAAAATTCCAACTTTACAAAAAATGAGGGGGTTTGTTCCTACTCTACTCACTGATGCCAATCGAGGCCGAGGCCGGTAGTAACGAACCGAACCAGGATCATCTCACAAAGCAAATTGCATATCATGAAAATCAATGATGCGAGAAAGGGGATCGCAGCTCGGATCTTGAGAGACCAATGGAGATAGAAAGGGGCACGTGCGATCACCGCCAGCACCAGCACCACCCATAGGGCGGGCTGGAGGCACTCGTGCCAGTAGGGGAATACGTGGCGGAGGTAGTCTATGCACACATAGGAGATCGCCGTCAGGACACGTCCGCAATTGACATTCGCCATTATCAAACTCTCATCCCGGCCTCGATCTTTGCAAGGTATAAAAGAGATTTGAGAACAAAACATTGAGCTCTAGGGGACAGTAGTTAAGATCCCCGCTAGTAAGACTAAGAAAAATTTGACCAGTTGTGGTCTTAAGTCTCATAAATGGCTCAGGTTCAGAAGGGAACTTCTTTGCATACCTAACGTTTTACTCGCGTGTACAACCAGAATTCGACTTCTTTACAAGTTTTCCACTCAAATTGTCTCACAATATACCACAAATCTAAATCCCAAAACTATCACGTTGTACGTGATGAGTAAAACGGCCGACGCTAATACCGCTCCCCTTAGCCAATCCCCAGCCCCCCAACCGTCGCCCCCTCTGGCGACCATCTTCATCTTCGCCGGCCACCTCCCCCTCTGCTGCCCCATCCATCGACAATCCTGGCCCATCCCCCTCCTCCACCCCCTTTTACGACAACCCATCCCCTCCCCCTCCCCCTCCGTCGTCACTCTCCCCTGCCCCCACTCCTTCGACATCCACAACCCCGTCGCCGCCTCTCCAACTTCCCCAACCTCGTCACCCTCTCCTCTGATCTCCCGCTACATCCCTCCCCTCTGTCCCCTCCTCCGCTCATCATCTTCTTCCCCAGTCCCCTCCACCGCCCCGTCAACCGACGACCCCGCCCCCGCCCCCTCCCCTGCCTCCTCCTCCGCCCACTCTACCTCTTCTCCCTTGCCTATTCCAAACCCTAAAACCCGTCGGGTGGAGATGATGGTATAAGAGAGTGAAATTTTGAATTGCAAACTAGTGAATAAGCGGATTTGCACGCAAGTAAAATGGTGGGTGCACGAAGAAGTTTCCGTTTCAAAAATCTATCGGATGAACAAACTGATTTTCTAATCTCTAATTGAATTCAAGAATAATGATAATTGGACCTTCCGTTACATGTCGGATTGCGGTTGGTCAAAAGTGAATAAAAAGATAAAAGGAAGAATCAATAACTATCGTTTTTATTCACATGAGTTTAAGTATCATTACAAATGAAAGGCAAGATTTGACATTTGTCCATGTTACACTTTTGCATGAGTTTAAGCATCATTACAAATGAAAGGGATGATTTGACATTTGTCCACGTTACATTTTTGTCCATGTGGCAAGGGAAGATGGTTGCCACATCATCAAGGTGGAACACACTTAGGGTGGGTGTGTGTGGTTGTGGAGCACCCATGGAAAAAGCCCCCTTCATTCCCCTTATTTTTCAAGCTTGACATTGCTTTTCCATAAAACACAAATGCACGTCCCTCTTCCCCATATTTAAGGATTTGTCATCGGTATTTTTCACTTACTCGTACGTTTTTTTGCATTTTAACATGTCTTTCCCCCTTTTACCCCGGACGATACCCACACACATCCACACCCACAGTTCCTTTTCTTTTTCAGTTGTGTGCGGGTCCCGCATCCTGTGTGGTTTTTTTCTCAGGTTCCCGTGTATTATATGCAAGGGTTATTTCTAGTAATTCCATATACATGAAGTTCTCTCAAACTCTAGTTTTCTAAATTTTTCCATGTTGGAGTTATGGGAAGTCCAGTCTAATTAGATTTTTTTCTAAGCTGTAATTATGCCCAACATTTGGAGTCGGCTAACTACAAGTAAGAAAACCATGAATCATAGCCAAACAGACGTACTCCTAAAGAGATACAAATGCATGGAATGCCAAAAGACTACACTGATAATACAACAGACATGATCAGTTCTTTCAATTAACACTTCAGTCTTGGACCTGAGCATTCAATTTGCTCAGAACAATGCAGAATGGAAGTATCACTCGAGTCAAGCCTGCATTCTCTTCAGTATGCTTCCAAATGCCCGGGTATGCAAAGTCTGAGGAGCTATCTTCATTACTCTATGGCGAGTAATTTGATACGCTTTATACCAATTTCACATACTATTTAATCATATTTCAACCCAAACACAAAATTTATACGATATTGAATAATTTGACGACAATTATTACATCAATTACATGAAAATATATTTCAAATTTTAATAAACCCTCAATACATGAAATATATTTCAAAATTTAATAAACTCTCAATACATTACCTCCTAATGTATAAAACACCTGAATACAAAAAAAAACAATGGCGATCACAACAAATGACAACGAGAAGTGAATCTAGCTTTGTCGTCATTACATCGTCTTTAGATTGTCTTGGGTTGCATCAGATATGCGAACCTCCTCCTCCATGTGACGAAGCCTCACAATATGTAAACAATTTAAATATGTGCATGCCATAAATAACACAAGTAATAGAAAATGCACCTAATGTAAAATGAGAACACATGTGCAGACATAAAATGCAAGAAATTAGAAGTGTTCATTATGATGTTGTGTAAGGTGAATTTTGGCAATGAGATTTATAATGGCTGAGCTGGTTACATTTGCTACACATATTCTGCCTACTGCACTCCTAAGGTATATACATGGCCCTACGAATACGAGAACCAATGGTGGCCGACCATGTGATCTGCTTTTGACAGGGAGAGATCACAATCCTTCCAAAAACGTGAATCGGGTGGGGGTGAAATATGGGGCTATAAGAACTTCGATATTTTCCCACGCTATACCAGGATGAACAAAACGATAAGTAAGATATATTTGCATCATAATCATGTCTTGACGTTGCGTCAATCGCATGTGCGCAAGGCATATGCTAAAACATCAGTGTTACGCCCCAGAAACGGGTGCCGTCACACTCTGAATAGTTTTGCCGGTCTTGCAGATACCAGTGAAATCAATATAGTTTAAATATGAAATATGTAAGACAAAGGTAAAAAATACTCGTTTTATTTCAACATTGAAAAGAATTACATTGGCTAGGCAGAAAGGAAACATCGCTCAACTAAATAATCGCTCAACTAAATAAGTACTGAAAGAAAATAACTAAAAGAAAGATAAAACTCTCCTTGTAACACAGAGATTCAGAAATCAGCGTCCTCAACAGGAAAATCAGACTCCTCATACTGCGGAGCCTCCTCTTCAAGCTGTGTGTCACCTGATGAAATTGAACCACCATTAATAAAGTAGATTGCATACATATTAAACAGTTAATTAATTTATTTTACAGCAACTAAAAGACACAAGAGAAACTGTAAAGGAAAAACTACTGACCTGACATGATTTAAGTGGCAGTAAGAATTAAGCAACTTAAACAAAAGACTAGGAGAGCACGATGTGCAACATGAATTCCACCTTGGACCACAGGATACTACCTCGGGCCGAGTATAGAGATCAAACTGTACCGAGAACTCAGGATCTCTAAAAGGACATCCTCTCAGATATGGGTAATAAGCATGGCTTCAATCGCTCATGCACCTTCTCAATTATAAGCTTCCCAAAACCCGTGATGTCAAGTGTAATTCTAGTTCTAGGGTATCAAATATCATGTTCATGTCTTTAATCCCTAAATTACATAATTAGAGAGTGTAATGCAAACTATGTTCAGGATTGTCAGGTCATGTGCATATATCAGGTGTACCAATATCATTGTATAATCACATTGCATAATCTCTAATCATGTAATTTAGTATAAGCCAGAAACCAAACTTTCAATCTTTCGCATGTCGAATCTCATAAGCAGGAACACAATAGTTAACAATTGAAGTTAACAATTTCATGGAAGCGATAATTTAAACCACAATTTATAGATACAATAAGGAAAAAGACGAAAAGTACTGAAAACATATGGGAACAAGACTCAATGGATCAGATTCATGATTTGACACCATTAATGGGTTGTGGTCAACCTACCTAGAGGGGTTGCTCGGCTTAAATTTTTACATAGAAGGGGAAAATATCAATTTGGGCCGAAATTATGATAGTAAGAGCGTACAGTTCTCAACCGATCATCTTGTTAACGAAAACATCAGCACACTGGGCCCAAATCAGTCAAGCAAATAGCAAGCACACGATCACAAATCAGCAAGCAACAAGCAGGCAGATCGGCAAGCTAACATCCTCAAAACTCCCAATGGAATGAATTTCAAATAGCAAGCATACAGACGACTAAACAGTAACAAACAATGCATAAAATTCCATGCAAACATGACCATAAGTAATCAGGAGACTAAAATACATCGGTAGACTGAACCATTATACAGTAACATCAAGCAATCCAATCACCACTAACAAGTTTGCATTAAGCAACTGAACACCAGCCCTAGAAACTGGATAATCATGCATGCATGTGGATGAAAGAAAAACAAGCAGCAATCCTGAGGCGGAGTATGCCAACAAGAAAAACAAGATGATGATTGAATAAGAAAAACTATATATGTAAAAACAAATCATTATCAACAAAGGTAGCAACAAAAGTAACCTAGGAACAATGTCAACCTAACACATGAGAGAGGTAGACAACCCCCAAGTCGTGCCTTCCCCCGGCGGCCGATCACAACAAGAATCGACGCAAGGGTCTAAACGAAAACAGCAGACAACGGCCATAACGTCGTGAATCTAAACTAGGTGCCAAAATAAATTCATCTTATGGGTAAACCTCGCTAAATTTGCATGAATAATCACTTCCATTACACAAAATAAAATAATTAAAAGCTTAATATGAATACGAATCTACCTGAAACGGAGTTTTGCGAGAGCAAAATAAGAAATTCAAAGCCCAATATCAAATTTGAAAAATCCCTCAGAGCAATCCGAAAATCCCAAAGCAAATCCAAACCCTAGGGGCAATGTCGAATCCCCAAAAGCAAGATTGAAAACTCAGAAGCAAAAAATCAAAAACTTTGGAAGATAGATAATTTTCGCATATGGAAAACCCTAGAAAACTCTCGTATAAATAGAGGGGGGAGGGGACTTATCGTGTGATGATCGGTATCTAAAATCATCGAGAAAATCTCGCGAGAGGGGTCACACGTCGTCGGATTACATTAGGGTTTTGAAAACCCTTCGCATCCGCCGATATCGCTCGCGAGGGGGAACGAAAAAGGGCATCTGGGTTTTGGGCTCGTCAATGCGAATGAGATGTGAGAGAGGGCTCGTGCGCTGGGCTCGAGCGAGTGAAGAGAACGAAAGGGAATGCGGGGGTTTCGATGGACTCGTGAGTGCATGAGTGGGATGAGTGGGTTAGTTAGTAAATGAA
Source organism: Scilla litardierei (assembly GCA_030789695.1). Taxonomy (NCBI): domain Eukaryota; kingdom Viridiplantae; phylum Streptophyta; class Magnoliopsida; order Asparagales; family Asparagaceae; genus Scilla; species Scilla litardierei. The sequence continues at coordinate 11,756,338 of CM061130.1, read as the reverse complement.
AGGGATTTCTAATTAAAAGGGAGGTGCCAATGGGCCTTGGGCTTAAGGGCTTAGGAGATTAGAAATTAAAAGAGTTGGGCTTGTAGAGTTTATTAAAAAGTAGGCCAATATAATCAGAATATTACTTGTACAACCACAATTGGGAATTTTGTTAAAGTGTACATTTCAGAAACTCCTTCAAACTTTAGAGCATTTCAAGAAAACTATATTAAACTATTAAACTCCCAAGAAACCCATCGAATTTTGCACCTTCCAAAAAGTCCCTAACACCATTAATAGAATTGGAAAATTGACTAATTTTCTCGTTATTGTAATGCTGACTTCTTGACTACTTCGGTTAAAAGATAAATTTATCACATCTCAAGAACTCGTTTGTGGAGCAACACGACGGTCAACTTGAGATTGTAATCATCTGATAGTGTCTCACCGTGATATAATGGTGCTCCAACTGTTTTGATCTGCTATAGGAATGAAGACCATATCTGGTTTGCAAATGTATGTACTGATACGATGATAGATGTTTAAAAATATCCCTTTTAAATTCTTTTGGGGTTTGAATTTTTCTTCATTAGTTCTGTTTATTGATTTATCTATGGGAAGTAGATCTACAGCTCTTTCCCTGGTTGATAAGTAGTTGGTAATTTATTTGGAGATTTGATTAGAATTCAGGATTTTATTAGGTCATGATGGTTGTGTAGATGAATAAAACAAGTAATAGTGTTGAGTACTGAAAAGGCAGGAGCTTTAGCTGGTCTTTATGGCAGTTCTGTGCACTCAGTTGTTAAAATGCTTTATGAAGTCGGTGGGAGAAATTGAGTGTAAATAGTCAATTTTTTGCCGGGGGGAAAGACGGTTCAAAAGAGATTCTTAGTGTGATAACTTTAAAGTACTTGTTGGAAATGTGGATACTTTCAGCCTATAGAACTGTGTTAGTTTAATGGAGAATAACATTGTAATTACATATGTTAAGAATAAATTAGTAATCAATTGATATGTTTGTAAATTCTTTTTTATGTTAAGATTAGACTAGTAATGAATATATTAAGAGTAGATTAGTAATCAATTATTTTTCTAGCTGATGAGTGTGCTAAGTCAACTAGTTTGTTTAATTAGCATTCATGAATACAGAAGTACATTACATTGTTTCTTTTCAACCAGTCAGCAAAAGGAGAAGAAATGTTGGGGGGAAGATGCATATGATAGAGAACTTTGACGCTGACAAATTTAGTTGTCTAACACTCACAAGACATTGTATTGGCTGTTAATGACAAAGTTTGTGAGAAGCTACCACATATGACCATGAACATTGGGTTAGTGCAGATTTACACAATGATGTAATAGTCATGCAGCTACTTACACATTTAGATGTCAACGTGAATGTAGTGCTATACATTAAACATTTAGAGACGGTGACATGTTATACGGAGCTACTGCATGCATATAGCTTGCCTGATGATGAAGCCAACCAGGACGGAGCTACTGCATGCATATTGCTTGCCTGATGATGAAGCCAACCAGGTGCAAGTTAATTATGTGAATAAGATTTAGACAAAAATGATGAAGCCAATATGTTCATGATAATATTGGTGGAACTGGAGTACATGAACAACGACAAAAATGATGAGCGATGCCTCAAAATCTTACATTGGGCCAAGCCATGGAGATGCTTAGGAAGGATTGTACGATGAAGCTACCTGACATGCATATAAGGAGTCATGTAGAATGTTAGGAAGAAAAATAAGGAAACTAATAGAGGGATGTGGGGGATGTAGAAGAAGACAATGACAATGATAGTAATTATTATCCAAGTAATGAAGGGGTTGATAAGGAGTTAATGCAATGGAATAGAGCTAGAGGAGATGCAGAGAAAGAGATGCAGCTGATTTTTGGGTGGAGGGATATTTGAGTAAAATAACAAATATGGGAGTTTTCTATTTAAGGGGGGCTGAGCCGGCCCTAGAGAGGATGCAAAAATTGAGAGAACTTTCTTTAGTTTATTGGTTTAATCCCTAGATAATTTGTATTAGGAATTTTTCTATTTCCCTTAGAGTAATCTCAAGTGAGTTGTTCTATCTATTCGTAGGAGTTATTTAGCAAGTAATTGTTTTGTTTTGTAGTAGGGCTTTTAGAATTTCAGATCTGATTTGTGCAATAAAAATCCACTTTTTACCATCAAAACCCTAGCAGAACGCATTAGAAAGATGGAGCCAAATGATACGACTACGACTATCACCTATCAGCGGAGGAGGCGTGCGGGAGCTTTAGGAGCAAATATGTGATTTTTGGCTTTCCACGGGTGTTTTCTCCACAAAAACCCCTCTTTTACCCCTCAAACAAACCATAGAATCTATCACCAGAAAATCTAAATATAAAACTATTGATATTAGAACTAAAGAATTTGGAGAAGATGTAGATAGGGAAAATGTTGAAGGCGCAGATATACATAAAGATACTGTAGCTGACGATGTTGTAGTTGGTAAAGATGGAGGATGGGTAGATGAAGGTACATGCTGAAGTTGAAGTAACTGAAACTAAGAAGGTAAATGCTAGCAAAGGAAGACCTAAGAAGTATAAGAATGTTGAAATATTAGGTAGAGATATATGCAACCTCAATTTGGATAATATTGAATCAGAATGTGATGACAGTTAGACCTTGCATATCTTGGTGCAATTAAATGATGAAGATAGCAACTTTGGAGTTCAATGGCCTAAGTACGATGCTCAAAAGGATCTAAATGAGCCAATGTTGGAGAGGGGGATGGTTTTTTGCATTAGTACAAATTAAGGCAATCTGCTACACAAAAGGGGGTGTGCTTATGTACAAGAGGAAAGAAGGAATGGAGACTAATAATTTGCAAAGTGGTGGAGGTTCTGGCATAACTATTGGTGCTGAGATGAGGATTAACGGTGAACACCCTCGTAAACAACAACAACAGCCCTCTAATCAGACGGCAAAAAATCAAGTTAGAGTAGATATGCATTTGTAAGGAGCTACAATGGGCACAAGAAGTAGATTCAAGAGAGTTATCTCTAGATATATAAGACCTTCCTTGAAGAAAGCTACGGTATTGTATTTTGTTCATGTTGTCATCTTACACATTATGCTTGTGCAGTATAAGGACATTTAGTGGTACATTTGCAAAACTCATCCCAAACATCACATGGTGAGGGTCAAGCAGCAATTCCTACTTAGTTTTCAAATGTTTAAATTGCATATGGTGTTTGCTTGTTTTGTGCTATGCAAACCAAACAAAAAACTCTATTTACTTTTGAAATTTTCATTGTTACTTGGATTGTGAACTATAAGCTGGTGTACTTGTTGAAGTTGATAACCATTACATGTACTCTGTTAATGGTTTATGAACTATTTCCTATCAGATGGCTATGCAATTCACAGTTGTGATCTATTAGGTTGTAAACATTGCCCATTGGGACTAAGCAATGTAAGTTGTAGCAATATTGTTGCTAGATTATTTTTGTTCATATGGCGTATGCCAGCATATATTGCTTCTTTTTTGCAAGTTGTGTGCCAATGCTAACACCTAATATCTTAAAGGCATTGTTTGCGAAAAGATAACAGGAAAGAAAAGTACATTGAATATTGGAATGTGTTGGATTTTTTGGAATGTGTGGGATGTGTTGTATTTTCCTGGAATGTGTTGGATTTTTCTGGAATGCAAAAGCCTAATTTAGGAATGTGTTTGTTTTTAAAATATTCTCCAAATTATGGTGCTTTTTTGAAAATACTATAAAATAAACTGGGGTTTTTATGAAATATCCACATAGTATTTGGGGTTTTCTAAAAATACGGTTCCAGTATTTAGGGGTTTTCTGAAAGTACTATGAAAGTAATTGGAAGTTTCCTGATAAAACTTAGAAAGTACTTGGGAGTTTTGAGATAGTTCTCTGTCAAACATCTCAGAAAGTAAAATGGATTATCTATATCCATGGCCGGCAGCACTGCAACCCCATTGCTATGCAGCATGACAACATTAGAAAGAGAACAAAATTAGCAAGTCTATGAATCAACAGATTTTACAAATTCAATTATCATAAAGGAACTTACCTTAGCAGAGAAATACTTATAGCTTTGTATATAGAAGTACAACACCTTACATATTCATTGCATCTTATCTAACGTGAATCCTACCAGGATCCTGCAAATTACACATAAATTTGCAAACATCAACCTCTCCTATATTTATCTACTAATTACTTGGTTTTCAAACATTCTATCATCTCTTAATCTGGTTTCTTCTGTTTCATGTATTAGATTAGTTATATCTTCTCGTTTCTTTGGAAGCATCTCATCTATCTCCTTCGATGGTTATAAAACAGCTTCCTCCCATAGATGGTAGAATTGGGAACCCACTCAAAATACCCACGATCCCAACCTATTCGCCTTGGGCATCCCCAAATAGATGACTTGGGTTCTTCAATATGGTAGATATACAAACATATGCTTTCAAACCATAGGATCAAGTCCTTGAAGATAATGAGCTTGAACTTGAATACATCTCTCTCCTACCAGTAAAAGATGAAGTTTTTCAATCTATTTTATCAAAATCAAGCGATAGAAGAAAAATATAAATCATCACTTGCCTTTGTTCACCCATAAATTTGGAGACTAATAGGCGAGTGTGCCTTAGATCATATCACAACCATCATAATCAAGATAAAAGTTGTTGAAATAATAAATAAGTGATAGGTTAATGTGATAGCATACATAAAAGAGATGGAAAGGGGATTACAGTCCCATAAAATAATCATGTTGACCCCATGTGTACTTTTCCAGTGGGAAAGTCAATTGACCTTTTTCAAAAAGTAAGCAAAGTTCGAGGGGGTTTCTTAAGTGTTTCATAGTTTAGGGGAATTTTTAAGAAATGTTGAAAAGTTCGAGAGAAACCGAGGGGTTTCTGAAATCTACCCTCTGTAAAAAGAAGTAAATATAATTGAGGGATGTTCAAATTTAGATATTTTGACATAACACCTCAAAAATAAAGTCTTTTCTTTAAAAAAATTTACAGAAGTTTTGAGGATATGAAAAGATTATATTTCATTTATTATTAAAATTTTATGAACATAGCCATTATTGGGGATTTTGATGTCTTTAAAAGTCGTTATTTACTGGAAAGTTATAATAAAAAAATAAGTTGATCCAAATTTATTACTGTGGTCATTCAATTGACATTATTTGTTTCAATATACATTATTCAATCCAAATTTATTACTAAAAGTTGTATGAACATATCCATTATTTGATTCAATATACATGAATTCTGAATTTTGAATCAAGTGTTCATAATCTAAAACTTGTCTGCTGTTACAAATTTTTAGACTTTTATCAGATAAATTATGAAGTATGCCGAGTATTAATGCCAAGCTGGGGTTGGAGTTGGGTTTTGTCCCAAAAAAGAGGCAAAGTAAAAATTACTTTTAAAAATTACCAAACGCATTCTATCCAATTCCTACGATTTTTGCTCCAAAATATCCGTTTGGAAGAGTCAGACGGGGATTGAGGTTACTATTGCCCAAACTCATTTTACCAAACATTGCCAATAAAGTGGCATGGTTGGCTGGCATTGGTATTTGGCCATGCTTGGACATGACTCATGTAACCATTACCATTCAACCCTTGAAACTAATATTCGGATGCAATAATGTATGAAGATATTCTATCTTAGTGTTTTACTTAATACCAAATTATGATAAATTTCATTAAAATTTTGGTAATTATTTTTTTAAGATCAATACATTCAATAATCTTGTTACTCTTTGAAAATGCATGTAAAAAAGTTAGGTCATGGATGGGTCAAATGCCTAGAAATATGGCCCCTCTGTACAAAGCACAACGTTGAAGGTAAGCTTGCATTAAAGTCTCAAAAAATTTAGGCTGTGGCCGGATTCACCCTTTGATTGGTCTGGCATTGGCCCATTTTATCCTTACATCTAATTATGACCTAAGTCAAAATGGGTTTGGGTTTATAAGTTCAAGCCTGGTATATAAATGGGATGTGTTTGGACTTATGAATATTAAAATTATGACTCAAACAATCTCAACTTGTGCTTACATATATAAAGATATTGAAATGTAGGAAATTATAAGACTTTCAAAATTAGTATACAAGCATAATTTCAAATGTAACAATTTCGCGTTATTACTGGTAATTAAGGGGCTGTTTGGCTCTTAGAAACACATTTTCAAAAAAAAAATTTGGTATAGCTTAGAAATACCTTTTTGAGCATTTCTTAAAAACCACTTTCCATCATTTGCTTTTTTTATAAAAAATCAGAAAATGTGTAAAGGAAAACACGTTTATAAAAGTTTTCTGCTTGTTTTGGAGGAAAGAAATAGAACATTTTTAGAAAATGCATGAATGGTGGTATTTTTATTACTAATTAAACTCAAAAATTCATTTTAAAGAGAGAGATGGTGGACAGATAGAAGATTCTTGTTTAAATAATTTAGTAATCCCTTTGTGTCAGCTTCCAATGTTTTTTGGTCAAAAAGCTTCAAAAACAATTTGATTAAAACCTAAAGTAGATTTCAAAAATGGACACTTTAAACCCCATTTTCGAGTGAAATAAAGACAATGAACAGAAAGAATTGTTGGAAATCTAATAGGAAATCTGTGTGGCATCCTTGAAAACCCATTTTCGAGTGGGGTTTGGAGGAACCAAACATCCCCCAAGTTGAAATGTTGCAAGTTAGAAGTAAGATACGAAATTAAAATTATCTCTTTTACAAGGCATATCGCACTCTCATATAGAATAACACAACCAAACACATTGTTATAGCTCATTCATTTATAAAAATTACTTCCAAAGCCAAAATAATTCGTTCCCTTATTTGTTGTTGTGTTCTCCTCAATAAATCTGATGGTGATTGATCAATCCTTCTTATTTTTATCCATCTTGTCATTAGATTCTTTGTGTATGAACTGATGTCATTCTGAATTTTTCACATTAATGATTGTAGGCAGATCATCTGAAACCCACTTCATATACTCTTCAGTAATTATCAAGGTGGCATCTACATCTAGAAGACGTGTCAATACAACATTATGAACATTAATAGATTTTGTAGACACTTCCTCCTCATACATTAATAGATTTTGTAGACACGTCATCCTCATACACCCATGACACTGAAATGATAAGTGATCAAATTCATCTGATTCTTTCTTGCAGACCAACCCACATAGAGGCATGCTGCCTCTTTAATTGAAGTGTTCATCGAATTATCCTCATCTTGTATCTCATGATGTCACCTAAATTTCCATCACCTTTTAGTCTATACTTAGATTATGGAATATCATTATAAGCCTGTTTAACGCTTGGACTTGATGGCATGTCATTGGAAATTTTTTTCTTTTTTCCACTCATACCACTTCTATTGGACAGTGGTAGTCATAGTGTCCAAATCACTTTCACCTCATACATCCAGGAAAACCCCCTCACACTCCACATCAATATTGATGCTCTCTCCATCTTCAAGTTCCAGAGCAATTTTTGATAATGAAAAGTTCATTGTCTCGACTTTTATGAAACACGTAGTGAATGAAAGCTGCTCCCATGAGGCTTTTGCATATCTGGTATAAAGATGGACATCAACAAAGCTAGCTGCTTGCTAAGAATATCTGCATAACACAACCTATATTTAAGATAGCAAATGTTACCAATGAACGCTATTCAGTGACCATTTCCACAACACAGTTAGCCACCCATCAAAAAACTACGGACACATGTAAAACCCAATTGTATTCACTTGTCTTTGAATTTGAAAAAGAAATATCCATTTTTGCCCAAGTGAATTTCCAATAAGCAGGTAGCCTTCCACAACATTACTACACATGCCTTTAAATGTGTGCAAAAGGCTTTGGATTCCATGTTGATGTAGCAAGTAAATTTATTCAACCATCATTGGACATTTACATCCACCACGTCCTTTAAGATTTTTGCATAAAGGCCATTAAAATACCTTCGTTCTGGATGTACAAACTTTAGATGGTAATCAATTTCAAACTTCCTCACATAAATTTCTTCCTGGAGGTGAGGAACTTAGGAATGTTTTTGAGCTCCATTTTCCCTTCTTGATTGTAGGTTTAGTATTATGGCTCCCCTTGGTCCTTCTCAAAATTGCACAGAGACCCTTTTAGACCATTCTACGCACTCCAATAAGATGGTAACCTTGTTCTGCTGCTGCCTCTACCTTGAGACAAAACATCAACATCTTGCATCCTTTGAAAAAGATCATAAGCCCCTTTAGGGGTTGTAGGATGATTCCCACTGGCCAAAAATGTTGCCACCCACTCAATGGATGTGTCATGCATTGAGATGATCTTTAACTTGTCTTTGCCTCTACTACCATATCTTGGGCCATCTTGTTTGATAATCACTTATGGATGGTCAGTTAATCTATTTTTCTTGTCGATCTTGATCTTTGCTAGGTATCACTATTATCAGATCACCAGAGATTAGATCTAGGGAAAAGATCTAACTTGTCACCTAGCTAACTTTTTGAATGTTGAGTGCTTCCCATAAGATCCTGTTATAATAGAGATCTCACCTCTATTGTTGCATAACAACAGCAAGGATCTATTAGATAATGATGTCTCACTCAAATTGTAGCTATATATATATATATATATATATATATATATATATATATATATATATATATATATATATATATATATATATATATATATATATGACTTGATGATATGTTGAGATGTTATAAGCAAAGATTTTTATCATGAGCTAACTCAATCAGCAACACCAAACAATCAGTACCATTTATCTTGAAGAACATATCAATATATATTAACCCCCACCCCCCACTCCCCACCCCTAAAATAGACATTTTAAACCCTAACAAGTAACAACCTACAGATCAATCCATTCCAACTTAGTCACATTTATAGGAAGCTCATAAGATGTCCATCTTGAGAACACTTGATGCATGTGAAGAAAGCTTAGAGTCATAAAAAATTAAATACATAAAGACCTCTTTATGGCTAGATTAAGATGAATGGTTCAAATTATTAATTTAAAAAAATACAATAGGCTATCTCATGATATAATTTTTAGCTCATCATATCACCATCCCAATTTATCATTTTATGCATGCATGCATATATGTAATCCATTAAGTTGGATGTGATCTAACCAGTATAAATTATTAGAAAATAAAAGTTCAAATGATTTGGGTATGTTTAACCTATATATCAAACAACAACACTTTCAAAGTTTAAGAACTTTATTAAATTGACTTGTCAATTTCACTTGCTATATGGAAAAAACATACTGACGTGTAGATGGTTGTAAAGTGTTAGGTTACATCCAATGGAATTAATTTTGATTTGGATTGACAATTTTTTAATTAGAGCATCAAGTGTTTGTTTAAAAAAATAAACAAAAATTACAAGCTCTAATTGTATACATATACGTATATGTACCACAAGTGTGAGTTCGAAAATCAGTCTTACCACCGGAGCCAATCTATCTGGAAATATGTAGTTCCATATCCACACAAGCAAATCTCCAATCTATAAATTTATACTATTAGGATTTCTTATCAAATTAGAACAGAAGGAAGCATTGAATTTTAACAATTTTATAATCCAAGCATAAATACCAAACAAATTAAAGAATCCATAATTAAATAATGAAGAATAAAGATTATGTTGGTTATTGCATTACCCCAATGTTAATTATGATGATAAGAAAACAATTTCTGTTGGTAATAAGTTTGTTACGAAGATTTGTGAGTGTAAAAAATCAAGTCAACGAAGTCATGGAATTTATTCAAGCTTGCTAGGATTGATGATTTGGAAACTCAAATAGAAGATCAAAGCTCAAGTCAAGAACTCATGAAGGTGCAAGAATTCAAGACAAGTTGGTCAAGCTAATAGAAGACGCCAAGACTCCAAAATAAAGTGTGAGTAGTGTGTCAATTTTTGTACACGTGTGTTAGAATGTTAAGTTTATTAGTTGAAGCTTGCACAAACACTTAGATAATATTTTAAACTACCAAAAATAATTTTGAAAACATTTTGAAAAGAATTAGGTTGATTTTAGTGCTCGTTTAAGATATTTTTTCATATATCCGAAAAGGAGTCGACTACCATTTGTATAAGAGTCGACTACTTCCTAATTCATATTGGAAAATATTAAGTATGCTCTGTCCTCAAAAGGAGTCAACTACAGTAGACTTGGAAGTCGACTACAGTTGTTTGGGTGAGTTGACTACGAATTGTATAGGAGTCGACTACTTCTGCCCAATGGGCCAACTCGACACAGTTCCGTAATTTACAGAGAGTTATCGATTTTTTCCATTGGAGGTGTATTTTAAAGAACTATTTTCAATAATTTTTACTCCATATTTATGCTAAGATTACTGAGGGCTTTGTAAGAAATTTTTTTGAGCAAATAATCTAAGTTTTCAAGCTTTTCTAAGCTCACTCAAAAGATTTTCAAGGCAATAGTTTTCATTCCTTTAAATAGCTTTTAAGCCATTATTTTGCCTTGCTATTTGCGATTCTCTCAATCTTAATCTTGACTCATTTAAGAACACAAATTAGAGTTTTTTTGATCTCTTTGTTTTAGCCTTTATTTATTTGAGATCAAAGAAAATTTTCCATAGCCACTTTTACATACTCTCAAGAGCTTCAACTCATTGGCTGTAGGAAGGTTGCGATTCTTTTTCTTCATCAAGAGAAAGATTTGTAAATTCACATAAGGGTGTGGTGACATTCGGTTCAATTGTATTTGTGATTTGGAAAGCCTCTTGCACGAGGTCTTCACGTGGTGAGGTTTGTTGTTTGGTTGTAGAAAACCACATATTGGAACAGTGGCACTTGTAATTGGTTAGAAGCCCTCAATTGTTGAGACAAGTTTGTGGATTCAAGCCCAACGGAGTTTAGGGACTAGACATAGCCCAGTGAGGATGAACTAGGATAAACTGCCTTTGTTTGCAGTGTAATCATTGTCTCTCTTCTCTTATTTTTTTCTTGCACTTGTGTTTTATTTTTGAAGTGCATTGCAAGTAGTTAGTATTTTTGATTAAGTACATAAAGATGCAACACTCTTAGGAGACTTATGCATATCTAAAGTGAATAAGTTTTTAATTAAGCATTATATTTGAAAAACACGAATCACCCCTTCTAATGTTTAGATGCCATCTACATGATCCACAGCATATTATATCTTTGCGTGGATATTCTTACGTGATATCTGATCTTCTAAAAAATTCTGGTGAAGATCTCTTATCTCCTCACCGATAAGACGTGACAGTAGTTTTACATTGATGAAGAAACTCCTCACACTCCAAGAACCATCCAAGAGCTCGAACTGGTCGCAAGCATTACTAGAACTTGGGAGAAAGAGAAGGAAAAACTGTTCTTTTGGATAAAAAAAGTTTAACCTCAAAATTTGATGATATTTTTCTCTCTTGATTTTTCTTAGTGTTGGATACATTTGGGAGGAGGATGGACCCCTTTAAATAGCGCTAGGATCAAATGATATCTTTCATCATTAGGAGTTCTAGTTAGCTTTATCCAATTACATATGAGATTAAAGAATGATAACTAAGAAATCCTATAATACTTGGGAGTTCTAGTTAGCATCAAACTGATACGATTAGGGCTTTTCGTGGGGATCAAAGGTGGGATTTTTGTGGCTTTGGACTTCCTAATCTAGGGTTTAACAACGAAGAACTGATCTGAAATTATATAATAAATCCTAGAATAATAGATCTAAACTAGAGAACAACTAATTAGCAAAAGAATTAAACTAGGGTTCTAAGGGAAAGTAAATACCTCATCAATTCTTCGATGAAAACCGTAGCTAGGGCCGGCCGGCCCCTTATTAGGGGAGGGGTTATCAAATGTCTAATTACTCTTTAACCCTCCCCTTCTATCGCAGAATTACAAGTTTGGGGCCGGGTCCGTGGTGGACCCAAGTCGCCTCCTCCGATGATAGACCCGTACCGGAGCCCCCTCTATGCCCGCACAAGCCGGCCCCTCTATTGGCCGAGCCGCATCATTACTCCCCCCAAAAGTGCCACCTTGTCCTCAAGGTGGAAGTCCGGAAATTGGTTGCGGGTCACTGTAGCGGACTCCCATGTAGCATCGTGGTCTGAAAGGCCCCGCCAACGAATCCGCACCTCCTGGGTCCCGTTTGTGGCCTGCCGGATCCCTGTCAACTCTTGAGGATCCAGAAGCACCTCCATGTCATCTGTCAGAGTGGGTGGCATGGTTGGTGATAGTGTGTGATTCCCGATGGCCCTCCTCAACTGCGATACGTGAAACACCGGGTGAATGGTGAAAGTAGCCGGCAACTGCAGACGATAATCCACCTTCCCGATCTGAGCTGTCACCTCGAAAGGTCCATAGTAGCGAGTTGCTAGCTTCTCATTGCTCCGTCGGGCCAATGTCTTCTGTCTGTAAGGTCGGAGCTTCAGGTAGACCCGGTCTCCCACTGTAAACTACTCATCTCTACGGTGTGCATCAGCATTGGTCTTCATAATCTGCTGGGACCTCAACAGGTGTTTCTTCAACTCCTCAAGATATTTATCCCTCCCAGTCAAATGCTCCTCTACCTGTGAAACCGGAGTGACCCCTCGGCTGTAGTGGATCAACTATGGTGGGTCCTGACCGTATAAGATCCGAAAGTGGGTGCTCTATGCTGCCGAATGGTACGAGGTGTTGTACCAATATTCTGCCCATGCCAGCCATATGGCCCACTGCCTCGGCGCATCTGACGCAAAACATCTCAGGCAGGTTTCCACACTCCTATTCACTACTTCTGTCTGACCATCCATCTGGGGGTGATAGGCACTGCTCCTTCGCAGCCTGGTTCCCTGCACCTTGAATAACTCCTTCCAGAAACTGCTAATGAATACCTTATCGCGGCCCGACGCTATGGAGGCGGGAAACCTGTGCAAGCGAACCACCTCCTTCATAAAAGCTGCTGACACTGTAACTGCAGTGTAAGGGTGTCTGAGGGGTATGAAATGAGCATATTTGCTGAGCCGATCGACCACCACTAGAATGGAACTGTATCCCTCTGATCGCGGCAACCCCTCGATGAAATCCATGCTGATCTCCTCCCAGACCCTCTCTAGTAAGGCCAACGGCTGTAGGAGTCCTGCTGGTGCCATTGCCATATACTTGTGACGTTGGCACACGTCACACTCTGCTATCCGCTGGGCAATGTCTTTCTTCATCCCGGGCCAGTATAGCTCTCTTGCCATCCTCCTGTAAGTCTGCTATATCCCGGAGTGCCCGCCGATGGCACTGCCGTGGAACTCCTGAAAAAGCATCGAAATATGGGCGGAGCCCCTGGAAATCACCAGCCTGTCGTGGTATAGGAGCCTCTGTCCATCCATGCTGTATCCCTGAAAGTCTGCAGAGCCCTGCTGCAGTGCCTCACGTATCCTCGCCATGTCCTCATCAGCCTCAATCTCCCTGCTCAAAGGCTCCCAGTCCAGAAGGACCAGTGCTGAAATGGCCACCACCTCTGCATGCTCCTCGCGACGGGACAAAGCGTCTGCCGCCTTGTTCTCCAGGCCTGGCCGGTACTGTATCTCGAATGTGAAATGGACCAACTTGGAGATCCACTTCTGATGCTCCTCGGTGACCATGCGCTGCTCCAATAAATATTTCAAGCTCCGCTGGTCGGTCCTCACTATGAACTTCCTACCCAACAAGTAGGGCCGCCACTTCTGAATGGACAGGACAATCGCCATCAGCTCCCGCTGTAACGGTCGGTTTCCGATCGTAAGTTCTTTGTGCACGTGTGCTTGACCGTGCACGTATTTATTTCAGACATTGTTTGTTTCCAAACCCTATCGTGTGATATGTCGTTGTGACCCTCTCTGATAGTGCTACATTTGTCGTGTTGACTTGCAACGTCAATTCACGGGCCGTTCGCCCACGATTTGACCTTTTCCGAGGAGACGTCGCGTATCGCACTTTTGACTTAAGGCGTTTTTATTTTTAATTTCGTTTCTCGTCATCGAAATTGTAATCCGTCTCTTCCGACTTCTTGCTCTCGTCGCCCCGGTCGCCCCAGTATTTTTCTTATAATTTTTGGGCACCGTTTGACCCTTGTGCACCAGTAAAGCCAGTTAATTACGAGATTACCCCTAAGAAACTTAGCCCTATTAAACCCTAGCTAACCCTAATAGGCAGCCCCTCACGTGTAAGCATCCCCTAGGCACGTGGGCCCCACCCCTATAAGAAAACCTAGGCTTCTTCTAAGAATTTTCACAGCCGCAATACAAATCGCGCCGGCCCTAGAAAACCCTACCCCCTCACGCAAAACTCTTCCCCCCTACGACCTGAGCCTCGCCGGAGGCCGCCGCCGCCGTCGACCTGCTCCCCGACCTCCCCTCCCTCGCCGTCGACCTGAGCGCCGCCAGAGATCGCCCCCCGTCGCCGTTAATCGCCGCAAAACCCCAGCAGCAGCAGCTGCAGCCCGCGACGGCCGCCGCCGCCGCTGCCGCCGCCGCCGGAGCCTCCCCTCCATCGCCGTGGACCCCCCTCTGCCCCCTCTCGCTGTTGGCTGCGACCCCAGGCCGCGATACACTCTGTAACAGCGAGTTCTCTCGCTGTTTTGCGTGTTTGGCGTCGTACCGACGCGCCGTCGAGATCTCGCCGCCTCTCCTCGCTGTTGGAGCCCTTCGACAGTCTCCTTCACCTGCTGGGAGCATTCATTGACATCCCGAACTCTTCCTACGACTCCCGACGTCGTAGGCGTTGGGTACGACGAACCGTTTATCTCGGTTGCCGTTGCAAGTTCTCCGGAAGCCGTAGTACGCCTACCCGACGCGCTGCTCGCTGTTCACGCGTCCCGTCCGCTGCCCGGAACGTGTCTGGCTACGCTGCCCGTAGCCGAGACACCGCTAGGAGACGATCCGTAGCCGTGCCAGTCAGATCGGTCGCCGTTCAGACACTACGTCCGCTCTACCCCAGACTCCGGACAGGTTGGTTCCCCTATCTCGTAGCAAAACCCCCACAGTAGAAAAACTGAGAACCTAACTAAAACTGGCAACTTAACTCGCTAAATTTAGTTTCTGCTCTCTTAAATCGATGTATAACCATAGACCGACGTTGGACTTTTTGACTGTGCACATAGGATAGAATCGTCGGATAGGCTGATCGGACAACTTGACTCGTGACGGTTAGGGTAGCCACGTTCAACCTAGAAATGAACTTAAATAGGATTTGACGAGAATCGCGACTTGACGCCGTCGCCGTGATCTCTTTTCAGACGGACTACCGCGGACGCGACGACTGGACGAGACGCCCCGGACAGACGACGCACCCGCTATTTCAGGCAAGTGTACTCACTTGCGATTTGACTGTGCTTTAGTTCTAGTTGTAGGAACTGTTAGATTGTGTGTGATGAGAACCGGACGTGAAATGATAGCGTACGGGACGACCCGTGACGGCTCGGACTTGACGACGAAGTCCCTGCCTGACAACAATGAACTGCTGACAACATAGGACTATCTTGTGTGTGCGTGCGTGTGGACACCCTAGAATAACTTTCCCTACACTTGTCATGTCGTGTCCTGTCACACAAAAAGCCTTCGGGCGTTTCAGATGCTTCCCGAGCGGAAGTGATCTCCGTGTTACAAAAAGCCTTCGGGCGTTTCAGGTGATTTCCTTGCGAAAGTGATCTCCGTGTTTCCTGTCCTGAGTTCTGGGGTTTTGGGGTAGGGTTGAGCGTGCGCACGGTGAGAGGGTCTGATCCCCCTCGAACCGTAAGGCGTGAACCCTTCGTGTCGTGTCGTGTCGTGTCCTACCTGTCTTGTCCTGTCCGTCACGTCCCGTCTTGTCCTGACACCTGTAGGTTAGTCCCGTAGACGGTAGCACACGCTACGTCTACTGTTTTGCTACGTTTACTTTTCCTGCTACGCTACTTTTCGTTACTCAGTGATAACCCCAGCATGTTAAAACAACCAGTAAATCATTGTTAAAAGTTGATACACTTGCAGTAGAGTCTGACAGTTTGTGTAGACTTTGCCTGACGTACAGTTTCCTTCTTTTGGTGCTGTACGTCAGGTGTGGAGCCAGCGTACGAGTACGAGGCGGACTTGCCAGCTGACCCAGAGCCGGAGGACGTTGATCCGGAGTACGACCCGGAGGAGGACCAGAGTTAGAGGCCTCTTGTTGCTGATCCAGATTTCTGTTCCAGTTTAGATTGGGTGGGTAGCACCTGTTGCTTTCTTGTCTAGGTTGGGTGCTTGCACCGTTAGTTTCCCTTTCAGCAGTTGTTACCGTTTACGGCATTTTTAGACTCTCAGTACTTTGATGATAAATTTTGGAATAAAATGAAATGTTTCCTTTCAGTACTTTTGTTATTTCGTACTAACTTGCAGGGACCTGTACCTTCGTTATGGAAAACTACAGACGCTTATTGGGTCTGGGCTCTTAGCCCCGGCCTAAGCGGGCCTTCGTCACGCTTCGCCTCCGTGTTTTGGGAAGCGGGGCGTGACAGGTTTTAGTGGTGGCCCATGCAGGTCCCCTCTTCTGCGAGTACGAAATAATTGAAGTATTAAATTTCATTTTATTATTATCATCCAGAAATTGTATGAGTCTAATCCGTGTCTTTCTGTCAATAGGATGGCAGGACGACGTGTTACCCGATCAGGGAGCTCTGGAGATGGGATTCAGGAAGACCAGGGCGGAGACTTCCGTCAGGTTCTGGGCGTGATGAGAGAGATGCTGGAGGTGCAGCATCAGTTGGTTCAGCAGTCCCAGCGTGCTGCCCAGGCTGCTCCAGTTGCACCACCGCCACCTCCACCTGCCCCTCGAGCTGCTCCAGGAGTGAAGCAGTTCAACGAGCTCCAGCCGAAGACATTTTCAGGGAAGGAGGGACCACTAGCTGCTGACGAGTGGATCCAGAGCACGGAGGAGAAGTTAGTTGCTGCGAAGATTCCAGACGATACCCGAGTGGAGATAGCGAAGATGCAGCTGACGGAGAATGCGAGGAACTGGTGGCGCCTTGAGGAGAGGCGCCTGGTGAAGCCAGTGGATTGGAAGACCTTCAGGTCTATGTTCAGGACGAAGTACTTCACCAAGACTACTAGGAGGGAGCTGCTGAGCAGGTTTATAGATCTGAAACAGGAGAACATGACCGTCGAGGAGTATGAGGCGGAGTTTGAGATGCTGAGTCGCTTTGCTCCGCATATGGTGAAGAAGGAGGAGAAGCGAGCTGATCGCTTCCGTCAGGGACTGCGTCCGAAGATTCAGGCTTCTATGTCTTCGGCGAGTTTCACGACTATGAGGGAGGTGCTGGATGCTGCGAAGAATTATGAGCTTATTTCACTCCTACCTGACCCTCCAGCTGATAAGGGGAAGCGTCCTATGGAACAGCACCGGCCACCTGCTAGGCCGGCGATGAGGCCAGTTCAGACAGTACCATTCAAGAGGCCTGGAGCACCAGTTCAGGTTCAGAGTAAGGGACCATGCCATTACTGCGGGAAGACAGGACATGTTCAGATGGATTGTAGGAGGAAGCTGGGACTGTGTTTAGTTTGTGGAGATGCCTCGCATGCTGCGAAGGACTGCCCGAGAGCTCGTCATGCCGCAGTTGGAGCGCCAGCCCCATTGCAGATGAGAGCACCTGCTCCAGTTCAGAGAGGACTTGCTACTCGTGGACCACCTTTACTGCCGCAGAGGCAGATGTATCAGAGAGCAGCACAGCCCCAGAGGCCGGCGTATACCATGACTGCTGCTGAGACTGAGGAGCTGGATGGAGTCATTGCAGGTAACTCCTTAATTCTAGTCTTTCATTTCATAGTTTAGCTTTTAAATTGTTAGTCTTGTTTGCCTGACTTGTTTGTTAGAGTAGCTTGGTTTGACCGTAGTTTCTTTTAATATCTTAGGCACCATTCTAGTGTCTTCTCACCCGGCCCTGGCCTTGTTCGACTCCGGTGCATCCATGTGCATCTTATCCCGGAGATTCGTGACAGGGCACTCCATTCCCACCCATACACTTCCCAAGTGTTGGGACATCACCACAGGGAACGGAGTGGTGACCGTAAACTTGGGATGTAGATCGATTCCTTTGGTGGTCAGTGGACACGAGCTCTTTGCAGATTTCATTGTCCACGACCTGCCGCATTTTGATGCCGTTCTTGGCATCGATTGGTTGGGAGATTTCCACGCCTCGATCGATTGTCGCAACAAGAGGGTGGTGTTCCGGATTCCAGGCCATCCAGAATTCGAGTTCCGTAGCAGAGATGAGTCGCTTGGACCCATCAAGTATCGGGCCACGCCGGTGGTGCCGATTGTGACAGCCATGCAGATGGAGATGGAGATCGAGCGGCCGGCAGTCGTCAGAGACTTCGACGACGTCTTCCCAGAGGATATCTCAGGTTTGCCACCCGACCGAGCTTTAGAGTTTGGAATTGATCTTATGCCGGGAGCGCAACCGATATCGAAGGCGCCGTACCGGATGGCTCCCGCTGAGCTCGAGGAGCTGCGGAAGCAGTTGGATGAGTTGCTGCAAAAGGGTTTCATCCACCCTAGTGTGTCGCCATGGGGCGCACCAGTTCTACTCGTGAAGAAGAAGGATGGGTCCCGCAGGATGTGCGTGGACTATCGAGGATTGAATGCTGTCACCGTGAAGAATAAGTATCCGCTGCCGCGCATCGACGACATCTTTGACCAGCTTGGAGGTTCGAGAGTCTTCTCAAAGTTGGACTTGAGGAGTGGATACCACCAATTGAGGGTGAAGAAGGACGATGTTCAGAAGACGGTTTTCCGGACGAAGTACGGACATTATGAGTTCGTGGTCATGCCGTTTGGCGTGACCAATGCGCTGGCTGTGTTCATGAATTTGATGAATTTAATATTCTACGACTTCCTGGACAAGTTTGTTGTCATCTTCATTGATGACATTCTTATTTATTCGAAGTCTGAGGAGGAGCACAGCTGTCATCTGAGGACAGTGCTGGAAACGCTGAGGAGACATAAGCTTTATGCCAAGTATAGCAAGTGCGAGTTCTGGCTGGATAGAGTCGCATTCCTGTGACACGTGGTGTCCGGTGATGGCATATCTGTGGATCCGGAGAAGGTCAGAGCAGTCAGAGATTGGCCGACTCCGCAGTCAGCATCAGACATCAGGAGTTTTCTGGGATTAGCAGGCTATTACCGGCGGTTCATCAAGGATTTCTCGAAGATTGCGGAGCCGATGACGAAGCTGACAAGGAAGGATGTGGAGTTCCTCTGGTCAGATGCTTGTGAGGAGGCCTTCAGTATCTTGAAAGCGAGATTGACCACGGCACCGGTGTTGGCAGTACTGGATCGAAGCGGAGGCTTTGAGGTTTATTGTGATGCTTCAGGGAAGGGCCTAGGATGTGTCTTGCATCAGCATGGCCACGTGGTCGCGTATGCTTCTCGTCAATTGAGGACTCATGAGAAGAATTACCCGACGCACGATCTGGAGTTGGCAGCAGTGATTTTCGCACTGAAGATTTGGAGGCACTTCTTGCTAGGTGAGAGTGTGAAGATTTTCACCGATCACAAGAGCTTGAAGTACATCTTTACACAGAAGGAGCTCAACATGCGTCAGAGGAGATGGTTAGAGCTCATGGCTGACTACGAGATAGACTTGCAGTATCATCCGGGGAAGGTGAACGTTGTGCCTGATGCCTTGAGTAGACTCCCCGCCTCGATGATGCATACAGCCGACTGGAGGATTCAGCAGGAGCTGAGGGAGATGGATTTGGAGGTTGTCCTACCTGGTGTAGTTCATTCATTCATGAATCTACAGATTCAGTCCACGATCGTGGATCGGATCAAGGCAGCACAGGCGGGAGATCCGAAGCTGCAGAGGATCAGGAGGCAGGTTGAAGCTGGATTACGGACGGAGTTCGTGATTCATGAGGATGGATCTCTGCGGTACGGCAGTAGGCTCTGTGTACCTGCAGGTGATGTTCGCGAGGAGCTGTTGGGCGAGGCTCATAGCTCGCCATATTCTATACATCCTGGAGGCACCAAGATGTATAAGGACCTCCGTCTGAATTACTGGTGGATTGGCATGAAGAGGAGTGTGGCACGGAGCGTTGCCAAGTGTCTGATATGCCAGCAGGTGAAGGCTGAGCACCATCGTACTGCTGGGTTGCTGCAACCGCTTCCTATTCCAGAGTGGAAGTGGCAACATTTTACGATGGACTTCGTGACTGGTTTACCTCGGACCCCGAGACAGAACGACGCAGTTTGGGTGATCGTGGATCGGTTGACCAAGTCTGCGCATTTTATTCCTTTCCGAGTGGGCCAGTCTATGGAAGCTTTGGCGAGGAAATATCTGGAGGTAAAACTTTCGTTTCTACTTTTACTTCCACTTTGATTTCCTCTTTGTGAGGGTCGTGATGCAGACCGTGTACGTGCAGAAGATTGTACGCTTACATGGAGTCCCTGTGAGCATTGTGTCTGACCGAGACACGAGGTTCACATCTCAGTTCTGGAGAAGTCTGCAGGAGAATTTGGGTACCAGTCTGAGCTTCAGCACGGCATACCACCCGCAGACTGATGGCCAGTCCGAGAGGACTATTCAGATCCTGGAGGATATGCTGCGAGCTTGTACGCTCGATTTGAAGGGTTCATGGGAGGACCATCTTCACTTGGTGGAGTTTTCATATAACAACAGCTACCAGGCGAGCATTGGCATGGCGCCGTTTGCTACCTTATATGGAAGGAAATGTCGATCGCCACTGAGCTGGGATGACATCGGAGATCGAGAGCTGTTGGGTCCGGAGATGATAGTTGAAGCTGTGGATGTCGTGAGGGACATCAGGGAGAAGCTTAGAGTTGCACAGGACCGCTTCAAGCATTGGGCAGATGCCAAGAGGAGACCTTTGGAGTTTCAGCCTGGTGATCACGTCTTCCTGAAGATTTCTCTGAACCGCGGAGTTATTCGTTTCGGGAAGAAGGGAAAGCTGAGTCCGAGGTATATTGGGCCGTTTGATGTGCTAGAGCGTGTGGGAGCAGTGGCCTACCGCCTTGCTCTGCCACCATCTTTGGAGGGTGTTCATGACGTATTCCACGTATCTCAGTTACGTCGGTACGTCAGTGATCCATCGCACACTGTGGACTTCTCAGAGATTACAGTTCGCCCGGATCTGACATATGACCAGCAGCCCGTGCAGATTTTGGACCGTCGACAGAAGCAGTTGAGGAATAAGGTAGTCGACCTGGTGAGAGTGATGTGGCGTCACGGATCACCTGGAGAGTCCACCTGGGAGCGTGAGGATGATATGAGGGAGCGCTTTCCGCATCTTTTCCCGGGCGATTCTTGATGTTGATTCCGAGGACGGAATCATTTCTGAGTTGGGGAGGATGTAACGGTCGGTTTCCGATCGTAAGTTCTTTGTGCACGTGTGCTTGACCGTGCACGTATTTATTTCAGACATTGTTTGTTTCCGAACCCTATCGTGTGATATGTCGTTGTGACCCTCTCTGAGAGTGCTACATTTGTCGTGTTGACTTGCAACGTCAATTCACGGGCCGTTCGCCCACGATTTGACCTTTTCCGAGGAGACGTCGCGTATCGCACTTTTGACTTGAGGCGTTTTTATTTTTAATTTCGTTTCTCGTCATCGAAATTGGAATCCGTCTCTTCCGACTTCTTGCTCTCGTCGCCCCGGTTGCCCCGGTATTTTTCTTATAATTTTTGGGCATCGTTTGACCCTTGTGCACCAGTAAAGCCAGTTAATTACGAGATTACCCCTAAGAAACTTAGCCCTATTAAACCCTAGCTAACCCTAATAGGCAGCCCCTCACGTGTAAGCATCCCCTAGGCACGTGGGCCCCACCCCTATAAGAAAACCTAGGCTTCTTCTAAGAATTTTCACAGCCGCAATACAAATCACGCCGGCCCTAGAAAACCCTACCCCCCTCACGCAAAACTCTTCCCCCCTACGACCTGAGCCTCGCCGGAGGCCGCCACCGCCGCCGACCTGCTCCCCGACCTCCCCTCTCTCGCCGTCGACCTGAGCGCCGTCGGAGATCGCCCCCCGTCGCCGTTAATCGCCGCAAAACCCCAGCAGCAGCAGCTGCAGCCCGCGACGGCCGCCGCCGCCGCTGCCGCCACCGCCGGAGCCTCCCCTCCGTCGCCGTGGACCCCCCTCTGCCCCCTCTCGCTGTTGGCTGCGACCCCAGGCCGCGATACACTCTGTAACAGCGAGTTCTCTCGCTGTTTTGCGTGTTTGGCGTCGTACCGACGCGCCGCCGAGATCTCGCCGCCTCTCCTCGCTGTTGGAGCCCTTCGACAGTCTCCTTCACCTGCTGGGAGCATTCATCGACATCCCGAACTCTTCCTACGACTCCCGACGTCGTAGGCGTTGGGTACGACGAACCGTTTATCTTGGTTGCCGTTGCAAGTTCTCCGGAAGCCGTAGTACGCCTACCCGACGCGCTGCTCGCTGTTCACGCATCCCGTCCGCTGCCCGGAACGTGTCTGGCTACGCTGCCCGTAGCCGAGACACCGCTAGGAGACGATCCGTAGCCGTGCCAGTCAGATCGGTCGCCGTTCAGACACTACGTCCGCTCTACCCCAGACTCCGGACAGGTTGGTTCCCCTATCTCGTAGCAAAACCCCCACAGTAGCAAAACTGAGAACCTAACTAAAACTGGCAACTTAACTCGCTAAATTTAGTTTCTGCTCTCTTAAATCGATGTATAACCATAGACCGACGTTGGACTTTTTGACTGTGCACATAGGATAGAATCGTCGGATAGGCTGATCGGACAACTTGACTCGTGACGGTTAGGGTAGCCACATTCAACCTAGAAATGAACTTAAATAGGATTTGACGAGAATCGCGACTTGACGCCGTCGCCGTGATCTCTTTTCAGACGGACTACCGCGGACGCGACGACTGGACGAGACGCCCCGGACAGACGACGCACCCGCTATTTCAGGCAAGTGTACTCACTTGTGATTTGACTGTGCTTTAGTTCTAGTTGTAGGAACTGTTAGATTGTGTGTGATGAGAACCAGACGTGAAATGATAGCGTCCGGGACGACCCGTGACGGCTCGGACTTGACGACGAAGTCCCTGCCTGACAACAATGAACTGCTGACAACATAGGACTATCTTGTGTGTGCGTGCGTGTGGACACCCTAGAATAACTTTCCCTACACTTGTCATGTCGTGTCCTGTCACACAAAAAGCCTTCGGGCGTTTCAGATGCTTCCCGAGCGGAAGTGATCTCCGTGTTACAAAAAGCCTTCGGGCGTTTCAGGTGCTTCCCGAGCGGAAGTGATCTCCGTGTTACAAAAAGCCTTCGGGCGTTTCAGATGCTTCCCGAGCGGAAGTGATCTCCGTGTTACAAAAAGCCTTCGGGCGTTTCAGATGCTTCCCGAGCGGAAGTGATCTCTGTGTTACAAAAAGCCTTCGGGCGTTTCAGATGCTTCCCGAGCGGAAGTGATCTCCGTGTTACAAAAAGCCTTCGGGCGTTTCAGATGCTTCCCGAGTGGAAGTGATCTCCGTGTTACAAAAAGCCTTCGGGCGTTTCAGATGCTTCCCGAGCGGAAGTGATCTCCGTGATACAAAAAGCCTACGGGCGTTTCAGGTGCTTTCCTTGCGAAAGTGATCTCCGTGTTTCCTGTCCTGAGTTCTGGGGTTTTGGGGTAGGGTTGAGCGTGCGCACGGTGAGAGGGTCTGATCCCCCTCGAACCGTAAGGCGTGAACCCTTCGTGTCATGTCGTGTCGTGTCCTACCTGTCTTGTCCTGTCCGTCACGTCCCGTCTTGTCCTGACACCTGTAGGTTAGTCCCGTAGACGGTAGCACACGCTACGTCTACTGTTTTGCTACGTTTACTTTTCCTGCTACGCTACTTTTCGTTACTCAGTGATAACCCCAGCATGTTAAAACAACCAGTAAATCATTGTTAAAAGTTGATACACTTGCAGTAGAGTCTGACAGTTTGTGTAGACTTTGCCTGACGTACAGTTTCCTTCTTTTGGTGCTGTACGTCAGGTGTGGAGCCAGCGTACGAGTACGAGGCGGACTTGCCAGCTGACCCAGAGCCGGAGGACGTTGATCCGGAGTACGACCCGGAGGAGGACCAGAGTTAGAGGCCTCTTGTTGCTGATCCAAATTTCTGTTCCAGTTTAGATTGGGTGGGTAGCACCTGTTGCTTTCTTGTCTAGGTTGGGTGCTTGCACCGTTAGTTTCCCTTTCAGCAGTTGTTGCCGTTTACGGTATTTTTAGACTCTCAGTACTTTGATGATAAATTTTGGAATAAAATGAAATGTTTCCTTTCAGTACTTTTGTTATTTCGTACTAACTTGCAGGGACCTGTACCTTCGTTATGGAAAACTACAGACGCTTATTGGGTCTGGGCTCTTAGCCCCGGCCTAAGCGGGCCTTCGTCACGCTTCGCCTCCGTGTTTTGGGAAGCGGGGCGTGACACCCGCTCATATACTGACTTCAGTCTCGCTCGAGCTGACAGAATCTGGCTGAAGAAAGCAATAGGCCTCTGGTCCTGCATCAACACTGCGCCCAACCCATATCCTGACGCGTCGGTGTCTATCACAAATGGTCTGCTGAAATCAGGAAGTGCTAAGACAGGCACCGTCGTCATCACCTGCTTTAAGGCCTCGAAGGCCTTGGTCGCCTCCTTGCCCCAGTGGAAGCTGTCCTTCTTGAGTTGCTCGGTAAGTGGCCAAGCAATCATATTGTATCCCTGAACAAACTTCCTGTAATACCCTGTCAAGCCCAAGAAGCCCCGCAACCCCCGTAAAGTGGTAGGTACCGGCCAGTCCAACATGGCTGCAATCTTGGCCCTATCAGCTGCCACCCCCCTCCGTAGACACTACGTGTCCCAAGTACTCCACCTGCAGCTGTCCAAATAAACACTTCTTCTTATTAGCAAATAGGTGCTGCTCCTGTAACTCATGTAGAACTGCTCGCAAATGCCCCACATGCTCTTCTATGTTGCGGCTGTACACCAAGATGTCGTCAAAAAATGCCAGCACAAACCTCCGTATGTAAGGTCGGAACACTCTGTTCATCAGGGCCTGGAATGTCGCCGGGGCATTCGTCAGGCCGAATGGCATGACCAGGAACTCATAGTGCCCCTCATGAGTCCTGAAAGAAGTCTTGGGCACGTCGACCGCCCTCATCCGTATCTGATGGTATCCTGAATTCAGATCAATCTTGGAGAAGCAGGCTGCCCCGTGGAGTTCATCCAGCAACTCATCAATCACGGAGATGGGAAATTTATCTGCAACCGTCTCCTTATTCAGGGCCCTGTAATCTACGCAGAATCTCCAACTGACATCCTTCTTTTTTATCAATAAAACTGGACTGGATAAGTGGCTAGTACTTGGCTGTATCACACCTGCCTGCAGCATGTCCTCCACCAACCTCTCTATCTCATCCTTCTGTACCTGTGGGTACCTGTAGGGTCGCACACAGATGAAAGACACGCCCTCCCGCAAGACGATGGCGTGCTCATGATCTCGGTGTGGTGGCAGTCCATGTGGTTCCTGGTAAACATCCTCATACTGAGCCAGCAGCTGCTCAACCTCCGGTACCATCACATGTGTCTGGTCCTCGCTCTGCACTAAAGCGGTCACAGCCTGTAGCTCCACCAAGAACCCTCCTTCCGCTGTGTGGATAGCCCGAGACATGGCCTTATACGACACCAAGGAACGGCAGAGGCTGGGGTCCCCTTGCAATACAACCGTCCTCCCCCCATCCTGGTACTCCATCCTCAGCATCTTCCAATTTGTCCTGGTCTCCCCGAGGGTCTGCAGCCACTTCATCCCCAGGATGATATCGGTACTCCCTAGCTCCAAGGGAAGAAAGTCTGTGACAATCTGCACTCCCTGAATGGCCACGATCATCCCGCGGCAGACGCCTGTGCGGTGTGTCACCTGTCCTGTGCCCAACATCACTCCATACCATCCAGTGTCACTAATCTGCAGTCCATGTACCCCTACCAACCTGCTGGAAATGAAGTTGTGGGTGGCCCCACTGTCAACCAACACTATCACCTCCTGACTGCCCACCTGTCCCACCAATTTCATGGTATGGTTCGGTGTGAACCCTACCACGGAATTGAGGGACACCTCCGCCAAGTCTAAGTGCTGGTGCTCTAACTCCTCCTCATCCTCCCCTGCCTCTAGGATGACAACCTCGTCCTCTCCCTCCTCATCGCCAGCTATCAGTATCTGGAGAGTCCAATCAGCGCATTGGTGTCCTGGGGTGAACTTCTCATCACATCAAAAGCACAGTCCCTTCACCCGTTTCTCTCGTATCTCAGCAGTTGTCATCCTCCGCACCTGACCCCCGGCTCGGGGCTCCTGCCTCCTGTCTCTGCCGCCCCCCAACAACGACTGTAGCTCCCTGACCAGTCGTGGTCCCTGAAGAAGGTGCTGCACTGTAGCAGCTGCCTGACTCCTGAACGTAGTGCCTCCCCACGTCCCGCGGGCCCTCCGCTCAGTCTCCTGAGGGTCCTCCACCTTCCTCGCCAACGTCATCATCCCGCGCAGACCCACTGGCTCGAACTGCCTCAGTCTTGATCTCATCGTAGGCTTTAGCCCCTTCATAAAACAGCCCTCCAAAGACTCCTCAGATACTCCCCGAACTCGGTGGCAGAGCGACTCAAATTTCTTGATATAATCCCATACGCTCCCCTCCTGCTTCAGAGAGTAAAGTCTCTCGAACACCCCACCAGACTGCCATGCACCAAATCGCTCCATCAAGAGCGTCGTAAACTCCGCCCATGTCTGAAAAGGCTGCTGCTGATCAGTCCAACGAAACCAGCCTAAGGCCTCCCCCTCCAAACAAACACCTATCACCCGAAGCCACTCCTCTCCTGGGACCGCTGACACCTCTAAGTACCTCTCCACCCGGTACAGCCAGTCATCTGGGTCTCCTCCCTCAAAGATGGGCACCTCCAGCTTCCTCAGACGTCTCTCTCCAGCGTATCCACCTCTCTCCTGCTGCTGGAATCCTCCCCTCTGCTGGTACCCCTGTCGTCTGTCGGGAAAATAAGCCTCGGCTCGATCGCGGAATCCTCCCTCTGCTCCATGCCCCTGCCAGTCACCCTGTGGGTGTCCGAAATCTGCCTGGTGGCCTCCTGGTGGGTCCTGGTAAGCTCTACAATCCCCCGTCACTCACCCAAAAGGTGGGGGCTGGGCCGACGGGCCACCTGTGAACTGGTGGTGCCCTCCAAGCTGCTGAAATCCTCCTCCGGGTCCTCCAAAAGCCTGAAAACCTGTAAATTGTGCTCCTCGGACCTCGGACGGGGCCCCCGGGGGCCCGAAAGTGCTCGGGAAGGGTTGTCGGGCATCCTGGAAGGTCGGCGGGGCCCCAAGGGTCCGTCGGACCTCGGAAGGCCCCCTGGGGTCGGCAGAAGCCCCCCAGGGCTTCACCG
The DNA here is from genome assembly GCA_030789695.1 of Scilla litardierei. Taxonomy (NCBI): domain Eukaryota; kingdom Viridiplantae; phylum Streptophyta; class Magnoliopsida; order Asparagales; family Asparagaceae; genus Scilla; species Scilla litardierei. The sequence goes on along the minus strand of CM061130.1, from coordinate 11,728,925 downwards.
GGGGCGGCCGGCCCTGAATTTGGGTCGGCGGCCCCCAGGCGAGCCCGCCTGGGTTCGCCGGAGGCGCAGGGAGGGGCGGCAGGTGCGGCCGCCCCTCCTGGGGGCCTGGCGGCCCTGATCCACCCCTCTGGGGGTTCGTCGGGCCCCCCAGAGCCCCTTGCGGGTTTGGCGGCCACCCGGGAGGCTGCCGGGTGGCCGGAAATCCCCCTCCGGTGACTTGCTCTCCTTGGCACGGCGGCGCTGGTCATTGTAAGTCCCACACTCCCTGTCTCCTAGATCGAAGCCTCCGTCTTCATCTCGTTCCGGTCCATCTTCAAAACATCGTCTTTTTGCCCTTGTCCTTCGCCAAAGGTGGCTCATTTTTACTTGGATCCGCCTTTGGAACGAGATGTGCGGTCAATACCGCTATAGCCTCCGTCAATTCTGACAATTTTGCCTCCGTTCTCCCTTGGTTCTCTTTTATCTCTCCCCGGATCTCCGCGGCTATCTCGACGTCTTCCTTCCTCAAATCGATGATACCCTTGCTGAGTTGGGCTTCTATCCGTTCAACTTTTTCTTCCAAAAGTTCAACCCGCTCCATGGATCGCGTGCTTGCCATAGATCGACCGCTCTGATACCAATTTGATACGATTAGGGCTTTTTGTGAGGATCAAAGGTGGGATTTTTGTGGCTTTGGACTTCCTAATCTAGAGTTTAACAACGAAGAACTAATCTGAAATTATATAATAAATCCTAGAATAATAGATCTAAACTAGAGAACAACTAATTAGCAAAAGAATTAAACTAGGGTTCTAAGGGAAAGTAAATACCTCATCAATTCTTCGATGAAAACCGTAGCTAGGGCCGGCCGGCCCCTTATTAGGGGAGGGGTTATCAAATGTCTAATTACTCTTTAACCCTCCCATTCTCTCGCGGAATTACAAGTTTGGGACCGGGTCCGTGGTGGACCCAAGTCGCCTCCTCCGATGATAGACCCGTACCGGAGCCCCCTCTATGCCCGCACGAGCCGGCCCCTATGTTGGCCGAGCCGCATCACAAACTTTATATTTTAGGTTTATCTTGATCTAACAATTGGATCAAAGCTAAACCAAACCCCCTCAAACCAGGCTTATACTATGGTGGTGACTAACAAATGTCGTCCATCATCGCTCGTCACTAGATGGTGGTTACTAGCCGCTACCAGCAATCATGGTTGGCTCAGCCAACAAGTAGCTAGCCACAAGCCAAGGACCAGCCGATCGTTGATCGTTGACCGACTGGCCAATTTTTGATGACAACATTTCATCATAGGGGATGTATTGGACCTGTTTTTGCATGGTTTTCATCTTTCTTTTAGGATGAAGTATATGTAACTCTTTACGAATACTTTATGTATGCATTCATAACATTTTGCGACGAGCTCCTTTCTTACAATCAAGATGATTACAACTCTTTATGAATCATTATGTACATATATATACATCAAATTCATTTCCCTTGATTATCGTGACAAGTTCGTAATCGTTGAGACTGTAAAAGCATGTTTCCTACTTCGACAATGACTGGATCGCACTCTATGATCATGTCACAGTTCAACAATGATGCTAGCTGTATATGAAGATAACCCTTTTCAAAATCGTTATTTTTTAGTTTGTGTTAAAATAGACTCTCCTTCAACGTAAATTTGGGCATGCCAACGAAAACTATCATGCAATCCAACCTTTTCGTCATAACTATGTCAATAAAGTGGCTGTGGTATGGAAATCTATCAAACCCCAAATAACACCTTAATGACACGAGTCTCACATGCAATACCATAATCAACGATGGATCAAACTTATTACACCAAATCCATACTACCTTTACTAAAGACTTATTATGGATCTATACTACGTTCCCATGAAACTAACCTCCCATATCGGACGAGACAAATCACATCTTAATCATCACCTTCCTTTGCATGTATAGGACTACACCTATCGAGTACCTAACAATGATTGCATTCATCACTTGTCCATAAAAGCCAAAGCATAACCATCTTACGTGTAAAATTCTTTAGCATGTCTCAAGTCTAAAGACTAATCCGCACCAGTTACACATGAAAGCTTCTTTTTACCGTAAGAGTATATTTCAATATAGAAGCTTCTAGGTTAGTCATTTTGTGAACTTGTTCTCCAACAAGAACATGTGTAATGTGTATTGTCCCTGACATGTGTAATGTGTATTGTCCATGTCTCACGATGTTTCAACATTGAATAGTTAAGAGACCAGCCACTACCATGCTAATTCTAAAGATCAGTATATGCTCGTCTATCCAGCATATCAATGTCATGTATCGACATTTCTACGATCAGGAATATTTTGAATTGTGCTTAAGCGGATCGATTAGGTTTTATTATTATGATCTTATCATGATTCTAATGACCTTATACAATTCAACGACTTTATCCATACAATTATATATTAATATCGCATATACATATAATGTATCAAGAAATCACATAGATAAATATTATCAAAAATCATACTATTATTTTGAACAAGATGTATCAATTACAATAATTATCTTAAGGGCATACATATCCCAACATAATTTATAAAAAATGGATCATTCCAATATGATTACGATTGCTTATGGAAAAATATGAATCTTTGGGGAAAGATTCTTTTTCCGTAGATTGTTTTCCATGGTTTAACCATTAATATTAATTTTTAATGAAAATATAAAATTTCATGTCTTGGATGTGGCAAATATGATTTTTCCTTGAGAAAAAAAGGAAAAATTGAAAAAAAAAATTTAAAAATTTCTTTCCCTATTGCAAAACAACTTTGGAAAATATTGTTTTTGGGAAAAAATTCAAACATTCTTCATGGCCTGGAGACGAAATATTCCTCAAAAATAATTTAAAATTGAAATGTTATTTCTTCAAGCACCACCCAATGGTAATGTTGCTTTTTCCATGGGGAAATCATCTTTAACCATTGCTTGACGGAGATAAATTCTTTTCTTTTTTGGAATTTATCAAGGACAAATCGATAGAGAATGTTTTTTTAAATTGTTTTAAAATTTCTTCGCACCATATTTTTCGCATAACCAATGACACGAATATCATACAAATGAAAACAAGAATAAATAAACCAAACTGAACAATCAAACATCGATGATCATATCAGCATAAATTTTGTTAACTTGAAATCCAAAATAATACCATATCCCCAAATACACGAATAAAATCCATAGGTCTCATATCCAACATAAATCATAAAACATGTACAGAGTCACTCTATCTCTATCTTCATAATGTATGTTGTTGATATTTTGGCCATCCTCACCAACTTCATGTATCAATCCCTCGGCCTGCTCTTCAATATTGACTTGTGAATGAATAAAACAAAAACCAATTAGGATCCCTATAATAACAAAGAATCAACTGTGCATTTAATGGCAGGCTGCAAAATATACATCCTAGATAATTTTAGTTTGCTAATACACCAACACACTTTCACTCACACATGCATGTACCCAAGCACACACCCACTTTCATTCATGTGCGTTAGCACGGAGTCAAGAATTCCACTTCCATGCACACATGCATACATCCACTTCTAGCCATTAGGGGTGAGCACGGTTTGCTCAAACCGCCCGAACCGACCCGGACCGAACCAGACTGAGCCAAAAATCGAACCAAAACGCTCTCCATCGGTCTGGTTCGGTCTCAATCGTTGGAAACCGCCACTTACATGGTCTGGTTTGGTTTCACCCTGTCGAAACCGCTTAATCCGAACCGAACCGGCTCCTAACATATATTATATATTATGCTGGAAATCTGTTGGGATTTTAACCCTAATCCCTAGGAACCCTAGCCTAAGGCCTTTAGATTGAGCGGCGTCGCGTCGGCCCTATTTGGCTCTCTGTCCCCTTCAATCTCCAGTCTTCACTCTTCAGAGTTCAGACTGCATTCATTTTTTTTCCATTTGAGCATCACTAATTCTCCATGCACTTAACGCATCATATAGCCTTCTTTAACCTGGAGAAGAAAATGGGATGTGCTTAGTTGACAATGAGATAGTATGGGACGTTCCTATCTATAGAAACATCAGTGAATTAATATGATCAACGTAATTCAACATCAAATACCATTTTGATACAACTTCTAGTGATGAATGCACCCTAACTGCTATAAAAAATGAAAATACATAGAACAATAATAACTGCACCTGTCGCAGTCGCAGTTAGAACTCCTACAAGCGATGCAGTGCCTAATTTTCCCTGGTTTGATAAGGTGCACAGAAATGAAGCCATGTCATGAAATTATTTTAATGACAAAGTCTATATTTAGCAAAATTGGGTATACGAGGGGATCTTCTGTCATCATATGTCTGAACCGCGATTCCAAACCGAACCAAACCGCTCCAAGTAGTTTTCGTCGGCTCGAAAACCGTCGGTCTGGCGGTCTGCTTTGGTCTGGCCTGTGAGAAACTGCTACTTATACGGTCTGCTTCGGTTTAGATCCCAAACTGCCGGTTTGAGACCATGCTCTCCTCTACTAGCCATGCATGCATATGTGAATGCACAAATACACACACACCCGAACTTCCGTGCATGCAGACATGCATGTGTGCATACACAAATACACTTCCACTCATGCACCCTTTCTTGTTTTCTCATGCATATCCTCACACCCTTACTAATGCACATTTACACATACGCTCACTTTCATATAGTCACTCTTGGTTGCTCACGAATAGGTCAAAATTATGGGGGGAGGCTAGTAGGGCCATGGCCACTTTCCCTCATTAATTGTCAATTTTATATAGTTAATATGAAGCTTGTGTTTTGCCTATTGTTTGTGTTTCAGTATGTGTTCTAGCAAAAATGTCAAAATTGTCAATATTAGAATTTTATATTCCTATTGTGTGTTTCTACTAATTAGCATTCCCAATAATTTTTCCTAAAAGCTAGTAATCCTTAGACTTGCTCAATCATTTAAACGAAAATAGATTCCTTATTTGCAAAGGAAACAATGAGAAAAACTTCATTCCTCTTAAATCTAATAAATTTAAAAGTGACATTGTTTGTTCATCTAGATGAATTCATTATATAATATAGAAAAATCAAACTAAACAAATTTCAAAGATTTATATTTATAGCTTTACATTCTTTACTTTCACAAATTTCTATAATCTATTTATTTTTCCATTGATTATGTTCATGTGTCAGCCCCTGCTTATACTCACAAACATGCTCACACACGTACATGCATACACACAGATACACACACAAAGAGAGAGAGAAGCATACATACAAATGCGCGCGCATGTACACACATATATGGATGCACACCCTCTCCTTCACACACACATGAATGCATGTGTGCATGTGTGCATGCAAGCACATGTGTGTGCACAGGGGCCTAACTATATGGCACTTGCCTTGGGCAGCTACCCAAGGAAAGAAAATAACATAAAAAATTTTACCATATATTTTTGCCATCTCTTTAAGCCCAATGAAAAAGGCACCAGCCTTGAAATACACGAGGTTCTTTGTTCAATCCTCGTTGCAACCGGTTTTTATTAATTATTTTTCGTTATTCTTATCAGTTTTTGTATGTTGTGTATAGTTTAACAACCATCTCTTTATGGCACAATGGATAATCCCTTAAGTTAAGACATCAGAGGTTCTGGTTTCGATCCCCAATGTACTCATTTTTATTCAGTATTAGTTGTTACTTATTATTATTGTTTTATTCATTATTAGTTGTTACTTGTTAAATCTAATAAATTTAAAAGTGACATTGTTTGTTCATCTAAATGAATTCATTATATAATATAGAAAAATCAAACTAAACAAATCTCAAAGATTTATATTTATAACTTTACTATTCTTTACTTTCACAAATTTCTATAATCTATTTATTTTTCCATTGACTATGTTCATGGGCCAGCCCCAGCTTATACTCACAGACATGCTAACAGGCGTACATGCACACACAGACACACACAGAGAGAGATGCATACATACACATGCACACATGCACGCGCGAATGTTCACACGCATATGGATGCACACCTTCTCCTTCACACACATGCATTACATGTGTGTGCATAGGGGCAAAATTATATAGCACTTGCCCAGGGCAAGAAGATAACATAAAAAATTTTACCATATATTTTTGCCATTTCTTTAAGCACAGTGAAAAAGGCGCCAGTCTTGAAATACGAGGTTCTGTGTTCAATTCTTGCTGCAACCGAATTTTATTGATTATTATTCGTTATTTTTATCATTTTTTGTATGTTGTGTATAGTTTAACAACCATCTCTTTATGGCACAATGGATAATCCCTTAGCTTGAGAAATCAGCGGTTCTGGGTTCAATCCTAAATGTACTCATTTTTATTCAGTATTATTTGTTACTTATTATTATTGTTGTATTCATTATTAGTTGTTACTAATTATTATTGTTTTGCCTGTTGAGTATTGTTTATGCAACATCTCTTTATGTCCCAATGGGTAAGGCACTACTGTTATTTTTTATTCATTATTATTTGTTACTTATTTTCATTTTTTGAATGTTGGGTATTATTTAATGTTTAATTTTTTATAATGATTTTGTGTAAACCTATGATAGACTTGTTACGAGATGGGAAGAGGGAAATGAGAGCAGAAATATTTTTTTGCATTTTGGATATTATTTAACGTTTAATTCTTTGTTGCATGTTACTTATTAACGTCTAAATTTTTTGGTTTGGTATGTTTCGATCACCACTGTTGTTATTTCTTATTCATTATTACTTGTTACTTATTATCATTTTTGCATGGTAGATATTATTTAATGTTTATTTTTTGTTATGATTTTACGTAAACCTATGCTAGACTTGTTCATAAAGGGGAAGAGGGAAACACGTTAGCAGAAATATATTTTTTGCATTTTGGATATTATTTAATGTTTAATTTTTTGTTGCATGTTACTTATTAACGTTAAATTTTTTTGTTTTGGTATTTTTTTAAAAAATTCTTTATATCATCTTTACTTTCACCCAAGGCAACAAAATACTGGTTATGCTAATGTGAATGCACATTCACATACATACACATGCACGAGTATATTCGTACGCACACGCACACGCCACACGGACATATGCACATCATTGATACACTCTCTTTTTATGTTTCTCACACATACGCATACACACATCCACACTTACACACACCACTTGCACACACGTGCACGTGCACGTGTGCACTTGCACATATACCCACTCTCCAATGTACTCATGTGCACATGGTTTTACAACAATAAAAATTTTTATCGCCCCACTAGATCAACTGTCAAAGTTTTGGGGGTCACCTGCTTTTGATGTTTGGGTTTTAGCACGTAAAGATCAAAATTAACAATACAATTAGTATATAATACAATGAAGATTGAACTTTTTGAGTCCTATATGTGGCTTAAGCACATATGTGATATGTTTCCCATTATCCATACACATGCGTAAATTTTCAAGCGAGGATAGGTTGCACCTAACACTTGGTATTATTGGCCAAAAAGTTTTTAATTTTTTAATCTTTTTATGTATTTGGATGTTATCTATTTGACCTAGAACTCAAAAATACAAAAGTTGAGGTGAATCTGATGTCATTTGATTATTAACTAAGCCATTACATATACATATATACTAGAAATAACACATATATATACTAGAAATAACACGTGCACAAAGTGCACGGAATCCCAAAGACCAACGCACACTCTCATGACGCAGGACCCACATGGGTGTTTCATTGTGTGCAAACCCTGGTGAAAATGAGAACAGTGGGTGTGAGTGTGGTTATTGTCTTGTTTTGGGGGTATGTTATTGGGTGTTTTGGTTTTGGGTGTGTGTTGAGGGAGGGGGTGGGTTTTTAGGAGAGTGTCACATGTGGCATCTCATGCGGCGATGTGACATTGCCACATGGAACAAACATGCCACATAAGATGAAGTCCTCAATTGTTATATATATAATAATGCGTCCCCGCTTCCATCTCCGGGAATCGGAGCTCTGTCGGCGGGCCATATGGCTTCCCTCGATGTCCGAGACCCAAAAGACACGAGCCCAGGAGCCCGACTGATGGCCGAGAGCCCATCTGCGTATACAGGCCCGTTCAACAAGGCCCTATAAGGGACTCCCCCGACTATCGATCCGACCCGGCCCCGGTAACCCGCTGGTCACTCGCCCACTCCTGTGATAACCGCTCCCCCGGTTCCGCGACCACTAAATGGCGGTAATGGGGAGGTGCGGGCATGGCGCAAAGGGCGGCGACGGGGGGGCGGATTGAGGGGGCACGATTGAGGGCGGGCGAGGGAAGTGGGCCAGAGGCAATCACGCTGGGAGCTCTATAAAAGGGCTAGGAAGACGACGAAGTAAGGGACCGCATCTCAGGTATCTAAAACCTAAGGTACTCCATCAACGACCTAGTTCCCCCATTTCATCTCCTTCCTCCCCCGCTCGTGCCGTGAGACGCCGTTCTGATCTCCTCACGAGTCGAGCCGCCTCCGCCAGGCCTCCTCTTTCAGATCTCTGTCTGACTTAGGCATCGGAGGGGATTTGGCCAGAACCAAGGTCCGGCCCCCTGACGAGCGTACTCGTCTACGCAGGAGGGCAGCTGATCAACGGGCCGAGGCTTCCCCTCGCCCCTCACCGACCACACACCCAGCTGGACGAGTGAGGCTTCCCCTCACCGTCCAACCGTTGAGTCCGAGCGCATCCTACCGAGGCCGAGCGTCTCAACCAGGGCCGAGGCTTCCCCTCGCCCTTCGCCGACCACACATCCAGCTGGACGATCGAGGCTACCCCTCGTCGTCCTACCTCCGAGTCCGTGCTCATCCGTCCAAGGCCGAGCGTCTCAACCAGGGCCGAGGCTCCCCCTCGCCCCATCTGCACCGACTCGAAACCCCCGAGGGACCCAAGCGGGCCCCTTGACCACGTTGACCGGGTTGTCCACGGTCAACGCTTTGTAGTGAGAAAACACTCTGAAACATCAAGCGCCGTCTGTGGGAACGAACAGTCCCACGAAGAAGCAAACCACACCAGCAATGACACGAGCCAGCAATGGTAGGAAGCGCATGCCCCCCATCCCGGAGGAGGGGAATGGCGCACCCAACGGCCACCCCGAAGATACGCCCGACAACGATCGCCCCGCCCCCTCAACCGAAGAGACCGGCGGGTCGGAACTGGCCACACAGGGGCAGCTCCGAACCCTGGCCCAGGAGACCAACGCGAGCCTCCAGACGTTGGTCGCGACGGTACAGCAGCTCGTCGGCCCTGCGCCGTCCAACGGGGGAGCGTCAGGCGATGGCCATCGCTGGGCGGGGGGTCCCCCGCTCTTACGGTCCGCTGTGGTCGACGACCACGGGACCCAAAAACCGAACACGGATCATCGGTTCACGCTGTCCGGCTCCCGTCAGGCGAGATCACGCGCCTCCTCCCCCTACCGTGAAAGGATCCGGAGAGAAACCGAAGACACGGAGGATGAATCGGTGACCGCGTCGTCTCGTCGGCCACGGTCATCCCACCGCATGAGAAGCGATCGACGCCACTCGAGAGACCGATCACGGCGGAGCGGGAGCTCCCGCCGGAGGAGCCGGGAGCGCCGGATCAGCCCGGCCCCCAGTGTGGCGAGGGTCGCAGAGCCAGCCCCACCGGCGCCTGTGCTCCCTCCACCACCGAGCGAACCGGTGGCTGGCGACTGTCGAATTCCCGAGGGCATCCACGAAGACCGGTGCCCCCTATCGAGGAGAATAACTGACGCGCGGGTCCCCTCTTGATTCAGGATCCCGGCACTGGGGAAGTATGACGGGATAGGAGACCCGGGGAACCACGTGATGGACTACGAGGGGGACATGTCCTTCCAAGGAGCCGCTGACGAGTTGCTTTGTCGGGGCTTCTATTCGACTCTCAGAGGAGCGGCGAGGACCTGGTACCGCAGCCTACCTAGCCGCTCCATCGACAGCTTCGAGGAACTCACCCAGCTGTTCTGCAAGCAGTTCATGGCGGGGATGCAGATAAAGCCTGATGCTGAACATCTGTTCAACATAGTGCAGGGCCCGACCGAGCCGCTCCGACAGTTCATGCGCCGCTTCAACGCGGAGAGGCTGAACGTGAACAGCCCTCCTGACCTTGTGGTCCAAACGACCCTTAAGAAAGGCCTGCGCCATAGAGGCCTCAAGAAGTCTCTGCACAACGATCCCCCGAAGGACCTCCCTGGGATCATGGCGAGGGCCGAGCGCTTCATGTTGACCGAGGAGGCCTTGGCCACTGACGCAGGAAAGGCCACTCGAGGGAGCAAGCGCGGCGACGGCGGACGAGGCAGCCCCGAAGGGTACCGGACCGAGAAGAGGCCGAGAAACAGACAGTGGGGAGAAGGCGCGAGGGACACCACCCCAGACGCCGTCCTCGCCCAAGTACAGAAGGAAGAGCGAGCTGATCGCCCCCCACCGAAGGCAAAAAGAGGTTGGAAGAACAGGGAGAAGTACTGCAAGTACCACAAGGACGATGGCCATGACACCGAAGACTGCTGGCATTTGAAGAAGGACATTAAGAAGCTGATGAGCCGGGGGCACGCCAGGAGCCTAGCCGACGAGTCGGCCCACGGAGAGGGGACCTCCACGCAGCCAGACAAGGGGAAGAAGATCAACACCGTCCAAGGACCCCTCCGCATCATAGAGTGAGCAGGCGAGGTCTCTCCCCCCGGTGGCAGCCTAGTAGGAGGGAGTTATCTAGGTTTACATCCCTCTGTCTAGCATCATTTCCTTTTTTCCTTTTCCTCCAAATGTACTAGTCCGACCGGACACTCAAGAGTACAATCGCATTCCTTTTTTGTCTCTTCTTAAATCCTCGATGGAATCAACGTCTGAAAGGGACGCGAAAGAATGAAGACCACTGCCTTACTGAAAGGGAGGTGCACATAAGTCTGGGGGCAATTCCCCCAGCCGGCGCAGACGCCGACCGGTCCTAAGCCGAGGAACCTTACCCTCGCCGACCAATTCCTGCGCACGTAAGTCCGGGGGCAATTCCCCTGGCCAGCGCGGACGCCGATCGGTCCTAAGCCGAGGAGTTTTCCCCTCACCGACCGACTCTTGCGCTCATTTGGGGGCAACTCCCCCAGCCAGTGCAGACGCCGACCGGTCCCAAGCCGAGGAGCCTGGCCCTCGCCGACCAATTCCTGCGCACATAAGTCTGGGGGCGACCCCCCCGGCCAGTGCGGACGCCGATCGGTCCTAAGTCGATGAGTTTTTGCCCTCGTCGACCGACTCTTGCGCTCTTCTGGGGGCAATTCCCCCAGCCAGCACGAACGCTGACCGGTCCTAAGCCGAGGATCTTTGCCCTCGCCGACCGGCTCCATCGCTCGTGAAGTTAAAGGCAATTCCCCCAGTCTTAGACCGAGGACGAGACAGCAAAGCTTAATATGCGAGAAATCCGAGTAAGTCAATTTCGTTTATAATAGTTAACCAAGATACAAAATTGTGTCTTATTTACAGGGAACCTCTCGACAAATAATCCACCCTCGACGGACAACAAAGTTCATCACCAACAGAAACTAGGGCGACACCGACAAAGCAAAATTAGTTGGCTAAGGACTCATAGTTGTTGGCCTCAGCGAACATCCATGCAACCAGCAATTGTTGGCTCTGAAGCGGGGAGTCGATAGCGAAGCCGGAGAAGATGGCAGAGGCAGGGACCCATTTCAAGTAGACTGGCCCAAAGCGAAGCGGATGCTAAAAAATTGGAGGATAAGGCCAGATGGGACGACTTAGGGAGCCCGGGCTCGAGAGGACACATCCTCAGGCACTTCGCCCTGCTCGGAGCGAGGAGGATCGACTGGCGGAGGGGCTTGCCGAACGCGCTCCGCACATTCCCGGAAGGAAGACTGGACGACATCGACGATCCGAGGGGCGATGAGGTCTTCATACGTACCGAAGGCCTCCCTGAGAACCTCGAAGATTCTCTTCCCCAGGGTCCCAACGACGCCCCTCTCCACCTCCTCCGCGAGCCGCATCACCTGGCGCCGATCAGACAACTCCCTCTGAAGCTCCTCCCTCTCCAGGCGGAACGACTCCACCGCTTCCTCAGCCGACTGCAGGGCGTCCTCCAAATTTCCCTGGAGATCACCCACTCGTCCCTCCAGCTCGGCCACGCGGAGCTGGAGATGCCGGGACTCCATCTGGGCCTCCACCATCGCTACCTCCGCCGCCCCGGCTCGCTCTTGGGCCCTCATGGAGGACTCCTCCAGCTTCCTCAAGTGGATGGCTCGCCGCTGCAACTCTAAGGAGAGCGTTGAACCCTGGAAGACGGGACATGAGCTAAGAAGAGAGTGAAGGAAAAGAAAGGACTGCAAGATGGCCGAACCTGTTGAAGGGCCCAAACCAAAGAGTCTGACACCTTATCGGCGGGAATCTTCTCGAGGGTGCTGCGGTCCCGGGGGAAGACGGAGCTCTCAGCCACCTGCTGGGCCAGGGCTCGGTCGACGAACACCGAACTCCCGGGGGCGACATCGAGGGAAGCCATATGGCCCGCCGACAGAGCTCCGATTCCTAGAGACGGAAGCGGGGACGCGGCGACGGGGGTGGCTGTCAGAGCCACCTGAAGATCCCCGGTGATAGCTGCAAGAGGCACAGAACAGGCCGGGCTGGAGGGCTCCACATCCTCCTTCCTCTTCTTCCCTCCGTGAGGCTCCACGATCGACGAAGGGGAGCGCTTCCGCCTTGCCCCATCTCCACTCTCGAGGACGGGAGGGGACGCTCCAAGGGCAGGAGGGACTGCACCGGACCCGTCATTACCCCCTCCCTCTCGGGCTGATGGGGCGGGTCCGGCCCTTACGACGCCCCCAGGGAGGAGATCGGAAGGAAGAAGAGGCGGGAGGCACGGCCGTTACCTTGCCCACGGAGGGCTCGGCTCGGCGCACTTATTCCTCAACGGTCCGTCGAGGCGCCCTTTCGGAGGTACTGCCTCGGCTCCGAGCGGCTCCACGACGGATCAACTCATCGACGTCACGAACGAACTCGCGGCCTGCCATTCCTGCAAAGAAAACCGAAATCAGGATGAGTCACAGGGCGATTCGAGGATGAAAAAGCGACCTACCCGGGGACCACAAGACGGCCTTCAGGAGTAGGTCGTCCAACAAAGACCAGATGGACTTCGATTCCAAAGGAAGAACCGACAGCAGCGCGGCGGCTGCCTGATCAACGTCAGAAAGGGCTAGCGGCGGGCGAGGCTGGACGGACGCGCCCCAACTTGTCAAAATCTGGGCTTCACCCAAGAAGACCACAAAGACATAATCCGAGCTCCAATCCCCCGACCAGCGGGGTAACCCGATCAAGCATTCCCTCCTCGAACGGGCTCGGAGTTGCAGCCATGACCCTGGCCCGACCGACTGGACCTGGTAAAAGTGGAAGAGAAGGGGGAGAGACGGCTCCAGACCACGGGTACGGCAGAGCGTTACGAAGCCCGTCAGTACCGCGATCGAACAAGGGGTGAACTGGCAAAGGGATACCGTGAGATGTTCCATGACCTGGATGAAGAAGGGATGGAGCGGGAAACGAAGACCCAGGCGGAACATCTCGACGTAGGCGCCGACCTCATTGCTCCTCGGAAGGCAAATCCGCTCATCGATGAATGGAACTCGGACATCGTACGGGGAGCAGAGATACCTTTCCCGGATCTCTGTGGCTACCGAAGGAGGGGTCCTCGACGGCGTACGGAGGACAACCGGGGGCACATTAAGCCGCACGGCAGCCGACGCCACGTCATCACGGGCGTAGTCTGGGAAAAGCTTCCCCTTGCCCTTATCTTGGAGGGAACGACTCCCAGCAGGGGAACCCGATCCCACCAGCCGGGGGTCGCCCCGCCTGGACTCCGGAGGACCCCTCACCCCTTGACCAGGACCGCCTATCCTAAGAGCAGCCATAAGACGAAAGCAAGAAAGGAATTACCTTTTTGACTAGTTTGGAGAAGACAAGGAAGCGGAGGCGACGGGAAACTCCGAGTTGCGGAAAGCCTAGAACAATGGGAAGAGCAAGAGAGAAGTGGGGATCAACGCGGCTGAGGATCTTATATATCGGATGCAGGGATGAATTCGAAGCGCCTGACAGGAACGCGTGGCAGGACTCGAAGAACCGGCGGCGTTTCGAAATCGGCGCCAAGGGAAGTCCAATCGATCCGCCTCATCATGACCTACATTTATGACCACGCCTCGACTGAAGCGCCATTCGGAACCCCAGGAGGCACAACGGTTGCGCTGATCTAGCCGAGGCCGATCGTCCCCACCAGTGGCGGCTCACGAATCCCTCAGCTTCTCAACTGAAGACGACCCCGCAAACGGTGGGGATAAGCTTGCAGCTACACGTGGCGGCATCAGAGGACCGATGGCGCTTCGAAGCCCGTTCCTTAAAAATATCGAACGGGCCCACTTATGATGACGACTAATAAATGAGTCGGCATCGACTGGCGAGCTTGTCAAGATCGGCAGAAGTCACATCGGTCGAGCCGAACCGGCCGAAGCCGATCAACCCGACCGATGGGGGCAATTGTTACGCCTATTTGACCGAGACCCAAAAGACACGAGCCCAGGAGCCCGACTGATGGCCGAGAGCCCATCTGCGTATACATGCCCGTTCAACAAGGCCCTATAAGGGACTCCCCCGACTATCGATCCGACCCGGCCCCGGTAACTCGCTGGTCACTCGCCCACTCCTGCGATAACCGCTCCCCCGGTTCCGCGACCACTAAATGGCGGTAATGGGGAGGTGCGGGCATGGCGCAGAGGGCGGCGACGGGGGGCGGATTTAGGGGGCACGATTGAGGGCGGGCGAGGGAAGTGGGCCAGAGGCAATCACGCTGGGAGCTCTATAAAAGGGCTAGGAAGACGACGAAGCAAGGGACCGCATCTCAGGTATCTAAAACCTAAGGTACTCCATCAACGACCTAGTTCCCCCATTTCATCTCCTTCCTCCCCCGCTCGTGCCGTGAGACGCCGTTCCGATCTCCTCACGAGTCGAGCCGCCTCCGCCTGGCCTCCTCTTTCAGATCTCTGTCTGACTTAGGCATCGGAGGGGATTTGGCCGGAACCAAGGTCCGGCCCCCTGACGAGCGTTCTCGTCTACGCAGGAGGGCAGCTGATCAACGGGCCGAGGCTTCCCCTCGCCCCTCGCCCCTCGCCGACCACACACCCAGCTGGACGAGTGAGGCTTCCCCTCACCGTCCAACCGCCGAGTCCGAGCGCATCCTACCGAGGCCGAGCGTCTCAACCAGGGCCGAGGCTTCCCCTCGCCCTTCGCCGACCACGCATCCAGCTGGACGATCGAGGCTACCCCTCGTCGTCCTACCTCCGAGTCCGTGCTCATCCGTCCGAGGCCGAGCGTCTCAACCAGGGCCGAGGCTCCCCCTCACCCCATCTGCACCGACTCGAAACCCCCGAGGGACCCAAGCGGGCCCCTTGACCACGTTGACCGGGTTGTCCACGGTCAACGCTTTGTAGTGAGAAAACACTCTGAAACAGGTATCATATGACATGGAAGGCATCTCCTCATGTACAAGACACAAAAAGTGGAGTGGTACAACAAGAAAGTGGGGTGGTACAAGCCTGCATGGGCTTGTACTTGTTGTACCACCCCACTTTTTGTGTTTTGGTATATGAGGAGATGCCTCACATGTCATATGATATCTATTATTCTATATATATATATATAACGATTTTAGAGGAGTAGAATTTTTGTATTGACTTGATCAAGGGCCAGGGTTCATACCAAACTTTGTATTTTAGGGTTTTTTAAAATATGTACAACAAATCTAATGGAATATAATTTAAAAAGTATAACAAAATTTATGGGGGCATGTATTTGTGTGTTTATTATGGTATGTGTGTATGCAAACATGTGTGCATGCACATGCATGGATCTATTTATGTATGTATGCAAGTACATATAATACACACACATGTGTGTGTGCACGCACTATCTATCATCTTTTAGACTTTAATTAATAAAGAACTTACTTGAGAAAACAATTTGGGATTGATTTGAAGCCTTCGAAAAATCCAAAATTGCCTTCATGACCGACTCCTAGTATGTATCACGTATCAACTCAATCATCATTGTCTCGAGCACGCGTGCTTTAGATAAGAAAAATTGTATAACCTCAAGCTCAAACTCAAAATCAAGCTCATCTTCTTCATCGGCAGTCAAAGTCATTCTCGCAAATTATCAAACAGATCCATATGTTCGCGTGCTTTCCAAAAATTCTCTCTAACTCCATGGGCTTCTTCCATGTAGTAGGTCTCACATGATCGGCTCAGAGAAAGAGCCACATAAGAGACAAAAACAAAAAAAATCAATCCATGGTAAACAACTCGACATACATGCTTAAGTTGTGCGTAATCAGGAAACAACTCATGCAAGTGTGTTACCTTAAACTCGACTTCTTGCGGATTAGGATCGCTCATTAGTAGACAGAAGGCGACGGACGCTTCGCATATGCGACTGAAATCTACATCCATAGGCAACTGGGTTAAATGCTCTAAGCGGTTTGGCAATTTCTCTGGTATAAGCGCTCCCCATAGGAACTGAATCACACAAAGCGAACAAATCATTTAAACTCAAAACAGACTAAGAGAGGCAATCGATATATCATGAATAGCAGAGCTCAGCGGCGCGGACCTCTATTGTATCGTCACGGAGGGTGAGTTTCTTGACACAGGGCAATCCGCAGAGGACATTCATCAAATTACAACTCTCATCGGCTTCCTCGTCACTGCGGTCATCGACCTCCCCCAAACCAATCAAAACAGTTTCGATAACCGGGGAATCGCGATGCTGAAATCATGAAGGCGATAACCATCATGTATTACTCGAACCACCTCGAGCCATCCGAGATTCGGGGCGGCAACATAGAGATGCTCATCTTCTACAAGGTTCACATACATTAGACTTGGCATGTCCAGCGATGGGCAAGACGAGAAAAGCAGCGAAAGCGTCCCATCGACAACAACATCAAAAAGATGAAGAACGCGCAAGGAAGCGAGAGTGGTCACAGTTGCCGAGTTTGAGATGGGTAAGACGAGGAAAATCGCGGCCGATTGTGTCGGTGTCGCAGCAGACGATACCTTCGTCGCGGAGTTTCAGAGTCAGCTTCTCAAGTTTCGGGCATGCGGGGATGTACATCGGAATCGAGAGGTAGCCCGTGCTGTCCAAGTCGACATAATCGTGAGCAAAGGTGATGCCGGTGATGTCTAGAGTTCGGAGATCGGAGAAAATAGCTCTCGTAGTAGTAGTCGTAGTAGTAGCGCAATGGAGTTTCTCGATAACGCAGGTAGAGAGTTTGATTAGGGTTAGAAGGGGGCAACCTAGGGCGATGACGCAGAGCGAGAGCCGGCAGGTGTTCCTCGATGAGAGGTCAATGGTGCCGAGGCTGATGGAAGAGCGGTTGGCAATGGCGAAGAACGATGGCTCAAATGTCGACGGGACAACCTTTGGCATCGATTTGGAGTTTGAAGTGGCGGGCGGGGGCCGAGTGCAGTCGGAGGGTTTTGTTGACGGCATCGAGGGGGAGCGAAGGAGAGATCGAGGTCGGGGATTGATTTCATCGGTGGCGCCACGATCGGGAGAGGACGCTCGTATGCACGGAGTCTTTCGTTGGGAGACGAGCGAGGATCTCGGCGATGGCGTCCTCTGTGAGATCGTCCAGCCCCGTCGCCGCCGTCGTTTTTTTGGCGTCATGAGATGGCGATGAATTAAATTCCAAAAAATTACAAATAGAAAGTAGAGCTTTGGGATCAATTTGCGCTTCTCCATCTAATTATCACAATAAATAGACGTTTTTTAACGGGCGAGGTGACAAATGGGCCCGGATTGACGAGCCCGTCACCCGTTGGCAACTCGACACGCAGCTCCAACTAAAGACAAACAGATGGATTTTTTTATTTTTTTTATGAGTAATGCTACATACACCCATATAGCTAGGGGTGTATGTACTTTTTATTTCCAAACTTAGGAAATTCTGTTAAGATACTTGTCAATGTTATAAACGGGCTTTGGAGGCCCAACCCGTTAGTGGGTATACACCCATTATGTAACCCTATTACTATAAATACAGGGCTACGGGGTTCCGTAGCCGCCATGGTTTACAACACGTTATTAGCACGCTCGAAGTTAAGCCAAACCCCTGCCGACGGACGAACGCGACGCGAACAGGCTTCCTTCACCGAACGTCGCTAGATCCGACGGGTAGGATCTAGAGGTAATCCTGAAACCCTAGATCTAAAATTTCATATGCGCATATGTTGAGATCCAATTTCCTGGATCAATCAATGAAATTCTCATCATTTTTATTGCTAAAAATCAACTTTTTACAATAAAAAACGACTTTTTTTGGAGATAAAAACATTTTTTTTATTAAAAATTGGATTTTTATCCCCAAAAACCATGAAACCCTAGGGGATCTTCTCGCCTGAACGCGAACCCCCCTAGATCTCGCGTCAAAACCCTCGCCCGCCGCCCAAAGCGACGGCAAACCCCCCCTCCCGCCGCCGCGACGGCGGGCTCGACCCGCCGCCAGGAGCGGCGGAGTGGCCCGCCGCTGCGGCGGCGGGCCAAACCCGCCGCCGCAGCGGCGCCCCCCCCGGCCGCCGGCAGCGGCGGGCCCCGTCGTCGGCAGCGGCGGGCCCCAATCCCCCCCGGCATCCGCTCGTTTCGGGCCCCACCCGGTGCGCGCTCATGTCCGGAAACCCTAGCCGCCTGAAGCGGCAATGTGCGCGACCAAAACCCTAACTAGGGTTTGACCCTGAATTTTTTTTCGATTTTCAAATCTTTTTCAGATTCAATTGCGAATTTTTTTTCGTCAAAATCTGGACAAAATTACATGTGATTTTATTCATCGCTCTTTATTCGGATAATATGATTTTTCTAAACGTTTAAAAATTAAGAAGATCATGCGACCGCTCTGCCGTTAGTCAACTAATCTAACGATGTATGACGTTGCCTAGTGGTCCAATAATTTTTAAGCGTAAGATTTCATTTTCCTTTATAAAATTTCTGTGATGATTAAATGCATGTGTAGAAATTTATATGCCTGCCGCATATTTAATGATTCTGTGATGTACATTTTTTTGCATGCTAAAATCACTATGACATAGTTTAATGCCTGTAGCAAAACTGTATGTCTGTGATGAGATTTTTTAAATGCCTGCAGCATATAAATAGCATGTGTATACATCATATTTGTTTCAATTTTGGTTAATTGAGCACAACTTTTCAGTTTACAAGTATTACATTATATTATATGCTTGATGTGCTCATGACATGACGATATTTTATGACAACAAACCAATAATGATTTCAAAAAGTTTAACATCATATCCTAGTTGACAAAATGAACCTGGAGTTCAAAACCAAAACGAACCTGAAGTTCAAAATCAAATCAAAAGTCAACACCCTTTCACACTAATAAATATTAACAAGCACGATGGATTATACGAAAAACTTTTATGCGTTTTCTTTTAGAAATACGCATTTCGCGGTAAATAGATCTCTCAAATCTACGGTTTGTATAAACCAATATTGACACCAGCAGTTGGCATAACACCGCCAAACTCTTTTGAGTAATCTCACTTTACAAGGTATAATTCTTGAATCTAACCTTATTTTTTAAGCGTACGCCCGAAGTCGTGGCTTAATGGATAAGTGAGAAATTATAAAATTCGTTCCCACGTAATTGTTCCCCCTAGAGTATGATTCTATATCCACACAATACTTGAATAACTCAATAAAAATGGCCTGAAGACCATACTTGAGTGTTCAAATAGACTTTTAAAAGTCTCTCATTAACTAGAAAAGTGGAAAAATAGAAACTAACTCATTTCCCTTGTATATGTCTACTTTGTAAGACCAATAATCATTCTTCCTTATAAACGACAATAAGGACGACTGAAAACAGGGGAAGTCTTGAATAAAAAAGAGAAAGGGAAGATATGATGTACCTCGATATGGAGTATGCAATGGCTGTTGGGGTTTTGGCGGACCCCCAGAGCTCGGATCCGTATCCGTCCTAAGTCGAACGGACCACGGAGGCACAAAAGCGCAGCGGAAAACCAGAAATCATAATTTCTACACTAGCTAAACTATTTAGCTAGGCTCTGGGGAGCCAAAACCCAGCCCGATCTATGCCGACTTGGAGTGGGTCTGACCACCCCAAGAAGGATCTACACTAAGCGACTAATTAAAAACTACACTAGAAAACGCTTAACCACATACCCGGAATCTTGGCCCTGGAGCAGGCAAGATGTACCGCACCGTCTTGAGAAGCTCCTCGTAGCCGAGCCGCGTTGACCCGATCTCCCTGAGCCGCCTCGCACCCTCGCACCGATCCGCCCGAGCTACTTTCGCCTCCGAGCCGATCACACGCGGTAGAAAGTTTCACTTGAGAAGAACCCGCGTCTTAGACGTCCAGATCAGATCCAAACCCCCTTCGTAGTCGTGCTAGGACTACTCCGGAGAATAGACAAATGGAGAGAGAGATTAGTCGCGGATCGAGCTTGCTCTAAAAATCTGGAGCTACCCGATCGTTGACTGGTGTGTTTTTCAACGAGGAGAGTGCACCCCTATTTATATAGGGAGTGAGCACTCAACTTCTCGTTGCGGGCAATGTGGGACGATTCCCATGAAGAGAAAATTCAATTAAGCCATTTGGCTTAATTTCAACTTAAAGTTAGCCTTTCACAAAGTCATACTTTAACGAATTAATTCTCCTCGTATACTAAACCTCAGACACCAAACAAGCTATCAATCAGAAAAGCTTGGAATGGTGAATGCGTAGGAACTGACGGTGACGAATTTCGACTTCGTTTGACCCCTCAAACAATTGCTCAAAGTTTAGCAATTTTCACAAAATTCGTAGCCGTCATTAGGGGATTCAAAAACCCTAATTTCGACTTAAGTTGCGGGCGCGCCCGCTAGGCTTAGCGGGCGCGCCCGCCCAAGGGGACAAGGGCGGGCCGCCCGCCCGCTGCAAGCAGCGGGCGCTGGCCCGGTGCAAGCAGCGGGATGCACCCGCTGCAACAGCGGGCGCGGGCCCGCTGTGCAGCGGGCCGTGCCCGCTGCATCAGCGGGCCACGCCCGCTGTGCAACGGGCGTGCGCCTGTTGCAGCCAGCGGGCGTTACCCGTTTGCCTTTGCACATGGGCCTTTTGGCCCAGTGGGTCTAACCCACTTCCCCTTGAACTCTTTCTGCGTTTCTGGGCTCGTTTGAGCTCCGATTTGGACGCGGTTTGAACCTGTGTTTAGACCGGGACGATCCCGTCATCCAGGTGACCCTTTCCAACAAGTTTGTTCCTACTAAATTCGTCGTAACTAATTTACAACACGTTTAGTCAAAGTTAGCATCTAATGCAACGTTGTGTCCCTATTGCTAATGCGACTAACTTTCACAACTTAACTTGTGAATATCATCAAATGACATTTCTCTCTATTCTATATTCCTATTACTAAGAGACGAGCACTACTCGGTGTGAGACCCTACAGCCTGACCTTACTACAGGTTGAGGCTCGAAACCCCTAGACGACGGTCACTCCGAGCAGTAGCTGTCGTCCCTGTTTCAGAGTCATCATAACGTGATCGACCCTTGACAAAAGTATCATAGGGTTTGCATTGGCTGTGTCAGTGATGAATTCCGTTAGCTAAAATCCCTTCGTCAAGACTGTGTTATTGTTGGCCTAGGGTATGGTTTTCTGTCAACCCTATTAGACAACATTGGTCAGTATACGGCGGTCTTTATTGTATACACGTTGTACTACTTGCAACGTACCCCGGCCGAGGATTAACATAAAGACCGTACTGAGCCTATAACACTAACTTCCCTTTAATGGAAGTGACGAATCCCATCTTAGTCATTTACCCACCTAGAGAGCTTCAGGTGCAACCCAACCTAAGATCTTTCATCAGGACTGGTCCTCGAAGCTAGATCATGGGTCTAAGCTACACCGTCCGCTCACAGGTTGGTACAGATGACTTCAGGTCTTAAGGATCAACTAACCTATCATCACCCTAGAGTTATTAAAGACAGATCATTAAAGTTAACCATTTAATAACTCTAACTTGGTCGTTCAGTGAACTCATTCTCTAATGAGCACCTGTGTTTCGTCTCCGACTTCGCCAAGTCGAATGACTATGAGATCATCATTACCCGAAGGTAAGACGAAGACACAGTGATCTATCTGATGTGTCGATATCCAGTTCTCGACACATCTATGATCATGAACCGTTTAAGACTTTACGTTTCTATTCGGTCACTTACTTACTCATAATCGAGATCTCATCTAGATATGTAAGGACCTAACTATAAGTCTATGGATATTATCTAAGTATATTAATACAATAGTTTTTATACTTAGAATAATATGTACCATATACGGTATGAACAAGACGTATAATCAAGATAAATTGCCTTATGGGCATATATCTTCCTACATCTCCCACTTGCACTTAGGCTATTTATCTCGGTATCTCATGCCGTTATAGCATATCAGTCACTTTGACATTTGATATAGCAAACCTAAGAATGGTTCTACTAATAAGTATCTACAACGAATTTTAATGGATTGAAATTACATCTCTTGATCACACAGGGTTGATCCTTTGGAAAAATGATCTGGGTCAATTTTTCTAACTTCGTATAGCTAACAGTTAGCTTATACGATTTAGATGTGGGGTCTAACATTTCTGTAAGTCAGTTCTAGCTCACTCCACTTTATTGTGTCAATATGTCAAGTACATATTTGACACCCTAAGTCTCTATATATATACGAGTAAATCAAAACAATTTTGACTTAATGATTTATATAGAAGATTCATTAAAGTGAAAAATCCTTTTTACTTGGTCCGAAAAACGGAACTAAGTATATGAGCTCGCTCCCACTGACTTTAAGAATTACCTGGTTAAATTACTTCAACATAATATCTAAATCATATTTAGATTTATGTGCAATAATAACCATTTGGTAAGTGCCTCAGATGGAATGCACAAGTGTCAGGTTCGGTTTGACGAATGAGTCAAGTCAAGATCGTTTTAAGGAATCTTGACATTGACTCGTTCAATCAAAACATACTACACTGTACCTATTCCTTTAACCACATTTAGTATTAACTCTTTTAATAACTAAATGCAGTTCATCAAGAATTAATCTTGATTTGCGTATTATTGTGATTGCACACAATTTTATACGCAACCTGGAACCTATACTTAACTACTGATTGACTTTTAACATTAAGTGAGCTCCAAAAATCAATATTATCGAAACTATACACCATTATTCACAAATATACGCAACCATCACAGAAAAGCCACATCCACAGAATTTAAGCCAATTCAATTTCAATTGCAACAAACGAGACATCCATTCCAAAACAACGGGTTCATAAAAGGAACCTTAATTTGTTTATCAAAAATAAACCTTGAGTGCAAAGCACTCATTCATTGTTTTCGATCCTTAAAGATGATACATTTTATTCAAATAAGAAAAATATCATCTCCATCACGATCAGCGTCTCCAGAAGTCTTTGAGCGGTCCCAGCAGCAACTGTTGCTTTGATTGCCGACTGATCTCCGTGCTTCTCTAATCTCCAGTTCTTATCAGCCACCTGTATACAGTACACAGATGTCTATGAGTGTCTCACACTATGAAAATAAATGCATTTAATTGAATTTTAATTTGTACCTGACGTAGAGGCATCAGTATGCCCCTTCTTCTTCTCTGCAAGATAGATCTTGCAGTTCCTCTTCCAGTGGCCAATCTTGTGGCAATGGAAGCACTCAGATTTCGACGGGGCCCCTTTGTTCTTCTTCTTCCCATTCTTAGCCTTCACAGGTTGTGGGACCTGCCTCTTCTTTCCTTTGCCTTTCGGCTGGTCGGAAGTAGCAGAGCCAACAACCAGTGCAGCCGGCTTCTTCTCAATCTCCTCAAATTGCCGGAGCATATTGAGGAGACCAGGAAGATCCGTCTCAAGGCTGTTCATTATAAAGCCAGTTATAAAGGGCTTGAACTCGGGAGTTAAAGACTTTAGGATAATGTCCGTGGACATCTCATTGTCCAGGACAAATCCTAACTGGGCGGCGTCCTCCACGTACCCGATCATTTTGATAACATGATCTTGTACGGGTCCTGTCGTCATCTTCGTGCCCCAGAGGTTGCTAGTAGCTTCGAACTTGGCAGCTCTGGATCGCTTGCCATACAACTCTTGTGCATTGAGGAGTATGCTCTGAACATCCATATGTTCATGCTTCCTTTGCAGCTCGTTGGTCATCGAAGCTAGAGCAAGGCATCTTGCCTTCTCAGCATCCCTCTGGTACAACTTGAAGGCTTCTTTTTCTTCGTGGGTCGAATCCTCATTGGGCTTATCCGGAGCGTCCTCGAACAATATGTATCCAATCCCAACTAGGGAAAGGACCAACTTAATGTTCCTAAGCCAGTCTTTGTAGTTGGTTCCATCCAGCACGTTCTTTTCTACCATGTATTTTAGACCTGAGTCCATTCTGCATTTTATAGATACTTTAGTTAGTATATGTTCGTAGTATAGTTTTAATGGTTTTAATAAAACTATATTCTCCCACTAAATTTATTTAAAGCCATAATAATAAACAATTTATTATAAAATAATAGTTGTGAGAGAGGGACCCGACTACCCTGAGTCTGACAACCTTGAGTGTATCCCAACAAGTTGTCCGACTCTGCAGTCGGTAGACGAACTCGTCGTCAATCATATTTACTATGATTCCCTATCGATTTTTACCCCTAGTCATTTGTGATCATGAGTGTGCTCAACCGGATCACAATGGCTAGCCTAGTCGGACCCTTGTTTTCGTGTCTAGCCTGACTTGCCCCTTTGCTCGGTGTATGCACGACGCGCCGGTTAGGGTCAGGTCTAAGACTACATTCTTGGTTAGACTTACGCCGAAGCTCGAGGGGTGAGTCAACGGTTTCAGTCAGGTTAAGATGTCAATCAAGAAATCGGTTTCTATAAGATTGACATGTCACGGCTTGAGTGTAGCTCAACAACCGGAACATGTTTCTTACAGTTGCCAACTCCTAAAACAAGGAGGGCTACGATTTATCTTGAACAAGATTATTATCGTATTGACTTAGGTATAGTCGATGGACTTACATAGTCATGAATCGACTCCTTGCGGTCCAGCGGACGCGGCCAGGGAATTGACTAAGCCAGGACCACTTGTTACCCAGTCTAGCTAGGTTGGTCCAAAAACTTTAGCCAAGCACATTGACCGACATCATGATCCATTGAAGGAGTTGTCATCAATCTTATGTTTTCCAAACAACTAAATGGCTTTTAATTTAGAGAACTAGTTAATCATTATCAACTAGTGGATCCTAAAATTCAAAATTTCCAGATTGGTTGAACAGCTTTTATTAAGTCCTTATCAACTATAAGGTTCAACGTTCAACTTGCTACCCCAATCTAATTAGGATTTTAATAAAACAATTCAACATTGTCTTTTATGAAAATCATTAATTAAACGTTTTAATGAAATGATTTACAAACAAAGTGACTACCCTAATCTGGTATTAGGTTCGATGTTGTTTTGTTTTATCAAACATAGCATGTCACTATCTTGTTTTAATGGCTAACCTAACAAGGTTTGTGAACACATTATTCAACATGAAATGAAGCAACTAACTTTATCCGCATAAAAGAAAGTTTCATTTTTAGTTACATATAAAGTGTATTTGCAAGTTTAACATTATCTACATAATTAAAACATGCAAATCTAAATTTTAACACTTAAAATTAAAGATTAAAAATTTAAAGCCTCCATAATAATTTTGTCGCATAAAACTAGGTCGAACAAAATTATCTAATAATTTTTAAACTTTGGCTTTTAAAGTTCTTAATCTCATTTCTAAAATTAAATATCTCATAAAATTTTTAGAAAACATATATGTAAAATAAAAGAAAAATTTTTAGATTTCATCTCATAAAATGTTTCTTAAAGTTTACATATCCATTAAAACAATTTTAAACAATTTTAACATCTTTTAGAAATCCTTTTAGAAGCTTTCAAATAAGGTTCAAAGATCTCTAACTTTTATGTAACTAAAGAAAACTTTTAGATTTCAAAAAATTTTCTATAAAGTTTACATAAACTTTAAATACTCTTTTAAAAAATTTTAATGTCTCATAAAAATTTTATGAAGTATTTAAAACTAAGTAGACTACTTTTAGATTTATCGCATAAAAATAATTGTCCCAAAATTAAAACAAATTTCCGTGTTGCAAAATTAATTTTTGAAACACAAAATTATTTTCAAAACTAATAAAAAAAAGTTTTGAACATGCAAGCTAAGCATTTTTAATAATTTAAAAAGTCGCTATAGTAGATCTATAGCATAACCGTGGCTTTGATACCACTGTTGGGGTTTTGGCGGACCCCCAGAGCTCGGATCCGTATCCGTCCTAAGTCGGACGGACCACGGAGGCACAAAAGCGCAGCGGAAAACCAGAAATCATAATTTCTACACTAGCTAAACTATTTAGCTAGGCTCTGGGGAGCCAGAACCCAGCCCGATCTATGCCGACTTGGAGTGGGTCTGACCACCCCAAGAAGGATCTACACTAAGCGACTAATTAAAAACTACACTAGAAAACGCTTAACCACATACCCGGAATCTTGGCCCTGGAGCAGGCAAGATGTACCACACCGTCTTGAGAAGCTCCTCGTAGCCGAGCCGCGTTGACCCGATCTCCCTGAGCCGCCTCGCACCCTCGCACCGATCCGCCCGAGCTGCTTTCGCCTCCGAGCCGATCACACGCGGTAGAAAGTTTCACTTGAGAAGAACCCGCGTCTTAGACGTCCGGATCAGATCCAAACCCCCTTCGTAGTCGTGCTAGGACTACTACGGAGAATAGGAAAATGGAGAGAGAGATTAGTCGCGGATCGAGCTTGCTCTAAAAATCTGGAGCTACCCGATCGTTGACTGGTGTGTTTTTCAACGAGGAGAGTGCACCCCTATTTATATAGGGAGTGAGCACTCAACTTCTCGTTGCGGGCAATGTGGGACAATTCCCATGAAGAGAAAATTCAATTAAGCCATTTGGCTTAATTTCAACTTAAAGTTAGCCTTTCACAAAGTCATACTTTAACGAATTAATTCTCCTCGTATACTAAACCTCAGACACCAAACAAGCTATCAATCAGAAAAGCTTGGAATGGTGAACGCGTAGGAACTGACGGTGACGAATTTCGACTTCGTTTGACCCCTCAAACAATTGCTCAAAGTTTAGCAATTTTCACAAAATTCGTAGCCGTCATTAGGGGATTCAAAAACCCTAATTTCGACTTAAGTTGCGGGCGCGCCCGCTAGGCTTAGCGGGCGCGCCCGCCCAAGGGGACAAGGGCGGGCCGCCCGCCCGCTGCTGCAGCGGGCGGGCGCTGATCACTCCTTATTTTACACCTTTTTTCCGCATGTTTGCATGCCATTTAGATCGCCCAAATCATGTTTTTCACGATATATCGACGATATTGCGATGCTTTTCACGATTTGTTGTTTTTGTCGCATTTCAGGTGATTTGGCGCGATTTGGAGTGATCTCGAGATGCGCTTACTCTAGACGGTCACCGACGACCTCCCCGAGGGGTATTTTGCTGTTGGAGAGGAGCGGAAGAAGAATGGACGTCGCATGAGCGACGAGGAGGCCAAAACAATCAGATTGGGCATTTTTTGTGTCCCACTCGGCCGAGTGGAGGAGCCACTCGGCCGACCAGCAAGACACTGCTCGGCCGACCAGTTCAGACACGAGTTACCTGTGCACTCGGCCGAGCACCGAAGACCACATCGGCCGAGTGACGATATCGCGTCCGCCCGAGTGGCGCCCAGACGAAGCCCTTCCAAAACATCGAAGTTACTGTTTTTCGGCTGCCTGAGCTTCAGAAGACCCACTCGGTCGAGTGGTAAATCCCGTCCGCCCGAGTGCAGTGAAGCCATCGGCCGAGTGACGACAACTCACTCGGCCGAGCCGCCCCCGAACTGAAGACCCCTGAAAGTCCCGACTTACTGGAAAATTGCAGGGTTTTCACTCGGCCGAGCGACTTTTGTCACTCGGCTGAGTGCGATGCGCTGCCTGTAGCGAAAACTGCGGAAAACAGGCTGTGCAGGGGTATTTTGGTCACGATTTTTGGACGATTTTTGGGGCTATTTAAGCCCTGTTTTTACCCTAGTTTGGAGAGCTTTTCCTTAGATTTTTTGCAGCTTTTTAGATTACTTTTTAGCTTTATTATTGTGATTGGAGAAGAGGAAAAACTTGGATTTTTGTTAGATTAATTGAAGAACTCCATTGGTTTGCATCTCTCTTCCCTAAAAATTCTATTTTTATTGTTTATCTCAATATTTGTGATGAATTCTATTGCTTATTTCATTGATTATTCTTGTGCTATTGCCATGATTTGTGAGTAGTCTCCACGTCTTGGGGCGTGGGGATGAACCCTACAAGCCCTATTTCCTATTTGTGATGAATTGGTGGAAATTGAGCTAGAATTGCTATTAGGGATTAGATTGGGATCAATTTACTACGGATAGCTAGGAATTCATATCGATTGGGATTTGCAAGAGATTGGATCCCAAATTGATAGGAAGCCCTAGAAATCCGAATTGGGTTGGAGTCAGATTTTCGAAGTATCGGTTTGCAAGAGATTGGACCGATACCAGGATTTCCGATTGCAATTCCATGCCAATACCCGTTTGCAAGAGATTGGACGGGTAGGAACTATCCTAATTTAGATTGTGGACCGAGTTTGCAAGAGATTGGGCTCGGTGCGCAATTGGACGATGATGTTGATCCTAAAGCTAGCTTCCCTAGGCTAGGGTTTGCAAGAGATTGGACCCAAACCTAGGATAGCTATAGACCGGCAACAGCGCGAGAGCGTGAGCTTGGTTCCACATTTAGTTGCAACTAGTTCATCCGAATTCTCATTCTAGCAATTTTGATACCGACGAACCACATTTATGAAATACGGTGAGTAGCGGGAATTCCCCATTCCCTAGACGTTCTTTATTTGATTTGATATTTCGCACATTTGTCTGACGATTGTGACAGGATAACCCAAGGCAATTTTCTCTATTCTTAAATAGCCAGGTTGATTAGGAGCAAGCACGGTCATTCGTCCTCCCTGTGTTCGATATCCCGCTCGCCGCTACACCGTGCGCTTGCGGTAAAACTACAACCGTTCTCCGGGTGTATATCCGGGGCCGACCAAGTTTTTGGCGCCGTTGCCGGGGAGCATTTTTGACGGCATTCGTCATCGACCACCCGGTTACTTCTTCTTTCTCTCTCTCTTTACTTTCTTCTGTTCGCACATCCTCCCTGTATTTTGTATAAGGCCTTTGCAGGAAGAATGGAGGATGCAATGTCAACAATAGGACTCAGTCAGGAAGATTATGACTCCTTCACAGACCTCCTTAAGGAGCTTGTCGACGAGGTCCACGCTACCGGAGCTTTCGCTATCGATGTCAAGGACCCCGACGAACAGCTATTTGCTAGTTTTGTGATGGACCAGATCTCCCCGGAGGGGACTATCGGGGGCAATGTCAGAGTTGACGTGATCGACGACAAATTATATTTCGAAAGAGGTGGAGCAAGTGTCGAGGATCACTATACTTCGGAAGGATCTTCAGAGCAAGCCAATGTTCAGGGAGTTACACCCCATGACCCTTACTCTTGCTTCTATGAATCGTCTGATGTGTTTCTTGATTCCAGGAATGAACCGGAGCTGAATGAAAACTCTGACGATGCTAGTACAGAATCGGAACACGCCTATTTTGATGCATTGTCCTCGCTAAGTAGTGAGTCTGACTCTTCACAAGAGAGCGCGCCACCTGAGCACGAGCTAGACCCGGATGGCAAGGAAGGAGCGGAACTCATGCGAGCCGATGAAGTAGAAGGAGAGGCGCCTCTTCAGGTAGAACTTAAACAATTACCTCCGAATCTAAGGTACGCCTTTTTGGATAACAAGTTAACTTTCCCGGTGATAGTGAACTCCCACCTCACGCCAGACCAACTTGAAAAACTCCTAGACGTTCGTAGGAGCCACAAAGATGTCTTGGGATACACTATCTCCGATCTAAAAGGGATAAGCCCTAGGCTTTGCACGCATAGGATCCATTTGGAGGATACCGACGCCACCTACATAGAGCCTCAAAGGCGGTTAAACCCGAACATGAAGGAGGTGGTTAAAAAGGAAATCCTAAAATTGCTAGAAGCCGGTATAATCTACCCTATTTCAGACAGTAGGTGGGTTAGCCCCGTTCACGTCGTCCCCAAGAAAGGGGGGATGACTGTCGTAAAAAATGAAAAAGGTGAGCCCATATCTACGCGCACCGTCACGGGATGGCGAATGTGCATTGACTATAGGAAACTCAATAAAGCTACCCGAAAGGACCATTACCCATTGCCCTTCATTGATCAAATGCTTGAACGCCTTGCAAAACATAAATACTTTTGCTATCTTGATGGGTATTCGGGATTCTTCCAAATCCCTTTGCATGAAGATGACCAAGAGAAGACAACTTTCACTTGTCCCTATGGCACCTATGCCTACCGCAGGATGCCCTTTGGCCTTTGTAATGCTCCCGCTACTTTTCAGAGGTGTATGACATCCATATTTTCCGATTACATTGAAAATATTATGGAAGTTTTCATGGATGACTTCTCGGTTTACGGGAGTGAGTTTGACTCTTGTTTGGAAAATCTCACTAAAGTCCTAAAAAGGTGCCAACAAACAATCTCACTCTCAATTGGGAGAAGTGTCACTTCATGGTTACGGAAGGTATAGTCCTCGGACATCTTGTCTCCTCGAGAGGAATTGAGGTAGACAAAGCAAAGATTGAGGTAATCGAGAAACTCCCTCCTCCTATTAATGTCAAGGGCATTAGAGGCTTCCTTGGTCACGCGGGGTTTTACCGCCGCTTCATAAAGGATTTCGCCTCGATTGCCCGACCACTTACTTCTTTGCTCGCTAAAGATATTCCTTTTGCTTTTTCAGGAGAATGCTTACAAGCCTTCAACGCCTTGAAAGAAGCACTAGTCTCCGCGCCCATCATACAACCGCCAGATTGGAGCCTTCCTTTTGAGCTAATGTGTGATGCTAGCGACCAAGCCATTGGAGCGGTATTGGGACAAAGAAAAGATAAGAAGCTTCATGCGATATACTATGCGAGCAAGACATTGGATGACACGCAGAAAAACTACACAACCACCGAGAAAGAGCTTCTAGCGGTCTTCTATTCCATAGAGAATTTTCGCTCCTACCTCCTCGGTTCCAAGGTGATTGTCCACACCGACCATGCGGCATTGAAGTATCTTTTAAACAAGAAGGAGGCCAAACCTCGGTTGATTAGGTGGATACTCTTGTTGCAAGAATTCGACCTAGAGATAAGAGATAAGAAGGGTACGGACAACGTCGTGGCGGATCATTTATCTAGGCTCATTCGCAACAAGGATGATGAGAGCTTACCTATTGACGACACATTTGTTGATGAGAGGCTATATGCGGTAAGGACCGGTGAAGTACCTTGGTACGCGGACTTCGTCAACTACTTGGCTTGCGGAATCAAACCGCATGGGATGTCCACGAAACAAAAGAGGAGATTTATGCATGAGGTCCGTAGCTATTTTTGGGAAGATCCTTACCTTTTCAAGATATGCAAAGATAGTGTCATCCGTAGGTGTGTCTCTAAAGAGGAGGCAACATCCATCATTTTGCATTGCCACGGTCTACCATGCGCTGGACATCATGCCGCCTCTAAAACCACCGCTAAGATCTTGCAGAGCGGGTTCTTCTGGCCGACAATGTTTAAAGACACCCACAACTTTGTAAAGGGGTGCGATAGATGCCAACGGACCGGGAATATCTCCAAGCGCAATGAAATGCCAATGAGGCCCATCCAAGAAATTGAGCTTTTTGATTGTTGGGGAGTAGACTTCATGGGACCATTTCCATCGAGCAATGGCAACAAATACATCCTATTGGCCGTCGACTACGTCTCCAAATGGGTGGAAGCAATTGCCACCCCTACTAATGATGCAAGGGTCGTCTCCAAGTTCTTCAAGCAAAATATCTTCCCGCGCTTTGGAGTGCAGCGTACCTTGATAAGCGACGGGGGAAGCCACTTCATAGAGAACAAGTTCGAAGCCATGCTAAAGAAGTACGTGGTAAATCATAGAGTTGGCATGGCTTATCACCCCCAGACAAGCGGCCAAGTGGAAGTCTCAAATAGAGAGATCAAGCAAATTCTCGAGAAAACCGTGGATCGGTCTAGAAAGGATT
Source organism: Scilla litardierei (assembly GCA_030789695.1). Lineage (NCBI taxonomy): Eukaryota > Viridiplantae > Streptophyta > Magnoliopsida > Asparagales > Asparagaceae > Scilla > Scilla litardierei. The sequence goes on along the minus strand of CM061130.1, from coordinate 11,696,589 downwards.
GGTCAATGAAGCTAAACGATGCTCTATGGGCATATCGCACGGCCTTTCGCACCCCCATCGGTACCACACCGTTCCGACTAGTTTACGGGAAGGCTTGCCACTTGCCGGTAGAGTTGGAGCACCGCGCATATTGGGCCATCAAGACCTTTAACTACGACTACAAGAGTGCGGCGGTGAGGCGACTCTTGGACATCAACGAGCTTGATGAAATAAGGAGAGACGCCTATGAGAGCTCGAGAATTTACAAGGAAAGGACCAAGATTCTCCACGATGCCCGCATAACCGTCACGGACTTCAAAGTAGGAGACAAAGTCTTGCTCTACAATTCTCGGCTCCGACTATTTCCCGGTAAGTTGAGGTCACGTTGGTCCGGACCTTTCACCATCAAGCATATACAACCGGGAGGAGCTTTCGAGTTGGAGAGCAAGGACGGTTCCACGTTTAAAGTAAACGGTCAAAGGCTCAAGCACTATTCCGAAGGAATCCCGACAGGCGAAACCAATAGAGTATATTTGCTTAAGGAACGGTCGGATGATCTCTCGGACCTCCTTGATGAGGTGATAGAGGAGGCGATTCCTCACTCAATTGGCTCTCTTTTTGATGAAGATTTCAAGGAAGGCCCGGATTTAGGCCATGAAGAGAATAAAGATGATTCCCCCGACCTCTCCGCTGAAGATGATGAAGGCGACGCTGATGTCGCAAGGATTCGAGAGCTCTGCAAGCTCTCGAAATTAAAGTCTCCGAAGAAAGCTCCGCCGGCACGGAGATCGGCATCACCGGCAAAACCGTTGACCGGAGCAAATGCTAGCTTGGGGGAGCCTCCCCCCAACACTATTCGAGATAGGAGACCACCGAGGGAGAACGCGCCGCCGCCACATCCAAATCCAAGTGCGCTCCCCGGAAAGTTTGATGGGTGCATCTCATATGCACCAAACATCCCGCATTGATTGGAAATTATAGGGGGTCGAGCTCACGACCTTAAACGAGCGCTTGTCGGGAGGCAACCCGACGGTTTTTGCTTTATTTTACTTTTCCTTTATTTTCGTTTTAGAAATTTTTAGTGTTTTGAGTCATTCGCCCAAAAATTTTGTGATAACGGGTCCTATTTTTCTTGACAGGAGAGGAGATAGGTAGATCCATCATGAGGAGTAGGAACGAGACGACGAGGAGCGCCCCAAGAAGGCGCTCGATGCTTAGGAGGAGGATGAAATCGACTGGAGGAAGAAAGACGGAGTTTGGAGCCAAAACGAAGACAAACAGCAGAACACAAGGCTCACTCGGCCGAGTATACTAGTCACTCGGCCGAGTACACAAGTTCGTCCGGCCGAGCCGCTCACGAACGAGGGAAGTCTGCTGTACCCAACTCTCTCTTTATTTTCTTGATTTCGATACAACTGCTACTCGGCCGAGTATATATATTCACTCGGCCGAGTGAAACGGATACCCTCCTAGGGCGAGTCATGCCGAGTAGCTTGAGTCACTCGGCCGAATGGACTTACTCCACTCGGCCGAGGCTGGCAAAGCCACTCGGTCGAAGCGATAGCGGGGAGGAAATTTTCATTGGCCTCGCTCGGCCGAGTGACCACGTCACTTGGCCGAGTCATAACTTCTTTATATAAAGGGCGAGGGGGGGGGGGGGGGCATTTTTCGAAACGCAAAACCCCCAAAACACCCGCGCCCCTTCAGCTGCCTCGCCCGATCCCCTCGCTCGCGTCCCCCTCACTCGCCCGACCGCCGCTGCCACACCGCCGCCCGGCCCGCCACCGCCGGCCGAGCACCGCCGACGCCTCGCCCGAGTCGCCGCCGGCGGCCGCCCGTCCGATCACCTCCGGTACCCCTGTTTTCGCCGTTTTCTCCTCTTTTCGTGTATTTCTTGAGGATCCATGTGCTAAACACCCCCCTAACCCAAATCAATTTCTATATCTATCCATTATACCCCTATTGCTCCATACATTTTGATTATTACTCGCTGATATCGCTATTTCATGCGCAGGTTGCTTTTTGGAGCTTAGGGGAGCTCAGGGGAACTTCTACGGGCTGTTTTGGACTTCGTGGAGGCGCGGACTTCGCACGCTTCCACTGCTTAGCACTCGCGGCGTGTTTGGGTATACTCTTTCCATTCTTTTTGCACACGCCACACTTTTTCACTTTTCGGCGCGCTCGGGGCCGACATGCCGCCCCGGACACGGCCTCGGACGAGGAGACCTTCCGCTAAGCGGAAGCGGTCGGAAGATGCCGGCCCCTCCCACGAGGAGGAAGTCTCTCCTCCTCCGTCCCCCACACACCCCGCACAGCCAGCAGGCCCCGCACACCCCGCACAGCCTACAGTGCACCCACAGCCCGCACAGCCTCTCCCCGCCGCTGCACAGCCACCACCACCGGCTCCACTGGTCGGGCCGCTCGGGATTACGTTCCGAGACGACGCACACCGCGCCGTCTTCGAGCGTATCTCCCAGCGCTCGATCGTACCCTCCAGGTTTGCACACCTCGCTGACCTAGGACGCCTGGGGGTACTAGAGGGGATGCTCACGTTGTACGACAACGTGGGCTGGCGAGATTTTTTCCAGGTGTCGACGGATACTTTTACCCGCCCGACACTTGAGGTTTTGAGTTCGATCGCCCGGACCGACGAGGGATGCTCGTTTCGGTTCATGGATCGAGAGTGCCAGGTCACTCTCGATATGATGAGAGCGTTCTTCTTGTGGCCCGCTGTCCCCGGTGCCGATCGCGGTTACGGTCCTACCCATATCCCCCCACCTTCCTTTGACGCCGGTGCCTTCTGGGCACGTATCACAGGTCTCCACGCTGCCTTTGACCCTAGTAGGTCCAAGGCCTCGGCCATCATACATCCCTGCCTTCGCATTGCTCAGCGCCTCATGGCGACCACCTTTTTGGCCAGATATGAGCCGGGCACGATGTCTACGCCAGAGCTCTACATGCTCTATGCGATAACTCGCCCCAGAGCTCTATCTAGGGATGGAGACGAGCTTGTCCCCGCCGTCGTGATCGATATCGCGGCTTGGTTTTTAGACCGCATCATTGTATCGGTGGGCGCTCGCTCACCGATATGCTGCGGCGGCCTGATCACCTTGCTTGCTCTTATGACCGGCGAGGACTTCCCTGACGACTTGCGACGCGTCCCGGGCCCCACTTCTCTTTCGATAGATGTTATGGCCCGGATGAAGATGCTTCGTCCGCATGGCGAGCGTCACTGGGTCTGGTTGCACGGCCCTTTTGGTGCCGATTACATGATTCTCTCGAGCCCTGCTCGGACTCAGATTGCACCAGCCCACGTCGACTGGCTCCCTGCGATGGATGTTCTCATCCCCGCTGCCTACGTGCTCGAGGCCGAGGAGGCCGAGCAGGCCCACACTGCCCCTGTTGACCCTGCTGCACACCCTGCCGAGCCTGCTGCCGAGCCCGTTGACCCTGTGGCCCCTCAGTCCGTACCTGCTGATTCCGCTACTCCTGACACTTCTGTCCCCACTTCTGTCAGTGTCACGAGTACCTCTGCTGAGCCCACTTCCACCCCCTCCACCACTTCTGAGGCTGTCACCACCACTCCCACCACCACAGGCCCTCTGTCCGTCGATCCTCTCTGCTCCGCTCTCCCCGAGCGCCCGCAGACCTTTGTTGAGAGTGGAGAGCCCTCTTTTGCCGCGGTCGTGGAGACCATGGCTAGCATGATCTCCGCTGGGGTTGCGCCTTTTGGACCACACACTTCCACCCCAGCGGTAGTCACCTCTGTCTCCACCCCTGCTGTATCTTCTGAGAGCGTCGTGGTGTCTGTCCACACTTATGTGCCATCGACCTCTCTGGCCGCCTCGCTGCCACTTTTGCACTCTTCTTTCGCTGCTGCCCCCGCCTCCACTTCTCACCACCCGCCCCGGCCTCACACTGAGGCCCGGCCCACATTTCCAGGCGCGGCACCTTTTGTTCCCTTCCCTGCTGAGCCCATTACATATTCCACCCACGTACGCCAGCCTCGCCCTGCGCAGCCTCGACCGGTGCGTCCCTCTGCACCACCCCCCGCCCGACACTGTATTGCAGAGCATACGTGCTCTTGAGTTGGCGGTGAGTGGTCTTAGAGGTGACCTTAGGACCCTGTCCTCCACCGTCTCTGCGATGGCTGGACGCTTCGAGCTGATCCCCCAGATCCACTACTGCCTTACACAGGTCTTGGAGTGTCTCCCACGCGTACCCCCACCCACCCAGCAGGTTCCCACACACACTTCCACACACACTAGACCTGCTTCCACTTCCACACCCACCCCAGCTCAGCAGCCTACACCACCACCCACACGCCCTCCGCCTCAGGATGGAGACGGCGCAGCACCACCTTCCTAGGCACCCTTGATGCCATCGATTCTTATTGCCGTTGTGCTGCCCGTTTCTGCTGGGTCCTGACGCCTTTTGTTCCCCCCTCCCCTCACTTATTTTGAGATTCTCATTTTGTCATATCTTTATATATATTTTTTGGGAGAGAGGGAGAGTTTTTGGTGACACTTATATCTATGTATCGCTCCTGTCCGTGCATGCATCATATCAGCATCATATTTCCACTTCTTTATTTTTCTCTTTTTTTATTTTCCTTTTTTACTATCATGCATGCATCCTCACTTGCCCCTCACATTACTTGTCTCTCGGTGTGCCACACTTTGCACATTGGGGACACTGTGCCGTTTAGCTTGGGGGAGTGAGTTCTCACGTTATTTTCCGATTTACCACCTTTATTTTCAGTTTTTCACACCGTTTTTCACTTTTGCACTCATTTTTCATTACTTTTCTTCTATTTTACCATGCATCACGTTTTTCTTATTTTTTTCTGTGTGCCGCATTGTGAATAGCTCTATTTTCCTTTACCTTTATTTCTTTTTTTTCATTTCATGCTAGAGATGACTTTTCTGTGATGATGACTACGTGGAGTTAGCCTATCCTATATGCATGCTATATTTGTCTTGTCTTAGATTTTATTTCAGATATCATATGCTATGACTTGCTTTGCATTTAGAGATAGTAACCCATACTTTTTCCACATGAAAATGGATGAAGTTTTACTATTAGCTGAGTCTGAATATTCATATGTATGCTATCACAGAAAACACACCAAGATTCACGCATTGAATGCCTATATCTGGAGTACTGATTTCTTTTCCTATATCACTTCTATATGCATGAATTGTACACTTCACTTCAGGATGATTGAATGATGTTAGCTATGATAAATCTGGACTAGTTAGCTTTTTTGTGATCGAAACTGAGTAGATTAGATTACCCTGCTGAAGTTGTCGTGCATGTCTTATAGAGTGAACCGAGAGTTATATTTATTTCTTTCTCCACAAATCTTGAACATCATTTCTCTACTTTTAAAATCATTGGTGAATCTCCCCTTAGTGATTCTATTTTATGGCATTTCCCCCGCTATTAATTCCTAGCTCCAAATCTCTTATTCAAAAAAAATATATATATAAGAGAGAAAAACATTCTTGTATATCATTATCTCTCTCTGAGTTGGGATCGTTGTGTATATATTGCTTATTGCAAAGAAAAAAAAAGAAAAAGAAAAAAAAAAGAGGAAAAATCCTCAATAAAAGATCCCATCTCACTTTCTTCTTTCTTTTCATTGCTTTTGGAGCTATATGTATAAAAATGGGGATGTAAATATTTTTTATGCCACCACGCTTATAGATAAGCTTGGGGGAGGGGATCCATTGATGTGTGAGAGAGTGACTACTTGACATTGCACGACGACCTAGGCTAAGTAATATTCTATACTCGGTGAGATTATTTTTAGCTTTACGAAATCCAGAAATCTAAGCCTAGCGTTCATTTCATGAAATCCATACTTTTCTATTCTCTCTATTCTATAGTGTGATACTCTTATACTCCTGATAGAAAGCGTTCAATTGAAAAGTGTGTGATCTGTGATTTGTATACCGCTTTAAATGATTCAGACAACGTTAATTTTAAAATTATTCCGTTTTTCATGATTATACCATTGTTCGTGGGTTTTCTATTTCTATTTGCACTATTATACTATGATATCAAAATAAAATTCTTTGACATGTATTTCTCATTCGGTGCATGCTATAAGAGTAAGTGAAACCCACGTCCTGAGAAAATGATCTAGCATCCTACCTCTTCGTTTCTTTCTTTCTTTCTTTCTTTATTTTCATTTCATTCTCGTTCTTCTTCGTTTTTCGTTTTTCGTTTTTCGCCATTTTCGTTTTCCGAATCCACCGGGTTCGCCTTTTTACTTATCTTCCTCGAGGACGAGTAAGAGGCAAGCTTGGGGGATTTTGATCACTCCTTATTTTACACCTTTTTTCCGCATGTTTGCATGCCATTTAGATCGCCCAAATCATGTTTTTCACGATATATCGACGATATTGCGATGCTTTTCACGATTTGTTGTTTTTGTCGCATTTCAGGTGATTTGGCGCGATTTGGAGTGATCTCGAGATGCGCTTACTCTAGACGGTCACCGACGACCTCCCCGAGGGGTATTTTGCTGTTGGAGAGGAGCGGAAGAAGAATGGACGTCGCAGGAGCGACGAGGAGGCCAAAACAATCAGATTGGGCATTTTTTGTGTCCCACTCGGCCGAGTGGAGGAGCCACTCGGCCGACCAGCAAGACACTGCTCGGCCGACCAGTTCAGACACGAGTTACCTGTGCACTCGGCCGAGCACCGAAGACCACATCGGCCGAGTGACGATATCGCGTCCGCCCGAGTGGCGCCCAGACGAAGCCCTTCCAAAACATCGAAGTTACTGTTTTTCGACTGCCTGAGCTTCAGAAGACCCACTCGGCCGAGTGGTAAATCCCGTCCGCCCGAGTGCAGTGAAGCCATCGGCCGAGTGACGACAACTCACTCGGCCGAGCCGCCCCCGAACTGAAGACCCCTGAAAGTCCCGACTTACTGGAAAATTGCAGGGTTTTCACTCGGCCGAGCGACTTTTGTCACTCGGCCGAGTGCGATGCGCTGCCTGTAGCGAAAACTGCGGAAAACAGGCTGTGCAGGGGTATTTTGGTCACGATTTTTGGACGATTTTTGGGGCTATTTAAGCCATGTTTTTACCCTAGTTTGGAGAGCTTTTCCTTAGATTTTTTGCAGCTTTTTAGATTACTTTTTAGCTTTATTATTGTGATTGGAGAAGAGGAAAAACTTGGATTTTTGTTAGATTAATTGAAGAACTCCATTGGTTTGCATCTCTCTTCCCTAAAAATTCTATTTTTATTGTTTATCTCAATATTTGTGATGAATTCTATTGCTTATTTCATTGATTATTCTTGTGCTATTGCCATGATTTGTGAGTAGTCTCCACGTCTTGGGGCGTGGGGATGAACCCTACAAGCCCTATTTCCTATTTGTGATGAATTGGTGGAAATTGAGCTAGAATTGCTATTAGGGATTAGATTGGGATCAATTTACTATGGATAGCTAGGAATTCATATCGATTGGGATTTGCAAGAGATTGGATCCCAAATTGATAGGAAGCCCTAGAAATCCGAATTGGGTTGGAGTCAGATTTTCGAAGTATCGGTTTGCAAGAGATTGGACCGATACCAGGATTTCCGATTGCAATTCCATGCCAATACCCGTTTGCAAGAGATTGGACGGGTAGGAACTATCCTAATTTAGATTGTGGACCGAGTTTGCAAGAGATTGGGCTCGGTGCGCAATTGGACGATGATGTTGATCCTAAAGCTAGCTTCCCTAGGCTAGGGTTTGCAAGAGATTGGACCCAAACCTAGGATAGCTATAGACCGGCAACAGCGCGAGAGCGTGAGCTTGGTTCCACATTTAGTTGCAACTAGTTCATCCGAATTCTCATTCTAGCAATTTTGATACCGACGAACCACATTTATGAAATACGGTGAGTAGCGGGAATTCCCCATTCCCTAGACGTTCTTTATTTGATTTGATATTTCGCACATTTGTCTGACGATTGTGACAGGATCGCCCAAGGCAATTTTCTCTATTCTTAAATAGCCAGGTTGATTAGGAGCAAGCACGGTCATTCGTCCTCCCTGTGTTCGATATCCCGCTCGCCGCTACACCGTGCGCTTGCGGTAAAACTACAACCGTTCTCCGGGTGTATATCCGGGGCCGACCAAGTCGCTGCTGCAGCGGGCGGGCGCCCGCTGCTGCAGCGGGCCGTGCCCGCTGCATCAGCGGGCATTGGCCCGCTGATGCAGCGGGCGCCTGCCCGCTGCACACAGAGGGCCACGCCCGCTGCTGCAGCGGGGCACGCCCGCTGTGCAACGGGCGTGCGCCCGTTGCAGCCAGCGGGCGTTGCCCGTTTGCCTTTGCACATGGGCCTTTTGGCCCAGTGGGTCTAACCCACTTCCCCTTGAACTCTTTCTGCGTTTCTGGGCTCGTTTGAGCTCCGATTTGGACGCGGTTTAAACCTGTGTTTAGACCGGGACGATCCCGTCATCCAGGTGACCCTTTCCAACAAGTTTGTTCCTACTAAATTCGTCGTAACTAATTTACAACACGTTTAGTCAAAGTTAGCATCTAATGCAACGTTGTGTCCCTATTGCTAATGCGACTAACTTTCACAACTTAACTTGTGAATATCATCAAATGACATTTCTCTCTATTCTATATTCCTATTACTAAGAGACGAGCACTACTCGGTGTGAGACCCTACAGCCTGACCTTACTACAGGTTGAGGCTCGAAACCCCTAGACGACGGTCACTACGAGCAGTAGCTGTCGTCCCTGTTTCAGAGTCATCATAACGTGATCGACCCTTGACAAAAGTATCATAGGGTTTGCATTGGCTGTGTCAGTGATGAATTCCGTTAGCTAAAATCCCTTCGTCAAGACTGTGTTATTGTTGGCCTAGGGTATGGTTTTCTGTCAACCCTATTAGACAACATTGGTCAGTATATGGCGGTCTTTATTGTATACACGTTGTACTACTTGCAACGTACCCCGGCCGAGGATTAACATAAAGACCGTACTGAGCCTATAACACTAACTTCCCTTTAATGGAAGTGACGAATCCCATCTTAGTCATTTACCCACCTAGAGAGCTTCAGGTGCAACCCAACCTAAGATCTTTCATCAGGACTGGTCCTCGAAGCTAGATCATGGGTCTAAGCTACACCGTCCGCTCACAGGTTGGTACAGATGACTTCAGGTCTTAAGGATCAACTAACCTATCATCACCCTAGAGTTATTAAAGACAGATCATTAAAGTTAACCATTTAATAACTCTAACTTGGTCGTTCAGTGAACTCATTCTCTAATGAGCACCTGTGTTTCGTCTCTGACTTCGCCAAGTCGAATGACTATGAGATCATCATTACCCGAAGGTAAGACGAAGACACAGTGATCTATCTGATGTGTCGATATCCAGTTCTCGACACATCTATGATCATGAACCGTTTAAGACTTTACGTTTCTATTCGGTCACTTACTTACTCATAATCGAGATCTCATCTAGATATGTAAGGACCTAACTATAAGTCTATGGATATTATCTAAGTATATTAATACAATAGTTTTTATACTTAGAATAATACGTACCATATACGGTATGAACAAGACGTATAATCAAGATAAATTGCCTTATGGGCATATATCCATTTAAACTAGCAACATCTGTTGGTCCAAATAAATCCATGTGAATTAATTCTAAGATGCGTGTAGTTGCTGTAGGAAGATATATGCCCATAAGGCAATTTATCTTGATTATACGTCTTGTTCATACCATATATGGTACGTATTATTCTAAGTATAAAATCATTTGTATTAATATACTTAGATAATATCCATAGACTTATAGTTAGGTCCTTACATATCTGGATGAGATCTCGATTATGAGTAAGTAAGCAACCGAATAGAAACGTAGGTCTTAAACGGTTCGTGATCATAGATGTGTCGAGAACTGGATATCGACACATCGGATAGATCACTGTGTCTTCGTCTTACCTTCGGGTAATGATGATCTCATAGTCATTCGACTTAGCGAAGTCGGAGACGAGACACAGGTGCTCATTGTAGAATGAGTTCACTGAACGACCAAGTTAGAGTTATTAAATGGTTAACTTTAATGATCTGTCTTTAATAACTCTAGGGTGATGATAGGTTAGTTGATCCTTAAGACCTGAAGTCATCTGTACCAACCTGTGAGCGGACGGTGTAGCTTAGACCCATGATCTAGCTTCGAGGACCAGTCCTGATGAAAGATCTTAGGTTGGGTTGCACCTGAAGCTCTCTAGGTGGGTAAATGACTAAGATGGGATTCGTCACTTCCATTAAAGGGAAGTTAGTGTTATAGGCTCAGTACGGTCTTTATGTTAATCCTCGGCCGGGGTACGTTGCAAGTAGTACAACGTGTATACAATAAAGACCGTCGTATACTGACCAATGTTGTCTAATAGGGTTGACAGAAAACCATACCATAGGCCAACAATAACACAGACTTGACGAAGGGATTTTAGCTAACGGAATTCATCACTGACACAGCCAATGCAAACCATATGACACTTTTGTCAAAGGGTCGATCACATTATGATGACTCTGAAACAGGGACGACAGCTACTGCTCGTAGTGACCGTCGTCTAGGGGTTTCGAGCCCCAACCTGTAGTAAGGTCAGGCTGTAGGGTCTCACACCGAGTAGTATTCGTGTCTTAGTAATAGGAATATAGAATAGAGAGAAATGTCATTTGATGATATTCACAAGTTGTGAAAGTTAGTCGCATTAGCAATAGGGACACAACGTTGCATTAGATGCTAACTTTGACTAAACGTGTTGTAAATCAGTTACAACGAATTTAGTAGGAACAAACTTGTTGGAAAGGGTTACCTGGATGACGGGATCGTCCCGGTCTAAACACAGGTTCAAACCGCGTCCAAATCGGAGCTCAAACGAGCCCAAAAACGCAGAGAGAGTTCAAGGGGAAGTGGGTTAGACCCACTGGGCCAAAAGGCCCGTGTGCAAAGGCAAACGGGCGACGCCCGCTGGCTGCAACGGGCGCACGCCCGTTGTACAGCGGGCGTGGCCCGCTGCAGCAGCGGGCGGGCGCCCGCTGCATCAGCAGGCGTGGCCCGCTGCACAGCGGGCCGGCGCCCGCTGATGCAGCGGGCCTGGCCCGCTCCACGCAGCGGGCCAGCGCCCGCTGCTTGCAGCGGGCGGGCGGCCCGCCCTTGCACCCTTGGGTGGGCACGCCCGCTAAGTCTAGCGGGCGTGCCCGCAACTTAAGTCGAAATTAGGGTTTTTTGAAACCCTAATGACGGCTACGAATTTTGTGAAAATTGCTAAACTTTGAGCAATTGTTTGAGGGGTCAAACGAAGTCGAAATTCGTCACCGTCAGTTCCTACGCGTTCACTATTCCAAGCTTTTCTGATTGATAGCTTGTTTGGTGTCTGAAGTTTAGTATACGGGGAGAATTAATTAGTTAAAGTTTGACTTTGTGAAAGGCTAACTTTAAAGTTGAAATTAAGCCAAATGGCTTAATTGAATTTTTCTCTTCATGTGGATTGTCCCACATTGCCCGCAACGAGAAGTTGAGTGCACACTCCCTATATAAATAGGGGTGCACTCCCCTCGTTGAAAAACACACCAGTCAACGATCGGGTAGCTCCAGATTTTTAGAGCAAGCTCGATCCGCGACAAATCTCTCTCTCCATTTTCCTATTCTCCGGAGTAGTCCTAGCACGACTACGAAGGGGGTTTGGATCTGATCCGGACGTCTAAGACGCGGGTTCTTCTCAAGTGAAACTTTCTACCGCGTGTGATCGGCTCGGAGGCGAAATCGGCTCGGGCAGATCGGTGCGAGGGTGCGAGGCAGCTCAGGGAGATCGGGTCAACGCGGCTCGGCTACGAGGAGCTTCTCAAGACGGTGCGGTACATCTTGCCTGCTCCAGGGCCAAGATTCCGGGTATGTGGTTAAGCGTTTTCTAGTGTAGTTTTTAAGTAGTCGCTTAGTGTAGATCCTTCTTGGGGTGGTCAGACCCACTCCAAGTCGGCATAGATCGGGCTGGGTTCTGGCTCCCCAGAGCCTAGCTAAATAGTTTAGCTAGTGTAGAAATTATGATTTCTGGTTTTCCGCTGCGCTTTTGTGCCTCCGTGGTCCGTCCAACTTAGGACGGATACGGATCCGAGCTCTGGGGGTCCGCCAAAACCACTACAGTGGTATCAGAGCCACGGTTATGCTATAGATCTACTATAGCGACTTTTTAAATTATTGAAAATGCTTAGCTTGCATGTTCAAAATTTTTTTTATTAGTTTTGAAAATAATTTTGTGTTTCAAAAATTAATTTTGCAACACGGAAATTTGTTTTAATTTTGGGACAATTATTTTTATGCGATAAATCTAAAAGTAGTCTACTTAGTTTTAAATACTTCATAAAATTTTTATGAGACATTAAAATTTTTTAAAAGAGTATTTAAAGTTTATGTAAACTTTATAGAAAATTTTTTGAAATCTAAAAGTTTTCTTTAGTTACATAAAAGTTAGAGATCTTTGAACCTTATTTGAAAGCTTCTAAAAGGATTTCTAAAAGATGTTAAAATTGTTTAAAATTGTTTTAATGGATATGTAAACTTTAAGAAACATTTTATGAGATGAAATCTAAAAATTTTTCTTTTATTTTACATATATGTTTTCTAAAATTTTTATGAGATATTTAATTTTAGAAATGAGATTAAGAACTTTAAAAGCCAAAGTTTAAAAATTATTAGATAATTTTGTTCGACCTAGTTTTATGCGACAAAATTATTATCGAGGCTTTAAATTTTTAATCTTTAATTTTAAGTGTTAAAATTTAGATTTGCATGTTTTAATTATGTAGATAATGTTAAACTTGCAAATACACTTTATATGTCACTAAAAATGAAACTTTCTTTTATGCGGATAAAGTTAGTTGCTTCATTTCATGTTGAATAATGTATTCACAAACCTTGTTAGGTTAGCCATTAAAACAAGATAGTGACATGCTATGTTTGATAAAACAAAACAACATCGAACCTAATACCAGATTAGGGTAGTCCCTTTGTTTGTAAATCATTTCATTAAAACGTTTAATTAATGATTTTCATAAAAGACAATGTTGAATTGTTTTATTAAAATCCTAATTAGATTGGGGTAGCAAGTTGAATGTTGAACCTTATAGTTGATAAGGACTTAATAAAATCTGTTCAACCAATCTGAAAATTTTGAATTTTAGGATCCACTAGTTGACAAGGATTAACTAGTTCTCTAAATTAAAAGCCATTTAGTTGTTTGGAAAACATAAGATTGATGACAACTCCTTCAATGGATCATGATGTCGGTCAATGTGCTTGGCTAAAGTTTTTGGACCAACCTAGCTAGACTGGGTAACAAGTGGTCCTGGCTTAGTCAATTCCCTGGCCGCGTCCGCTGGACCGCAAGGAGTCGATTCATGACTATGTAAGTCCATCGACTATACCTAAGTCAATACGATAATAATCTTGTTCAAGATAAATCGTAGCCCTCCTTGTTTTAGGAGTTGGCAACTGTAAGAAACATGTTCCGGTTGTTGAGCTACACTCAAGCCGTGACATGTCAATCTTATAGAAACCGATTTCGTGATTGACATCTTAACCTGACTGAAACCGTTGACTCACCCCTCGAGCTTCGGCGTAAGTCTAACCAAGAATGTAGTCTTAGACCTGACCCTAACCGGCGCGTCGTGCATACACCGAGCAAAGGGGCAAGTCAGGCTAGACACGAAAACAAGGGTCCGACTAGGCTAGCCATTGTGATCCGGTTGAGCACACTCATGATCACAAATGACTAGGGGTAAAAATCGATAGGGAATCATAGTAAATATGATTGACGACGAGTTCGTCTACCGACTGCAGAGTCAGACAACTTGTTGGGATACACTCAAGGTTGTCAGACTCAGGGTAGTCGGGTCCCTCTCTCACAAATATTATTTTATAATAAATTGTTTATTATTATGGCTTTAAATAAATTTAGTGGTAGAATATAGTTTTATTAAAACCATTAAAACTATACTACGAACATATACTAACTAAAGTATCTATAAAATGCAGAATGGACTCAGGTCTAAAATACATGGTAGAAAAGAACGTGCTGGATGGAACCAACTACAAAGACTGGCTTAGGAACATTAAGTTGGTCCTTTCCCTAGCTGGGATTGGATACATATTGTTCGAGGACGCTCCGGATAAGCCCGATGAGGATTCGACCCACGAAGAAAAAGAAGCCTTCAAGTTGTACCAGAGGGATGCTGAGAAGGCAAGATGCCTTGCTCTAGCTTCGATGACCAACGAGCTGCAAAGGAAGCATGAACATATGGATGTTCAGAGCATACTCCTCAATGCACAAGAGTTGTATGGCAAGCGATCCAGAGCTGCCAAGTTCGAAGCTACTAGCAACCTCTGGGGCACGAAGATGATGACAGGACCCGTACAAGATCATGTTATCAAAATGATCGGGTACGTAGAGGACGCCGCCCAGTTAGGATTTGTCCTGGACAATGAGATGTCCACGGACATTATCCTGAAGTCTTTAACTCCCGAGTTCAAGCCCTTTATAACTGGCTTTATAATGAACAGCCTTGAGACGGATCTTCCTGGTCTCCTCAATATGCTCCGGCAATTTAAGGAGAATGAGAAGAAGCCGGCTGCACTGGTTGTTGGCTCTGCTACTTCCGACCAGCCGAAAGGCAAAGGAAAGAAGAGGTAGGTCCCACAACCTGCGAAGGCTAAGAATGGGATGAAGAAGAACAAAGGGGCCCCGTCGAAATCTGAGTGCTTCCATTGCCACAAGATTGGCCACTGGAAGAGGAACTGCAAGATCTATCTTGCAGAGAAGAAGAAGGGGCATACTGATGCCTCTACCTCAGGTACAAATTAAAATTCAATTAAAAGAAATTATTTCCATTCATATAGTGTGAGACACTTATAGACATCTGTGTACTGTATACAGGTGGCTGATAAGAACTGGAGATTGGAGAAGCACGAAGATCGGTCGGCAATCAAAGCAACAGTTGCTGCTGGGACCGCTCAAAGACTTCTGGAGACGATGATCGTGATGGAGATGATATTTTTCTTATTTGAATAAAATGTATCATCTTTAAGGATCGAAAACAATGAATGAGTGCTTTGCACTCAAGGTTTATTTTTGATAAACAAATTTAGGTTCTTTTTATGAACCCGTTGTTTTGGAATGGATGTCTCGTTTGTTGCAATTGAAATTGAATTGGCTTAAATTCTGTGGATGTGGCTTTTCTGTGATGGTTGCGTATATTTTCGAATAATGGTGTATAGCTTCGATAATTTTGATTTTGGAGCTGACTAAATGCTAGAAGTCAATCAGTAGTTAAGTGTAGGTTCCAAGGGGCGTATAAATTGTGTGCGATCACAATAATACGCATATCAAGATTATTTCTTGATTATCTGCATTTAGAGTTAATACTAAATGTGGTTAAAGGAATAGGTACAGTGTAGTACGTTTTGATTGAACGAGTCAATGTCAAGATTCCTTAAAACGATCTTGTCTTGACTCATTCGTCAAACCGAATCTGACACTTGTACATTCCATCTGAGGCACTTACCAAAAGGTTATATTTTGCACATAAATCTAAATATGATTTAGATATTATGTTGAAGTAATTTAACCAGGTAATTCTTAAAGTCAGTGGGAGCGAGCTCATATACTTAGTTCCGTTTTTCGGACTAAGTAAAAAGGATATTTCACTTTAATGAATCTTCTATATAAATCATTAAGTCAAAATTGTTTTGATTTAATCATATATATATAGAGACTTAGGGTGTCGAATATGTACTTGACATATTGACACAATAAAGTGGAGTGAGCAAGAACTGACTTACGGAAATGTTAGACCCCACATCTAAATCGTATAAGCTAACTGTTAGCTATACGAAGTTAGAAAAATTGATCCAGATCATTTTTCCAAAGGATCAACCCTGTGTGATCAAGAGATGTAATTTCAATCCATTAAAATTCGTTGTAGATACTTATTAGTAGAACCATTCTTAGGTTTGCCATATCAAATGTCAAAGTGACTGATATGCTATAACGGCATGAGATACCGAGATAAATAGCCTAAGTGCAAGTGGGAGATGTAGGAAGATATATGCCCATAAGGCAATTTACCTTGATTATACGTCTTGTTCATACCGTATATGGTACGTATTATTCTAAGTATAAAATCATTTGTATTAATATACTTAGATAATATCCATAGACTTATAGTTAGGTCCTTACATATCTGGATGAGATCTCGATTATGAGTAAGTAAGCGACCGAATAGAAACGTAGGTCTTAAACGGTTCGTGATCATAGATGTGTCGAGAACTGGATATCGACACATCGGATAGATCACTGTGTCTTCGTCTTACCTTCGGGTAATGATGATCTCATAGTCATTCGACTTAGCGAAGTCGGAGACGAGACACAGGTGCTCATTGTAGAATGAGTTCACTGAACGACCAAGTTAGAGTTATTAAATGGTTAACTTTAATGATCTGTCTTTAATAACTCTAGGGTGATGATAGGTTAGTTGATCCTTAAGACCTGAAGTCATCTGTACCAACCTGTGAGCGGACGGTGTAGCTTAGACCCATGATCTAGCTTCGAGGACCAGTCCTGATGAAAGATCTTAGGTTGGGTTGCACCTGAAGCTCTCTAGGTGGGTAAATGACTAAGATGGGATTCGTCACTTCCATTAAAGGGAAGTTAGTGTTATAGGCTCAGTACGGTCTTTATGTTAATCCTCGGCCGGGGTACGTTGCAAGTAGTACAACGTGTATACAATAAAGACCGCCGTATACTGACCAATGTTGTCTAATAGGGTTGACAGAAAACCATACCATAGGCCAACAATAACACAGTCTTGACGAAGGGATTTTAGCTAACAGAATTCATCACTGACACAGCCAATGCAAACCCTATGACACTTTTGTCAAAGGGTCGATCACGTTATGATGACTCTGAAACAGGGACGACAGCTACTGCTCGTAGTGACCGTCGTCTAGGGGTTTCGAGCCCCAACCTGTAGTAAGGTCAGGCTGTAGGGTCTCACACCGAGTAGTATTCGTGTCTTAGTAATAGGAATATAGAATAGAGAGAAATGTCATTTGATGATATTCACAAGTTGTGAAAGTTAGTCGCATTAGCAATAGGGACACAACGTTGCATTAAATGCTAACTTTGACTAAACGTGTTGTAAATCAGTTACAACGAATTTAGTAGGAACAAACTTGTTGGAAAGGGTTACCTGGATGACGGGATCGTCCCGGTCTAAACACAGGTTCAAACCGCGTCCAAATCGGAGCTCAAACGAGCCCAGAAACGCAGAGAGAGTTCAAGGGGAAGTGGGTTAGACCCACTGGGCCAAAAGGCCCGTGTGCAAAGGCAAGCGGGCGCGGCCCGCTGCAGCAGCGGGCGGGCGGCCCGCCCTTGCCCCCTTGGGCGGGCGCGCCCGCTAAGTCTAGCGGGCGCGCCCGTAACTTAAGTCGAAATTAGGGTTTTTTGAAACCCTAATGACGGCTACGAATTTTGTGAAAATTGCTAAACTTTGAGCAATTGTTTGAGGGGTCAAACGAAGTCGAAATTCGTCACCGTCAGTTCCTACGCGTTCACCATTCCAAGCTTTTCTGATTGATAGCTTGTTTGGTGTCTGAAGTTTAGTATACGGGGAGAATTAATTAGTTAAAGTTTGACTTTGTGAAAGGCTAACTTTAAAGTTGAAATTAAGCCAAATGGCTTAATTGAATTTTTCTCTTCATGTGGATTGTCCCACATTGCCCGCAACGAGAAGTTGAGTGCACACTCCCTATATAAATAGGGGTGCACTCCCCTCGTTGAAAAACACACCAGTCAACGATCGGGTAGCTCCAGATTTTTAGAGCAAGCTCGATCCGCGACAAATCTCTCTCTCCATTTTCCTATTCTCCGGAGTAGTCCTAGCACGACTACGAAGGGGGTTTGGATCTGATCCGGACGTCTAAGACGCGGGTTCTTCTCAAGTGAAACTTTCTACCGCGTGTGATCGGCTCGGAGGCGAAATCGGCTCGGGCGGATCGGTGCGAGGGTGCGAGGCGGCTCAGGGAGATCGGGTCAACGCGGCTCGGCTACGAGGAGCTTCTCAAGACGGTGCGGTACATCTTGCCTGCTCCAGGGCCAAGATTCCGGGTATGTGGTTAAGCGTTTTCTAGTGTAGTTTTTAAGTAGTCGCTTAGTGTAGATCCTTCTTGGGGTGGTCAGACCCACTCCAAGTCGGCATAGATCGGGCTGGGTTCTGGCTCCCCAGAGCCTAGCTAAATAGTTTAGCTAGTGTAGAAATTATGATTTCTGGTTTTCTGCTGCGCTTTTGCGCCTCCGTGGTCCGTCCGACTTAGGACGGATACGGATCCGAGCTCTGGGGGTCCGCCAAAACCCCTACAGTTGCTATTTCTCTCATTCCAGTAAAGGTAGATCGAGTTTGCTTACCTTTCGTGCATGCTACACACAACTTACTGTTCTCGTATTTCTGATGTGGCAGTCCTCTTACTAGATTTCTGTTCTCCAGTTTCTGCAACAATTTTATTCCAGCATGAGCTAATCTCCTGTACCATAGTGTTGCCTCGTCTTCCCTGCCAATCAAACATTTTGCTATTGTTAGTTCTTCAATAAAAAGTGTATAAACATTATTCTTCCTGTTAGCTGTAATCAAAATATTACCTGTGACCGTATCAATGATTTTACAAAATTTTGCATCAAATACTACGTTTATACCTTTGTCACAGAGCTGGCTAATAGAGATGAGGTTGTGTTTAAGATTTTCAACCCATAGGACATCCTTCAGTTGAAAAGTGTCGTTACCTGCAACACCTTTCCCAATTACTTTGCATTTACCGTTGTCCCCAAGTGTAACACTTCCTCCTTCTTGTTTTACGAGGCTAAGGAACTTATCGTAACTTCCTGTCATGTGTCTTGAGCAGCCAGAATCCAAATACCACTCACACTTTTGTTCCCTAGCCAAGCTGTGCACCTATACATAAGAAAAACAGGACATGTGTGACCTAGGCAACCAAATAGGTCCACGATGGTTAGTAATGGTGCCTTTAGGAACCCATACTTGTTTGAATCTGATCTTCTTGTTTCCATACAAACAGTTCCTATATGAATGATCAATAGAACCACATGTATAACATTTAGCATATGTAGGTTTCCTTTTAACAATTTTATTGTGAATGATCTTCTTTTCCTCGTAATGATTTCCATATCCTAGACCTCGTTTATTATTTCCATGTGATTGATAACCAAGAGTGATGTCGAGAGATTTCTTCCCTACACCAAATTTCTTAATACTTAATTCTAAATCAGAGATCTTGGATTTCAAATAGAAGTTCTCATTCACAAGCATGGTGCTTTTACTTATAAAGGCCTTTTTATTTCCATCTTCATTTTTCTTAAAGTTTTCAACTTTCTTTTCAAGGCTCACAATCTTTTCTTTGGACTTGTTTTCTTCTAGTTTCAGCATGGCACAAGATTCACATTTAAGAGTTTCATGCAAACTAGTTTTTCCTTTAAGTTTGGCAATTATAGCTTTAAGATCTTCAATCTCAGATTTCATTTTTTCTTCATTTTGTGAAATATGATAATTATCCTGCTGTAATTCAAAGTTGGTTTCTTTTAATGATTCTACAGATGATTCTAGATTAGTGATCTCTATGTTCATATTTTCACAAATGTTCATTAATTCTGAGAGAGAGAATTCATGTACCTTAGATTTCGTCGAGTCAATGTCTCCAACCAGACATAAAGATGAGTGAGCAACTTCCTCTTCTGGTTCATCCTCGTCATCGTTATCCCATGTCACAGCAAGGGATCTTCCTTTTGATTCTGTCGAGGCATCCTTCAAAGTTGGACAATTCTTCATGAAGTGTCCTTGTTTCCTGCATTTAAAACACTGAACTGACTCAGTAGTATTCTGTTCAGAAGAAAAGTTTGAAGGATTAAATTTATTGAAGCGATTGAACCTTTTTGACATTTCAGATTTGCCCTGTGGTGTCTTGATGTATCTCCTGAAGCCTCTGACCATCAGCGCTTGCTCGTCATCAAGATCATCGTCACTATCTTCAGCTTTGAAACCTATTGACTTTGTAGCTTTGGCTTCTCCCTTTTCTCTTGACTCGATGGTTTTCAGTTCAAGCTCATGGGACATCAGGTTCCCAATCAAATCATCCAAGCTCAATTTGGAGAGATCTCGAGCTTCTTGGATTGCGGTAACCTTGGGACGAAAAGTACTTGGCAAGGCTCGAAGAATTTTCCTTACCAGTTCCACGATTGGATACGTTTTTCCAAGTGTCCTTGAGTTGTAGACGATGTCCGTAAATCTTGCATACATGTCTTTGATCATCTCTGCAGGTTTCATGTGGAAGCCATCGTATTCTGTGCTGAGAAGCGCTAATCTGGATTCTTTGACTTGAGAAGTTCCCTCGTGTGTAACTTCCAAAGTACGCCAAATTTCCTGTGCAGTTAAACAATGTGAAACATGGTTAAATTCTGTTTTATCAAGTGCACAAATTATAGCATTCATTGCTTTTCCATTTAATGAAAATAGTTTTTTATCAATATCATCCCATTTATCCTCAGGTTTTGGGATTTCGGTATTCTTAATAATTAACACAGGTGATGTATATCCATGATCAACAATTTTCCATACATCATAATCAGTAGATACTAAGTATATTTTCATCCTAGCTTTCCAATATGCAAAATCAGTTCCATTAAATTTTGGGGGTCTGACAGTAGACTGACCTTCAGAAAATGCTGAATCATATAAACTCATTGTAAGCTAGACTTAAATGGTCAATCCTGGTGCTCTGATACCAATTGTAGGATCTAAATAGGGCCTAGAGGGGGCTGAATAGGCCGATGACCAAATTATCGCAAGATAAAAATAATTAAGTCTAATTAAAACAGATGAGTAAAAGCAATAGTAGAGCAGATAAGACCACAAGCAGATCAAGCAGATGACACAGCAGATTTACGTGGTTCGGTCTCCCAAGACCTACATCCACCCCAGAACAACATCACTAAAATTAATTCTTTAAGCAGTTACAGTCACACAAGATTAGAGCCCCAACTCTAACCACACTTACAACCCTAGCTCACCAAATCCCAAAAAGAATAACAATAATATGATGCTCTCCCAATCCGATATGTCCCAACAACTTGGATTACCCAAAACAATATAGCAGAAGAAAGTGTAAACCAAAAACTCAACGACAAATACAATAACGTATTCACAAAAATATAAGTTCAAGAGTTTAGAAAGCTCATTTGTGAAGATCTCTCTGGTTGTCGTCTTTCAGCATGTCAGTAGCTTCGCAACGCTTCTTACGGAATGATCATCGGATGTCTGTAGAAGAAGTAGTCGTTGTCCCCGTGAAAGTAGTCGGTAGAAGTTTCTCACTCAAGGTGATCTCATTTTCTGCACAGGAGGAACTAGCTGCTCAACTTGCTGTCACAGCATCGGGGATGAAGTCACGGTCGCAACGCTTCTTACGAAACTCAATTTGGATCTCTAGAACTCCACTTATTGATGAAAATGTGAAGAGTGTACATGGGTTTATATAGGATTAAGCTTAACGGGGTTGGTTACTGTTCCAAGGGATCCGCCACGAGGCGGCTCGCGGGTCAAACCCATGTTAAATTTGCTGTCCGCAAAGTCGGTAACAGTACCGTATGTCGATTTTTCAGTGTATTTATGACGTATTCCACCGTATTTTGGCATCAAATAAATCCCAAAAATTCTGAAAAAATTCTCAAAAATCCCAGAGCCCCATATTTACATGTTAGAATTGTTTCACCTCATTTCATCACTTGTATAAAAATTTCCTTCTTTGTATACTTTGTTTTTCCTCGTATTTCCCCGTATTTTGACTTCAAACAATTTCCATAATTCCTGAGAAAATTCCCATGATGTTTATAGCCTATGATTAGCTCTAGGGTAGAGTTTCATAGCTATACTCCCTTGTTTGAGTAGCTTGCATAATTCCAAATGTAGTTTCAGCCTTATATTTCAACGTACTTGAGTACGTACATGTGTAACCTGAGTAATCATGACCGTCTCAATGTATAGGGACCTGTGACACACTTAACAAACATATTAGAACAGTTCAGTAGGGTTTGTTATCATCAAACATAGGCTAGGATGCTGTTTCCAACAGCCCAGTGGTCCAATAATTATTAAACGAAAATTTTTCATTTCCATTATAAAATGCATGTGATGATCAATTGCCTATGATGATTAATTGCATGTGTTGATTAATTGTCTGCAATTAAATTAAATGCCTGCTGCATTTCTCTGCGATGGGATATTGTATATTTTTATTGCCTCTAGCATGAAATTACGCTTAAACACTATAAATGCATGTGTAGAAAATTATATGCATGCTGCATATTTAATGTTCTGTGATGAACGTTTTATTTAGCATGCTAAAATCTCTATGATATATTTTTAATGCTTGTAGCATAAATATATGTCCGAGATGAAATTATTTATATACCTGCAGAATATAAATAACATGTGTATATGTTTCACTTCATGTTAGCTGAGCGTACATTCTTAAGCTCACATGCTTGATTTATTTGCAATGATAATTTATCTTTCAACTATTTTATTGAGCATAACTTTTAGCATACAAGCTTCATATTATGTGTATGATAAATCATTAATTGTTATATTTTGCACTCTTATATGATCATCCCTTGCTCATACTCATACTCATGATATGACGATATTTTATGACAACAAACCAATCATGATTTCAAAAAGTTTAACATCATATCCACTTTGACAAAATGAACCTAAAGTTCAAAATCAAATCAAAAGTCAACACCCTTTCACCCGAATAAAAATTAACATATACGCTGGATTATGCGATTTCTTTTAGAGATACGCATTTTGCGGTAAATAGATCTCTCAGATCTATGGTTTATATAAACCAATATTCACACTAGCAGTTGTCATAACACCAATAAACTCTTTTAGAGTAATCTCACTTTACAAGGTATGATACTTTAATCTAGCCTTAATTTTAAGCGTACGCCAGAAGTCGTATCTTAATAGATAAATGAGAAATTATAAATTTCGTAGCCACGTATTTGTTTCTCCTTGAGCATGATTCTTCATCCACACAATACTTGAATGACTCAATAAAATTGGCCTGTAGACCATACTTGAGTTTTCAAATAGACTTTTAAAAGTCTCTCATAAATTAGAAAAGTGGAAATATAGAAACTAACTCATTTCCCTTGTATATGTCTACTTCGTAAGACCAATATTTATTCTTCCTTATAAATGACAATAAGGAAGACTGAAAACAAGGGAAGTCCTGAATAAAATGAGAAAGGGAAGATATGATATACCTCGACATGGAGTATGCAATGGCAACCCAATATCAGACCAGAAGTTCTGATAAGACTAATAATGCTTTTTGCAACATGAATGGGCATTAACCTATGCCATATAAAAATATATACATATCTAGTCTAAACGACGAAAGTCAAATTGATTATATATATATATATATATATATATATATATATATATATATATATATAACTACTCCCCAAGGATAAATAAACTTTGAAAACAAATTTGATCTGTTGTCCTAACATAAGTCTAAATGAGCATAGATGTGGACATATGTTTTCTAGAGCACTCATCATACTATGACACTTGTTGTCGTAACATAATTATCTGTAGTATTCTCTTGCAATATATATGTGCTTTTTACACATTTTATTTTACTGTGAATGATTTATTATTCTGAATACTCCTAAAATGAGGATGTCATGTATTCTCTGAAACTTATAAAGTTTCAAAAGGATATTCGTCAAAACGAAATCCCAAATGACTCAAGAAACCAATAAAGCCTAAAGCTTTATCCAACTTTGATCCGCATAGTACTCAATGTGAAGATGTAATCCTTCACAGTTTGAACACAGTTCACCTATTACTGGACAAAAATTAACTTGAGCATTTTAATGAACTTTCAAAAGTCCCACATAAATTCGAACAGATGAATTAATTTGGAACACCAGAAGTGTCCAGAATCGACCAACTTTGGATCGATGTCACCCTGGATTGATGATGCAAGACATCATTAACCAGACGAACCCGAAGATTCTTCAAAAAAGGGGTGAAACTTTCATTGTCCCATTCAAAAGGGAAAAATGATTACGCGATCATCTCCATTCACGCAGACATTGACTCTCCTCACTTGCTCAAACGAATCTAAGATTATATACTATCATCATTAGAAGAATGAGACCTTTAGGCCTCTTGAGAGTATTTGAGGGATAAAAATGGACTCACACACTCCCTACATATGGCTGATGATATACCTTAGAGTACTCATCTATATATCCTCTTAAAATGGTCATAATCAAAACCTTGTTATCCAAATGCGGTCCAGATTATTATTAATCACAACGGACATATTACCTTACTGGGATATTGGTTGGGCTTTTACTTACCCTCGTACCACCCTCAAAATGCCGCAGTGGAACTTATTCATCGGGATTAACCATCCTAGATGAATATATTCCGAGATCCCCAAACGGGAGAGGCATTACTGCACATCTTATAGATCGTGCCTTGATAGGTTCATATCCCCAGTCCTATGCTCAACTTCGTTGAAGTCGAGCTTATTGCGGGTTTTTTGTGGATAACACTGGGAAATCAATTATATTTAACAACTAGAAGAAAATTGAACACCATGAAGTTTTGTGTTCACACCCAGAAATGGGTTATATGTAAATTATTAAAATGATTTAAACGGATTACTTATCCATTAAAAATCCAGTTGTAAGTGACCATGGGGAACATGCAATTACAATGCAAACCATCAAAACGCCTCCTTAGAACCTATTTATTTGAGCCTGATCACCTCATATAAATAGTTTCCAAGAACCCCTAACGGGGGAAGCGTTTAGAGCACATCTTGTCGATTGTGCCAGATGAGTATACATCCCCATATCACCACTATAGACCATCAAAACACAGAACTATTTATCAGAAATAATTACCCCAGATAAATAGATTTTGAGCATTCTGAATAGGGGAAGCATTTAAAATCACTTTTCCTAAGACGTGCATTGATGGGCCCTCTTTTAAAGACTTGATGAGATCCTGAAGATCCTTCATAACTTGAATTCCTCAGCATTAGGTTCATCAAAAATACTATAATCATCCATGAGCCTGAAGCTCAATTTGACCATTTAAAACATTAATGCATATGATCTGATTATCATAAATCGTGATGAGATCCTGAAGATCCACACTCATGAAACTGTTAAACAGTTATCAGACATAGCTACTGATAATATAAATATTTTCAAATTCACAGATCCATGCTACTAAAAATCCAGCTAGGATTGACATACCAAATATAATGGATGCAATCCACCAATAGCAGAAGTGGTTATCCTCAATGGATGAGGGACATACCACGAGGCTCCAAAGCGAGAAATAACTCCTGGAGACACTAAAACAATACCACCACAGGAAAGTGAGCTCACCTCCATATCCTCTCCCTTTTCAGAACCTCCAGAAGAGATGAATCTGGAACAAATACATGGAGAGATATTTGGATAAAACACACTTGTCGACAATTACTTGACGCACCCGTAACCTACACCTAGATTCTCTCTGGCGGTGTCATGATCGCCAGGCGTGGTATGGCCCCTAGGCTACGATTTCGGGCTCAATCCGCAAGCGGACGGTGTCGAGTTATAGTATATTAGAGTGTCGAATCCTACAGGGACAGTGATAGTGTCAATAATATTCTCAGTCTATTCCTAAATGTAGAAGTGAGATAGCTGTCGGGTTAACAGATTTGGATTGGTTGTTGTTGCTATAATATAATAAAGAGAACTAGGGCTTTAGGGATCGCCACTAGGATCGTTGGGGGTTTGATGTTGGATAGGATCCTCACATTACATTAGGGCTAGGGAATTAATCCCCAAATTCGTACCACTCTCGTAGGTTAGAATTGCGGGGTATTTCGGTGGCTCTCGTTGACGCAATGGCGGTAGCCGTCAACATAGCGGTATAGTTCGTCGATGGATTCCTTCAAGACACGAGCCGGACATGGTCACGTGCCTTGATTGGATCCATCGAATTCCCTATTCGAATCCTTAGA
This sequence comes from Scilla litardierei, assembly GCA_030789695.1. Classification (NCBI taxonomy): domain Eukaryota; kingdom Viridiplantae; phylum Streptophyta; class Magnoliopsida; order Asparagales; family Asparagaceae; genus Scilla; species Scilla litardierei. The sequence continues at coordinate 11,670,411 of CM061130.1, read as the reverse complement.
TACCCCTTAAGCACATCAATTCCACAGACCGTGGGCATGATCTTAGTATGGGTTATCTACGGATTCGGTTGGATCTATCGAAATACAACCCTAAATATCCAATTCAACGTAGGGATCCAGATCTACATTTTCTCCTAATATCATGGGGCTAACCCATCAATCCTAGATTAGATCTACTCAGACATCGCAATAGAAACGCACAAAAACACCAATTTCACAGAAGAAAACATCTTAGCAATTGAGAGATTAGGGCTAAAAGAAACTTACAGTGAGAATAGACGAATTGTAGATCCAGACAAAAACAAAAGCAATAATCTTCAGTAATTGATCCACAAATCGCTACAAAAATAAGTCTGCCAGATTTCCTACAAAAATCGCTCACAGCTCAGCTCCAAAAATTTCTAACCAAAGCCTAATCGAACTCTCCTTGCGTCGCCCCAGATCGCGAGCTTTCAGTGCTGCCCAAATCACGCGCATTGCGCTCCTTCAAAAACATCCCAAAAATGCCCTTGGAGTAGCCGACCGAGTAGGTGACTCGGTCCGAGTCAACTTAGCTCGGTCAGTGGCTCGGCCCGAGTTGGTGTGCTGCTTGGCTGCTTGGAGAATTTGAAATCGTCCGACCCGGACCGAGTAGTCTCTGCTCGGTCTGCGTAGGCTCGAATCGGTCTGATACTCGGGCTCTACTTGGGCTGTGTAATCTGAGGCGACTCGACCGAGCAGATGAGCTGCTCGGTCCAAGTCAGCCCGTATCCGATCCCTGCTGTAACTGGAGCTACTTGGGCCGAGTAGCTGGGCTACTCGGGCCGAGCATTTTCTGGGAAAATATGCTGCAGATGCTCCTGGGCTCCTCTCTCTGCTCTCTCTCTTTCTTCTCTCCTCCAATGGCTCCGAAACACGACGAACTCCACCAGAGCCCCGCTAACGAGCTCACGAGCACGTCGGATGTGTCCATACCCAAACAGGGGTCCAAATTGCTCCAAAATCCCTGAAAATTCACAAAACACTACGAAACTCAAAATATCATCAGAAATGCAAAATCGTAGTAAAAAGTGGGATTTGGATGTGAAAATGATATGCAATGCATGAGATAATGATATGAAAATGATATAAAATATAGACACATCAAAATCCCCCAAGCTTACCTCTTACTCGTCCTCGAGGAAGACGAATAATCGGTATGCCGGGAGGAAAACAAAATGAAAATAAGAAACTGAAAATAGAAAGTAATGAAAAAAAAAAGAGAGATAAGATGAAAGTGCTAAGGATGACCGGTCAGATCTCCGGCCTAAATAGTATATCACGATGCTCTGAGTGCTAAACATATATGCTATTGGTAATTTCTAGCTTTATAAATCATATGACATGCAGTGCAGGCAAATAGCAGGGATCTACTGAAAAAACACAATCAAATCATATCGATCTCATGCAATCTCTAGAGTCCAGTATAAATGAGTTGGCAACGCCCTTTTCAATCACAGATACACAAGGAGCACAAAAGATTCATACAACATGCAATAGAGAATAAAAAAATCATGCCATTCAGATATTCACTTCAATACATGAAAAATCTCCAAAACTAAAGTTATTCCTAAAGTTTAGGTTTTATAAAATCTCCCCGATGTGCACCATCTCCACTCTAATGTCAAGCTCACTCATGTAGTCAGTTGGTTTGCCCCCCCAAGCTTAGCTTGAGGCGTCGCATCAAGGAAAATGATATGGAAATTTTATTTTTCTTCCCAGAATAAATGATAGCTTCTAATGAAATAATACAAAATAGTATTTATTCATTTTCTTTCTTTTTCTTTTCTTATTCAGATATGAATATATACACATTTTTTTCCTTTTTTCCCTCTTTTTTTTCATTTAGAAGCTATACTTTTCTTTTTGGGTTTGGGAAGTGAGATGCGGTAAAAATAGCTATAGGGGTGTAACCAACTGATATGTAGAGATAAAATAGATATGTGGAGAAGGAAGATAATGGGACCCTCGGTTCACTCATAAGAGGGTGCACATCAGTTTGATTAAATAAAACCCTAACTAAACTCATATATAGCATGGATATTTTCACTTCTCTAAATGAATACTGAAAAGGGCATGCAGTAATAATCACAACATCAGCAGGCATGCAAGCAAAAGTGAATAAGATAAGAAAACATGTGCTCCAAGTGTTCTAGTGATGTGTGAACCTGGGTGCGTTTCCCAATATAAATCATACTAGATACTAATTCATGCAATCGATTTTCAATTCATTTTAGGTATTACATCGGATAGATCGTCAATAGAAATGCATGCATATAGATAATAAAACTGAAATTAACCCTAATAGCATGTCATCGGAAATGAGTGATCACTCCGTATTTTACACCTTTTTTTTGCATGTTTGCATGCCATTTAGATCGCTCAAATCGTGTTTTTCACGTTTATTCGACAATATTGCGATGCTTTTCACGATTTGTTGTTTTTGTCATATTTCAGGAGATTTAGAGCGATTTAGAGTGATTCTGAGATGCACCCACTCCGGAGTGTCACCGACGACTCTCTTGAGGGGTATTCTGCGATTGGAGAGGAGTGGAAGAAGAAAGAACGTCGTAGGAGCGACGAGGAGGCAAAAATACGAAGATTGGGCATTCTCAGCATGCCACTCGGCCGAGTGAAGGAGTCACTCGGCCGAACATAGACAGCCAGCTCGACCGGCCAGATCGGACACGCAACATCGCTAATATCAGTGTGCCCTCGGTCGAGCATCTCCAGACCACTCGGCCGAGCACCGAGTCATCCCTCGCCTGAGTGGAGCCAAGACGACGGCAACCAAAAATGTCCAACTCTATGGAATCCGTCAGTCAGCCCCAAAGACCGACTCGACCGAGTGACGAATGCCGTCCGCCCGAGTGAAGAACGCCCATCGACCGAGTGAAGAAAAGTCACTCGGCCGAGTGACTCCTGAGGAGACGACCCCTAAGACCCCCAACTCTCTGGAATCTGTCAGGGTCTCTCACTCAGCCGAGTGACATTTGTCACTCGGCCGAGTGAGCCGCGCTGCCTGTAGCGTAAACTGCGATTTTGAGGCTGAGCAGGGGCATTTTCTTCAGGATTTTTTGGGCGATTTTGGGAGATATTTAACCCCAGTTTTTAACCTAGTTAGGAGAGCTTTTTCAGAACTTTTTGCAGCCTTTTTTTTAGATTATTCTTAGGAGATTAGATTTAGCTTTTAGGGAGGAGAGAAAAGTGTTAATTTGTTGGTTGCTATTTTGTTCTTCATTGGTTTGTCTCTCTCCCTATCAAAAACTCCATTTTTATTGATATATTGAATATTGCTATGAATTCTACTGATTTTATTTGTGAATTTCTATTGAATTTCATTATGAATTGTGAGTAGTTTTATCGTCTTAGGGCGTAGGGATGAACCCTACGAACCCTATTTCTAATTTGTGATGAATTGGTGAAATTATTGCTAGAATTGATTAGGGTTAGTTTGGGATTGATTTAATACGAATAGTTAGGGATTCATACCGATTGGGATTTGCAAGAGATTGGATCCCAACTCGATAGGAAGCCCTAGAAATTCGGATTGGGTTGCAATTGAATTTCTCCGGAATCGGTTTGCAAGAGATTGGACCGAAACTAGGGTTTTCGATTGTAATTCTATACCAATACCTGTTTGCAAAAGATTGGACAAGTAGGAACTATACCAACCTAGGTCGTAGCTCGAGTTTGCACGAGAGTGGGCTCGAGATGCGATTGAACGATGGTGTTGTTCTTCACGCTAGCTTGCCTAGGTTAGGGTTTGCAAGAGATTGGACCCTACCCTAGGTTTGCTATAGACCGGCAATAGCGCGAGAGCGTGAGCTTGGTTCTACATTTAGTTGCAACTAGTTCACCCGAATTTCAAGTCTAGCAATTGTGAAACCTACGAATCACAATGACGAGATACAGCAAGTAGCGGGGATTCCCTATCCCTAGGCGTCTTTATTAATTTGATATTTCTTTTATACAATTGAACGACTGTGACCGCATTATTGCGAATATTTCTCGACTTTTCCTATAGCCAGGTGGATTGAAGAAGACACTGTCATTAGGCCTCCCTGTGTTCGATACCCGCTCGCCACTACACCGTGTGCTTGTGGTAAGACTAGCGAGTCGCTTGTCCCGGTTGCGTGTGCATACCGGGGCGCGATCAAGTTTTTGGTGCCGTTGCCGGGGAAGCAATAGTGTTTGATTCTACCTACCTAGCAATTTTTCTTTTTTTTTCTATTATTTCTATTTTTATTTTGCCCTTCAGTTGTGCTAACTATTTCTTTGAAACTCTGTTTTCCCTTGCATGTACACGAGATCCTCGACGAACCCCGAAGAAATATTATACGATCCGGAGATCGAGCGTACATTAAGAAGGATCCGAGCAGAATGGAGACCCGTTACGGAAGAAAATTTTATGACCCATCCTGAGACACCCGAAGAATTGGCGAAGCGAATGGCGAGGATTATTTCCATAAGAGATAGGCTTCGGCCTAAGACTTCTTCCACGACCTCGTCCATAGCCATGCCGGAGTTAGCGGCTGACAAAAATTTCGAGTTGAAGACCGGATTGGTGGTTCTTATGCAACAAGATCCTTTTCATGGGAACTCCCATGAAAACCCTCATTACCATATCCAGCTCTTCCTATCAAAATGTGCCACCTTCCAAATGCCGGGCGTCTCCGTAGATGCTATCAGACTGCGCCTCTTCCCTTTCACACTCAAGGACAAGGCCGTATATTGGTTGAGGATGCAAGCTGAAGGAATCTTCACCACTTGGGATGAATTGGCGAGTGCCTTCGTCGACAAATTTTACCCGCCCTCCAAGACGGTGAAGATACGAAGTGCTCTCATGTCCTTCAAGCAAGGACCACATGAGACTCTCTATGAGGCATGGGAGCGCTTCAAGGACTTGCAACATCAATGCCCCCATCATAGCATTGAGGATTGGGAGCTTGTCCACAGTTTCTACAATGGACTCCAACCGGGCACGAAGCAGATTATTGATGCCACCGCAAATGGAGCCATTTTGTCGAAGACCCCTGATGAAGCTACGACCTTGCTTGAGGAGATGGCCTCAAACAACCAACAGTGGGGCGACGAGCGAGGACACTATTCGTCCTCCTTGAAGCCGTCTAGCATTTATGAGGCCAAGGCCGTCGCGGAGCTAGCCAACAAATTTGATTCTCTCCACAAGGTAGTGGAGAGATTGGAGAAGTACATTACGGAGCCTCAAGGAGCCCCTTCTACATCCACGCCGACAAATCATTTGAGCGATTGGCAAGACCAATCCCAAGCCATGTATGTAGGAGGAGAGCAAGGAGAAGGAGCTTTGGAGAAAATTCAATACGTCGCGGGGAATTCTGGATATTGGGCCAATCCGGCCGCTAGAAACCATCCGGGTTTCTCATATGCTAATAATGATAGTGCATTGAACCCCCCGCAACAACAACCTCCTCAAGCTCGAGCTCCACCACCATAACCAAATTATCCACCAAGGGGGCCACCGCAACAAAACTTCCCACCGAGGCAACAAGTGGGACCTTATAGGCCACCCGCGTATAATCAAGGGTGGAGAAATCCCAACCCTCCACAAGCTCAACAACGATCGGATTTTGAAGCTAAGGTGGATGAGTTTATGGCGGAACAAAGAAAGATTAACGCCACGTTGAAGGCGGGACAAGATTCTCTCGCCACCGTCGTCGCTCAAATTGGGGAGCAACTTGCGTTGCTCAATAGAAACAATCAAAAATTACCGGCTCAACCCGAGCCGAATCCACGGGGCAACACCGGCCAAATCAATGCGGTCGTTGCGATTACAACAAGAGGAGCGAAGGATACCACTCCCCCCATGACTCAAGTCAAGGAGCCCGTGGTGGAGATTCTACAAGAGAGCGAGCCGACAATTGAAGTTGAAAAAGAAAAGGAGCCGCAAGGAGAAGTGAAATCTAGAATGGAGGAGCTTATTGATGAGCATCGATTTATGCCACCGGTGCCCTTCCCTCAACGGCTAGCTAGATCCAAGATGGAGAAACGGCTAGCCAAGTTTCTCGAGTATTTGAGAGGGGTGAGCCTCAATATCCCCTTCCTCGACGCTATAGTGGAAATCCCATCCTACGCCAAGTTCTTAAAGGACTTGATTACGGGAAGGAAGAGGAAGGAGAAGATCATGCTCGCGGAGGAAGGGACTTGGTTCACAAAGAGGGAAAAGGAGCCCGCCAAATTTAAAGATCCAAGGAGTTTCCGGATTCCTTGCACTCTAGGCGGTGTCCCCCTACAGAAAGCATTGGTAGATTTGGGGGCTAGTGTTAGCCTCATACCTCTCTCCATGTTCCGGAAGTTGAATACCGGCACGGATTTAAAGCCTACTGACATGCGAATTCAACTAGTAGACGGTCGGATTACAATGCCGGTTGGGATCGCAGAGGACATCGCACTCCAAGTTCCGGGAGGCATATGTTTGCCATGCGATTTCGTGATAATGGACATCAAGGAGGAGGGCGATACATCGCTCATACTTGGACGCCCATTCCTCGCCACCGTCGGTGTCATCGTCGATGTATGGGAGGGGACTCTTACCTTGAACGTTGGCAACATCGAAGTGGAGCTCCATATACCGAAGGCAATGAAGCACATGCCGTATCATGAGGAGCTAGATTACATGGACCTCCTCGACGAGGTCATCGAAGAGGCGATCCCCCACTCCATCGGCGCACCCCACGAAGATAACTTCGAAGAAGGCCTAGATTTGGCCGAGGAAGAGAAGATGGAGCACTCCCCCGATATCTCCACGGTGATTGATGATGGCGACGCTGATGTCGCAAGAATACGGGAGCTCTGCAAGCTCTCCAAGTTGAGGACTCCGAAGAAAGCTCCACCGATACGACGATCAGTGTCACCGACAAAGTCGAAGACCAGAACAAGCTCTAGCTTGGGGGAGCCACCCCCTAACATTGCCCATGACGAAGGGGCGCTGAGGAAGACCACACACCACCATGATCCAAATCCGAGCGGTCTTCCCGGCAAATTCGACGGGTGCATCTCATATGCACCCAATATCCCGCGCTAAATTGAAAATTTAAAGGGGGTCGAGCTCAAGACCTTAAACGAGTGCTTGTCGGGAGGCAACCCGACGATTATCACATTATTTCTATTTTAGTTTTTATTTTTGTTTTAGACTTTATTAATGTTTTTGATTTGTTTGCCCGAAAAATTGTGACAACGGGTCCTATTTTCTTTGACATGAGGAGGAGGAAAGGATATCTATCATATGGAGGATGACAGAGGCGAAGAAGAATGCTCCAGGAATGCGCTCGAGGCTTAGGAGGAGAAAGAAACCACCTGGAGGAAGAAAAACAGAGAGTAGAGCCAAAACGGAGCCCCGAAGCAGGAAACAGAGCCTCACTCGGCCGAGTACCATAGTCACTCGGCCGAGCAAAGAAAGCCGTCCGCCCGAGTGGCACACCAACGAGGGAAGTCTGTTGTACCCAACTCTCTGTCTTTTTTGTGATTTCAGTATAAACTGCCACTCGGCCGAGTATATTTCTTCACTCGGCCGAGTGAAACTGATACCCTCCTAGGACGAAAATTTTCGAGTAGCTTGTGCCACTCGGCCGAATGGACTTTTTCCACTCGGCCGAGGGTGGCAAAGCCACTCGACCGAGTCATAAGCAGAGGGAGAAAATTTAAAAACTTTTTCGTTACGATCACTCGACCGAGTGACATGATCACTTGGCCGAGTGACATAGTCACTCGGCCGAGTCGTAACTTTACTTATATATTGCGAATGGGCTCGGCGTGAATTTCCAATCGACTTATTCCCAAAATCTCGCCCGAGCCGAGCCCCTTGGTCTCCCACTCGCCCGCGATCGCCGATCCCTCGCCCGAATCAGCCTCGCTGCCGGTCCGTTCACCGCACCACCGTCGACAACTACCGACCGCCGACCCACCAACCTCCGGCGACCACACTCGCCGTCGGCCGACCGCCGGTATCCCCAAATTCGCCCCTTTGCTCCTTTTTTCTCCTATTTTTGACGATCCGCACGACCATTGAGCCCCTATCTAAAATTAACTTCTTTATCTATCTATTATACCCCGTCTCCCCCATGTATTTCGAATTTTATACGCTGATATCATTGTTTGATGTGCAGGCTATCTTGGGGGAGCTTAGGGGAGCTTTTGGACGCGCTATTGGCTTCGTGGAGGAGGTGTCTTCACACTTATCTGCTGTTTTGCTCTCGCGGCGTGTTCAGGTATCTTCGTTCCATTTTTTTTTGCACGTCGCATTTTTCATTAGTTGGGTGAGCGTTCGGGGCACACATGCCGTCACGTACACGGCCACGCACTCGGGGAACTTCCGCCAAGCGGAAGCGGACGGATGAGCCCGGCCCCTCCCACGCTATGGAGGACTCCCCTCCACCTTCACCACCTGACCCCACACATCCGCTTCCCGCCGATCCCATACACGCACAGCCCATCCCTGCCGATCCTATCCCACCACCGGCTCCCGTTGTCGGGCCGCTGGGCATCACGTTCAGAGATGACGCACAGCGCGTTCGATTTGAGCATATCGCCCAGCACCCGATAGTACCCTCCCGGTTCGCTCATTTAGCATACCTAGACCTCCTGGAGGTACTTGAGGGGATGCTCACGTTGTACGACAATGTGGGTTGGCGATATTTTTTGTCTGTGTCGGCGGACACCTACGTCCGTCCGACACTCGAGGTACTTAGCTCGATCGCCCGGACCGCTGAGGGATGCTCCTTTAGACTCATGGATCGAGAGTGTCAGATCACTCTCGATATGCTTAGAGCATTCTTTCAGTGGCCCGCAGTGTAATGCCCTGAAAGCTACTGCACAAGTACTAGAGGGGGGGTGAATAGTACTTTAAAAATAACAAGGAGTATAATTCCTAATTATCGTGCAAACTACTACCAACAAATGCGGAAGCTAAAATTGACAACAACAAATATTCAATGTAAACAATTGATATAATGGGTTCGGATCCACCCAAGTCTCCCCGACTTGTTCCCGGTGATCCTACGTCCCAGTACACCCGGATCCCCTCCGGATACTTAGGTTAGCAACCCTAACCCAAGATTTCCACTATGAATACCTTGTGAAAAACCTTCACAAGATCAAATCATACAATCAATAGCAATAGTGAATCCCACAACCCGGGATCATAACCTTCTCTCACAACCAAGAGAATCAATAGCAATAAATGAGTTTATATGAAATAAACAACAACTTACCACAAACCCTATACCTTGAGTATTCTTGCCGAATTAGGGCAAGGAGGGATTTGAGGAAGGAGAAGTCACCAAGACCTAGCACCACCAATATGAGCAGCAAAGGGTGCCTAGGAATGAGTAGGAGACTTGATTCAAGCAATAGCTTGGATGGCTCAACAAGAACAAAGTTCTCTCAAGATGGATTTTAGATCTCAAATGAGGGAGAGAATGATTTCTTGTGAGGAAGAGAGCTTTGGAAATGAGTTTCAATCTCTAACTCTTTCAATCTGAATAAGGCTCTCAATAGCAGCTCTAACCTTGAGAGAAACGACCAAGCTTTGTATTTATAGGGTCCCACAAAATCGAGCTAGGTCAACTCCCAACGGTTAGAAATCTGAAGCAACTAGTCGGTCAAAGAACAAACACTGACCGACTAGTTCATCAACTAGTCGGTCAGTGAAACAACATGAACCGACTAAAGGATGAACAGTGAACAGATGAATTTCAGACCTAAAGAACTAGTCGGTCCAAGAAGACTTTCCGACCGACTAGTTTCTCAACTAGTCGGTCGGTCAGTTAACTTAGACCGACTAAGAGTCAACAACTATTAGTCTGAATACAAATTGATTTAGTCGGTCCAAGAACAAATGTTGACCGACTAGATCATCAACTAGTCGGTCGTCAAACGTTTTTAGACCGACTAATGATAAACAGTAACTAGGCATGTACAGGGAAAGCTCAACTAGTCGGTCTAAGAAGCATCACTGATCGACTAGTTCACCAACTAGTCGGTCGGTGAGTCAACTAAGACCGACTAACTGTGAACAGTAAAGAGCTTTGAATTTGGGAGACAAACTAGTCGGTCCAAGAAGCTTTTCCGACCGACTAGATCACCATCTAGTCGGTTGGTTCTTCTTCTTGAACCAACTAACATGCACAAGAAGTCCCGAATCGAAGCGCGATGCTTCGGGAAAGTTTGAATGGACTTCTACTAAGATCCTAGCTCTAAGATAGGAGCGATATGAAGATCAAATGATAATACCTACTCAAGGCTTAACATTCTAAAGAACAAAGCTAGAAGACTAAATATAAATCTAGACAAACCGTCTTCAAAAGCTTCGATCGAATCTTCATGACTTCAAAGTTGGTCCAAAAGCTTCAACGAAGCTTTAGGCATATGAATACGTGCTTTGAGAAGTCTTGAGACGTCGCTTTGGATGTTCACGTGAATTTGGCGACGATCTCCATAACTGCGCTCACAAAGTGTTAGTTCACGTTTTATTTATGCTTGCTCATCATCCAAAACCAAATCCGGGGAGTCCAATACTCAACATTCTCCCCCTTTTTGGTGATGACAAACCAACATAAATAATAATAAAAAATAATGATTCAAATGTAAAATACTTACTCCCCCTGCATTGATGACACATTAATTCCAAATTGAATAAATATAAAACGCATCAAGCAGAAGTGAGAGATATTAAACATGATCCAATTATTGAAATTTAGGATCGTAATCCATTTTTATCTCTTCACTCCCCCTGAATCTAACATAATAAATTAAATTCATGGACAATAGAGTTAAATTTTCATTTTGCCCCTTGTCATTATTACTATCTCTCCCCCTTTGGCATTATCCAAAAAGAGTGGGGGGGCATACAATGACAACAACAAGGCTAAAGAAAATCCAACATCGGGAGTCGAAAAATACGACGATGGTCCAAAAGACACCAAGGAAAAAATACATGAAGAAAATCAAGGTGTTCCAAATTGACCATTATCCAAAAGCGAAAAGAGAAATCATCAAAATACCAAATATAATTCACTTATTGAGGAAAGGAACGTGCTCTCCAATCTCAACATTTTGGTTAAATTAGTGCATGGAAAACAATTCTATGTTTTCATAGAAATAAATTCTTTTTAACCAACTCATTATCGTCGAGCGACGAAATCGAACATCATAGACATTAAAACGAATATAAAATGTGCACAACGAAGTAAAAGAGAACAACGATGTATATATATATATATATGAAGCATCATGAGTACAACCAAAACATACATCGACTCCATAAAATCAAAGGCACAAAATACATCGACTACATCAAAATGTCAAAATCCATCATCGACATCAACATCATCAACATACATCCAAAAATGATACAACATTGACATCAAGCATCAACACATCCAAATACATCAAAAACACCACCAACCCTGTCCTAACCCAGAACTCTCTCTAAAAGATGAATCATCCAAGGAGCATCGGAGAGTCCTCCAAACAGACTCTCAAGAAGGAGTGGTAGGAGCAGCAGTCTCCGTAGGTCCAGTCGAAGGAGTGGACTCAGGCTCTGCTGGGAGGAGTGGTGTGTCAACAGAAGCAATCGTCGGGGCAGGAGTGTAAACATCAACAGCAGGCTCAACGGCAGAGGCACCAACTGGAACGTCAACCTGAGCAGACGTCTCTGGAGCACCAGAAGACTCATCCACTGGAGCAAAAGACTCTGGAGCACCTGAAGAAGTGGCAGCTCCATCAACGGATGTGGTAGCAGCAGCAGCAATGGCCTCAGTGCCACGAGCAAGAGAATCAACGAGCTCATCGAGCTCCTCATCATCCATCTCCTCATCCTCAGAAACTGGAGGAGGGACCTCAACACCCATAACACAAGCCATACGACACAAAATCTCCTCGGTACGAGCATACCGAGACTCGAGACGACGAATAGAACGAGCGATACCCTCAAGAGTGGTGGGAGGTCTAGGAGCAGCAGCTGCAGAAGAGGTGCCCTGAGAAGCTAAAGGAGTCTTCCTCTGCACGTGACGGAGTGCCACAAGAGATTTCTTGACGGTCGTCGCGTTCAGGGGAGGACAAGTGGACGCTCATCGTCAGGAGGCAAAGGCACGTGGAAATGACGAAACACCAAAGTCAACAGACAAGGATAAGGGATATGCGTAGATTTCGTGGACTTGCGAATACACTCGAAAGAATCTATCTTATCGAGTATAATGTGAGCCCAGTTAATCTCGCAACCCAAGAAGAGAGCGTAAATCAACTTTAGGAATGGCTGGGATGGCAGAGAAGATGAGACGTACTTTGGAAGTAAGCACGACTTCAGGATAAGATTGAGCACCCAGGCATTCGGCTTGAATGACTTCGATGGGACACCTATGAAAGCTGGATGGATCACATGGAAGATATCGACCAGAACGGACTGATCTAAAGAAGAGATATCATCAACTGAAATATCAGACGGGAGGCGACCAGACGACGAACAACCAAGCAACTCCCCCAAGATTTCTGCGGTGAGGACTATATGAGTCCCCAAGACAGTAGTCTCGATGGAGTGGGTCTCATCGTAGTGACCCCGGGTACGGTTTGCATAGAAAAGTTTGACCAGGCGAGGATAGGGTCGAGGGTTCGCCTTAGGGTCAAAGCGAAGGTAGTCTAGGAGCCCACTATAGGATAGAAGATCTGCTAAGCCAAGGAAGTCGGAAAACTGAACAAAGTGCTCCAATAACAGCGGGCAATGTTCGATACGGTTGTATGCCGCTAGACACATAGGGTCATCGCGACATAGCGAGATATCGACATCACCTGCTGGCATTGGAGCCTTTCCCTTAGGCTGTCGAGTCCTAGGACGAAGTGGAGGAGTGGGTTCCTTACAGCCAGGCTCATCCTCGGGTCTAAACTCAGTGTCGGAATCAGATGGTGTAGTGGGGGTGTGGAGTATAGGCTTCCTAGACTGAGAACGTCTACTGGGTTTGGCGGTCACCGTCCTCTGCTTCTTCAGAGGAGGCGAAGACGATGAAGGTTGGGTTGTTTTAGAGCGTCGTTTGGGTTTCGATGGATCCCTAGGGTGTGGCTCAATAGTCATATGGGACAGGCCAGATGAAGTGATCGGGATTCTCGTCTTTGCCATAAGTCGTGACAAAACAAGATCAAGCAACCCTGGAAAATGAAAATCGAAATCAAACAGCCCTAAGTATAAACCCTAGATGCGAAAAAGAGAAATAGGTGAAAATCGACCTAGATCGAAGCCCTAGATGCAAGAGAGGAGAGGAGGGATACCCTAGGAGGAAGATCGACGGCCGTAGATGGTCGGAAAACGACGATCGGACGACGAAATCGACGGAGGAAGACGAAGAGGCTGATCGGGGGTCAGGGGTTTTAGCTGGAGAGGAGAGAGTAGAGACCGACTGAATCGAAAAAGAATTGATTAGAATAGGTATAAGTCGGTCGAAATGCGAAAAGACAAGACTGTCCCTGAGCACTTAGTCGGTCACAGTTCAAGCACTGACCGAGTAGATGACGATCTAGTCGGTCGGTCAATGAGCTTGAACCGACTAAATGGAAACAGCCGACAGTCAAAGTTTTTAGGGCTAGAGTTAGTCGGTCAAAGTTCAAGTACTGACCGACTAGTTTTCATTCTAGTCGATCGATAAGTGAACGTGGACCGACTAAATGATGTCAGTAGCAAAGGAAAATTATAAGCTTGAACTAGTCGGTCTGAGTTCATTAGCTGACCGACTAGATGTGCATCTAGTCGGTTGGTTGATGAACTGAAACCGACTAGATGAGTCCAAAAATTTTAGAATATGAAATTTTGAGTTCTCTCCCAATCGCACTTGGACGAAACATCGTTCAACTCTCAAAAATCATCATACTACCCCATTAATCATCGAAAAACTTAAATACGACGTTCAAGAGTAAATTCGAGCAAAAATTCCAAAAATTCACAAAAATCCCGAAAGAATCCAATAAGTCTAGCATGAACAAATATAAAGAGTTGAATAGCATGCAAGGTTATTGAATAAAAATGAATACTATATCTCGGATTCACCCATAATCCCCAATTCTCGACGTAACCGCACAAAGGAGTCTTCCTTTAGGGGTTTCGTGAAAATATCGGCGATTTGCTTCTGGGTTTCAACGTACACTAATATGATGTCCTTTTTAGCAACATGATCATCTAAGAAATGGTGTCAGACATCTATGTGTTTCGAACGGGAATGGTGTACCGGGTTCTTGGAGAGACAAATTGCACTTTGGTTGTCCACCATGATAGGGCTAGTATCACAATGTATACCAAAATCCTTAAGTGTGTGTCTCATCTAAAGAACTTGAGCACACGCGGCACCAGCAGCAATGTATTCCGCCTCGGTGGTTGAAAGCGATACGAAATTTTGCTTCTTGAAAAACCAAGAGACAAGAGAATTTCCTATAAAATGGCAAGTGCCACTAGTACTTTTCCTGTCAGATTTGCATCCCGCATAATCTGCGTCACTATATGAGATTAACTCATACATGCTAGATTTTGGATAAAGTAATCCAAAATCAAGTGTATAACTTAGATAACGGAAAATACGTTTTACCGCTACTAAGTGTGACTCCTTAGGTTGAGACTGATAACGAGCACATACGCATACGACAAACATAATATCGGGCCTACTTGCGGTAAGATAAAGTAAACTACCAATCATACCTCGATATAGACGAATGTCTACATCTTTACCGCCCGTATCCTTATCAAGATGAGTAGTCGTGCTCATTGGAGTCTTCTTTCCGGAGGCATTCTCCATTCCAAATCGCTTAAGCAACTCCACCGTATACTTTGTTTGGTGGATGAAGATTGCATCGTCTATTTGGCGAATTTGGAGACCTAAGAAATATTTGAGCTCACCCATGTGGCTCATCTCAAATTGATCCTTCATCACATCAGAAAACTCTTCGTAAAGAGCAAAGTTAGTAGCACCGAAAATGATATCATTAACATATATTTGAACTAAAATTATATCATCATTCGAATACTTAACAAATAATGTGAAATCAACTTCTCCCATTTTAAAACCCAAATCCAAAAGAAAATTCTTTAAACGGTCATACCAAGCTCGAGGAGCTTGTCTCAAACCGTAAAGTGCTTTCTTAAGTTTAAAAACATGATTTGGAAATTTTTCATTAATAAAACCCGGAGGTTGAGAAACATAAACTTCCTCAACAACATCTCCGTTTAAAAATGCACTTTTAACATCCATTTGAAATAATTTAAAATCCTTATGGCATGCAAAAGACAATAATAATCTAATTGATTCTAATCTAGCTACCGGAGCGAAGGATTCTTCGAAATCAATACCTTCCTCTTGACGATAGCCTTGAGCAACTAACCGAGCTTTGTTCCGGACGACGACTTGGTTTTCGTCGGTCTTGTTCTTGAAGATCCACTTTGTCCCTATGACGGTGTGGTTCTTTGATGTCAAAGGAACAAGCTCCCAAACCTCATTCCTCTCGAATTGAATGAGTTTCTCCTCCATGGCTAAGATCCAAGCGCTATCTTCGCACGCTTCATTAATATTCTTTGGCTCTATCGAGGAGGCAAAGGCACAATGAGCGAAGTAGTTCACTTGCGATCTCGTCTTGACACTATCATGGATATTGTCAATGCCTTGCTCATGAGGATGGTCACGAACGGTATGAAGTCGTTTGGGAATTCCCTGATCACTAGGAACATTCTCAAAAACTTCATTAGTCGGGTTAGTCTCAATAGAATCAATAGAATCAATAGAATTAGAATTACCAATTGAATCACATAAGACATCCATGGAGTCATCATCATTAGTAATTCTAGTTGGGACAAATCCTTCATTAAATGAAACATGAAGAGATTCCTCGATCGTTGAGGTTCATTTGTTGTATATCCAGTAGGCTTTGCTACGCGATGAATATCCAACAAAAATCCCCTCATCGGATCTTGGATCGAATTTTTCCAAGCTACCATACGTGTTCTTAATAAAACATTTTGAACCAAAAACACGAAAATGTTTAACTTGAGGCAACCTACCAAACAACAATTCATAACAAGTTTGTTTAGTGTCGGGCCTCAAAAGTATTCTATTAAACACATAGGAAGCGGTGTGTACCGCTTCCGCCCAAAATTGATGGCCAAGTTGGCTATCATCAAGCATCGTGCGAGCACACTCCACTAGCGTCCTATTCTTTCTCTCAACTACACCATTTTGAGGAGGTGCACGAGGGAAAGAAAAGGTGTGTGTAATACCAAATTCATCACAAAATGTCTCAAAAGACTCATTCTCAAATTCCCCTCCATGATCACTACGAATAATGACAATGGTGGTTCCAATGAGATTTTGTACTTTCTTAACAAAAATTGTGAAGTTTTCAAAAGCTTCATTTTTATTACATAATGAAAATACACAAGTAAACCTAGAAAAGTCATCAACGATGACAAGTCCATATCTAGCATTACCTAATGAAGCAACTCTAGTTGGCCCAAATAAATCTAGATGTAATAGCTCTAGTGGCCGCTTAGAGGAAATGCTTTTCTTAGGTTTAAATGAAGATTTTGGAAGCTTGCCTCGTTGACACGAGTCACAAAAGCTTTTCTTTTGAAAGACAAGCTTAGGGAAGCCTCTAATAGAATTTAACTTGGAAAGCTTAAATAGTGTTCCAAAGTTCACATGACCAAAACGTCGATGCCATAAGTGTTGTTCACTTGTGTTGGCAATAAGACATTGTTCATGTGATCTTGGAAGATCTAGGATATATATATCCTTATGGCGTGTGCCGGAAAACAATAATTCATTATTATCTTTTTTTAAAATATGTCACATTCCTTTCGCAAAGTTAACTTTGTAACCTTTGTCACAAAGTTGACTTATTGAAATAAGATTGTGGTTTAATCCTTTAACAAGGTAAACATCACATATAAGGGGTTTAGAAGGATTACTCACTTTACCAACACCTATGATGGTTCCGCTCTCGTTGCCTCCAAATACGACGCGGTTTCCATTTGCAATGGGCACCACTCCGGAGAGCAATTGAGCGTCACCCGTCATGTGTTTTGAACACCTGCTATCGAGTATCCAATTCCCCTTGGAGCTAAATTTAAATTTGTTGCTCCTTTTATTTTTATTTTCCTTGAGTACCTAAAGATAGAAAATTTCATATCATGGTACCCAAGGTCATTGCATCCAAAATATTAGACCTTTGGAAGCCAAGTCCAATTGGACTTAGACTTCCCCACATAAGTTCTATTATGCACAACATCCGAAAAATAAGCATTCATGTAAACTTGTTTTTCATCCATGCTTGTGTCCTTTGGGCTCCAAATTGTGAATATTTTGGGAGCCCTCATCCTATTGGGTGCATGCATGCGTTGTTGATTTCTACGTGATGCATGTCATGGATAGGCATAAGGAACATGATGGAATGGTGCATGTGGATAATTATTCATACGATGATGTGGGTGAACATATGCATGTGGAGGAACACGTGCATGAGGGTGTCTCACATTGTGTGCATGTGGCCGTGAACGTGTAGCATAGAAATCATCATATGTGTGAGCCGGTGGAGTAGGACATGTGTTCCTACGTGGCATAGTATTGGTGTACATATAAGCATGCCCCTTATTTGGAGGTCCACCCAAAGTGGGTTTCTTTCCGAAAGAGGTGTGGACGAGGTGGAAGCACCATTGGTAGATGAACTACCAATAGAGTGTTTGCTACCACTCGTCGAAGCACCGGAAGTTGGCCTAACAAAAGTAGTGGCCACTTGGATGAATTTCCCAACTTATACCCCAAGACAATGTGGTGTTTGGCCAGAAGTAAGTCATTTAGGATATTATCCAAATGGCCCTTACCCTTATTGAATTCATTGATTCGGCCTAATGTGTTCTCATATTTCTCGGTGAGAGAACGCATAGAAGCATCCAAAGTGGATACTTGCGATGTGAGCACATAAACACGAGATTTAAGATTCTCATTCTCAATACTCAAAGTCGAGTTTTGAGAAGTCAAATCCGCTATCTTGTGTTCCTCCGGATCTGCAATGCTAACATGTTCAAGTTGAGTCTTGAGATTAACAATCTCATTCTTCAACCCTTCAACAACGGTGTCGTTGTTGGTGATGATAGTTTTAGGCGAGGTTTGAATGCTAGCTAAGTCCTCTTTTACTTTACTATACCTATTTACTAATTTAGTGTACTTAGACCACAATTGAGAATTAGCATTCCTAAGGTCATCCATAGTTACCTCATCGCCTTCGTTGTCGCTGTCATCGGAAGAGGAAGATCCTTGATCATGCTCCTCTCTTGCCATGAAGTACATGTGCGCTTGCTCCACTTTCTCATCGTCCGACTCTCCGCTTGAGGAATCCTCGGAGTCGGTGAATGTTGCTCCGACAAGTCCCTTTTTGTACCCCTTTTTGTACTTCTTGGACTTGTCAAATTTTGGCGCCTTCCACTTCTCCTTTTGCTTATTTAGAGGACACTCCGCTTTCATGTGTCCTGGCTTATTGCATTTGAAACACAAAGGAGAGGAGACGTTAGAAGAACCAAATTTAGCTTTGTTCTTATAGTTACCTTTCCGGAAGAACCGGTTGAACTTCTTTGCCATGAGTGCCATGGACTCCAAGTCCAACTCGTCTTCCGAGTTTTCATCATTGGTTGATGTGGATGTGGATGGAGCAGCCTTGAAAGCAATAGCCTTCTTCTTTGGCTCGTCTTGCTTTAGGTAGGACTTCATCTTGTCCTGCAACTTCATCTTGCTATCCTTGTGTACCTCGTATGACATTAAAGTACCCATTAATTGAACAACGGTATAGGTTTTCATGTCATTACCTTCCTCGATGGCGAAGGTCCGTTTCTCCCAACAAGAAGGAAGTCCATCGATAATCTTCGAGACTTTCTCCTTTTGGGTGTCGGTTTTGCCGAGAGCCTCGAACTCGTTTGTGATGTCGACGAAGCGAGCATAGTACTCCTTCATCTTCTCACCCTGTAGCATATGAAACAACTCGTAATCTCTATTAACTACAACGAGTTTAGAGTCTCTTACCCTACTTGTCCCTTCATGCAAGATGAGGAGGGAATTCCATATTTGATATGCACTCTTACATGTGCATATCTTGTTGAAGTCCTCGGGATCCAAAGCACATTGCAAGGCGTTCATTGCCTTGACATTGCTTATCTCCGCGGCGACCTCCGCGGGAGTCCACTTCTCGAAATCCTCTTCGGCGGGCTCGACGTATTCCTTCATCGTGGCCCTCCATAGTGAAGCACTCCGGAGGAACGTTTCCATCCGGCATTTCCAGTACCCATAGTTGGTACCGTTGAAGAATGGAGGCCTCGTTGAGGAATGTCCTTCCATCACCGAAGACGCTCCTTCACGGTTCCTGAAGGTGCTATAGTCGGAAGGTGGATGAACGGTCTTGTTGTCGTTGGCAGACATAGCTATAGACTTGGCTTTGATACCAAATGTAATGCCCTGAAAGCTACTGCACAAGTACTAGAGGGGGGGTGAATAGTACTTTAAAAATAACAAGGAGTATAATTCCTAATTATCGTGCAAACTACTACCAACAAATGCGGAAGCTAAAATTGACAACAACAAATATTCAATGCAAACAATTGATATGATGGGTTCGGATCCACCCAAGTCTCCCCGACTTGTTCCCGGTGATCCTACGTCCCAGTACACCCGGATCCCCTCCGGATACTTTGGTTAGAAACCCTAACCCAAGATTTCCACTATGAATACCTTGTGAAAAACCTTCACAAGATCAAATCATACAATCAATAGCAATAGTGAATCCCACAACCCGGGATCACAACCTTCTCTCACAACCGAGAGAATCAATAGCAATAAATGAGTTTATATGAAATAAACAACAACTTACCACAAACCCTATACCTTGACTATTCTTACCGAATTAGGGCAAGGAGGGATTTGAGGAAGGAGAAGTCACCAAGACCTAGCACCACCAATATAAGCAGCAAAGGGTGCCTAGGAATGAGTAGGAGACTTGATTCAAGCAATAGCTTGGATGGCTCAACAAGAACAAAGTTCTCTCAAGATGGATTCTAGATCTCAAATGAGGGAGAGAATGATTTCTTATGAGGAAGAGAGCTTTGGAAATGAGTTTCAATCTCGAACTCTTTCAATCTGAATAAGGCTCTCAATAGCAGCTCTAACCTTGAGAGAAACGACCAAGCTTTGTATTTATAGGGTCCCACAAAATCGAGCTAGGTCAACTCCCAACGGTTAGAAATCTGAAGCAACTAGTCGGTCAAAGAACAAACACTGACCGACTAGTTCATCAACTAGTCGGTCGGTGAAACAACATGAACTGACTAAAGGATGAACAGTGAACAGATGAAATTTCAGACCTAAAGAACTAGTCGGTCCAAGAAGACTTTCCGACCGACTAGTTTCTCAACTAGTCGGTCGGTCAGTTAACTTAGACCGACTAAGAGTCAAAAACTATTAGTCTGAATACAAATTGATTTAGTCGGTCCAAGAAAAAATGTTGACCGACTAGATCATCAACTAGTCGGTCGTCAAACGTTCTTAGACCGACTAACGATAAACAGTAACTAGGCATGTACAGGGAAAGCTCAACTAGTCGGTCTAAGAAGCATCACTGACCGACTAGTTCACCAACTAGTCGGTCGGTGAGTCAACTAAGACCGACTAACTATGAACAGTAAAGAGCTTTGAATTTGGGAGACAAACTAGTCGGTCCAAGAAGCTTTTCCGACCGACTAGATCACCATCTAGTCAGTTGGTTCTTCTTCTTGAACCAACTAACATGCACAAGAAGTCCCGAATCGAAGCGCGATGCTTCGGGAAAGTTTGAATGGACTTCTACTAAGATCCTAGCTCTAAGATAGGAGCGATATGAAGATCAAATGATAATACCTACTCAAGGCTTAACATTCTAAAGAACAAAGCTAGAAGACTAAATATAAATCTAGACAAACCGTCTTCAAAAGCTTTGATCGAATCTTCATGACTTCAAAGTTGGTCCAAAAGCTTCAACGAAGCTTTAGGCATATGAATACATGCTTTGAGAAGTCTTGAGACGTCGCTTTGGATGTTCACGTGAATTTGGCGACGATCTCCATAACTGCGCTCACAAAGTGTTAGTTCACGTTTTATTTATGCTTGGTCATCATCCAAAACCAAATCCGGGTAGTCCAATACTCAACACGCTCGGTGAGTCTTCATTCGCTTCCGTCGTGGAGACCCTATCCACTTTGATCTCCGCTGGGGTCTCACCTTTTTCTGCCCACACTTCCTCCCCAGCGGTCGACCTTTCTATCTCCACGGCAGCCGTCCTATCCGAGAGTGTCGTGACGTCTGTTCCCACGTGTAGGATCCTGTCCAAAACAGAGTTAGGATCGATAATATGAAGTTAAGACTTACGCTTGCGTATGCGGCACGGTAGTCTACGAACTTCGCCTTCGGATTCGCCACGACGGATCGAGTCTTCTCACGAACGGAGTAAGGCTACTAATCCATAATCTAAATCTCTACTTTAGATTAAGAACTTGGATAGAGGAAGAGAAAGGATTTCTGCAGAGCTTCGCTATGATGAAGTTGCATGCATGAATTTCATGCAAAAAGGTGTAAGAAATGGCTTACCCTTGGGTCTTATTTATAGCCCCCAAGGTAGTTATTTTAGGGTAAGTTGTTCCTTTGGAACAACTTAATTAAGGTGTACCATGATACATGGCACATTATAAGCTTAAGTTGTACCATATGCATGGTACAACATAAGCTTAAGATATTCCCCCTTTATTAGCCATATGTCGCATGCACTTATGCATATATAATGCGACTTTCCCACTCATCCAGAGATCCTCTCCGCAAGGGAACAGATTCCCTTTGTACACGACTTCGTGTACGCGACGTTCGAGGTCCGTATTCCCTCGTACATCCCCCACAAGGGTGTACAAACGTCTTCCATATCCAACATCTCCCACTCACACTTGAGGGGATTGTAAGAGAACGTCTTTCCCTTAGTTCTTTCATCTATCATACCGAGAAATAGACCGTGCGACCGTCATGCGCGTAGAGTCTGTTGTTGTGCACTTGTTAGAGATACACAACGACCTCGAAGGTGCAAAGTTGAGTAGTTCAATGCATGCTTTACCCTAGATCATTTCTTCACATTTCTTATACTTTATATTCAATAATTGAATCCCATCTGGATTACAATTGGATGACCAGCTTTGAATCATTAAAGTCCAAATGCGAATATGAAATCAATCTTCCTCTTCTTGCGAACCTTCTGATCTTGACTAGACTCGCTTTTCTAACTTGCCCCGCCGAGCCGAATTATCATAGCCCATAAGTAACACGCTAAGATAGCGATCATTTCGTCAAATCTAAAGGAACCAATTGGAGTCCTTGAGGGTAAGAGTTAAGACCCATATGGCCTTTGAGTCTCACATAATAGCAAACACTATTGCTACTAACTCAGTGGTCGAAATGCATACGTGGTATGAACACGTATTACAACATCACTCCTTTCCCATGGAGAGTATGTCTTAATGATGTTGTACGGATGAAAAAGATCAGACACCACAGTGACTATCTTTTTGAGTCCCCTTACTACTCGTGAAATCTTCACGGACTCTCATCCTGCATAAGACAGATAGGAAAAAATCCTATGAGATCTCTTTCAAATATCCTTGTGATACAGATCTCAGATCTTTTTGTAAGCATCCATATGATGCAGATCTTTCATTCGACTATCTTGTTTAAGTCATGACTCTAAATCATTCGTCTAATGATTTTGACTTTAAACTAGTCTCATCTCTATCTTATCCATCTGATAAGATAAGGCGGTTGCTCATGTGAGAAAGCCAACCTTAATCTGTCCGACATACACACAATTCAGCTGAGATTTCAAAAATGTACACAAACATTTCTTAAGAAATTCATATGCAATGTTTGAAAAAAGAACTTATTCTTTTATTAATTTTGATCATTTACAGACATGGGAATTTACATTGGTACAACTCAGCTCTTACGCAATCCTTGAGATGATAAGTGTTTGTAAAACACATCTCTGGGGATCACCTTTGTAAGCGGATCCGCTATCATCTCATGCGTAGATATGTACCTTATGTCTACCTTCTTGGTCTTATCATAGTCTTTTGCAAATTTGTAGCGGATATCTATGTGTTTGGTCTTACAATGGAATTTCGGATCTTTGACATAGGCTATAGATGCTTGACTGTCGCTGTGTATAGGTACAGCACCTGAGTCACTTGCATTAATTAGCCTGTCTAAGAACTTCCTAAGCCAAACAGCCTCTTGAACTGCCATGCTAAATGCTACAAACTCGGCTTCCATGGTTGAAAGTGCGATGCAGGATTGTTTCTTGCTACTCCAGGATATTGCACCAGATCCGAGTAGAAAAACATATCCTGAGGTCGATCGTCGCTCATCGAGATCACCCGCCCAATCAGCATCAGTGTAGCCTTCGAGCCTCAAGGCATCTCCTTGATAGCATAAAGCAAAGTCTGCAGTTCCTTTGAGATACCGCATTATCCTCTTAACCGCTTTCCAGTGTACTTGCCCTAGGTTGGATTGGTAACGACTTACCATTCCAACGGCAAAACAGATGTCCGGTCTTGTACACATCATAGCGTACATTAGACTACCAACTGCACTGGAATATGGAACTTTTTCCATAATCTCCTTCTCTTTTTGGTTCTTCAGACATGATTTCAGACATAAATTGTCGCACTTACTTATTAGAGTATCAATGGACTTGCAGTCCTGCATATTAAAACGTTCTAGAACCTTCTTTATATAAGTCTCCTGTGAAAGAGAAAGAAGTTTCTTCGAACGATTCCTTGAAATCTTAACTCCAAGGATATATGCGGCTTCTCCCATGTCTTTCATCTCAAAAACTGATGAAAGCCAAGCCTTGATATCCATCACAAAGCCCTTGTCATTTCCGGCTATTAAAATGTCATCTACATATAGAGACATAATAACATACTTGTTCTTATTCCTCTTGATATATACACAGTTATCTTCATCAAGCATGGAAAACCCATTTGATAAGACAACCTATTGAAATCGTATATACCACTGCCTCGAGGATTGTTTAAGACCATATATGGATTTAAGAAGTTTACAAAACTTATGTTTGTTTCCTTCTTTTACAAACCCTGTTGGTTGTTCCATATAGATCTCCTCGTCCAATTCTCCATTGAGAAAAGCAGTCTTTACATCCATTTGATGTAATTCGAGGTCTAAGCAAGCTACCATTGCCAGAATCAGGCGAATTGAGGTAAAACGAACAACAGGTGAGAAGGTCTCTTCGTAGTCAATCCCTTCCTGTTGCGTAAAACCTTTCGCGACAAGGCGAGCTTTATATCTGTCAATAGAGCCATCAGCCTTATGCTTGATCTTGAGAACCCATTTGTTCCCAATAGCTCTACGTCCTCTGGGTAAGTCAACTAAGTCCCAGACTTGGTTAACTTTCATGGATTCTAATTCCTCTTGCATCGCTTCAATCCATTTGTCTTTAGCAGGGCAAGATACGGCCTGTTTGAAAGTAGAAGGCTCGTCATCTTCTTGTTGTAAAGTCATAAAGGTTTGCGGAAATTCATCCTCAAATCTTAGAGGAGCCAACCTTGTACGACTATTACGTCGTATTTGAGATTCTTCAAGTCCTTGTTGACTTGAATTTAAATCAATTCTAATATCACTCCCACTTGGAATGTCGTTAGAATTGCTCCCACTTGGATCATTATTCCCGTATGGAATAGGATAATCGTCATTCGTATAATCCATTGGTGAAGGTTGAAACGTATTTTCATTTTCACTAAGAATTCTCCCACTCGAATGAGGTAATCCTTCTTGATCATAAATCTCAAATAGAGATAAGTCCTGACTTATCTCGCCCTGTCTTGGAAACTCGTTTTCCAAGAAAGTGACATCCCTCGACTCAAACTCGATTAGCCCACCATTGTCTTCCTGACTTACAAAAACATAACCTTTGAAGTTTTCTGCGTATCGTATAAAGATACATTTCCTTCCCCTTGGCCCAAGTTTGCCATACTTATGGGAGGAAATATGTGCGTAGGATGCACAACCCCAAGGTTTCAAAATGTTTAAGTCAGGAGACCTTTGGTTCCACAACTCATAAGGAGTGGAGCTAACTGATATCGAGGGTACGCGGTTTAAAATGAAAGTGTCCGTCAATAATGCATCACCCCAAAAGGTGATTGGCAAGTTAGCTTGTGCCATCATTGAACGGACCATTTCCATTAAAGTCCTATTTCTCCTTTCAGCAACACCGTTTTGTTGAGGAGTATAAGGCATAGTTACCTGATGTACTATGCCTTTTTCATCACAAAGTTCCTTAAAACTTATTGATTGATATTCACCGCCCCTATCGGTTCGCAAGACCTTAATCTTGCGATCTAATTGATTCTCCACTAAACTCATATTGTTTTTAAAGCAAGCCAAAGCTTCACTTTTGTGTGATATCAAATAGATATGTCCGAATCGGGTGAAATCATCAATAAAAGTGATGAAATAGGACTTTCCGCGTCTTGTCTTGACATTCATCGGACCACATATGTCCGAATGGATAAGCTGTAATGGAACCTCGGCCCTTGTGCCGGTTCCAAACGGCTTGCGACAAGATTTCCCTACAAGGCAATGTTCGCAGGTCGACATTTCAACCTTTGAAACATTGGATAGAAGGCCACGTTTGGCAAGTCTATCCATACGCGTTGGTCCAATATGACCAAGCCTTGAGTGCCAACAATTCACATCAGACTCATAAGTCTTAGAATTTGCAATAAGGAAATTTTCATTACATGAGGAATCATACATTGTACTCATTACAATAAATCCTTTAAATACAAACCCAGTACCAATAAGAGTATTATTACAACTTAAGTCCACATTACAATCATGAAAAAACCAGCTATAGCCAAGACCCATTAATACAACCACAGAAATTATATTCCTTCGAATATCTGGAGCGAAGAGGACATCATGAAGTAGGAGAGTGCGACCGTTGTCCAAGACTAGCTTGCAAGTCCCAACGCCTTTCACTTCAACACGTGTGTTGTTTCCTACATAGATCCACTTCGTTCCTTGGGGTATCCGGTGATACTCCACGAAGGACCGTCTGTCCCTTGCTATGTGGTCGGTGGTACCTGAATCAATTATCCAAAACGGATTAGATTCCACAAGAAATATCGAACTAGAAACACATATGTAACTAGTATATTTACAAGTTACCTCGTCCCCTCCACTCGTACACGAACGAGCATAGTGACCGAGCTTGTTGCACTTGAAGCACTTGATCCTCTTCAAGTCTTTCTTCTTGTGCCATTTCTTGTGCCCACCCTTATGTTTGGGTTTCTTGGTAGACTCAGGTTGCTTATTACGTTCATTAGTGAACTTCGAACGATTTTTCCGTTTCTTTCCCCCGTGTGAGGAACTAGCAACCATGTGCACTTCTGCACTTGGTTTGGCAGCCGCAAGCCGCTCTTCCTCTAATTCGAGGTGCTTGGAAACATCGCTGAAGGTCTTGATGCTCTCATTGTGAGTGAGATGCATCTTCATTTGATCCCACCCATTTGGTAGGGAACGTATGACTGCTTGGATTTGTTGCTCATCAGTGAGCACATGACCTGCGTCCTTTAACTCCGAGATAAGGTTCGCCATATGTCGCAGATGTTTCCCCATGGAATGATCTGGACGTTTCTTATATGTATCGAACCTTATAGTTAAAGCGCGAAGTTTGGACACCGATGTGCCACCGAACTTCTCCTCTAGCTTGGACCATATGTCTATGGCTAGGTCATGTTCTCGGAAGATGCGCATTATGTCATCAGCCATACTGCTTAATAACGTAATGCGCGCTATCTTGTTCTTCCGAGACCAAGCATCAAAAGCTTCCTTGTCTCTTCGGTGTTGGGCCGTAGTGCCCAACTCCGATTCAATCATAACGTTCTTTAGAGTTTCGAGCACTTCTTGCTCCTCTAGAACGTATTGTATCTTAATGGACCAAAGTTTGTAATCGCCGTTGAGTTTTTCACCTTTGTTTAACTCAGCGACGATATTCTTTGAAGCGGAAGACATTTTACCTTTAAAATGCTGCAAAAGACATAAAAACCGAAGGTTCGATCAAAACATTGCATAAAAATTCTTAAAATATAACTCCCACTTGAAATGATAATAGAGTATCCCATTTGGATAGTTCTAAAAATTCAAATCCCACTTGGAATTATATTATATTTGATAAGTTACTTTCGAAAAATATTGAAGATGTTGTTCTAGAATCGAAAAGGTCTCTATGATTCCAATCACCATCTAGAACAACCTTCAATATTCCCCCATCACTTATCAAACAATAGTACTCTTATAGTACTAGCAGCGGAAAACGAGTTTGAAAACGTATTTTTCAGATATAATTCCCACTTGAAATGATAATAGAATATCCCATATGGATAGTTCTAAAATCAACTCCCACTTGGAATGATATTCATAATTTGATAAGTTACTTTCGAAAAATATTGAAGATGTTACTCTAGAGTCGGAAAGGTCACTATGTTTCCAATCACCATCTAGAGTAACTTTCAATATTTCTCCCTCACTTTTATCAAATGTTAGTACTCTTATAGTACTTTGCAGCGGAAAAGCGTTTTTGAAAAACGTATTTTTCAAAAATTTAAAATACATTGGCTAATCTCCGTAGAGTAGAGCACAACGTCATAAGTACATTGGCTAATCTCCGTAGAGTAGAGCACAATGACTTGGCTAATCTCGCATGAAGTAGAGCACTATGGCTAGTCTTCAAGGAGTAGAGCCCAAAGAAAAACTTCATTAAAACGTTAGTCCCGTATGAACTAGTCGGCACTGTGGTAAGCCCCGTATGGGCTAATCGGCACATTCGAGTTTGACCAATGCCTTTTGTCACCCCGTATGGGTCATTTGGCAAGTTTGCAATCGACCCAGACCATCTGTCGGATTGGTCGACCAAAAACACTAAATTGGTCGACCAATTTTTGAATTGCTAACTTCTTCCCGGCCAGGGACTCTGCCCTGGCCGGGGCTTGGCCAAGGCCCGGCCAGGGCCTCTGCCTTGGCCGGCCAGGGGCCTTGGCCCCCTCGGCCAGGGCCTCTGCCCTGGCCGAGGCCGGCCAAGGCCGGCCAGGCCCTGGCCGAGGCCATGGCATTGGCCCTGGCCTCTGCCAGGGCAGGCCAGCCGGCCCTGGCCCCTGCCAGGGCCGGCCAGGCCCTGGCCCCTGCCAGGGCCGGCCAGGCCCTGGCCGAGGCCAGGGCGCCGGCCCTGGCCTCTGCCAGGGCCGGCCAGGCCGGCAGGCCTTGGCCAAGGCCGGCCATTGCCGGCCTGGCCTTGGTCGGCCACTGCCGGCCTGGCCATGGCCGGCCATGGCTTGGCCATGGCCGGTCATGGCCAAGGCCATTTGGCATTGGCCGGCCATGGCCCCTTTGGCCATGGCCGGCCACCCCCTTTGAATGGGGTTGCCGCACACATTCCTCCCCCTTGATGGGGTGGTCGCCGGTGGTTATTGGCCGTAGCCAACCCCCTCCGCATGGGGAGGGGGGTGCATGGCCTTCATAGCCCATTTGGCCATGGCGCACATGCACTAAAATCCTCTTACCCGATGGAAATAACTACCATCATCTTCCTCGATGAAGCACCCGTTCGTCGAGAAATTAGTTATTTCCTAATGGCCGTGTGCCAAAAATGAAAAATAACATACTACGTGAATGGTCGGTTCTTCCCGTCACGGAGAGTTCCTACCATATCCGTAATGATAGGAGACCCTAACGTGAAAAGAACAACCGCTGCGTTCTCTCCGTCACGAAGCGTTCCTACTATATCCGTAATAGTAGGAGACCCATTCGTGAAAAAGACAACGACTCGTTCATAGTTTCGACGGGGCGGCGGTTTGACCGGGGCGAACCCTTATGGCTCTGATACCAATGTAGGATCCTGTCCAAAACAGAGTTAGGATCGATAATATGAAGTTAAGACTTACGCTTGCGTATGCGGCACGGTAGTCTACGAACTTCGCCTTCGGATTCGCCACGACGGATCGAGTCTTCTCACGAACGGAGTAAGGCTACTAATCCACAATCTAAATCTCTACTTTAGATTAAGAACTTGGATAGAGGAAGAGAAAGGATTTCTGCAGAGCTTCGCTATGATGAAGTTGCATGCATGAATTTCATGCAAAAAGGTGTAAGAAATAGCTTACCCTTGGGTCTTATTTATAGCCCCCAAGGTAGTTATTTTAGGGTAAGTTGTTCCTTTGGAACAACTTAATTAAGGTGTACCATGATACATGGCACATTATAAGCTTAAGTTGTACCATATGCATGGTACAACATAAGCTTAAGATATTCCCCCTTTATTAGCCATATGTCGCATGCACTTATGCATATATAATGCGACTTTCCCACTCATCCAGAGATCCTCTCCGCAAGGGAACAGATTCCCTTTGTACACGACTTCGTGTACGCGACGTTCGAGGTCCGTATTCCCTCGTACATCCCCCACAAGGGTGTACAAACGTCTTCCATATCCAACAGCACGTCTGTGTCACTGACCTCTCTTGCTGCCTCGTCGCCAATTTTGTCTTCCACTTCCACTGCTGCTGCTTCCACCTCACACCAGCCTGCGTCCCAGCCTCGCACTGAGGCTGGGCATCCACTAGTGAGCACAGCCCCCTTTCCACACATGCCTGCTGGCCCGATTGTTTACACCGCCCGTGTCCGACAGCCCTGACCTGCTCAGCCTAGATCTGTCCGTCCCTCCGCTCCACCACCCCCTGACGCCTTAGTTCAGAGCATTCGTGCTCTTGAAGGGGCGATGAGTGGACTCAGGGGCGATTTTAGGGCTATGTCTTCCACAGTCACCGCCATGCAGCACCGCCTCGAGCTACTTCCCGGCATTCACTTTTGCCTGACCCAGATCCTCGAGCGACTGCCACGACCACCACCACCCACCCAGCAGACTGTTACCCAGCCACCACCACCTCCACCTCCGCCTCAGGATGGAGATGACACAGCACCACCAGCTTAGGCACACCCTTGATGCCATTGATATTTTTTGCCGTCATGCTGCCCATTCTCTGCTTGGTCCTGATGATTTTTGCCCACCCCTCCCCCCTCACTATATTTGTCCACGTTTTGATCATATCATTCTATATCCTTTTTCGGGAGTGAGGGAGAGTATTTTTGGTGACACACACACATATCTGCATCACTCTTATCCTTGTATGCATCACATCCGCATCATATTTTCATTTTGTTATTTTTATTTCTTTTTATCATGCATGCACCCACCCCCCACCCATTACACGTCTCTCAGTGTGCCACACTTTGCACATTGAGGACACTGTGCACTTTAGCTTGGGGGAATGAGTTCTCACACTTTTTGCTTTTATCACCTTTATTTTTAGTTTTTTCACGTTTTTCCGCTTTTGCACCCATTTTTCATCACGTTTTTCTTTGTTTTACCATGCATCACATTTTTTCTTATTTTCCTTGTGTGCTGCATTGTAAATATCTTTGTTTTTCGTTTATCTTTATTTCTTTCATCTTTTGCTAGAGATGATTTTTCTGTGATGATGATGACATGGTGTTAGCCTTTCTCTATATGCATGCTATATTTGTCGTGTCATAGCTTTTGTTTCTGATATCATATGCTATGTCCTGTGTTGCATTTAGAAATAGTAACCCACTTCTTTTTCCGTATGAAAATGGATGAAATTCTATTATTAGCTGATGTCTGATAATTCATATGTATGCTATCGTAGAAAACACACCAAGATTCACGCATTGATTGCTTATATTTGGAGTACTGCTTTCTTTTCTTATATCACTTCTTATTGCATGCTTGGTACGCTTCACTTCAGGTTGATTGAATTGTTGCTAGCAATGATAAATCTGGATAAGTTTACTTTTGAGATCAAACTGAGTAGATTAGATTACCCTGCTGAAGTTGTCATGCACGTCCTATAGAGTGAACCGAGAGATACATTTATTTCTTTCTCCACATATCTTGAACATAATTTCTCTATTTTAAATTCATTGGTGAATATCCACTTAGCAATTCTATTATTGGCATTCCCCCGTTATTAAATCACATGCTCCAAATTCCCCAAAACCCAAAGAAAATATACTTGTTTATCATTCTCTTTGATTTGTGATTATTTGTGTATATATACTGAAAAAAAAGAAAGAAAAAAATAAAAAATAAAAAGAAAAAGAAAAAGAAAAAGATTTGAGAATAAGAAAAGAAAAGAGAAAAGAAGTTCGAAAACGATCCCATCTCATATCCTTTCTCTCTTTCTTCCCTCTTTTGCTTTTATTTTTGTTTTCTTTGACTTTTGGAGCATAATAAGAAACGTGGATGTAAATATTTTTTTGTATATGCCACCACGCTTATAGATAAGCTTGGTGGAGAGAATCCAATGATGTGTGAGAGAGTGAGTACCTGACGGTGCATGACAACCTAGACTAAGTAATATTTTATACTCGGTGAGATTGCTTAAAGTTTTACGAAATCCAGAAATCTACGCTTAGCATTCATTTCATGAAAACCACACTTTTTCTATTCTTACTACTCTATCGTGTTATATCTCTTATACTCCTTATAGAAAGCATTCAATTGAAAAGTGTGTGATCTACGATATGGTATACCGCTTTAGATGCTTCAGACGATGTTAATCTTAGAATTATTCCATTTTTCATGCTATATTGATATTCTTGGGTTTTCTATTTCAAATGCACTGTTATACTATGATATCAAAATAAAAGTCTTTGACATGTGTTTTATATTCGATGCATGCTATATGAGCAAGCAAAACCCACGTCCTGAGAAAAATGATCTAGCAACTTCCCTCTTCGTTTTCTACTTTGTTTTTCATTTTTTATTTTTATTTTCCATTTCTCCATCGTTTTCTTTATCTTTATCCACCGGGTTCGCTTTTTACGCATCTTCCTCGAGGATGAGTAAGAGGTAAGCTTGGGGGATTTTGATCACTCCGAATTTTACACCTTTTTTCTGCATGTTTGCATGCCATTTAGATCGCTCAAATCGTGTTTTTCACGTTTATTCGACAATATTGCGATGCTTTTCATGATTTGTTGTTTTTGTCGTATTTCAGGAGATTTGGAGCGATTTGGAGTGATTCTGAGATGCACCCACTCCGGAGTGTCACCGACGACTCTCTTGAGGGGTATTCTGCGATTGGAGAGGAGTGGAAGAAGAAAGAACGTCGTAAGAGCAACGAGGAGGCAAAAATACGAAGAATGGGCATTCTCAGCATGCCACTCGGCCGAGTGAAGGAGTCACTCGGCCAAACATAGACAGCCCGCTCGGCCGGCCAGATCGGACACGCAACAGCGCTAATATCAGCTTGCACTCGGCCGAGCATCGCCAGACCACTCGGCCAAGCACCGAGTCATCCCTCGCCTGAGTGGAGCCAAGACGACGGCAACCAAAAATGTCCTACTCTCTGGAATCCGTCAGTCAGCCCCAAAGACCGACTCGGCCGAGTGACGAACGCCGTCCGCCCGAGTGAAGAACGCCCATCGGCCGAGTGAAGAAAAGTCACTCGGCCGAGTGACTCCCGAGGAGACGACCCCCAAGACCCCCAACTCTCTGGAATCCGTCAGGGTCTCTCACTCGGCCGAGTGACATTTGTCACTCGGCCGAGTGAGCCACGCTGCCTGTAGCGTAAACTGCGATTTTGAGGCTGCGCAGGAGCATTTTCGTCAGGATTTTTTGGGCGATTTTGGGGGGTATTTAACCCCAGTTTTAAACCTAGTTAGGAGAGCTTTTTCAGAACTTTTTGCAGCCTTTTTTAGATTATTCTTAGGAGATTAGATTCAGCTTTTAGGGATGAGAGAAAAGTGTTAATTTGTTGGATGCTATTTTGTTCTTCATTGGTTTGTCTCTCTCCCTATCAAAAACTCCATTTTTATTGATATATTGAATATTGCTATGAATTCTACTGATTTTATTTGTGAATTTCTATTGAATTTCATTATGAATTGTGAGTAGTTTTATCGTCTTAGGGCGTAGGGATGAACCCTACGAACCCTATTTCTAATTTGTGATGAATTGGTGAAATTATTGCTAGAATTGATTAGGGTTAGTTTGGGATTGATTTAATACGAATAGCTAGGTATTCATACCAAATGGGATTTGCAAGAGATTGGATCCCAAATCGATAGGAAGCCTTAGAAATTCGAATTGGGTTGCAATTGAATTTCTCCGGAATCGGTTTGCAAGAGATTGGACCAAAACTAGGGTTTTCGATTGTAATTCTATACCAATACCCGTTTGCAAGAGATTGGACGGGTAGGAACTATCCCAACCTAGGTCGTAGCTCGAGTTTGCACGAGAGTGGGCTCGAGATGCGATTGAACGATGATGTTGTTCTTCACGCTAGCTTGCCTTGGTTAGGGTTTGCAAGAGATTGGACCCTACCCTAGGTTTGCTATAGACCGACAATAGCGCGAGAGCGTGAGCTTGGTTCTACATTTAGTTGCAACTAGTTCACCCGAATTTCAAGTCTAGCAATTGTGAAACCTACGAATCACAATGACGAGATACGGAAAGTAGCGGGGATTCCCTATCCCTAGGCGTCTTTATTAATTTGATATTTCTTTTTATACAATTGAACGAATGTGACCGCATTATTGCGAATATTTCTCGACTTTTCCTATAGCCAGGTGGATTGAAGAAGACACTGTCAGTAGGCCTCCCTGTGTGCGATACCCGCTCGCCACTACACCATGCGCTTGCAGTAAGACTAGCGAGTCGCTTATCCCGGTTGCGTGTGCACACCGGGGCGCGATCAATGAGCATCGCAAAAAATAATAAAGGCAGGAGAGATATCATCATATGGACCATCCTTAGCGAAAATAAAAAGAAACAGAGAAAAAGGGAAATAGATAAAAAGAGATGCATGCATGGAGAAAATCAGAAAATATGATGCAAAATGAGAAAAAATAAAACGAGGCGGGAAATTGGTGAAAAAGCGAAATAAAAACTGAAAAATATGGGAGGAAAAAGTAAAAATGAAGACAAAAATAAAGCGGTAGCGCTCATCCCCCAAGTTAAACCTAGCAGTGTCCTCACTGCTAAGAAAACGCTCGAGAGCGGGAGATGATGCTAAAGGGGTGGGGTGGGTGGGGAAATAAATTAAAAACTATGTAATAAAAGAAAAAGAAAATAAAAATAAAAATATGATGCAATGCAATGCAATATGTGGAATGATGCATATATGTATCCTCCCCCAAGCTATGTAAAAGCAGGGCCCCGAAAAGACAGATGTGCACAAAATATATGGGGGCGGCAAAAGCTGGGATGTACTACATCAAGCAGAGGCACCACCCTCTGGGAGTGGTGATGGGTCCCTCTGCTGTGGACCAGGAGCAGTGGGGGGTAGGTCTGGCTTGAAATCATGAGGTGGGTCAGTACGAATGTGACGCATGAGGCTCTGAAGGAAGGGTAGGTCACGCTCGACCGACTGTTGAGTCATCTCACCACCATATCCTGCTAGTAGGAGCATGACGGTGAATCGATCGGATTTGTCATCGTCACGGAATGCAACCTCGTACTCTGCGCCGCCTATATATAGGGGGACATGGGGACGTGGGGCGGAGGGTGGTGCGGGGGTGGTGATGGATGATTCGACGACGGTGTTGGCTCAAGTGGGCGAGTGCGCGCAACGTGTGCGCCGGGTAGGCCTAGGATTGGGTGTGCCGGTGTTGACGGGTCTAGCACGGCGTGGAGGCATTATATAGGTGAAGGAGAATAGTATTATACTATGAAAAGCAAATAGGGGAAACGAGTTTACCCACTAGAAATAAGGGTGGCGTTTTGTTTCGATGTCGTGATGGTCGCGGATCCGGATTATCCCCAAGTTTTTTTTCAAAGAAGCTTCTTTTGACGTTGGCGATTCAAACCTGAAAGCGTGACAAGGAGGATGCCAGTATATTTAAATAGAGAAAATGCTCAATTATATATTAAATGACGAGCGGCGGCCTTGTGGAGAGAAGGAGTCCGAGTAGGGTTAGGATAAAAGGCGAAAGCGGGTAGGGCGAGGAGCGCAGCGACCCGAATAGCACCATGGCTCGAATCGGACCGAGCAACTAGGATGCTCGGTCGCGTAAATTGGAGATGAGAATGACTCGGACCGAGTCACTTGGATGCTCGGTCGAGTAAGCTGCGGAAAAGTCTGGAACACGCATTCAGTCAACTCGGTCGAGTAGGAGATGCTCGGTCGAGTCGCCTCTTGCTCGGGCCAAGTCAAAAATACTCTGTCCGAGTTGACAGAGTGACGTTTTCTCCTCAAATTCTAGAGCCTGTGAAACCCGATCGAGTAGAATCTTGCTCGGTCGAGTCGCCTTTTGCTCGGGCCGAGTCATCGATGTTCTGCCCGGGTCGACAGAGTGACATTTTCTCCTCGAATTATAGAGCCTGTAAAACTCGACCGAGTGTAAGGCTGCTCGGATCGAGTCAAACTCTACTCAGGCCGAGCAAAATATGTACTCGGGCCGAGCTGACATTGTGCTTCCTTATCCAGTTTTCACGTGTCTGTGTTGCTCGACCGAGCAGTATGACTGCTTGATCGAGTTGCCTGCGCCTTTTCTGACCAACTTCCTGGGCTATCTCCTGCTGTGCTCCATCTTCCTCCTACTGATTTGCTCTCATATTTAACATGCACAAGGGAGTAATTCATCAATCATCGTATGGGTTTCAAAATTTTATTACTAAATCATATAAAACAAGAGTAAGAAACCGAAAAAGAAGAACCAGAATCCAAGAAATTGGGTTGCCTCCCAATAAGCGCTCGTTTTTAGTCGTGAGCCCGACTCCCCTTAATATATCAGTTATCGTTGGGGAATCCCTCGAGGACGTATGTCTCCTCAGGTCCTATAGGTTCTCTAGATCTGTAAGGTTTAATTCTTTGACCGTTGACCTTGAAGTTTCCGTTTTTTTCAATCGAGCTCAACGGCGCCTCCTAGGGATAAGCTTACTATCTTGTAGGGGCCGGACCACCTCGATTTTAGCTTCCCGGGGAAAAGGCATAGTCTTGATTTATATAGAAGTATCTGGTCGCCGACATCATGGCAAAAAACTATGATATTTCTATCGTGATAAGCCTTGGTCCTTTCCTTGTATATATTCGCATTTTCATAAGCATGACGCCGAATTTCATCCAACTCATTGCAATGAAGGGCTCGTCGGGTGGCGGCGATTTGGTAGTCAAAATTCATCTTCTCTATCACTCAGTATGCTCTATGCTCCAATTCTACCGGAAGGTGGTAAGCTTTCCCATACACTAGCCTATATGGGGTTGTGCCGATGGGGGTTTTGAACGCAGTGCGGTAAGCCCAAAGGGCGTTACCCAACTTGTGCGACCAATCCTTCCTTGTGGCGCTGACTGTTTTTTCCACGATGCTTTTTATCTCCCTATTAAATACTTCCACTTGGCCACTGGTCTGAGGGTGGTAGGCGAGGGCGACCTTGTGATGAACCCCATACTTTTTCAGCATCGCCTCGAATTTTCTTTCGATAAAATGACTCTCTCCGTCACTTATAATCGTCCGGGGGACTCCGAAGCGAGGGAAGATAGTATTCTTGAAAATTTTGGCTACTATCCTCGCGTCGTTTGTTGGGGTGGTTATGGCTTCTACCCATTTCGAGACATAATCAACGGCAACCAAGATATACTTGTTGCCATTACTCGATGGGAAAGGCCCCATGAAATCGACGCCCCAGCAGTCAAATAGCTCTATCTCTAAGATGCAGTGGAGAGGCGTTTCATTCTTATTCGTGATATTCCCTGTCCTCTGGCACCTGTCGTACTTCCTTATGTATTCATTAGCATCCCTGAATATAGTAGGCCAGTAGAAGCCACTTTGAAGAATTTTTGCCGTGGTTTTGGTGACTGCAGTGTGCCCACCACATGTTGATCATGGCAATGCGACATGATGGAAGTTGCTTCTTCTTTTGGGATGCATCGTTTGATGATCCCGTCGGCGCACGTCCTGAACAAATACGGGTCGTCCCAGAAGTAACTCTTGGCATCATGTAGGAACTTCCTCCTTGAATAAGTCGCCAATCCGTGCGGAACTATACCACTCACCAAATAATTCACTATGTCGACGTACCAGGGAGCTTCAGAGGTATTAGCCACAAATAACTGTTCTCCGGTGAACGAATCGTTGATCGGCAAGCTGTTGTCCCCATGCCTCTGAATTAGCCGCGACAAGTGGCCTGCTACCACATTTTCTGCTCCCTTGTTATCCTTGATCTCAATGTCAAATTCTTGGAGTAGAAGGATCCACCGTATTAGGCATGGTTTAGCGTCCTTCTTGCTTAGCAGATATTTCAACGTCGCGTTGTCTGTGTGGATGATCACCTTGGACCCCAAAAGGTAGGATCTGAACTTCTCGATGGAGTAGACTACGGCTAGCAGCTCTTTTTCTGTGGTAGTGTAGTTCTTTTGAGCGTCATCCAGGGTTTTGCTAGAATAGTACATAGCATGGAGCTTCATTTATTTTCTTTGGCCAAGCACAACTCCCACCGCTTGGTCACTAGCATCACACATAAGCTCAAATGGCAGATTCCAGTCTGGTGTTTATATAATTGGCACCGAGATGAGAGCTTCATTTAACCTGTTGAAAGCTAGCAAACAAGCATCAGTAAACACAAAAGGAGCGTCCTTAGCTAGGAGCTCCGTGAGAGGGCGAGCAATATTGGAAAAATCTTTTATAAAGCGTCGGTAAAAACCGGTGTGCCCTAGAAAACCACGGATACCCTTGAGGTTAGTAGGCGGCGGCAAACTTTTGATAACCTCTACTTTGGCCTTATTAACCTCAATTCCTTTAGAAGTGATTACATGCCAAGAACAACCCCTTCTGTCACCATGAAGTGACATTTTTCCCAATTCAAAGTAAGATTATTTTCTTGGCACCATTCCAAGACCTTGGACAAGTTAGCTAAGCAACTATCAAACTCGGTGACATAGACGGAAAAGTCGTCCATAAAGACCTCCATGATATTCTCGATGAAATCTGAGAAAATAGACGTCATGCACCTTTGAAATATGGCAGGTGCGTTACATAACCCGAATGTCATTCTTTGATAAGCGAAGGTGCCGTAAGGACATGTGAACGTCGTTTTCTCTTGGTCTTCCTGATGCAATAGGATTTGGAAAAATCCGGAGTATCAGTCTAAGTAGCAGAATTATTTATACTTAGCTAAGCGCTCGAGCATCTGGTCTATGAAGGGTAGAGGGTAATGGTCCTTCATGGTGGCTTTGTTCAGTTTCCTGTAATCTATACACATGCGCCACCCGGTGACAGTCCTAGTAGAGATTAATTCTTCTTTTTCATTTTTTACGACTGTCATACTTCCTTTTTAGGGACAACCTGCATATGACTAACCCATTTACTATCAGAGATGGGAAAAATGATGTCAGCATCTAAAAGTTTCAGGACTTCCTTTTTCACCACCTCCTTCATGTTGGGGTTCAACCGCCTTTGAGGCTCAATGGAGGTGGCCTCCTTGTCCTCCAGGTGAATCCTATGTGTACATATGGTCTGGCTGATACCCTTCAGGTCAGAGATGTTGTACCCTATCACTTTTCTTTAAGACCTAAGGATTTTTAGGAGACTCTCTAACTGGGGTTCCGTGAGGGCCGCATTTACAATAACAGGATAAGTGGAATCTTCCCCTAGAAAAACATATTTCAGATTGGCGGGGAGGGGTTTTAATTCTACCTGAGGGGGCGCTGTACTCCTGGCGTCTCTTGCTTGTGAGAATGACGCATCCTCGATCTCGGGTTCAGAGGGTGAAAACTCTTCATTCGTGGACTCATAGAAGGAGCGGGGAGATGATGGTGCGTCGAGGCACATGTCTGCAGGTTCCGCTCCCGCAGCACACCTGTCAACAGAAGCAAGGTTTTCAGGTATGCGTTCGCTGTAAAACATAAAATCTGGAGTACTTCCCTGATCAATGAGATTTAGCGGTGGTGATGAGTCTAGGTACTCCTCATAGGTATGTTCTCCATATGCTGAGATCTGCGGAAGACTGTCGTTATAGAAACGCAATGTATCTCCCTCGTATCGCACACGAATTCCATCAGCTATGACGACATCATCCAGGGCGTTCGCATTATGGAAAGAGGTTGCAATGAAAACCGAGAGCTTTTGCGTAGCTGGGTCGTCCGTAGGGAATTCAACTGGGCCGTGGGCCTATACATCAGCTACTACGCTCTCTAATATCTCAAGCATCTGAGAGTCATGTAATGACTCCAATTGATGAGCCTCTCCCCAATATGCATCAACAGGTGGGGCCTTGATGGTTTGAAGGAGCATCATGTTCTCTTCAAAGCTTACTCGAATATCATCTTCAATGGTACCTGCATCAGAAACCTGATTAATTTAATAATCCACGAATAGCTGCTGATTTGCGTTACCTGCAACATAGGTTCCTGAGCCAATGAATCTGACTGCATCGATTAGTTCTTTAGCTATGCATTCAACCATGGGCTCATCTATGCGTGAGTCTTGGAAGCTGTGTAAATGATAAGGAGAGAGACTGAACTCCTCTGAGTCGCTATCGGACTCACAGGTCCACTGCACTTGCATTACCACCTTCATGTCGCCTGATTGGTAAGGAAATAATCGCTAGCTGGAGGAAGATATTAGTATCAAGGTAGAGAAAAATAGAAAGAGAATGAAAATGGTGGAAGGGTGAGAGATGATAAGAATGCTAGCAAACTTCACAAAATAAAAATAAACTGAGATAAAACACTATTGCCGTCCCCAGCAACGGCGCCAAAAACTTGACGCACCCGTAATCTACACCTAGATTCCACCTGGCGGTGTCACGATCGCCAGGCGTGGTATGGCCCCTAGGCTACGATTTCGGGCTCAATCTGCAAGCAGACGGTGTCGATTTATAGTATATAAGATTGTCGAATCCCACAGGATGGTGATAGTGTCAATAATATTCTCAGTCTATTCCTAAGTGT
Organism: Scilla litardierei; assembly: GCA_030789695.1. Classification (NCBI taxonomy): domain Eukaryota; kingdom Viridiplantae; phylum Streptophyta; class Magnoliopsida; order Asparagales; family Asparagaceae; genus Scilla; species Scilla litardierei. The sequence continues at coordinate 11,630,294 of CM061130.1, read as the reverse complement.
AGAAGTGAGATAGCTGTCGGGGTAACAGATTTGGATTGGTTGTTGTTGTTGTAATATAATAAAGAGAACTAGGGCTTTAGGGATCGCCACTAGGATCGTTGGGGGTTGATGTTGGATAGGATCCTCACATTACATTATGGCTAGGGAATTAATCTCCCAATTCGTACCACTCTCGTGGGTTAGAATTGCGGGATATTTCGGTGGCTCTCGTTGACGCAATGGCGGTAGCCGTCAACATAGCGGTATAGTTCGTCGATGGATTCCGTCAAGGCACGAGCCAGGCATGGTCACGTGCCTTGATTGGATCCACCGATTTCCCTATTCGAATCTTTAGATACCCCTTAAGCACATCAATTCCACAGACCGTGGGCATGATCTCAGTACGGGTTATCTACGGATTCGGCAGGATCTACCGAAATACAACCATAAATCTCCAATTCAACGTAGGGATCCAGATCTACATTTTCCCCCTAAAATCATAGGGCTAACCCATCAACCCTAGATTAGATCTACTCAGACATCGCAATAGAAATGCACAAAAACACCAAATTCACAGAAGAAAACATCTTAGCAATTGAGAGATTAGGGCTAAAAGAAACTTACAGTGAGAATAGACGAACTATAGATCCAGACAAAAACAAAAGCAATAATATTCAGTAATTGATCCACAAATCGCTACAAAAATAAGTCTTCCAGATTCCCTACGAAAATTGCTTACAGCTCAGCTCCAAAAATTTCTAACCAAAGCCTAATCGAACTCTCCTTGCGTCGCCACCAGATCGTGAGCTTTCAGTGCTGCCCAAATTGCGCGCATCGCGCTCCTTCAAAAACGTCCCAAAAATGCCCTTGGAGTAGCTGACCGAGTAGGTGACTCGGTCCGAGTCAACTTAGCTCGGTCAGTGGCTCGGGCCGAGTCGGTGTGCTGCTCGGCTGCTTGGAGAATTTGAAATTGTCCTACCCGGACCAGGTAGTCTCTGCTCGGTCTGAGTAGGATCGACTCGGTCTGATACTCGGGCTCTACTCGGGCTGTGTAATCTGAGGTGACTCGACCGAGCAGATGAGCTGCTCGGTCCGAGTCAGCCCGTATCCGATCCCTACTGTAACTGGAGCTACTCGGTCCGAGTAGCTGGGCTACTGGACGAGCATTTTCTGGGAAATATGCTGCAGATGCTCCTGGGTTCCTCTCTCTCTGCTCTCTCTCTTTCTTCTCTCCTCCAATGGCTCTGAGAATGCGACGAACTCCTCCATAGCCCCGCCAACGAGCTCATGAGCACGTCGGATGTGTCCATACCCAAGCGGGGGTCCAAATCGCTCCAAAATCCCTGAAAATTCACAAAACACTACGAAACTCGAAATATCGTCAGAAATGCAAAATCGTAGTAAAAAGTGGGGTTTGGATACGAAAATGATATGCAATGCGATGAGATAATGATATGAAAATGATATAAAATATAGACACGTCATTACTCACATTCCATTTTGCCATAGATATCGTTCACAATCTCAGTTTCCTGAAGCAAATGCAGAAATTTGGCCAGATTATATGGAACGAGGCAATAATAAGTTGAGCTGGACTCACTAATGAAATATGAAGTGGTTGGACCGGAAGTCCTGATATCAAAAGATATCAAACCTGTGGGTTACCGAGTATTGTATAAATAAATAAAAGCGTATGCTATAAGCAAAACACTATAGCTTAGAGGTTTATTTTGCAGAAACCAGGAAGTAACCATGTAAGATGAGCTTAACTCACTTACAAAATTATTTAAACCGATGCGTGAGGCTCCCTGGTCATGGTTGCAAAAACCATGCGATTGGCAAAGAAAATTTTAGGTTATGTTGCTATGGATGATGGACAATATACCCTTATGAAACTATCATCCTGAAGATGAATAATCATCCTGAAGATGAAACCATCATCCTGAAGATGAATAATCATCCTAAAGATGATTAATCATCCTGGAGATGAAACCATCATCCTGGAGATGATTAATCATCCCGAAGATGAAACCATCATCCCGAAGATGAATAATCATCCAGAATATGAATTATCATCCAACAGATGAATTATCATCCAGCAGATGAAATTATCATCCAGTTGATGAAGAAACATAGATAATCGCAATCCACTAATACACATACTGGTTGTATGGATGCACATTAAGACCCCTTCCGTTCGTTGGAAGAGGGGAAGGATATCCTCGGTCCTGAAGTGCCTTACTCAAGTGTCTTTTGTACACTCCTTTATCTGGTTAACTGCACGTGACTCTAGAAAGCATTGGCAGTAAACCCTTTAACCGGATACAGTGCAGCGCTTGCAGCGTACCACTGGACCAGAGATATGTAGCTTCTACGCTATCTCCAAGAGTCAAGGATCATCCAACATGTTAAATGTATTTGTAGATACAGGTTACAGATCATCGTGATGACTACAACAAAGGAACAACCAACTCCTGGAGACCAGCAAAGCATGTTTCCAAGGCAACATCAATCCCACCATCCCGAGAGGCTCATCGATCCAAGAAGCAAATCATAAGTATACACAGTCAGGTCATGCAGTACCTCGCAGACACAATGACGACTGGGTCAGAGACGTGGTGTTACCTACCGAGTCTGCAGACCACTCCTCTTCAGAAGAGCTCCCTTAGATTCAGTAGCTGCCATAAATGAGCGATACTTGTATAGATGAGCGATGCCTTGTATAGATGAGCGATGCCTTGTACTTTGTACTTATTATCGAAACGCTGTAAGAGATTGATGTATAGTTGCCTTGGAGATCTACAAGCCTGCAGCTTGTACAGATCAGGGGGAGTCAAATGTAGTGTTGTACTCTTTTTCCTTGGCTATTGGTTTTTCCCACTGGGTTTTCCATAGCTAAAGGTTTTAACAAGGCAACCTCATTGACTCTGGATCCAGAAGTATCCACCCCTAAATACTTCCACTAATCAGGGGAAGTTATGGAAAACTGTACTCTTTTTCCTTGGCTATTGGTTTTTTCCACTGTGTTTTTCATAGCTAAATGTTTTAACGAGGCAGTTATCCCTAACTTAGGATCCAGAAGTAGCCACCTCTGATGATATCCATCGATCAGGGAAAGTTATAGAGACTTATACTCTTTTCCCTTAGCCACTGGTTTTTCCCACTGGGTTTTCCATGACAAACGTTTTGACGAGGCAAGAACTCTTAACTTAGGATCCAGAAGTATCCATACCCCCATGATCAGATAAGCTCTATGAACCCTGAAGCGCTCATATACGACTTACAACAATGGATGGATAATGGGAATTGTTATAAACGGGCTCTTGTAGGCCCATTGGTATATTGGGTATCCACCCATTATGTAACCCTACTTCTATAAATACAGGGCTACGGGGTTCCGTAGCCGCCAGGTTTACAACACACACAACATTATTAATAACACAAAAACTAAATATAAAAAATTATTAATAACACACAAACTAAAGACAAAAAATTATTACATCTGACACAAAAAATGTCGGGTGAATATTGATAGTCATAATCACACCATATAATAGAATCTATTCACAAAAATATAATAATAAGGGGAAAAAGAAATCAAATTAAACTCATAATAAAAAATACAATAGAATCTTTTCACAACAGACAATTGAGATGACAGCTACCGTGCAGTCTAGTCCATTTGTTAAGACTGTTGCCAAGATATCTAGGGTACGGAAACTGTCAATGCCCACTACATCTTTAAAGCATTGAGTCAGATGCAATCTATAGCTATTGGTTGGATAACACTTGTTGCTCTAACAAATTCATCCTTATCAACACTGGCCAGGGATTTATTATGAATCAATTGACTCCTTTGTGACACTAACCTCTCATACAGGAGTAAACGAATCATGTCGATCTGGATGGACACTCTCTTCGCATGCTTCCAACTGTACCCATCGAGTGCCTACGTATCGGTCACGTTGGCCGATGTTTGGTAAAACCCAAAGTACAGCTTTCCACAAGCAATGTCCTTAATTTAGCACATCTCTTGAGAACTGTATTGCACCAAATGTCACCTAAGATAACTCTCTAATACATTCAGGAAATTCAAACATGCCCCCCAACAAAATAACAAAAGAACACCAAAACTTCATACAGTCAACAAAACACAACCAACTGAAAGTGAAATCAAACAGAAGTCAAACGTTCATGAAACCATTATTCTATTAGAATCGCTTCAGTGCCATCCGCAGTTCGATCTTGCATATGCATCAGAAGAATGGCTTCCATATATCAACTTGAATCTTTTGCCGTAGAGTGAATAACAAAATCCTCAGACCTTCTGCAGCTCCTCTGCTCTTTTCCATCAATCTCATCATCCAAGTCAACATCAGTAGCATCTTGGCCACCAACTCCGGCAGCACCGGAAGCTTGCCGAGCAATAACTTCACTCAAATAGTATCTTCTAGCTACACCTTTTTGTGTAAAGATCCAGAAACATGAGCGATCTTATTTGGCAAGTTATTCAACCAAAGGAATGCCAATGATGATGTGAAATCGAATCCCACCCCTAAGTAGTTTTAATGATGAGTACACCAAATGCTGTTAAGGTACTATTGACATTATCTAAGGTGTGCAGGTTGTGCGATTAAGTAAACTAAATCTTTACGCATACTCCGAAAAAGCTCAACTATACTCAAAAGATGAAGACAATTTGATAGCTCTACGTCAAGCACTAGTGACACTCAAAGGTGAAGCTCATGGAACATGCTCAAGCTTAATCAAAGAGGATCTCAAATTCAAAGTGAAGCGCTGTAACCGCCAATTTTCTTAGTGCACGTTTTTTCGCAATGAAGATTAATTCAAACGATTCCAATAATGAATAAATGATCTTCTTACTATTTTTCATCGTCCAATCTTAAAATGGATTTTGTATTCGTACTTGAGAGAAAACGAATCCATGGCATTTTCGTAATTTTCGGTGTAGGTTGTGAAAATCGGTATTTTAGTGTTTAAATAAATTACTCTTCCCTAATTGTGTTTACCCTTGTACCAAATATTATTACTAATTACTTTTAATTAAGAGTTAATCTCTAATTTGCTAATAAATAATACTTAATCACTTTTAACTGAAAGATAAATGCCTAATTTTGACTAGATTACTTTCACTAAATTACTTTTCCTATATTACTAATAACATTTACTTTACTCTAACTAACCCTACCTAATTTAATTCTCACCAGAATGTTGGTGAGATCCAACATCAGCTTTCACCCTCCTACCTCCAAACCACCCACAGTCAATCTGTTCCCTTTCTCCTCTCCTTCTTTAAAACAACATACAGGAACCTATACAGCAACCAACGGCAGCAAACAACCACATCATCAACATCACCATCATCACCATCACCTCCTCCATACAACAACGCACAAGCACAACCCTTCACAATCAGCCACCATAACAACCCATTCCACCATCATCCTCTCCCATTCAAACCAGTCTCCACAACTTCCTTGCAACCCAAAATCCAACCAGAAACATAAACGAACCAGAAATCACAAATCACAATCAACCAAATCCAACCATAAATCAAACCCCTCGAAGCCCAATCGCCGCTATGCGCAGCTTCGGGAAGTCGCCGCAGTCCCCAGCCTCAATCGCCGCCGTCGTGCCGTGGAATCACGCCATCGTCGTAGCCCCAAGCCACAGCCGCCGTCTCCGACCTTTGATCCCCACGCCGCCATCCTTAGGAAGTCGTCGCCCGCGCCGCCTCAGATTCCTCGTCGCCCGAAGCCACCGGATCCCCGAACTCGCCGCCGGAGCCCGATCCCCGCCGCCGCTTCAGCTCTCGCCCCGCCGTCGTGACCCCCGCCTCCGATCAGCCGTCACCGCCGATCCCCAAGCACCGCCTTCGCTTATCGCCCGATCACCCTGCGCAGGAAAAAAAGAAGAAAGAAACGAGAGAAAGAGACAGAGAGAGGGGAAACGAGAGAGGAGGGTGATCACTCCTTATTTTACACTTTTTTCCCGCATGTTTGCATGCCATTTAGATCGCCCAAATCATGTTTTTCACGATATATCGACGATATTGCGATGCTTTTCACGATTTGTTGTTTTTGTCGCATTTCAGGTGATTTGGAGCGATTTGGAGTGATCTCGAGATGCGCTTACTCCAGAGGGTCACAGACGACCTCCCCAAGGGGTATTTTGCTGTTGGAGAGGAGCGGAAGAAGAAAGAACGTCGCAGGAGCGACGAGGAGGCCAAAACAAGCTGTTTGGGCATTTTTTGTGTCCCACTCGGCCGAGTGATGAGTCACTCGGCCGACCAGCGAGACACCGCTCGGTCGACCAGATCGGATACGTTTCATACGTGCACTCGACCGAGCGACGGAGACCACATCGGCCGAGTGACGAGATCCCGTCCGCCCGAGTGGCGCCCAGACGAAGCCATTCAAAAATCGCCAACTTACTGTTTTTCGTCTGCCTGAGCTTCAGAAGATCCACTCGGCCGAGTGGCAAATGCCGACCGCCCGAGTACCAAGAAGCCAGCGGCCGAGTGACGACAACTCACTCGGCCGAGCCGCCCCCGAAGTGAAGACCCCTGAAGGCCCCGACTTACTGGAAATTTACAGGGTTTCTCACTCGGCCGAGCGACTTTTGTCACTCGGCCGAGTGCGACGCGCTGCCTGTAGCGGAAATTGCGGATTTCAGGCTGCGCAGGGGTATTTTGGTAACAGTTTTTGGACGATTTTGGGGAGGGGTATTTAACCCCTGTTTTTACCCTAGTTTGGAGAGCTTTTCTCTTAGATTTTTGCTGCTTTTTAGATTAACTTTTTTAGCTTTATTCTTGAGATTGGAGAGGAGACGAAAGTTGATTTTTGTTGGATTATTTGAAGAACTCCATTGGTTTGCCTCTCTCTTCTCTAAAAATTCTATTTTTATTGCATATCTCAATATTGTGATGAATTCTCTTATTAATTTCATTGATTATTTTTGTGTTTGTGCTATGAATTGTGAGTATTCTCCACGTCTTGGGGCGTGGGGATGAACCCTACAAGCCCAATTTCATATTTGTGATGAATTGGTAGAAATTTTGCTAGAATTGCTATTAGGGAATAGATTGGGATCAATTTACTACGGATAGCTAGGAGTTCATACCGATTGGGATTTGCAAGAGATTGGATCCCAATTCGATAGGAAACCCTAGAAATCCGAATTGGGTTGGAATCGAATTTCCGTAGTATCGTTTTGCAAGAGATTGGACCGATACTAGGGTTTCCGGTTGCAATTCCGTGCCAATACCTGTTTGCAAGAGATTGGACGGGTAGGAACTATCCCAACCTAGGTCGCGGCCCGAGTTTGCACGAGAGTGGGCCCGGGGCGCGATTGAACGATGATGTTGATCCTAATGCTAGCTTCCCTAGGCTAGGGTTTGCAAGAGATTGGACCTGAACCTAGGATAGCTATAGACCGGCAACAGCGCGAGAGCGTGAGCTAGGTTCTACATTCAGTTGCAACTAGTTCATCCAAATTTTATCCTAGCAATTTTGATACTGATGAACCACATTGACGAGATACGGTGAGTAGCGGGAATTCCCCATTCCCTAGACATTCTTTATTTGATTTGATATTTCCGTACTTTGTCTGACGATTGTGACAGGATCGCCAAAGGCAAATTTCTCTCTTCTTAAATAGCCAGGTTGATTGGAGCAAGCACTTTCATTCGTCCTCCCTGTGTTCGATAACCCGCTCGCCGCTATACCGTGCGCTTGCGGTAAAACTACAACCGTTCTTTGGGTTACATTCCGGAGCGATCAAGTTTTTGGCGCCGTTGCCGGGGAGGCGATTGCGTTTGATCTTACCACCCTAGCTATTTCTTTCGTTTTATTTTATTCCTTTTTTTACCTAACCCTTCCGTTGTACTAATCATTTCTTTGAAACTCTGTTTTCTCATTGCATGTACACGAGATCTACGGCGGACCCTGAAGCTATATTATTTGATCCCGAGATCGAACGTACCACGCGAAGAATTAGAGCGGAGAGGAGACAAGATCAGGAAGGGAGGTTTATGACCAACCCGGAAACTGCGGACCAATTAGCGGCAAGAATGGCGAGGATAATTTCTATTCGAGATAGGCTTCGGCCTAAGACCTCTTCTACGACCTCATCCATTGCCATGCCGGAGTTGGCGGCTGACAAGAACTTTGAGCTGAAGACTGGATTAGTGGTTCTGATGCAGCAGGATCCATTTCATGGGAATGCCCATGAAAATCCACACTACCACATCCAATTATTCTTGTCGAAGTGCGCCACATTTCAGATGCCGGGGGTCTCTATCGATGCCATCAGACTGTGTCTCTTCCCCTTCACGCTAAAAGATAAGGCACTCTATTGGTTGAGGACGCAGGCTGAGGGAGTCTTTACCACTTGGGACGAGTTGGCGAGTGCATTCATTGATAAGTTCTATCCGCCCTCCAAGACGATGAAGATTCGGAGCGCTCTTATGTCCTTCAAGCAAGGACCCCAAGAGACGCTCTATGAGGCTTGGGAGCGTTTTAAAGATCTGCAGCATCAATGCCCGCACCATAGCATTGAAGATTGGGAGCTAGTCCATAGCTTCTACAATGGTCTCCAACCGGGGACCAAACAAATTATTGATGCAGCGTCGAATGGTGCTATCTTATCAAAGACTCCCGAAGAAGCTACGGCCCTAATTGAGGAGATGGCCTCAAACAATCAACAATGGGGCGATGAGCGAGGACACTCTACGTCCTCCTTGAAGCCAACTATTATCTATGAGGCGAAGGCCGTAGCGGAGCTTACAAGCAAGTTTGATTCTCTCCACAAGGTAGTGGAGAGACTGGAGAAGTTTATCACTGAGCCCCAAGGAACCCCTTCCACCTCCGCACCAACGAACCAAATGTGTGATTGGCAAGACCAATCTCAGGCCATGTATTCGGGAGGAGAGCAAGGAGAAGGATCCTTGGAGCAAGTACAATACGTCACGGGGAACCAAGGGTATTGGGCCAATCCGGCCACAAGAAATCATCCCGGATTCTCTTACGCCAACAATGAAGGAGCTTTGAACCCGCCACAACAACCACCTCAACAAGCTCGACCACCACCACCACCCCAACAACAACACTATCCGCCGAGGGGGCCTCCACAACAAAATTTCCAACCGAAGCAACAAGTTCCACCTTATAGGCCGCCCGGATACAACCAAGGGTGGAGAAATCAAAATCAAAACCCTCCACAAGCTCAACAACAATCCGACTTCGAAGCTAGAGTGGAGGCGTTTATGGTCGAGCAAAAGAAGGTCAATGCTACCTTGAAAGCGGGCCAAGACTCCCTTACAACCGTTGTCACTCAAATCTCGGAGCAATTGGCGTTGCTCAATCGGAATACTCAACAATTGCCGGCGCAACCCGAGCAAAACCCACGGGGCAACACCGGCCACATCAATGCCGTAGTTGCCGTCACTACTAGAGGCGGGAAGGACACCACCCCCGCCATGATTCCTACCAAGGAGCCCGTGGAGGAAAGTTTGGAGCCAATTGAGCCGGTAGTTAAAATTGAGAAGGAGAAAGAGCCGCAAGAGAAGGAGAAATCTAGAGCGGAGCAATTGATTGAGGAGAGGCGCTTCATGCCACCGGTCCCATTCCCCCAAAGGCTTGCTAGAGCGAAAATGGAGAAAAGGCTAGCAAAGTTTCTCGAGTATCTGAGAGGAGTTAGCCTCAACATTCCCTTCCTCGACGCCATCGTGGAAATCCCCACATATGCTAAATTTCTAAAGGATTTGATTTCGGGGGGGAGGAGGAAGGAAAAGATCATGCTAGCCGAGGAGGGCTCTTGGTTCACCAAGAGAGAGAAGGAGCCGGCCAAATTCAAAGATCCGGGGAGTTTTTGAATTCCTTGCACCTTGGGCGGCGTCCCTCTTCAAAAGGCGTTGGTAGATTTAGGGGCTAGTGTGAGCCTCATGCCTCTCTTCATGTTCTTAAGGCTAAACACCGGGACGAAGTTGAAACCTACCGACATACGGATACAATTAGCCGATGGACGGATAACAAGGCCGGTAGGGATCGCCGAAGACATCCCGCTACAAGTCCCGGGGGGAATATGCTTGCCATGTGACTTCGTGATCATGGACGTTAAGGAGGAGGGAGATACGTCATTGATACTTGGACACCCGTTCCTCGCCACCGTCGGTGTCATTGTCGACGTGCGAGAAGGTACCCTAACTTTGAACGTCGGCAACATCGAGGTGGAGCTTCACATTCCTAAGGCTATGAAACACATGCCTTACCACGAGGAGCTTGACTACATGGACCTCCTTGATGAGGTAATTGAGGAGGCGATCCCCCACTCGATTGGCGCTCTATTCGACGAAGATTTCGAGGAAGGCCCGGATTTAGGCCAAGATGAGAAGAAAAATGATTCCCCCGACCTCTCCACTGAAAATGATGAAGGCGACGCTGATGTCGCAAGGATTCGAGAGCACTGCAAGCTCTCAAAATTAAAGTCTCCGAAGAAAGCTCCGCCGATACGGAAATCGGCGTCACTGGTTAAGCAGATGACCGGAGCAAACGCTAGCTTGGGGGAGCCTCCCCCCAGCACTATTCGAGACGGGAGACCACCGAGGGAGAACACGCCGCCGTAACTTCCGAATCCAAGCGTTCTCCCCGGAAAGTTTGATGGGTGCATCTCATATGCACCAAACATCCCGCATTAATTGAAAAACATAGGGGGTCGAGCTCACGACCTTAAACGAGCGCTTGTCGGGAGGCAACCTGACGGTTATTGCTTTATTTTCACTTTTCTTTTATTTTTGTTTTAGAAATTTTTAGTGTTTTGAGTCGTTCGCCCAAAAATCTTGTGATAACTGGTCCTATTTTTCCTGACAGGAGAGGAGAATGAGTTACCCATCATTAGGAGGATGCACAAGGGGACGAGGAGCGCCCCAGGAAGGCGCTCGATGCTTAGGAGGAGGATGAAATCGACTGGAGGAAGAAAGACGGAGTTTAGAGCCCAAACGAAGACAAAAAGCAGAAAACAAGGCTCACTCGGCCGAGTATACTAGTCACTCGGCCGAGCACACAAGTTCGTCCGGCTAAGCCGCTCACGAACGAGGGAAGTCTGCTGTACCCAACTCTCTGTTTATTTTCCTGATTTCAGTATAACTGCTACTCGGCCGAGTATATATATTCACTCGGCCGAGTAAAACTGATACGCTCCTAGGGCGAGTCTTGCCGAGTAGCTTGAGCCACTCGGCCGAATGGACTTACTCCACTCGGCCGAGGGTGGCAAGGCCACTCGGCCGAAGCGTTAGCGGGAAGGGATTTTCCATTGATCTCGCTCGGCCGAGTGACCCAGTCACTCGGCCGAGTCGTAACTTTTCCTATAAAAGGGGGCGGGGTCGGGCTCGTTTTTCGAAATGACACAAACCGCGGATCGCCTGACCCCTCAGCTCCCTCGCCCAAACCCCTCGCTCACTCGCCCGACCGTCGACCCGCCGCCGCCGATCGGCCAGCCACCGTCAGCCGCGCCCCGCCGCGCCTCGCCCGAGTCGCCGCCGGCGGCCACCACTCCGGCCACCTCCGGTAAACCCCATTTTAGCCCATTTTCTCCCCTTTTGTGTGTTTTTCGAGGATCCATGCGTTAAACGAACCGCAAACCCAAATCGATTTCTATATCTATCTATTATACCCCTAATGCTCCATACATTTTGAATATTACTCGCTGATATCTCCATTTCATGCGCAGGTTGTTTCTGGGAGCTTAGGGGAGCCCAGGGGAGCTTCCAGGGACTGATTCGGGCTATGTCGAGGCGTCGTCTTCGCACGCTTCCACATATTTTCACTCGCGACGTGTCGTGGTACACTCTTTCCTTTACTTTACGCACGCCGCACTTTTCACGCTTTTCGGTGCGCACTCGGGGCCCATATGCCGCCCCGGACACGGCCGCGGTCGAGGAGAGCTTCCGCCAAGCGGAAGCGGTCGGATGATGCCGGCCCCTCCCACGAGTTGGAGGACTCTCCTCCGCCTTCTCCACCACACCCCGTTCACCCTGCAGGCCCCCACACACCCCGCACAGCCTGCAGAGCCCGCACAGCCCATACACCCTGCACAGCCGCTCCCTGCCGCTCCACAGCCACCACCTCCGGCTCCACTTATCGGGCCGTTGGGGATCACGTTCCGGAACGACGCACACCGCGTCGCTTTCGAGCGTATCTCCCAGCGCTCGATTGTACCCTCCAGGTTTGCACACCTTGCCGACCTAGAACGCCTGGGGGTACTAGAGGGGATGCTCACGTTGTACGACAACGTGGGCTGGCGAAATTTCTTTCTGGTGTCGGCGGACACGTTTATCCGCCCGACACTTGAGGTACTTAGTTCGATCGCCCGGACCGACGAGGGATGCTCATTTCGGTTCATGGACCGGGAGTGCCAGGTCACTCTCGGTATGATGAGAGCCTTCTTCTCGTGGCCCGATGTCCCCGGGGCCGATCGAGGTTATGCCCCCACCCATATCCCCCCCACCTTCCTTCGACGTCGGTGCCTTCTGGGCCCGGATTACGGGTCTTCACACCGCCTTTGACCCTAGTAGGGCCAAGGCCTCGGCCATTGTCCATCCCTGCCTCCGTATAGCTCAGCGCCTTATGGCGACGACCTTTTTGGCCAGATATGAGCCGGGTACGATGTCCACGCCAGAGCTCTACATGCTCTACACGATGACACGGCCCAGAGCTCTATCTAGGTAGGGCGATGAGCTGGTCCCCGCCGTCGTGATTGATGTCACGGCTTGGTTTTTGGACCGCATCATTGTATCGGTGGGCGCTCACTCACCGATATGCTGCGGCGGCCTGATCACCTTGCTCGCTCTTATGACCGGCGAGGACTTCCCTGACAACCTGCGACGAGCACCGGGCCCCACTTCTCTGTCGATTGATGTTATGGCCCGGATGAAGATGCTTCGTCCGCACGGTGAGCGACACTGGGTCTGGCTGCACGGCCCTTACGGTGCCGATTACATGATTCTTCCGAGCCCAGCTCAGACTCAGATTGCACCGGCCCATGTGGACTGGCTCCCTACGATGGATGTTCTGATCCCAGCCACATACGTGCTCGAGGCCGATGAGGTCGAGCAGGCCCACGCTGCCCACGCTGCCCCCACAGACCCTGTTGCACCTGCCGAGCTTGCTACCCCTGTTGACCCCGTGGCCCCTCAGCCTATTCCTGATATTCCTGCCGTCCCCGACACCTCTGTCCACACTGCTGTCAGTGTCAGGAGTCCCTTAGCTGAGCCCACTTCCACTGCTTCCACGCCTGTCACCACCACCACTGGCCCTCTGTCTGCCGAGCCCGTTTCCTCTGCCCCACCCGAGCGCCCGCCGACCATAGTTGAGTGCGGAGAGCCCTCTGTCTCCACCGCTGCTGTATTTTCTGAGAGTGTCGTGGCGTCTGTCCACACTTCTGTGCCACCGACCTCTCTGGCCGCCTCGCTGCCACTTTTGTATTCTTCTTTCACTGCTGCTGCCTCCACTTCTCACCGTCCTGCCCAGCCTCGCACTGAGGCTAGGCCCCCACTTGCGAGCGCAGCCCCTTTTGTTCCCTTGCCTGCTGAGCCCGTCACCTACGCCACCAGAGTACGCCAGCCCCGACCTGCACAGCCCCGACCGGTGCGTCCCTCTGCACTACCTCCCCCTGACACTGTACTTCAGAGCATTCGTGCTCTTGAGGGGGCGGTGAGTGGCCTCAGAGGCGACCTTCGGACCTTGTCCGCCACCGTCACTGCGATGGCTGGCCGCTTTGACCTGCTCCCGCACATTCACTACTGCCTTACCCAGGTCCTGGAGCATCTCCCACGCGTACCCCCCGCCCACCCAGCAGGTTCCCACCCCCACTTCCACACACACTCAGCCTGCTACCACTTCCACACCCACACCCGCTCAGCAGCCTGCACCACCACCTCCTCCTCCTCCGCCTCAGGACGGAGACGGCGCAGCACCACCTTCTTAGGCACCCTTGATGCCATCGATTATTTTTGCCGTTGTGCTGCCCGTTTCTGCTGGGTCCTGATGCATTTTTGTCCACCCCCCTCCCCTCACTTATTTTGGGATTCTCATTCTGATCGTATCTTTATATATCTTTTTCGGGAGAGAAGGAGAGTTTTTGGTGCCACACCTATATATCTGTTTCACTCCTTTCTTTGCATGCATCATGTCCGCATCCTATTTTTCATTTCATTATTTTTCATTTTCTTTCTACCCTCATGCATGCACCCTCACTTACCCCTCACATTACTTGTCTCTCGGTGTGCCCCACTTTGCACATTGAGGACACTGTGCCATTTAGCTTGGGGGAGTGAGTTCTCACGTTCTTTTTGATTTACCACCTTTATTTTTAGTTTTTTCACGCCATTTTCCGTTTTTGCACTTATTTTCATCAATTTTCTTTTATTTTACCATGCATCACGTTTTTCTTATTTTTCTGTGTGCTGCATTGTAAATAGCTTTATTTTCCCCTTTATCTTTATTTCTTTTTCATCTCATGCTAGAGATGACTTTTCTGTGATGATGATGACGTGGAGTTAGCTTCTTCTATATGCATGCTTTATTTGTCATGTCTTAGACTTTATTTCTGATATCATATGCTATGACTTGCCTTGCATCTAGAGATAGTAACCCACACTTTTTCCACATGAAAATGGATGAAATTTTATTATTAGCTTAGTCTGAATATTCATATGTATGCTATCGCAGAAAACACACCAAGATTCACGCATTGAATGCTTATATCTGGAGTACCGATTTCTTTTCATACATCACTTCTATATGCATGAATTGTACATTTCACTTCAGGATGATTGAATGATGTTAGCTATGATAAATCTGGATTAGTTAGCTTTTTTGTGATCGAAACTGAGTAGATTAGATTACCCTGCTGAAGTTGTCGTGCATGTCTTATAGAGTGAACCGGGAGATATATTTATTTCTTTCTCCACAAATCTTGAACATCATTTCTCTACTTTTAAAATCATTGGTGAATCTCCCCTTAGCGATTCTATTATATGGCATTTCCCCCGCTATTAATTCCTAGCTCCAAATTTCCTGAATTCAAAAAAAAGAGAGAAAATATTCTTGTATATCATTATCTCTCTTTGAGTTGGGATCGTTGTGTATATATGCTATATCAAAAAAAAAGAGAGAAAAAAAACAAAAGGAAAAAAAAAGAAAAAGAAAAAGAAAAGAGGAAAAATCCTCAATAAAAGATCTCATCTCACCTTCTTTCTTTCTTCTCTCTTTTCGTGTTCATTTTCATTACTTTTGGAGCTTTATAAAAATAGGGATGTGAATATTTTTTATGCCACCATGCTTATAGATAAGCTTGGGGGAGGGAATCCAATGATGTGTGAGAGAGTGACTACTTGACGTTGCACGACAACCTAGGCTAAGTAATATTCTATACTCGGTGAGATTATTTTTAGCTTTACGAAGTCCAGAAATCTAAGCATAGCACTCATATCATGAAATCCACACTTTTCTATTCTCTCTATTCTATTGTGTGATACTCTTATACTCCTCATAGAAAGCGTTCAATTGAAAAGTGTGTGATCTGCGATTTGTATACCGCTTTAAATGATTCAGACGATGTTAATTCTAAAATTATTCCGTTTTTCATGATTATATCGTTGTTCGTGGGTTTTCTATTTCTATTTGCACTATTATACTATGATATCAAAATAAAACTCTTTGACATGTATTTTTCATTCAATGCATGCTATATGAGTAAGCGGAACCCACGTCCTGAGAAAATGATCTAGCTGCTTCCCTCTTCGCTTCTTTCTTTCTTCTTTATTTTTGTTTCTCTTTTCATTCTTCTCCACTTTTCATTTTTCATTTTTCGCCATTTTCGTTTTCCGAATCCACCGGGTTCGCCTTTTACTTATCTTCCTCGAGGACGAGTAAGAGGTAAGCTTGGGGGATTTTGATCACTCCTTATTTTAGACTTTTTTCCCGCATGTTTGCATGCCATTTAGATCGCCCAAATCATGTTTTTCACGATATATCGACGATATTGCGATGCTTTTTCATGATTTGTTGTTTTTGTCGCATTTCAGGTGATTTGGAGCGATTTGGAGTGATCTCGAGATGCACTTACTCCAGAGGGTCACCGACAACCTCCCCAAGGGGTATTTTGCTGTTGGAGAGGAGCGGAAGAAGAAAGGACGTCGCAGGAGCAACGAGGAGGCCAAAACAAGCTGTTTGGGCATTTTTTGTGTCCCACTCGGCCGAGTGGAGGAGTCACTCGGCCGACCAGCGAGACACCGCTCGGCCGACCAGATCGGATACGTTTCATACGTGCACTCGGCCGAGCGACGGAGACAACATCGGCCGAGTGACGAGATCCCGTCCACCCGAGTGGCGCCCAGACGAAGCCATTCAAAAATCGCCAACTTACTGTTTTTCGTCTGCCTGAGCTTCAGAAGATCCACTCGGCCGAGTGGCAAATGCCGACCGCCCGAGTACCAAGAAGCCAGCGGCTGAGTGACGACAACTAACTCGGCCGAGCCGCCCCCGAAGTGAAGACCCCTGAAGGCCCCGACTTACTGGAAATTTACAGGGTTTCTCACTCGGCCGAGCGACTTTTGTCACTCGGCCGAGTGCGACGCGTTGCCTGTAGCGGAAATTGCGGATTTCAGGCTGCGCAGGGGTATTTTGGTCACGGTTTTTGGACGATTTTGGGGGGGGGGGGTATTTAACCCCTGTTTTTACCCTAGTTTGGAGAGCTGTTCTCTTAGATTTTTGCAGCTTTTTAGATTAACTTTTTTAGCTTTATTCTTGAGATTGGAGACGAGACAAAAGTTGATTTTTGTTGGATTATTTGAAGAACTCCATTGGTTTGCCTCTCTCTTCTCTAAAAATTCTATTTTTATTGCATATCTCAATATTGTGATGAATTCTCTTATTAATTTCATTGATTATTTTTGTGTTTGTGCTATGAATTGTGAGTAGTCTCCACGTCTTGGGGCGTGGGGATGAACCCTACAAGCCCAATTTCATATTTGTGATGAATTGGTAGAAATTTTGCTAGAATTGCTATTAGGGAATAGATTGGGATCAATTTACTACGGATAGCTAGGAGTTCATACCGATTGGGATTTGCAAGAGATTGGATCCCAATTCGATAGGAAACCCTAGAAATCCGAATTGGGTTGGAATCGAATTTCCGTAGTATCGGTTTGCAAGAGATTGGACCGATACTAGGGTTTCCGGTTGCAATTCCGTGCCAATACCCGTTTGCAAGAGATTGGACGGGTAGGAACTATCCCAACCTAGGTCGCGGCCCGAGTTTGCACGAGAGTGGGCCCGGGGCGCGATTGAACGATGATGTTGATCCTAATGCTAGCTTCCCTAGGCTAGGGTTTGCAAGAGATTGGACCCGAACCTAGGATAGCTATAGACCGGCAACAACGCGAGAGCGTGAGCTAGGTTCTATATTCAGTTGCAACTAGTTCATCCAAATTTTATCCTAGCAATTTTGATACCGATGAACCACATTGACGAGATACGGTGAGTAGCGGGAATTCCCCATTCCCTAGACGTTCTTTATTTGATTTGATATTTCCGTACTTTGTCTGACGATTGTGACAGGATCGCCAAAGGCAAATTTCTCTCTTCTTAAATAGCCAGGTTGATTGGAGCAAGCACTTTCATTCGTCCTCCCTGTGTTCGATAACCCGCTCGTCGCTATACCGTGCGCTTGCGGTAAAACTACAACCGTTCTTTGGGTTACATTCCGGAGCGATCAGAGGGGTGAGATAATAGTATATGTAAGTTTTTATATATTAAGTTTTATTATTAATAATAATATTATTATAAAATCTTAAGTAATTATTATTATAAAAGTTTTAATTGTTATAAAGTTTATTAACACTATTATAGAGGTTGGTTAGTAAATGATTTTTATAGGTTGGTAATTAATAAGCATAAGATTAATTAAGTTAGAATTATTTAAGTTGAATATTAAGTTAATAGTTGAAGTTAATTTGTAAGTTAACATTATCTTATAGTAAGTCTATTTAAAACATTTTAACTGTATGTTGACCATTAAACTGATATCACTATCCCGATTTCGCAGATTAATCCGTGCCTATCTTACGACCACCTGGGACACCCAAACTCACATCACATCAGGCAAGTATGCAATTCATATTGAATTTCTGAAGGTAGATACTCATTTGGTCTATTGCATGTAAAGTTACATAACTCAAAACCCGCACGTGAAATGACGCATGAAATCACTTCCATGACAACCATGACTAAAAATGTGATCCAACGACATATAATTTGATATATCATTTTTTAGAACATTAGCGAAGAAAATCAATTTCCATGTCGTATTTGTTAAATTCTCATACTCAGTACTTTTGTTAAATTGTAGTAAATGTTGCTCGATACTCTCGTAACCATGTAAAAAGCTGCATAAAAGTAAACGTTCTCATTATTAGATTGCTGCATGCCTTAGAATGATTATCGAATGTGTGACATCGTGAAATCGTGCGCCTCGAAGGCAAGATCGTGAATTTTGTGATGTCATGTGAGTTGACAATTCGTGCTTGTAATTCGTGAATTAGGCTGGCTCGTGTTCCAGCATATGTTTAGGGTGGGGTTAGGGTTGAGCGGCTACTAGGCGTATGACGGGGTACTCTCTTCAAGGGCACTACCAGTATGCGGTGGGTTAGCGCCAAACACGGTAAGCCCCCGTATGAAGAACGACCCACTCATCACAACCTAAAGGCGAGAACCCTATGCATGATAGAAAGAATCGCATTGTAATTGTAATAATCGTGTTCACTTGCTCGTACATCAGGATTGCCAAGTTTATAGTGTTTACTTTAATTCGTTATAACTGTCATGTCATAACTGCTCACTTTACTTTTGCTTAGAACTGCATGCTAGGAGTATTTCACTTTATTTCATTATTAAACTTGTTGTCATTATCTCGTTTAATTCTTTAATGCCTCTTAAATTCAGTATAATTTTGTATACCTTGCCTTGGGTTCTAACATCTACTTGCAAACCCTTGCTGACATACATTCATGTTTTGGGATGTATGTCAGATTCCGAGCTATAGCACCAGAGGACTAGTTGAAATAGCTGAACCAGTGGACCAAGAGTTGTTGACTAGTGGGCCTTAATTGTACTTCCTTTAATTTGTTGTACGGGTCATAAGACCCACTCCCCTTTTCTCTATTGTTGTAATTCCATTAAGACGTCTGAGATTGAAATAATTTTTTATTTATCTGTGTTGTTTTGAGTAATGCAAGCAAGAACCTGCGGTTTTCACACAGACGCTTATTGTGTTAAGTCAAGGAGGAAAGAAAAGCAAAAGTACCTCCTCCTAACTTGCACAAGCAGGCACGTTCGCGTCCTCTCTCCCAAGTCTAATGGGAAGTGGAGCATGACAGGTTTTAGTGGTGGCACATGCAGGTCTATGCTCATGCAAAATACTTTAAAACAGCATGGATAATATTACAATTTTGACTCTCAAACAACACCTTCCCTAGAATCTTCTACCCGACCAAATTTATTAGAACATCCTAGTCCTAAGATTCCTAATCCTTAGTCAACCAAATCAGCATATCCTTGATTTTTAATCTCCCTTCATTTTTACATTCCACTTAATGACCTTAGGAATCCATCGTAGCCTTCACTAATCATTCCCTACCGGTACTCGCATTTGATCACCCTACTCTAATCATTGCTCTCGATCCACGCGATCTTCCTGACAGCCAACATTATTCTTTTGAACCATCCACATCACTATACTAATTCTACTTTCGCTAATAATCTCCTTCGTCGAAAATCCAAGTAATCTTCGATATGAATAAAACCGTACACTTGATAGATACTTAATAAAAGTCATTAGCAAAACCTAAATTTTTGACTTTTAGGATTTAACTAGTTAATAGGATAAATTAGTTGTTACATATATCTATTAAAAAAACCCTTGTTGATGGCACGCATATAAATGATAACTTCCTTCAATGGACCATGATCCGGTCAATGTGCTTGGCTAAGTTTGTTGGATCATCCTAGCTAGACTGGGGGTCAGTGATCCTGGCTTAGTCAATTCACTGGCCGTGTCCGCTGGACCGTAAGGACGTAAATCATGATTATATAACGCCATCGATCTTATTCACTATCAACCTTCCTTTAACTTGATTGACCTACTTAGAATCTTTCTATTTTTAGTATGCTTGTACTCTAGCTACGGAGAGTAGCGTTCGAATCTTCGATCATCAGAAGTTTGAGTTCGATAACTGAAGCCGATCGAAAGGACGCTCAGAAGTATTCGAGGATGGTACTGAATAATTTAGGACGAGACAAACGTGACGGGCACGTGTAGGCTGTTGCGTTTTTGCATCCTTCTTGAGCTCGTACTTCTTTTCTAACCCTACTTTCATCTTATACCCGATTTTTCCATGTGTTTGAATTCTTTCCAGCCTACCACCTTCTCCCTCATTATTGCCTTTTGTCCTTATCCTCTCCTCAAACCCCGTTCACGCCTAACCTACCCTACCTTATTATGACTTTCGGCACCCTCTTTAAACCCTTACCCCCTCTTTTCCCCCTTTGAACCCCTCCTCTTCTTCCTCACCAATACACCCCACGGGTTCCCCTTCGCCCCGATACCACCCTCTCCCTCACCTTACCTCCCTCTCGACGAGACCAACCCATCTCGCCTCGAGCTCTTCCGGCCTCACCCGGAGCTCCACCCCATCCTGGAAGCCCGCGCCACATCGCGCAGTCACAGCCTTCGCACCTCGCCGTCTTGGATCGACAGCCGCCAATGGCCCATCAACGACTTTGGGGATTGTTGGGCTTAGCGACAGCCCTCGTCGTCACCCTCGTTGTTGTCGGGTGGTTGAATTCTTGGGAATTTGCTGTTCTTGGTATTCTTTGGAGCTCCTTTTTCTGGTTCTTGCCCCTTGAGATGCCCCGCTTCGATTCATTCGTAAGGCCGCTCCTTCGTGTTTGTGGGTTCGTGAGTTTTTGGTCGTTGAATTGTTTAGGGCTGATGGTGATAACCGAAGATGTCGACCAATGGTATTGGCAAGGAGTATCATTAGGGATGAGTATCGTCTTGCTTTTCGCCTTAGGTGTTGAAATTGGATGCCAGTTTTGTGCTCGGATTTGGGAGACAGCTATGTTGCTGGCTTATTGTTGGATGTTGTGGAGATTGTTGTAAGTAGTGGTAGAAATGATCTTAATCCTTGAAAGTTGGCCTTATATCTGCCTTTTGGTGTCGATCTGGATGTTGGCTTGTAATTGGGTATCATGGGAGATGATGTCTTTTGTGCTCGGCTGGTTAAGTTGTAACAGCACGGATGCATTTGGATTAGTCCGCATGCTTTTGTATGTGATGGCAATGATTTACATGATTAAGACCCAATAGTAATCCTTGACAGGAATTGAAATTTTAAACTTTATGTTCTTCTTTTTGATATGGTTTAAATATAGCTTGCTGCTGACTCACCACCTCAGGCTCCAAGTTCGAACATACGTTGTTGTCATAATAGCCCTCATTTTTATGTAATGTCATTATCTCATATTTTGGCTACTTGATAGATCGGAAGTAACTATGGTGATGAAGGTACTAGAAATGATACGTTATGTTGATGGATAGTTATGTGGATTGAATGAAATTGTTTAGAACAAGATACAATGGAAAATGGCAAGATGTGATTTAGTAGTTTGTTTAAGTATGGCGAATAAATTTATGAGTTGTCACGAGGAAGGCTGTATTGGGAACATGACAAATATTGATTGTAGATAGTGATGTATACTAGGCGTAATTGTAATGGTCGTCATACATTAGTAACTAGTGTATCATCATTATATTGATTGCTTGATATACAGATAAAATTAGAGTTGGAAGATGTCACAATTGTAGTGTTACTAGTTAGATTATGCAATGGACAATGTGATGATATATAATGGACATGACAACTTAGGAGAATAAATAATTTTGGAGAATTTGGCCATAGAGGAACTATACATTAGAGATTTCACAGGAAATGTTACTGCTCTAATGTCAATGATAAGTGAAGGGTGAAGAAATTTGCAAATGGTATTGGTCGAAGATCCTTAGTGTCCTTCCTTCAAAGGTTATTTTGTACAAGGTATTGATTATTTTGAAGTGAGAACTTTGAGTTAGAGTTCGAATGATAATGTCGGATCTGTAGCTAAGTTTTATGATATGCTTATAGTTGTAACATGATTCGGTGATGAGACGAGTAGTGATGATTTATTTAAGGAATACTTGATTGAGATTACAGGTTAGCGTACATATGGGAGTTGCAGTTGTAAGTATATATCTACACACATTGTTATTCGTTACTCATCCTCATCCCTGTACATCTTAGGTATCCGTCCCTAGTCTTTTCTCTTGCCCACTAACGATTAAGGCCGTCGATGGTACTTAGTCATCCAAACCTCTTTTTGAAACTCAATCTTAACCACATCGCATGTATCACTTCCTGACTGGTTTCACTTCTTCATCTTGAAGTATTTCCAAGTTATAGTTTACCTCGTAGAATACGATGAGATACATAAGTATTATCGGCATCTCTTAATGAACTCAAATCCTAAGAAATTCCGAGGACAGAATTTTTTTATAAGGTGGATAGAATGTAACGGCCAGTTTTCTTAGTGCACGTTTTTCCGTAATAAGATTAATTCAAACGATTCCAATAATGACTAAATGATCTTCTTACTATTTTTTGTCGTCCAATCTTAAAATGGATTTTGTATTCGTACTTGAGGGAATACGAATCCATGGCATTTTCCTAATTTTCGGTGTAGGTTGTGAAAATCGGTATTTTAGTGTTTAAATAAATTACTCTTCCCTAATTATGTTTACCCTTCTACCAAATATTATTACTAATTACTTTTAATTAAGAGTTAATCTCTAATTTGTTAATAAATAATACTTAATCACTTTTAACAGAAAGATAAATTCCTAATTTTGACTAAATTACTTTTACTAAATTACTTTTCCTATATTACTAATAACATTTACTTTACCCAAACTAACCCTACCTAATTTAATTCTCACCAGAATGTTGGTGAGATCCAACATCAGCTTTCACCCTCCTACCTCCAAACCACCCACATTCAATCTGTTCCCTTTCTCCACTCCTTCATTAAAACAACATACAGGAACCTATACAGCAACCAACGGCAGCAACCAACCACTTCACCAGCATCACCAGAATCACCATCACCTCCTCCATACAACAACGTACGAGCACAACCCTTCACAATCAGCCACCACAACAACCCATTCCACCATCGTCCTCCCCCATTCAAACCAGTCTCCACATGCTTGCAACCCAAAATCCAACCAGAAACACAAACGAACCAGAAATCACAAATCATAATCAACCAAATCCAACCATAAATCAAACCCCTCGAAGCCCAATTGCCGCCGTGCGCCGCTTCGGGAAGTCGCCGCTGTCCCCAGCCTCAATCTTCGCTGCCGTGCCGTGGAATCATGCCACCGCCGTAGCCCCAAGCCACAGCCGTCGTCTCCGACCTCCGATCCGCATGCCGTCGTCCTCAGGAAGTCGCCGCCCACGCCGCCTCAAATTCCGTGTCGCCGAAGCCACCGGATCCCCGAACTCGCCGCCGGAGCCCAATCTCCGCCGCCGCTTCAGCTCTCGCCCCGCCGTCGTGACCCCTGCCTCCGTTCAGCCGTCACCGCCGATCCCCAAGCACCGCCTTCGCTTATCGCCCGATCACCCTGCGCAGCAAAAAAAGAAGAAAGAAACGAGAGAAAGAGACAGAGAGAGGGGAAACGAGAGAGGAGGGGTGAGATAAAAGTATATGTAAGTTTTTATATATTAAGTTTTATTATTATTAATAATATTATTATAAAATCTTAAGTAATTATTATTATAAAAGTTTTAATTGTTATAAAGTTTATTAACACTATTATAGAGGTTGGTTAGTAAATGATTTTTATAGGTTGGTAATTAATAAGCTTAAGATTAATTAAGTTAGAATTATTTAAGTTGAATATTAAGTTAATAGTTGAAGTTAATTTGTAAGTTAACATTATCTTATAGTAAGTCTATTTAAAACATTTTAACTGGATGTTGACCATTAAACTGATATCACTATCCCGATTTCGCAGATTAATCTGTGCCTATCTTACGACCACCTGGGACACCCAAAACTCACATCACATCAGGCAAGTATGCAATTTATACTGAATTTCTGAAGGTATATACTCATTTGGTCTATTGCATGTAAAGTTGCATAACTCAAAACCCGCATGTGAAATGACGCATGAAATCACTTCCATGACAACCGTGACTAAAAATGTGATCCAACGACATATAATTTTATATATCATGTTTCAGAACATTAGCGAAGAAAATCAATTTCTATGTCGTACTTGTTAAATTCTCATACTCAGCACTTTTGTTAAATTGTCGTAAATGTTGCTCGATACTCTCGTAACCATGGAAAAAGCTACATAAAAGTAAATGTTCTCACTATTAAATTGCTGCATGCCTTAGAATGATTATCAAATGCGTGACATCGTGAAATCGTGCGCCTCAAAGGTGAGATCGTGACTTTTGTGATGTCTTGTGACGTGCGTTTATATTTCATATATTCACGCACGTTTTCTTTTGTGTTTCTCCGTGTTTTTCCGCCGTCTTTTATTCGTTTTCGTGTATTTTCTCGTTTTCTTTCACTTTTCTTTGTTTATCCATGATTGCAGGGGATTGACCACGTAGGGGACGTTTAACGATGATATCCCAAGTCCCCGGAGCAACGGGAGAAGTCACGCGTGATCCAGGGGGCCAAACGTCGAAGAATTCATCTTTCAGCCCCTCACCCGGTCGGTTGGTCATCTCCAACCGATCGGGTGATGCACGCGTGCACCACCCGGTCTCTGTCGCAGCTCATAAGGAAGTCACCCGACCGGTTCACAGACCGGTTCAGCGGGGGGGGCTGTTCTCTGTTTTCTCGAGCAAAACGCCAACCGATCGGGTGACTCTCACCCGATCGGTTCATCTGTAGCTGAAGATGAAGAGCTGAAGACACGGGCACCAAACCGATCGATTCACCCGACTGCTCCAAGATCCAACCGGTCACTCAAGAACTCACCCGACCGGTTCATGTGATCGGGTGAAAGCTCGCCGTTTTCTGTTATTATTTTGTAACGGATCAACCGATCGGTTGACTTGTCAACCGATCGGTTGATGCGAAAGTCTATAAATAGAACCCCTAGGGTTCCAGAAACGGGAGCTGCTATTTTTTTACTGTTTTCTCTCCTTGTGACGGCTGTAATTGTTACTCTTTTGTAAGTTTTCAGATCTTTCTCAAATTTTAGTATTGTCTTATCTACTCTATTACTTCCGCATTGCAATTGTCCGATTATGATTCCAATGGTTAATTTTTATTTAGATCGCTTTTTCATGGATTTTTGTGAGTAGTTCCCAAATCTGGGATTTTGGTGGAAACCCCTTCGGGGGCTCTTCCCGATGCGTCCATAAGGTTAGGAAATCGATAGGGAATAGGAATCTAACGGTTACGCGGGGTGTTTCATTGTCATCGACGGGAAAAAGACCGCCTTTGACCGTTGGGCCAAGGGGGAATAAACTTGGCGGTTGACTCCCTAGCCATAGCTCACGCCCTTAGCGTAGACGTCGAATCCTAGCACGCGGGAGCGGCAGGATGAGACGTTGGGAGTTATCGTTGCGGGCTTAGTGCTCCTGGGATCGATCAGTGTTAATGGACACGGGAGTGCCCACTGATCGAATCTGGGAAGTCCGGCGTATCATCCTGGGCACCGACCGGAATATCGGGCCCATGGGATGCCGGTATCACTTTCAGAGGCAACGTCTCACCATTAGACCCTAATCCCGATCGATATCCATACCCGTAGGCCGTATCGGTGAGAGTCTCTCGTCGGGTTGGAAACCAAAGTCCCGGGTTTTCTTTCTTGTTGTTCATACCCTTTATTTCCTTTCGTGACAACCATCTACCGATTCGGGCTAGCTCGCCCCTCGGGGTGATTTAGGTCCTACCTGACCCAAGCACAACCTCGCCTCCCTGAGTTCGATATTCCCGCACCCTACACTAACCGTGCACTTGCGGTAAACGACAACCGCGCCCGTCTACCGCCTAGAGCGAGGGGGCGCCGGTCAAGTTTATGGCGCCGTTGCCGGGGAGGCAACGTGCTTGTTATTCTAGGATCTCTTGAACCCTCGTGTCTAGCTCACATCCATACCTCGCGATAATTTTTGCACTCTACACTTTTAGATTTCACTTGGACATACTGTGGATAGTAATTGTATAGTGCTAATTGGCTGGATCGCCGTGCTTCCATCGCAACTTGCGGTTCCCGTTTATGCAACCTGTGCTTTTGACGTGTTTGCCACTTGTGCAGTTCTCTCTCTCTCTCTTTTCGTATAAGATCCCGGCCCCATGGCAAAGATGTTGCATGCAGTTTCAGGAGACATCTGGGATCACTCTCACCATATCCGCTGTTTAGCACAGAGCTTAGCAGAATCACTGAATACTTCGAACATACTATCCCTCCTGTCTACCGCCGTGGAAGGCCAGAGATTTCGAGATGCGCAGGAGCACCTTGCCATGGCAACTCCCTTTCCCCATGATGAAGTGGCGTATATCGACAACCATGGTCTCGAATGTAGTGAAGAAGAGTTAACCGCAGAGTTCTGTCAGGAGAGCCACCCGACCGAGTTTGTTGGCTACGCTGGACAGGAATCAATCTATCCCTTGCAGACTTCTATTGAGCATCCCCGGTCTTTGGACAATGGAGAGGCTAGAAACGGTTGTGGAGAATCATCGATGACTGAACCTGTTTTCACCTACAAGCCTTCTTCCCGGATAATTATGATGAGCTCGGAAGAGACCCGGTGCATCCCTCGATCGTTCCCACTATACCCTGCGAAATTTCGCCGTGCGGAGCCACGGCCGAGGGTGAGATTCCGGATGCTGGCTTCCGAGAATTCCACGCAGAACTCCTTTCCCTTGAGGATGCTCAGCTTGAAAAATATGCGTCAGGGCCCCAAGAAGTTGAGATGAAAGAACTACCGCCGGGGCTTAAATATGAATATTTGGGAGCAGGGTCAACCCTTCCGGTTATAGTCAACTCTTCACTACACGAAGACCAAATGACCAAACTTCTTGGTGTTCTAAAAAGGTTTAAAGGATTTTTCGGATATGCAATTGAGGATTTAAAAGGGGTTAGCTTAGGCCTCTGCTCACACAGAATTCTGCTTGAAGATGAGCAAGCCTCCTCGATTGAGCCACAGCGGAGGTTGAATCCCATAATGATGGAAGTTGTAAAGAAAGAGATTGTTAGGCTTCTACATGCCGGTATTATATACCCTATCTCCGATAGTCGCTGGGTTAGCCCGGTGCACGTTGTACCCAAGAAAGGAGGAATGACGGTGGTTCGCAATGAAAAGAACGAGCTAATACCAACGAGGACCGTCACAGGGTATAGGATGTGCATTGACTATAGAAAGCTGAACAAAGCTACAAGGAAGGATCATTACCCCCTCCCCTTTATTGACCAGATGCTCGAGAGGCTGGCGAAGCATAATTATTTCTGTTTCATGGACGGGTATTCAGGATTTCTTCAGATCCCTATTCATAACGATGACCAGGAGAAGACGACTTTCACTTGCCCATTCGGGACGTATGCCTATAGAAGAATGCCGTTTGGACTTTGTAACGCCCCTGCTACATTCCAAAGACTCATGTCCGCTATCTTCTCCGACTACTCCCAAGACAACATGGAGGTTTTCATGGACGACTTCTCCGTCTACGGAACTAAATTTGACTCGTGCCTCAGTAATCTCACTAAGGTCCTGGAGAGATGTCAGGAAAAGGGACTAGTCCTAAACTGGGAGAAGTGCCACTTCATGGTCCAAGAGGGAGTTGTGCTGGGACACATCATCTCTTCGAGGGGAATCGAGGTTGATAGGGCTAAAGTCGAAGTGATTGAAAAGCTTCCACCACCGCACAATCTTCGAGGAGTCCGTGGTTTCTTAGGACACGCGGGATTTTATCGCCGCTTCATAAAAGACTTCTCGAAGATTTCCAAGCCTCTGACCCAACTCCTCATGAAGGACGCACCTTTCGTCTTCAGCGAGGAGTGTATGGAAGCCTTCCGCACTTTGAAGCAAGCATTGATTTCCGCACCCATAATACAGCCACCAAACTGGAAACTGCCCTTTGAGCTGATGTGTGACGCTAGTGATTATGCGGTTGGTGCCGTCCTAGGGCAGAGAAAAGATAAAAATCTTCATGTCATATATTATACGAGCAAAACCCTTGATGCCGCCAAATAAATTATACTACCACGGAAAAAGAATTGCTCGCGGTGATCTACGCCATGGATAAGTTCCGACAATATCTCGTTGGCGCCAAGGTGATCGTACACACGGATCACGCGGCTCTTAAATACTTTTTGAACAAGAAAGAAGCCAAGCCATGTCTCATTAGATGGATCCTCCTCCTCCAGGAGTTTGACCTGGAAATCAGAGACAAGAAGGGGGCGGAGAATGTTGTTGCCGATCACCTGTCCAGGATGCCCACTCTCGATTTAAAAGCTACACCGATCGATGATTCACTCCCTGACGAGCATCTCTTCTCTGTCTCTTCATCCTGGACCCCCTGGTACGCCGACATCGCAAATTATCTGGCTTGTGCCATCGTTCCCCACAATGTGAGCTTCCAGCAGAAGAAGAAATTTTTCCATGAGGTCCGCAGATTTTATTGGGATGACCCCCACCTATACAAAACCTGCAATGATGGGGTGATACGAAGATGCATCCCTGAAACTGAGGCGACTTCCATCATTTCCCACTGCCATGGGCAGCAATGTGGAGGGCACGCGAGCACCTACAAGACCACCGCAAAAATTCTCCAAAGCGGATTCTACTGGCCTACACTCTTCAGGGATACACATGTTTATGTCCAAGCCTGCGATAAATGCCAAAGAGCTGGGAATATCTCCAAAAGGAATGGGATGCCTCAACACTACATCCTGGAGATATAGATCTTCGATGTATGGGGAGTGGACTTTATGGGACCGTTCCCTTCTTCCTCGGGGAACCAGTATATCTTGGTGGCTGTGGACTACGTATCAAAATGGGTTGAAGCGGTGGCCAGTCCAACCAACGATTCCAGAGTGGTGGCCAAGTTCTTTAAAAGCAACATCTTCCCGCGGTTCGGTGTACCTCGTGTCCTGATCAGTGACGGAGGGAGCCACTTTATAGAGAAGAAATTTGAAGCCCTCTTAAAAAAATACGGGGTACAACACCGGGTGGGGCGTGCCTACCACCCACAGACCAGCGGTCAGGCGGAAGTCTCTAACCAGGAGATTAAAAGCATACTAGAAAAGACGGTGGCCAATTCCAGAAAGGACTGGTCATCAAAGCTCCCTGACGCGCTTTGGGCTTACAGGACGGCATTTAAAACTCCTATCGGCACAACTCCCTATCGGCTCGTCTATAGGAAAGCTTGCCATCTACCTGTAGAATTGGAACATAAGGCATATTGGGCAGTTAAGAATCTAAACTTCGACACCAAGAAGGTAGGAGTGCACCGGCAGCTACAACTCAACGAGCTCGACGAAATCCGGCTCAATGCCTATGAGAACGCCAAGATCTACAAGGAGAAGCTGAAGCGGTGGCATGATAAGCGAATCTTAAAGAGGGAATTCAAAGAGGGAGACTTAGTTCTCCTGTTCAACTCAAGGCTGAAGCTCTTTCCTGGGAAACTCAAGTCAAGATGGTCGGGACCGTTCCGCGTCACCAAGGTTTTCCCGCATGGGGCTATCGAGATAATGGGAAGGGATGAGCCGTTTAAAGTAAACGGGCAGCGTCTGAAACACTATGTAGTTGGAGAACCAGAATTCTCTCCGGTCGGATCCCCAACGAGCGACAACTCTTCCTCTAATCCTCCGGATCCTAATTAACCACCGCTGCGGGCGTCGAGCCAACGACGTTAAACAAGTGCGCTTCATGGGAGGCAACCCATGTTCTAAACTTATGCTTCATTTTGTAAGATTTTTTTCCAATTTATTTCTCTCTATTTTTATAAATAAATCCAGCCGAAACAACTTCCGTGAAGGAACTCAGGCATTTCTTGGGTTTTGCAGAAAAACAAGGCCTCAACCGATCGGGTGGGTTCCCACCCGATCGGTTGGGATGTATCAGATACAGGCCGAGAACTGTCCCCGAATGAACCGATCGGTTGAAGAATGAGGAGACCGGGTGACAGACCAGGTGAGCTGGGGAGAACTCTCAGAAATTTTTGGGGAATATCAACCGATCGGTTGAGTTCGAGCGCGATCGGTTGATGCGACCGGGTGAGCAGCCCTCAATTCTCGGGAAAAATTTGGTAAGCGGCCAACCGATCAGTTGACATGGCAACCGACCGGTTCACCTGTAGCTGTTGGCCGATAAGAACTTTCGAAATTTGGCTACCCGATCGGGTGAGAACCCACCCGATCGGTTCAGTTTCGCCCCTATAAATAACCCTAACGCACGGCGACCGCCACCCGACCCCAGAAAATCCCCTTCACACGATTTCACGCCCTCCAGCTGTAGAATCGTCTTCCTCGACCCTACATACTGTCCCTAAACCCTCATCCCCACTCACTCCCATACTTCCCCACCTCCGCCACCTCGCCATCGTCGACATTCCATCATCAAAACCCCCAAACCCTAACCCTAGCCCCAAAATTTTCAAAATTCTGTTCTTGTCGGATCAGCGAGCAGCGGCTTCCCGGATTGTTTCCTCCTACTACGCGAGACCCCCGGGCGCTTGATCTTGCTACATCGATGGGTAACATTCTTCCACTCTACACATCTTTTACTTTATCTGTTATATCCTAAATTGGTGTTGTATCTGCTTCACTTGCCCTATATTCATCTTAGGCTCGCCCCCGCTTTCATTTTCGCCACCCACATAGTCGCCATGTCTAAGAAAGGGAAAGAGATTGCATCATCTTCGCGCCGTGATCTGCTCTACGGCCCCTTTTCCCCCTCTTTCCTTGGCATAAACCCTTCTACAGAAGAGCAGTCTGACCGTTTGCGAGCACTACTTCATCGCCCGATGAGACCTACACTCTTCACCGATCGCCCCACACTTGAAGCTCTAGGGCTTTCGAACGGCGTCGCCAAAATTTTCAACTGTATCGGGTGCCATACCCTCTCTCACATCCATGCTCACACACACAGAAATCTCACGCTTGAATTCCTCAGTTCCCTCGAGTTGTTTGATGGGGGTTTCTCCTTCCGCGCTTTCAATTGTGACTTTTCTCTAGGTTTCATCGAGCTGAACAATATCCTTAATCTCCGTCACCCCGATCTTAATACTGAACATTCCACCCACGATCGAACTGACATCTACTCTCAATTTCGGGCTGATGGTGTTTGGCAACGATTTACCCGGTACACCACCTTTCCACCCGAGGCTCCTGCCTCCTACATTATTCACCCGTGTTACCGCCTCGCCCATTGCATCCTCGCCAACACTGTTTTCGCCCGCGTGGATGTGTCCACTGTATCTAGGGATGAGCTCTTCTTTCTCTATGCCATGTCCGATGACAGGATCCTTGGGCACATCCCTATGCCCATAAACGCCGCTCATTGGATCGTCCACGAAATTTTTGCCGTTAGCCGCGCCACTTCTGGTTCCATCTGTTGTGGTGGGATGATCACTCTTATTGTCAGCTGTGTTCTGAGGGTACCTCCCGACCTCCCTATTTTGCTTGGATGTAGCCGTATTGATCGCGATTACTTGATCGATATCAACATGCTCACTCCCTTCGGTGAAGACCGTGCTGTCTACCTCTACAGCCCCGCCTGTGAACCTTTCGCGATCCTGTCACCTTTGGCCCCTTTGCGGCTACCCTACCCCCGTCTCATCTGCCTTGGGAGTTTTACCCCGATCCTTGGTATTCCCCATTAGTGCATCTACCACCCTTGGATCCTCCCGATTGGCACCCAACTGTCGGCCCACCTGGTACGATCTTCCTCCACCACAGCCCCCCGGTGCACATCGATCCTCCCGTGCTCCAGCCTGTCGCCCCTCCTTCACCCATAGGCACACCCTCCTCTTCCTCTGAGGATTCTTTCATTCACTATTCCCCTCCCTCCTCCCACTCCCCCTACCATTCCAGTACCAGCGAATTCGATTGACTCCCCCTTGCATATCTCTGCATTTTACTAATCATATCATTTCGCTAGCACTGTCTGGTCTAGCTTGGGGGACGTCTATTTTGGTGTGCTGTCGTGTTTTGTTTGTTTTTCTCATTTTTGTATGTGTGTGCGCTTGTTTTTCACTTTTTTGAGTGTCGTGTCGTGTGATTTTTATTTTTATTTTCGTATTGTTTGATTTTAATTTTGATCTTTCTTTCTTTTTCAGTTTCATCTATGTGTTTTCCTCGTTTTCATTTCTTTTTGTGTCAGTGCGTATCCCCCCTTTTTCATTGCCCTCCCGTACTCACTCATATTGCATTGAGGTCAATGCAAACTTCAGCTTGGGGGAGTCGCACTGTGTGCGTCGTTTGAGTCCTTCTTTTTCGTTTTTCTGTCGTTTTCATCGTGTTTTTATTTTTTTTTCTTTTCTTCTTTTTAGCTCCTTCTCCTAGAGATGAATCATATGATGAATTGCCACAAAGTCACACACACCTAGCATTGCATCGATAATCACACTCACTAACCCTAGGATTTCGAGTCCTCTTGCATTTCACGCATTGTGGGTCCACTTAGCTTTCTTGTGAGTCGTGCGTCGTGCCTAGCTATTTGGTGTACTTCTGCTTTGTGATTTTACTTTATATAACTGTCCAGGAATGACCCCTAGATTATCATGCTTCGATTTGAATATGCGGTATTTGTTTCTACTATATGCATGCTATATTTATATTGTATATTTCAATTCGCATGCGTCGGGATTCCACAATTAAGGACTAGGATAACCCACTTAGCCTATGCTCTATTTAGCGAGAATAGTTTCCTTTGCCCGAGTGTTTAGATTTCGACTTCTTTTTGTTTTACTTGGTGCAAATCCCCTCGTCGTGTACCGTTCTCCCACTTGGGAGAGTGCACATGTGTATAGCCAAAAACCCAAAAATCCAAAAAAATATAGAAAAAAGGAAAAGAAAAGCCCAAAAAGAGAGAAAAGAAAAATTTTTGTATAGCCCAAAATTCAAAAAAAAATAAAAAAATAAAAAAAATTCAACTGCCCAAAACCCAAAAAAAAAATTTCCATGTGAATATTTTTTCCTACTTGCCGTGAATAAAGGGAAGGCGAGAATTTGCACCGAGTGTTCTACTCCACATCATCTCAACCCCCGTCGTTATCGAAAACACTTGGCTTAGGAACTTTTTAGCTAGTATCTAGGCTATAGTGGCGTGATTTCCTTAACCCTAGTTGTGGAGTCCCCGATGCATGATACGCTTCTATTCTTACTCTTCTCATGCATGCTTGAACTTATATTCGCCGCTTAATTCAATTCGAATCGATATTTGGGTCATATCTTGGATTTGTGTATATCGAGCCTCATAGCACATTGTAGAAAGCGACACCATTTGCTAGCACACGACCACACTCACTCGCGCTTCACCGCGTGGGCCCACGACACTTATTTGGACTCGTTTTCCTAGGTTTAGTGGTGTGATTTGGCGTTTGCTTGCTTGGTGTGTCGTTTTTGATTTTGGTGGCTCTGATGGACGATCTAGGATTTAGAGTTTTCTTTTTCTTTTTTCCTCTCTATTTTTCCCTTCCGAGCTCCTACTCTCACTCGTCTTCCTCGAGGACGAGGAAGAGTTCAGCTTGGGGGATTTTGACGTGCGTTTATATTTCATATATTCACGCACGTTTTCTTTTGTGTTTCTCCGTGTTTTTCCGCCGTCTTTTATTCGTTTTCGTGTATTTTCTCGTTTTCTTTCACTTTTCTTTGTTTATCCATGATTGCAGGGTATTGACCACGTAGGGGACGTTTAACGATGATATCCCAAGTCCCCGGAGCAACGGGAGAAGTCACGCGTGATCCAGGGGGTCAAACATCGAAGAATTCATCTTTCAGCCCCTCACCCGGTCGGTTGGTCATCTCCAACCGATCGGGTGATGCACGCGTGCACCACCCGGTCTCTGCCGCAGCTCATAAGGAAGTCACCCGACCGGTTCACAGACCGGTTCAGCGGGGGGCTGTTCTCTGTTTTCTCGAGCAAAACGGCAACCGATCGGATGACTCTCACCCGATCGGTTCATCTGTAGCTGAAGATGAAGAGCTGAAGACACGGGCGCCAAACCGATCGATTCACCCGACTGCTCCAAGATCCAACCGGTCACTCAAGAACTCACCTGACCGGTTCATGTGATCGGGTGAAAGCTCGCCGTTTTCTGTTATTATTTTGTAACGGATCAACCGATCGGTTGACTTGTCAACCGATCGGTTGATGCGAAAGTCTA
Source organism: Scilla litardierei (assembly GCA_030789695.1). Lineage (NCBI taxonomy): Eukaryota > Viridiplantae > Streptophyta > Magnoliopsida > Asparagales > Asparagaceae > Scilla > Scilla litardierei. The sequence continues at coordinate 11,595,786 of CM061130.1, read as the reverse complement.
TAAATAGAACCCCTAGGGTTCCAGAAACGGGAGCTGCTATTTTTTTACTGTTTTCTCTCCTTGTGACGGCTGTAATTGTTACTCTTTTGTAAGTTTTCAGATCTTTCTCAAATTTTAGTATTGTCTTATCTACTCTATTACTTCCGCATTGAAATTGTCCGATTATGATTCCAACGGTTAATTTTTCTTTAGATCGCTTTTTCATGGATTTTTGTGAGTAGTTCTCAAATCTGGGATTTTGGTGGAAACCCCTTCGGGGGCTCTTCCCGATGCGTCCATAGGGTTAGGAAATCGATAGGGAATAGGAATCTAACGGTTACGCGGGGTGTTTCATTGTCATCGGCGGGAAAAAGACCGCCTTTGACCGTTGGGCCAAGGGGGAATAAACTTGGCGGTTGACTCCCTAGCCATAGCTCATGCCCTTAGCGTAGACGTCGAATCCTAGCACGCAGGAGCGGCATGATGAGAAGTTGGGAGTTATCGTTGCGGGCTTAGTGCTCCCGGGATCGATCAGTGTTAATGGACACGGGAGTGCCCACTGATCGAATCCGGGAAGTCCGGCGTATCATCCTGGGCACCGACCAGAATATCGGGCCCATGGGATGCCGGTATCACTTTCAGAGGCAACGTCTCACCATTAGACCCTAATCCCGATCGCTATCCATACCCGTAGGCCGTATCGACGAGAGTCTCTCGTCGGGTTGGAAACCAAAGTCCCGGGTTTTCTTTCTTGTTGTTCATACCCTTTATTTCCTTTCGTGACAACCATCTACCGATTCGGGCTAGCTCGCCCCTCTGGGTGATTTAGGTCCTACCTGACCCAAGCACAACCTCGCCTCCCTGAGTTCGATATTCACGCACCCTACACTAACCGTGCACTTGCGGTAAACGACAACCGCGCCCGTCTACCGCCTAGAGCGAGGGGGCGCCGGTCATCTTGTGAGTTGAAAATTCGTGCTTGTAATTCGTGAATTAGGCTGGCTCGTGTTCCAGCACATGTTTCGGGTGGGGTTAGGGTTGAGCGGCTACTAGGCGTATGACGGGGTACTCTCTTCAAGGGCACCACACATATGCGGTGGGCTAGCGCCAAACACGGTAAGGTAAGCCCACGTGTGAAGAACGACCCACTCATCACGACGTAAAGGCAAGAACCCTATGCATGATAGAAAGAATCGCATTGTAATTGTAATAATCGTGTTCACTTGCTCGTACATCAGGATCGCCAATTTTATAGTGTTTACTTTAATTCGTTATAACTGCCATGTCACAACTGCTCACTTTACTTTTGCTTAGAACTGCATGCTAGGAGTAGTTCACTTTATTTCATTATTAAACTTGTTGTCATTATCTCGTTTAATTCTTTAATGCCTCTTAAATTCAGTATAATTTTGTATACCTTGCCTTTGGTTCTAACATCTACTTGCAGACCCTTGCTGACATACATTCATGTTTTTGTATGTATGTCAGATCCCGAGCTATAGCGCCAGGAGGACTAGTTGAGATAGCTGAACCAGTGGACCAAGAGTTGTTGACTAGTGGACCTTAATTGTACTTCCTTTAATTTGTTGTACGGATCATAAGACCCACTCCCCTTTTCTCCATTGTTGTAATTCCATTGAGACGTCTAAGATTGTAATAATGTTTTATTTATCTGTGTTGTTTTGAGTAATGCAAGCAAGAACATGTGGTTTTCACACAGACGCTTATTGTGTTAAGTCATGGAGGAAAGAAAAGCAAAAGTACCTCCTCCTAACTTGCACAAGCGGGCACGTTCGCGTCCTCGCTCCCAAGTCTAATGGGAAGCGAGGCGTGACAAGCGCGCATCTACATCTATATCTGATCGGCTTCATAAGTCTTCTACTTAGTCTAGTGTGTGAGTTGTTCTGTTAGGAATATGTTAAAGCCCGGTTTATTGCACACACAAAACATTTTCGAAACAAAGTTTTTCAAACTCGTTTTAAAACTCGTTGAGAGCATAGCTATTTGATTTATCTTCGTAGTCAATGTCCAAACACCCAGGAGTTGATTACTTATCTTTTTCAGCTGAGTTTCAATGAAAATATGCTCTGGGAGTCGACTACCAAAGGAGATAGTCGACTACCAGTATGAGCAGAGTTTTCAATGAAAACTCACCGAGAGTCGACTACCTCCCTTTGGGAGTCGACTACCAGTTGCGTTTTTGACTTTCCAGAATTCGCTACCTCATTTACTCGCTTGCTTGATTAGAGGAGCTAAAGTTAAAGGTTTTTGAAAACTCAAATTTAGTTTTGAAACTCTATAAATAGTTTGGGATGAAATAGATCTAAAAAAATAACAAATAGAAAGTAGGGTTTTGGGATCAATTTGCTTCTCTCCCTCTAATTTTCACAATAAATAGAGGTTTTTTAACGAGCGAGGTAACGAATGGGCCGGGATTGACCAACCAGTCATCCCGTAGGCGGTTTGAGTTGGGCCCAATTGGAGTTGCAACATAGTGGATCCGCTAAACACGTATTTGGAGGCAACTCGACATGCAACTCCAATCAATGACAGGCTATGTTGGGTGGGTTGGGCTCGCGAGACAAACAACTCGATCTGTTTTTAACACCCTTATTTCATTTAATTTTATAAATTTTTATGTAATTTTTATATTAAAAAAGCTAAAGATGTCACGCCCTGCTTTCCAAAATACAAGTGAGACGGGACAAGCCCGCTCGTAGCTAAGTCAAAGAGGGCGAGTTTTTTTCCTCTTTCGATTCAGCTACGATAAGCGTCTGGTATACACAATATGTAGATTCTCCAAAATAACAACACAGATAATAAACTAAATTATTACACCCCGGGTCCAGAGTAGCGGTTTAATTATTACAACCAAATCGAAAAGTCTTAAAAGCTACTGGATGGAAAAAGGGCATTATGGCAAGTACAAACCAAAGTCTATGCGATTAATAAAACTACATGGCAAAAGGAACAAGAGCTACAACCTTCTAGTCCTCTGGAAAGTCTCACCCCTCAACAAACTCGTCTGACTCCGTAGCGGGGTCTGCAAACTCACCTTAAGGGTCTGACAACCATTACATTAAGAAAAAGAAATACAATGTCTGTCAGTGAGAAATTCTCATGTAGATTCCCAAGCAATCATGTCATTTAATTATGCATGTGCTCGAGCACACCAAGAGTCAAGCGTGTGGGGCTTGGAGGGGTCACTATATCGTATGGAAGATCTAAGCCGAGCATCCGTGCAAAGATCGTGAAAAATCTGTCGTAGCAGATATCGGTCGCGTAGTACGTGCAGGCGGTCTCAATCGGGCGATGACACAGCCAATGGGCTGTGTCAGAAAGTACAAAGGGGTGGAGGGAGCCGTCTGGGTGGAAGCGCATCGGTCGAATCATCCCCATAAGATGCGAAAGCTCAGGAAGGGACATGGTCCCGACTTCTGGCCTGAAAAGATGGTCGTGGCTAGGTGGCGCTACACGTAACGAAGGCACGGATGCACAATGCATGATGCCTTCGCCCGGCTCGGGCGGTAGTGGTCCAGACCTGAAATATGATGCCAGAAAGCAGCGACATTTTATGTGCCAATGGTGTAGTCTGGGGAGAAGGCGGCTCGAGGGTTGTGGATAGCAGGGAAATGGAAGTGTCTGTGGATCATCTCGTGTGTGATCGTGAAGTCATGATCCAAAAGACGGAAAGTGATGCCATCGCCCGTCGCAGTGCGGGCGATGGAGCTCAAGGCCTCCAAGGTAAGGTGTGTGTATGTGGGGGCATGGACACCTAGGAAACGACCGAAGCCGATCTTGCGGTAGAGCCAGTGGACTCCCTGCAAGAGTCCAAGGGATCGAAGGGTAGGGATGTCGATGAACAGGGTGGGAAAGAGACGACGCTGTAAGAGCCTGACGAAGCGCTCGTGGTGCTCGTCGTCTCGAAAGGTGATGCCGAACGTCTGCACACAGGGCGAAAGAGCGGTGAAAATGGCAGGAGGTGCGGAAGGGACGATATATGCGGTGGTGGGGATATGGGAGGAAGTGGTGGGGATGGTGGGGGTGGATGTGTGTGTGCGGCGTGGGGGAGAATAGTCGGACACAGGCGACGTATCGCGCACGTGCTCCTCTGCAGGGGTAGGGGTGGTGGCATGACAAGGGCAACGTGTGGGTCGGGAAGAGGAGGCACCAGTGGATGGCCTCTTCCCACGAATGGGAGGTATGTGTGCTCCTCTAGTGTGAACCATCGTGGAGATGGCAAGATGATGTGTCGATACAAAAGTAAAAGGAGGAAAGAGTGTACCGTTTGAGCGAGCACAACGAAGTCTCCCCCAAGCTAATCCCGTTAGTGGCCCCTGACGTAGGCAAATCATACCTGAAATAGAAACAAGTAAAACGTCAGTACATGAAAGTTAAAATAGGGAAACTCTGCTGAATTGGGGGTGCTCGACCGAGCAGCTGTACTGCTTGGTCCAAGCAGTGCGGCTCGTTGGGGAAATCCCGACCGAGCACATTTGCTGCTCGGTAGGAAGCGTCGAGATATTTGGGGAGGAGAACGAGCTGCTCGGTCGAGCGCCATAGGTGCTCGATCGAGCAGCAGTGAAGCCCTAGGGCAGCGGCGACTAGGATGGGATGTGTGGGTTGTGATGAATGATTAGAGGGGGGAGGGTGGATGTCGGGGGGTGTATTAGGAAGAAGGGGACGGCGGCGTCGTCGGCATCAGTGGCACTGGCGGTGGCTGTCGTCGATCAGAAAAGGGGGGAAGGGAATGGGGCTGATGGAGAGGGGGAGAGAGAGAGAGAGAGAGAGAGAGAGAGAGAGAGAGAGAGAGAGAGAGAGGGGCAGAGAGACTGACCGGAGAGGGAGAGGGGCCGATCAGGCGATGAAGACGGCGACGCGGGCGATGGAAGACGGCGACGAGGGTGGGGTAGAACGAGTAGGGTGCGGGGTTGCTCGGGCAGTAGTTTAGGGTAAATGAGCGCTTAAGGTAAAAAATGAAATGAGTTGGGTTAAAAACCCAACTCTTTTGGAAGTGGGGCCCAAGGAATTAGGATATATCGACTCGATCGAGCAACGAAGCTGCTCGGTCGAGTCGGACACACACAAAAAAGTTTAGGAAACTCCCTCTTATGCTCGATCGAGCATGGTCTGCTCGGTCAAGCAGATAGCCACTCGGGCCGAGTAGGGGCTGCTCAGGCCGCACAGACAGAATGTCGTTTTCTCCAAGTTTTCATAAGCCTGCGCTACTCGACTGAGCAGGTGGCTGCTCGGTCGAGTCGGTGTCTGCTCAGACCGAGCAAAGGCTGCTCGGGCCCTGTAGACAGAGCGACATTTTTGAGCTTTTCTCTAGTGACTGTGCTACTCGACCGAGCAGAGTAGCTGCTCGGTCGAGCAACCTGTGTCCCATTTTTTCTCTTCTCCTTTGATTTGTTCTTCAAATTTGCTGTCCTCCTTCAGCTTTCTCCCATTTAAAACGTTGATTTGCGTGCCCCTTCATGTTCAACCTATAAAAAGGAAGAGCTCATCAAATTTTTATGGTTTTGTGTTTTTAAGAGAATTAAACAACGTTTTTGTTTGGTTTTCTCAAAGAAATAAAGTAAAAATAAGAAATTGAAAAAGAGAATCCAAGATATATAAGATTGGGTTGCCTCCCAATAAGCGCTCGTTTTGAGTCATGAGCTCGACTCCCTCTGGTTTATTAATTAATATTTGGTGCGCATGAGATTCACGCGTCGTTCTTGCCAATGATGACATCTGGTGGTATTTGGCACTCTTCCAGTCCAGGCTTTTCCTTAGCGTAGCTGATGGCCTCCGGCTTTTCGTGATGCAAGGAATGGTCCATAAGCTCCTCGTCCAATATACGGATATAGGTGGCGACCGCTTTGTGGTAGGTTGGTTCGCTGTCGTCGTCAACACCTGTTCTTATCAGGTCCTTCATAACCCCTCAGAAGTATAATCTCCTACGCCTCTTCTAGGAGCTCCAAATTGCTAGCTCCTTCCTCTCTGGCATGCTCCCTCATTGGTTTCTGCAGCCTGAATTCAGCTTCAATGTTGCCCACGTTCAACGAAAGAGTCACTTCACGGACATCAATCAACACGTCAGCCGTCGCCATGAAGGGGCGATCAAGTATAAGTTGGGAGCTACATCCCTCAGGCATGTTCATAATAACGAAGTCAACTGGAACACAAAACCCAGGAGGTATCTGCAAAATTATGTCCCTGGCAATGCCCACCGTATAAGCAATCGAATGATCCGCTAGTTGAATGGACATGTTCGTGGGTTCCAGCTCGCTCCCAGTTTGCAGTCTTTCAAAGATGGATAGCGGCATCTGATGGAAATTGAATTCCACCCCCAATTGACTTTGATGATGAGCACACCAAATGAAGCTTAGTGTACTAACTACATTACTATTAAGTGTACAGACTATGCGATGAATGGAAAGCTTTATACATACTTTGAAGAAGCACTATCTACGCTCACTTAGCAAAGACAAGGACAAAATGTTGCTAACTCGATGATGAAGCTCACGCTCAAATGAATAAGAAGCTCAAGAGAAGCTCGTATCTACATCATCATCTGATCAAGCTTCGGGAGAACGTGTCCTAGTCTACAGTGTGTGAGTTGTGTCTTTCTTAGGGTTGTGTTAAAGCCAAAAGTATAGATAACACACACACACACACAAATGATTTCGAAGTTAAATATTTTAAATACTTTTAAAATCATTTTCAAAAATATTGAGAGCTTTTTTGCTAGTCACTTCTCATCTTGGTAGTTAATCTGCATTACACCCATGAGCTAACTACATGTCTTACTAGCCAAGTTTCAGAAGAAACTCATCTGGGAGTCGACTACCAAGGAGTGGGAGTCGACTACCAGCTGAGAATTGTTTTCTCCTGAAACACTCTGGGAGTCGACTACCACTCCTAGGGAGTCGACTACCAGCTGTCGAATTTCAACGTTTGACCAGACTTTTGTTATCTCTCCAACTTATTGCTCCCATGATTCTCGGGGCAAAAGTCAAACGAATTTGAAATTCAAATTTTCTCATTTTAATTATAAATAGAGGATTATTTTGTGAGATAAAAAACACACAATATACTTGAATTCAAATTCTCTCTTGTGCAAAAGTTCTAAACGATCTCAATTTTCAGCTCTCATTCTTTTAGCCAAAATCTTTTTTTATATTTCTGATCTCTTTTGTTTAAGTTATTATTTTCTGAGATCGAACTTTTATTTGGCTATTGTTTTTCAAAATCCATGTTATCTACTCTCTGATTCTATTTGAAATGGGTTTTTTTGAAAAACATTGATTTAGATCACAAAGACTTAATTCGTATCTTTGTGTGATATAAGACATATTCTATTAAGTCACGAATACACATTGTTAACTATTACTATTGGCTATAGAATTTGGGTGTAAATCCAAACTCCACCAAACATTGTGGTGAGTTGGATATTGATTTTCATTTTGTGATTTGCCCTTTGTTGTAAGAGTGTTGGAAATCCTAGACAAGTCTAGGTGCTGCGGTATTGCAATGTTGTAATCGGAAATCCTGGTTAAGGCTAGGTGTGTGGGAAAATCATAACGAGTGGAGTTAGGTGCTTGTATTTGCCAAGGCAGATAGTGGAAATCTCGTACCGGTTTAATCGGGGTCTGGACGTACCCAGGGTTATGGGGAACTGTGATAAAAAATCCTTGTGTCTCCGTTTGCACTCTCTGTGAATGCTTGTCTCTATTTGTTTATCTTGATTTGTTAAGTATTATATCTCTTGTAACTCGTTCATAATATATTGCAAGATTAGTTTTGTATCTAATGTATAAAAGATTCTTTCTGTGTAATCTTTTATATCTTTATTAAATATTCTTTTAACTGAGCTGTGCATAATATCCCTCTGGGAGTCGACTACTACTCTTAGGGAGTCGACTACCAGAAGAGTTTTATCTCTGATTTGTTTTAAAGATTACTTAAGTTAATTAAGAACCAAGCGTAGATCGCTGTACTTGGTTTCTTAGGCAACATTAGAAGGCTTTGAATTGTGCAAACAAATTAGAACGAAAAAATTTTATTTTAATACAACACTATTCAACCCTCCGTCTAGTGTTGTTTGCCATCCACAGGATCCAACAGCATCAAGCTTATGCTTGCTCCAGGTCAATTAATGCACGGCTGATGGGCATGCCTCCGATGGAGCATGAAACAGTGAAGCTTCCTGGATCCGGTAGCTTCCAAGGGAGATGATTATTTATAATGGAGGTAGAGTCCTCAATGAGCTTTATCTCCTTGTGCTTCCTCTTCCCAGTGATCAGGTCCTTTAAGAACTTGGCATAAATGGAAATCTCCGTGATGGCATCCATGAATTGGATATTCAGCTGTATGCCCCTCAGAAGCTCTGTAAACTTGGAGTACTTCTTTTCCATTTTGGCCAAAGCCAACCTATGTGGATATGGCGGAGGAGGTTGGCTTTCTTTGTTCCTTGCAACATCATCAAGAGACGACGTTATTATAGGTGTGATGGATGGTGGATCTACCTTCTCCTCATTCTTTGCAGGCTCTTCCCTAGCCTCTTCTCTATCACTGCCAATAATGGCCTCTTCAATTATGACTTTCTCCTTGTTCACAACCGGAATCATAACGAGGTTGGTCGCCTGTCCTCCACGCGTGGTAACAGAAACCACGACGTTTGTTTATGCCCTCAGATTTGGTTCTGGTTGCGAAGGCAACCTCTCTTGGTTCTTTAGCAGCTGGGACATCTGGCCCCTCAGTGTAGGATCCTGCCAAAACAGAGTTAGGATCGATAAATGAAGTTGAGACTTACGCTTGCGTACGCGGCACAGTAGTCTACGAACTTCGCCTTTGGATTCGCCACGACGGATCGAGTCTTCTCACAAACAGAGTAAGGCTACTAAATCCACAATCTAAATCTCTACTTTTAGATTAAGAACTTGGATAAATGGAGAGGAAGGATTTCTGCAGAGCTTCGCTAGAATGAAGTTGCATGCATGAATTCCATGCAAAAGGTGTAAGAAATGGCTTACCCTTGGGTCTTATTTATAGCCCCTAAGGTAGTTATTTTAGGGTAAGTTGTTCCTTAGGAACAACTTAATTAAGGTGTATCATGATACATGGCACATTATAAGCTTAAGTTGTACCATATGCATGGTACAACATAAGCTTAAGATATTCCCCCTTTATTAGCCATATGTCGCATGCACTTATGCATATATAATGCGACTTTCCCACTCATCCAGAGATCCTCTCCGCAAGGGAACAGATTCCCTTTGTACACGACTTCGTGTACGCGACGTTCGAGGTCCGTATTCCCTCGTACATCCCCCACAAGGGTGTACAAACGTCTTCCATATCCAACATCTCCCACTCACACTTGAGGGGATTGTAAGAGAACGTCTTTCCCTTAGTTCTTTCATCTATCATACCGAGAAATAGACCGTGCGACCGTCATGCGCGTAGAGTCTGTTGTTGTGCACTTGTTAGAGATACACAACGACCTCGAAGGTGCAAAGTTGAGTAGTTCAACGCATGCTTTACCCTAGATTATTTCTTCACATTTCTTATACTTTATATTCAACAATTGAATCCCATCTGGATCACAATTGGCTGGCCAGCTTTGAATCATTAAAGTCCAAATGTGAATATGAAATCAATCTTCCTCTTCTTGCGAACCTTCTGATCTTGACTTGATTCGCTTTTCTAACGTGCCCCGCCGAGCCGAATTATCATAGCCCATAAGTAACACGCTAAGATAGCGATCATCTCGTCAAATCTAAAGGAACCAATTGGAGTCCTTGAGGGTAAGAGTTAATGCCCATATGGCCTTTGAGTCTCACATAATAGCAAACACTATTGCTACTAACTCAGTGGTCGAAATGCATACGTGGTATGAACACGTATTACAACATCACTCCTTTCCCAGGGAGAGTATGTCTTAATGATGTTGTACGGATGAAAAGATCAGACACCACAGTGCCTATCTTTTTGAGTCCCTTTACTACTCGTGAAATATTCACGGACTCTCATCCTGCATAAGACAGATAGGATTTAAAAAATCCTACGAGATCTCTTTCAAATATCCTTGTGATACAGATCTCAGATCTTTTGTAAGCATCCATATGATGCAGATCTTTCATTCGACTATCTCGTTTAAGTCATGACTCTAAATCATTCGTCTAATGATTTTGACTTTAAACTAGTCTCATCTCTATCTTATCCATCTGATAAGATAAGGCGGTTGCTCATGTGAGAGAGCCAACCTTTATCTGTCCGACATACACACAATTCAGCTGAGATTTCAAAAATGTACACAAACATTTCTTAAGAAATTCATATGCAATGTTTGAAAAAGAACTTATTCTTTTATTAAATTTGATCTTTCTTAGACATGTGAATATATATTGGTACAACTCAGCTCATACGCAATCCTTGGGATGATAAGTGTTTATAAAACACATTTCTGGGGATCGCTTTCGTAAGCTGATCCTCTATCATCTCATGCGTAGATATGTACCTTATGTCTAACTTCTTGGTTTTATCATAGTCTTTTGCAAATCTGCAGTTCCTTTAAGATACTGCATTATCCTCTTAACCGCTTTCTAGTGTTCTTGCCCTGGGTTGGATTGGTAACAGCTTACCATTTCCAACGGCAAAACAGATGTCCGGTCTCATACACACCATAGCGTACATAAGACTATCAACTGCACTGGAATATGGAACTTTTTCCATAATTTCCTTTTCCTTTTGGTTCTTTGGACACGATTCCAGATATAAATTATCGCATATGCTTATATGAATATCAATGGACTTGCAGTCCTGCATATTAAATCGTTCTAGAACCTTCTTTATATAAGTCTCCTGTGAAAGAAAAAGAAGTTTCTTCGAACGATTCCTTGAAATCTTAACTCCAAGGATATATGCGGCTTTTCCTATGCCTTTCATCTCAAATACTGATGAAAGCCAAGCCTTGATACTCATCACAAAGCCCTTGTCATTTCTGGCTATTAAAATGTCATCTACATATAGAGACATGATAATATACTTGCTTTTAATCCTCTTGATATATACTCAGTTATCTTCATCAAGCATGGAAAAATCCATTTGATAAGACAACTTCTTGAAATCGTATATACCATTGCCTCGAGGATTATTTAAGACCATATATGGACTTACGAAGTTTACAAACCTTATGTTCGTTTCCTTCTTTTACAAACCCTGTTGGTTGTTTCATATAGATCTCCTCGTCCAATTCTCCATTGAGAAAGGCAGTCTTTACATCCATCTGATGTAATTCGAGGTATAAGCAAGCTACCATTGCCAGAATCATGCGAATCAAGGTAAAACGCACAACAGGTGAGAAGGTCTCTTCGTAGTCTATCCCTTCCTGTTGCGTAAAACCTTTCGCGACAAGGCGAGCTTTATATTTGTCAATAGAGCCATCAGCCTTATGCTTGATCTTGAGAACCCATTTGTTCCCAATTGCTCTATGTCCTCTGGGTAAGTTAATTAAGTCCCAGACTTGGTTAACTTTCATGGATTTCAATTCCTCCTTCATCGCTTCCATCCATTTGTCTTTCGCAGGGCATGATGCGGCCTGTTTGAAAGTAGCAGGCTTGTCATCATCTTGTAGTAAAGTCATAAAGGTTTGCGGAAATTCATCCTCAAATCTTAGAGGAGCCAACCTTGTACGACTACTACGTTGTATTTGAGATTCTTCAAGTCCTTGTTGACTCGAATTTAGATCAATTCTAATATCACTCCCACTTGGAATGTCGTTAGAATTGCTCCCACTTGGATCATTATTCCCGTATGGAATAGGATAATCGTCATTCGTATAATCCATTGGTGAAGGTTGAAACGTATTTTCATTTTCACCAAGAATTCTCCCACTCGAATGAGGTAATCCTTCTTGATCATAAATCTCAAATAGAGATAAGTCCTGACTTATCTCGCCCTGTCTTGGAAACTCGTTTTTCCAAGAAAGTGACATCCCTCGACTCAAACTCAATTAGCCCACCATTGTCTTCCTGACTAACATAAAACATAACCTTTGAAGTTTTCTGTGTATCGTATAAAGATACATTTCCTTCCCTTTGGCCCAAGTTTGCCATACTTATGGGAGGAAATATGTGCGTAGGATGCACAACCCCAAGGTTTCAAAATGTTTAAGTGAGGAGACCTTTGGTTCCACAACTCATAAGGAGTGGAGCTAACTGATTTCGAGGGTACGCGGTTCAAAATGAAAGCGGCCGTCAATAATGCATCACCTCAAAAGGTGATTGGCAAGTTAGCTTGCGCCATCATTGATCGGACCAATTTTCATTAAAGTCCTATTCCTCCTTTTATCAACACCAATTTGTTGAGGAGTATAAGGCATAGATACCTGATGTACTATGCCTTTTTCATCACAAAAGTTCCTTTAAACTTGTTGATTGATATTCACCGCCCCTATCGGTTCGCACGACCTAATCTTGCGATCTAATTGATTCTCCACTAAACTCATATAGTTTTTAAAGCAGGTTTAGTGCTTTCATTTTTGTGGGATATCAAATAGATATGACCGAATCGGGTGAAATCATCAATAAAAGTGATGAAAAATAGGACTTCCCGCGTCTTGTCTTGACATTCATCGGATCACATATGTCTGAATGGATAAGCTGTAATGGAACCTCGGCCCTTGTGCCGGTTCCAAACGGCTTACGACAAGATTTCCTCACAAGGCAATGTTCGCAGGTCGACATTTCAACCTTTGAAACATTGGATAGAAGGCCACGTTTGGCAAGTCTATCTATACGCATTGGTCCAATATGACCAAGCCTTGCATGCCAACAAATTATATTAGACTCATTAGTCAAAGAATTTGTCACAAGGAAATTTTCATTACATGAGGAAATACATTGTACTTATTACAATAAATCCTTTGAAATACAAACCCAGTACCAATAAAGGAATTATTACAAAATAGGTCCATATTACAATCATGAAGGAACCAACTATAACCAAGACCCATTAAATTGACCACAATATTAATATTCCTTTGAATATATGGAATGAAGAGAACATCATAAAGTAGGAGAGTGTGGTCGTTGTCCAAGTCTAGCTTGCAATTCCCAACGCCTTTCTCTACAACACGTGTGCTGTTTCCTACATTGATCCACTTCATTCCTTGGGGTATCCGGTGATACTCCACGAAGGACCGTCTGTCCTTTGCTATGTGGTCGGTGGCACCTGAATCAATTATCCCAAAATGGATTAGATTCCACAAGAAATATTGAACTAGAAACACATATGTAACTAGTATTACAAGTTACCTCGTCACTTCCACTCGTACACGAACGAGCATAGTGACCAAGTTTGTTGCACTTGAAGCACTTGATCCTTTTCAAGTCTTTCTTCTTGTGCCATTTCTTGTGCCCACCCTTATGTTTAGGTTCCTTGGTAGACTCAGGTTGCTTATTACGTTCATTAGAAGACTTCGAACGATCTTTACGTTTCTTTCCACCGTGTGAGGAACTAGCAACCATGTGCACTTCTGCACTTGGCTTGGCAGCCGCAAGCCGCTCTTCCTCTAATTCGAGGTGCTTGGAAACATCGTTGAAGGTCTTGATGCTCTCATTGTGAGTGAGATGCATCTTCATTTGATCCCACCCATTTGGTAGGGAATGTATAACTGCTTGGATTTGTTGCTCATCAGTGAGCACATGACCTGCGTCCTTTAACTCCTAGATAAGGTTCGCCATATGTCGCAGATGTTTCCCCATGGAATGATCTGGACGTTTCTTATATGTATCGAACCTTATAGTTAAGGCGCGAAGTTTGGACACCGATGTGCCACCGAACTTCTCCTCTAGCTTGGACCATATGTCCATGGCTAGGTTATGTTCTCGGAAGATGCGCATTATGTCATCAGCCATACTGCTTAATAACGTAATGCGCGCTATCTTATTCTTCCGAGACCAAGCATCAAAAGCTTCCTTGTCTCGTCTGTGTTGGGCCGTAGTGCCCAACTCGGGTTCAATCATTACGTTCTTTAGAGTTTCGAGTACTTCTTGCTCCTCTAAAACGTATTGTATCTTAATGGACCAAAGTTTGTAATTATCGCCGTTGAGTTTTTCACCTTTGTTTAACTCAGCGACGATATTCTTTGAAGCGGAAGACATTTTACTTTTAAAATGCTGCAAAAGACACAAAAACGAAGGTTCGATCAAAAAATTGCATAAAAATTCTTAAAATATAACTCCCACTTGAAATGATAATAGAGTATCCCATTTGGATAGTTCTAAAAATTCAAATCCCACTTGGAATTATATTATATTCGATAAGTTACTTTCGAAAAATATTGAAGATGTTGTTCTAGAATCGAAAAGGTCTCTATGATTCCAATCACCATCTAGAACAACCTTCAATATTCCCCCATCACTTATCAAACAATAGTACTCTAATAGTACTAGCAGCGGAAAACGAGTTTGAAAACGTATTTTTCAGATATAATTCTCACTTGAAATGATAATAGAATATCCCATATGGATAGTTCTAAAATCAACTCCCACTTGGAATGATATTCATAATTTGATAAGTTACTTTCGAAAAATATTGAAGATGTTACTCTAGAGTCGGAAAGGTCACTATGTTTCCAATCACCATCTAGAGTAACTTTCAATATTTCTCCCTCACTTTATCAAATGTTAGTACTCTTATAGTACTTTGCAGCGGAAAAGCGTTTTTGAAAAACGTATTTTTCAAAAATTTAAAATACATTGGCTAATCTCTGTAGAGTAGAGCACAATGTCATAAGTACATTGGCTAATCTCCGTAGAGTAGAGCACAATGACATGGCTAATCTCGCATGAAGTAGAGCACTAAGGCTAATCTTCAAGGAGTAGAGCACAATTTCTTAAGTACATTGGCTAATCTCCGTAGATTAGAGCACAATGACTTGGCTAATCTCGCATGAAGTAGAGCACTATGGCTAGTCTTCAAGGAGTAGAGCCCAAAGAAAAACTTCATTAAAACGTTAGTCCCGTATGAACTAGTCGGCACTGTGGTTAGCCCCGTATGGACTAATCGACACATTCGAGTTTGACCAAGGCCTTTTGTTACCCCGTATGGGTCATTTGGCAAGTTTGCAATCGACCCAAACCTTCTGTCGGATTGGTCGACCAAAAACACCAAATTGGTCGACCAATTTTTTTGGTCTGCAACTTCTTCCCGGCCAGGGCCTCTGCCCTGACCGGGGCTTGGCCAAGGGCCGGCCAGGGCCTCTGCCCTGGCCGGCCAGGGGCCTTGGCCCCCTCGGCCAGGGCCTCTGCCCTGGCCGAGGCCGGCCAAGGCCGGCCAGGCCCTGGCGGAGGCCAGGGCATTGGCCCTGGCCTCTGCCAGGGCAGGCCAGCCGGCCCTGGCCCCTGCCAGGGCCGGCCAGGCCCTGGCCGAGGCCAGGGCGCCGGCCATGGCCTCTGCCAGGGCCGCCTGGCCGGCCATGGCCTCTGCCAGGGCCGCCTGGCCGGCCCTGGCCTCTGCCAGGGCCGACTGGCCCTGGCAGTGGCCAGGGCGCCGGCCCTGGCCTCTGCCAGGGCCGTCAGGCCTTGGCCAAGGCCGGCCATTACCGGCCTGGCCTTGGCCGGCCATGGCTTGGCCATGGCCGGTCATGGCCAAGGCCATTTGGCATTGGCCGGCCACCCCCTTTGAATGGGGTTGCCGCACACATTCCTCCCCCTTGATGGGGTGGTCGCCGGTGGTTATTGGCCGTAGCCAACCCCCTCCGCTTGGGGAGGGGGGTGCATGGCCTTCATAGCCCATTTGGCCATGGTGCACATGCAACAAATTTCCTCTTACCCGATGGAAATAACTACCATCATCTTCCTCGATGAAGCACCCGTTCGTCGATGAAGCACCCGTTCGTCGAGAAATTAGTTATTTCCTAATGGTCGTGTGCCAAAAATGAAAAATAACATACTACGTGAACGGTCGGTTCTTCCCGTCACGGAGAGTTCCTACCATATCCGTAATGATAGGAGACCTTAACGTGAAAAGAACAACCGCTGCGTTCTCTCCGTCACGAAGCGTTCCTACTATATCCGTAATAGTAGGAGACCCATTCGTGAAAAAGACAACGACTCGTTCATAGTTTCGACGGGGCGGCGGTTTGACCGGGGCGAACCCTTATGGCTCCGATACCAATGTAGGATCCTGCCAAAACAGAGTTAGGATCGATAAATGAAGTTGAGACTTACGCTTGCGTACGCGGCACGGTAGTCTACGAACTTCGCCTTCGGATTCGCCACGACGGATCGAGTCTACTCACGAACGGAGTAAGGCTACTAAATCCACAATCTAAATCTCTACTTTTAGATTAAGAACTTGGATAAAGGAAGAGGAAGGATTTCTGCAGAGCTTCGCTAGAATGAAGTTGCATGCATGAATTCCATGCAAAAGGTGTAAGAAATGGCTTACCCTTGGGTCTTATTTATAGCCCCTAATGTAGTTATTTTAGGGTAAGTTGTTCCTTAGGAACAACTTAATTAAGGTGTACCATGATACATGGCACATTATAAGCTTAAGTTGTACCATATGCATGGTACAACATAAGCTTAAGATATTCCCCCTTTATTAGCCATATGTCGCATGCACTTATGCATATATAATGCGACTTTCCCACTCATCCAGAGATCCTCTCCGCAAGGGAACAGATTCCCTTTGTACACGACTTTGTGTACGCAACGTTCGAGGTCCGTATTCCCTCGTACATCCCCCACAAGGGTGTACAAACGTCTTCCATATCCAACACTCAGTTCATCGAGCGATGTATTTATATTCTTGAACTGGGCAGAAGTGTCCTGGTTGAACCTGGTCTGCCCACTCATAAATGTTTTCAATGTGGCCTCCAGATTGGATCGAGACGGATTTGGTGCATAGCCCTGCTGAGGTGGGCAATTGAACAGATAACCTGGCGATCGATATGGCCCAGCTGGCCTAAACCCGCTCTACTGCTGATTCTGTGGCTGCACTTGTTGTTGCTGAGGAGGAGTGGCGGTCTCTGAAATTGTGGATGTTGCAGCCCTTCACTTGGGTTCCCATAAGAAAATTCCAGATGATTCCTAGTAGCTGGGTATTACCATTGATTTCGTCCCTTTCCTTGGACGTACTGCACAAACTCAGATAACTCAGCACCATCATAATGTACCTCACTAGGAATGTAACCTTTCTCTACATAATCCTCTGCAGGATGATAAGCAGAGGTGCTGGTGGTTGCAGGGATGGAATCTAAGTGATGTTCAATTTTGGCCACCTGTGTGCACAATGTCTCGATGTGAGAATCAAGATGGCTGGCAGATTTGACCTCGGGGGTCCTGTTCACGATGGTTCGTTCTTCACTCCACTACTGATTATTAGCTGCCATATGCTCTAGCAGGTCAATGGCTTCTTCAAGAGATTTGTCAAGTAAGGCACCTTGCGCGGCAGCATCAATTATCATTTTGGTGTGCAGCCTATTATAGAAGCTCTGCACCAAGTCCCAGGGCTGGATCCCGCGATGAGGGCATTGATTTTGGAGGTCCTTGAATCTCTCCCAGGCTTCATAAAGAGGTTCTTGCGGGAGCTGCTTAAAATTTGAGATTTCCCCGAATCCGCACCGTCTTCGAGGGTGGATAGAATCTATCCACAAAGGCAAGTGCCAGCTTCTCCCATGTGGTAAAATGGCTGGGCGGATGGGCCCGTAGCCAGTATGAGGCTTTATCCCTTAAGGTGAAGGGGAAAAGCCAATGGCATCATCACTCACATCCTTAGCCTTGAAAGTGTCACACTTTGCCAGGAAAGTGTCGATGTGGTGATTGGGGTTCTCGTGAGGATGCCCATGGAAGGGATCCCGCTACATTAAATTTATGAGCCCGGTCTTCAGCTCGAAGCTCGTCGCCTCCAGTTGCGGTCTAAGGATAGAAGAGTTATTCCCAAAGGTAGGCTTCATGTGGTCCCTGATGGACCCGGTGCGAGGAGGAGGAGTAGTATTGTCTGCCATCTAAGCAGAGGGAGATTGATTTCTACTTGAGGCCCTCAGAGCCCTTGCCGTTTTCTCGATCTCAGGGTCGTATAATAATTCTTGATTTAATGCCCCAAAGCGAGTGTTCATGCACCAAAACAACTCAGACAAATACCATTAGTAGCACGGTAATAATTAAAAGAATGAAAATGGTGGAAAGAAAAGAAATGATAAGATTTGCTGGCAATATTTTCGAAATAAAAATAAAACTGAGAAACACTATTGTCGTCCCCGGCAACGGTGCCAAAAACTTGACGCACTCGGAACCTACACCTAAATTCCACCTAGCGGTGTCACGATCGCTAGGCATATTATGGCTCCTAGGTGTCAATTTCGGGCTCTATCCGCAAGCGGATGGTGTCAAATTATAGTATAAAAGATGTCGGATCCCACAGGGACGGTGACAGTGTATTTGAGTTCTCAGATTATTTTTATATCTCGAAGTGAGATAGCTGTCGGGTTGAGAGGATTGGTTGTGGTATTGTTGTTAATTCAATAATAAAAAGGAACTAGGGTATTAGGGATCACCGCTAAGACCGTCGAGATTGTAATGGCCCTAGTGCCCAATACGGTAATGTATGTATCTTATTGATATGTAGTGCGTACTTGCTTGCGTGCCTCCGCAGGATGTGTATAGCTAGGTGTGTGTATAGTAATTTCGTGGTATGCATAGTAATTCCCCATGTGAATGGTTATAGGGATGTATTGGATGTTATTATTGGTTATTAATATACTTAGTGATGGCATTCTAAGGAGATTTATTTTACTGAGATTATTATTGTTATTATTATTATTATTATTATTGATTGTGGCTTTAGCTAATTTTAGTAGCTAGGGTTGGTTGGGCTTTGTTATTTGGGCTTGAGTTATTGGATGATGAGAGGAGAGATTTTAATTGAGAGTGGCAAACTTGTAAATATGGGCCTTGAAATATGAAGAGAGATGAGATATTTTAATTGGGGATGGCAAACTTGAAATTATTTGGAGTATAGAAATATCTCCGTATATTTAATTAATTCTCTCCAACCTTCTACACATCTCTTCATTTATTTCCCCTTTTCATTTCACTTTCTTCCCTCGTTTTTTTCAAAGCCAGGCCAAACCTTCCCTTGTCCCATGCTGCCGTAAGTTCCTAGGCCAAGCAAAAATAAAGGGGAAAAAAACAAGAAGAAGAAAGAATGAAAGAAAAAGCAAAGAGAAAAAAAGAGATGGAGAAAAATAAATGGAGAGAAAGAAAGAAGTGGAAGAAAGAATGGAAAGAAAAAAAAGAGGAGGCTGCCGATTTGTCCCAGTGCAATGAGAAAAAAAGAAAAAATAAAGGGGGAAAAAGAAATGAATGGAAGAAAGGAGAAAAGGAAAGAGAAATTGAAAGAATGAAGAGATGAAAGAAGGGGAATTTCTAAGTGGAAGGTTAGGGTTTGATGCTTGATGATGGATTCTTGGTGGAGTTCTCTTGAGTTGAGGTAGGATTCCAACCCCAATTCATGTGTTTCACTTCAATTCATTTTGAGAACAAAATTGGCATTTTTTGGGTTTTTGGTGAAATCCCATGACATGGTGCATGCTTGTTGAGTTCATATGATGTGATGATTTATATGATGGTATATTTGTGATTCATGATGCTTTTGATTGTTTGGTTTCACTATTTAGGTGAAATTTCTCTCATTTGGATCTGATGGAAACCTTATTGTCCAATTGTCCTTGTATGAAAAATAGAGTTATGTGAATAATAAATTGGGATGCTAAGATTAGGTTGTATGATGCACTTGATTGTCTTGCTTCATTAATTTGGTGGAATTTGCTCTCATCTTGCTCTCATTAATTTTGTTGGAAACTATAGTTACTCTCTTTTTGTGAAATGTGAAATTTGCTCTCAATTGAGATGTCGGAACCTTTCCATTGAATTTTCCTTGCATGAAAATGAGAATTATGTAAATAAATTAATGTGATGTGTTTAACGTCAAATGGAAAGTTGGAAACTTCATTATTAAATTCCTCTTGAATGAAAATGGGTAATATGTGAACATCAATTGAGTTGGAAATTTGGCTATGTATGTAGGCGAAATGTGTAGTTGGTTACATGTGGAATGTGGAATGGGTGAAATGATGGTATTAGGGACACGAAGGTGGAGTGCACGGGCATGGACAAAGTTGTCGCTGTAGGAGGCGGGAGAATTCGCAGTGGGCAACCTCTTGATCAATTAGGTGGATCTACATTGATAACGGAGTAGAATCACGTTGCACTTACACGCCGGCATAGGAATGTGATTCCTAGGCATGCATTGCATTGCATTTGTGATTGCATCATTTGCATCATGGGGGGCATGGCATCATAAGCATCATATCATTGTGATTGTGAAATGAATGTTGTGACTTGGTTCCCTCTTTGGTGGTTGCTAGTAGTTTGTATTTGGGTTGATGTTGTGTTTCATTCCCTTAAAATAGCTAGCAGAATCTTTGGGCATGCTTCATATTATAACGCCATGATTCAACTTCTTGTCATTGTAGTTTATTTCTCCGAGTAGTACTCACCTTGTCTTGCAGGTTCCCCTTGCCGCAAGTGCATGTTTCCATTATTGATGTCATTTACAATTTTATATGTGTTGAGGCTACATAATGCATCAATGATATGGGTAAATTCACAGTTGTTGCCTGAGGGCATTGCATTTCCCTGCACCATGTGAGTTGGTTTTGGACATCCTACTGGGTCACGCTGTGACGTGTCCCATTGATATTTTCCAGGTAGTTGATAGTTGGAGAACCTTGGAGTTGGAGTTGGAGGCTTATTAGCCCAGCTGGTTGGCGTTGCGGGTTTGTGTGAGTTTTGTGAGGGATCTGAGTGTGTGCTCTTGTACTTGGTGGGATGAGGGTTATTGTTGTATATGAGTTTGTAAAAGGATGATGTATTGGACCTTTTGTATGTAAGTATATTTATAGGTGATTGAGTTGTTGGTTCTCTTTGTTGTTCTATGTTATCTACAATGCTACTGGTACTATCCCAGCAGTGCGTAGTGCAACTGCTTGTGTTTGTATTTGTATTTTTCCTCAGTAACACTCGCTCTTCGGGTATCCCGGGGAGCGAGGCGTTACATGGATCGATGTTGGAATAGGATCCTTACGTTGCATTAGGGTTAGGGGATTAATCTCTCAATTTGTACCACTCTTGTGTGTTAGAATTTTGAGGTATTTTGGTGGCTCTCGTTGACGCAATGGCGGTAGCCGTCAACGTAGCGATATAGTTCATCGGTGGATCCCCTCAAGGCACGAGCCAGGCATGGTCACGAGCCTTGATTGGATCCATCGATTTCCCTATTCAGACCCCAGGGATACCCCTTAAGCTCATTAATTCCACAGACTGTGGGCATGATCTCAGTGCGGGTTATCCTAGGGATCTGATAGGATTGACCGAAATACTCCCCTTTATTCCTGATTCAATCTAGAGATCCAGATCTACAACTTTCCCCTAAAGTCTTAGGGCTATCCCATCAACCCTAGAAGAGACTACTCACTCATAGCGATTTTAACGAACAAAGATACGATTTTTTTAGGAGAAGACATCGTGGTAAATTAATCGAATAAAGATTGAAAAGCTTACGTACCAAAGACGAAGAAGAATAACGCAAACAATAATCCGAAGAAATCCCAAAGATTCTAAAACACAAAACGCAATAGAACTCCAAAAATAATCCAATAATCTCCAAGTAATTAGGTTTAGAGATTCTAAAACACAAAATGCAATAGAACTCCAAAAATAATCCAATAATCTCCAAGTAATTAGGTTTAGATCTAACAACATTTTCTAATCTCCTCCCCTCTCTCTCCAATTAATTCAAAAAATACAATAGAATGAACTCCCCGAAACGCAGCACCAGATCCACACTTCACTTCCCAAGCGCGCAACAGACGGCCACACGAAGTTTCCAAAAATAACCTTCAGTGTCGTCGACCGAGTTAGTGACACGGTCGAGCAGGAGATTGCTCGGTCGGCTGCTCGGTCGAGCAGTCATTCTACTCGGTCGAGCACGTCAGTAAGTCGGCCTTCTCCAAAAATGTTGCTCTGCATGCTCGGCCCGGGTCAGCCTTGCTCGGTCGAGAAACCAACTGACTTGGTGGCCCTTAGATCTGCTCGGTTCAAGCACATGCTTTGAAGATAGGAGTTGCTCGACCAAGCACCATGGGTGCTCAGTCCGAGCAGCCTGCATCTCTGCTCCCATTCATCATCGTGCATCTGCTCGACCGAGCAGCTGCTCTGCTCGGTCGAGTCGCCTGGGAAAAATTTTGCTGAAGCTCTTGCAGCTTCTCCTCTCTCCTTGCTCTCTCCTCCACTCCTCCCATGGCACCCACAACTCGACGAACTCCTGCAGAGCTTTGCCAATGGGCTCACGGGCAAGCCAGATGTGTCCATATCCAAAATGGGTTTCGAATCGCTCCAAAATTCCTGAAAATCCATAAAACACTACAAAACTCGAATATAACGTTAGAATTGCAATATCGTAGGAAAATACGGGGTTTGGCTGTGAAAATAGCATGAAATGCAATGGCATGATGCGATGAAAAGATGTAAAATATGGACACATCAGGCCTCGCAAGTGCTGCCAGCCTTCACTCTTCCTTCGCTTCCTCTTTGACCATCTCATGGTTACGAGCAATGGCCAGAACTTCAGCATGTGTGGTCGGACTAGCACCGACCATCATCCTTCGAATCTCAATGTTGAGCCCCTGCTGGAATTGATGGGCTCGAGTCAATGGATCTACAACCATCTCCAGGACAAACCTGCTGAGCCTGGAGAACTCAGCGTCATACTGATCCACGGTTATCGAACACTGCTTCAGGTTGATGAACTTCTTCCTCGTCAGGATCTTTGCCTGTGGGGGAAAGTACTAGGCGTTGAAGGTACTTGTAAATACATCCCAAGAAATCGGCAATCCCAAGCGGTCTTCTACTGTCTGCCACCAGTCTCGAGCACCATCAGTCCGTTGCCTCTTGGCGATAGCCACCCATGCTTCTTCTCGAATCTGAGATGCTCTCAGATCATCAGTAATGCTCCCGAGCCATTCTTCTGGCTGAAGATAGTTGTCAGTCCCTGGGAAGGTCTTTGGGCTCATCCCTCGAAAGTGATAAGCACTCGGATCAGTTTTCTGCTCTCTAAGCAAAGCATGTCCCAAAGCCTATCCAAGCTACTGATGAAGGGCATAAATGCCCCGCATGCAATCTTCTACAGATAGAGGTGCAGTCAGGAATGCTGTCGTGTCTGTACCGTTGTTGGGTCCATTTCTAGCATCGTTTTGGTTGGGACCCCTATTCAAGTGGTTGATCCCGGATCCAAAAGCAATGTCCTCACTTCCTGAAGTGTTCCTTTCCATTGTTTACCTGTGTTTCATAAGGTTTGATCAGTTCCATTGAGTATTTTATACGTCACATTCTGAACTTCCTGTACTGCTCATGTGGTATTTAGCGCAGACATGCATGGGCCACCAAACTTGTAACGACCCACTCTCGGGGCCCGTTACTGTTTGAAACATACGCAAGTCCTGCTAGGTACCAATGAAGTCAATACAAGCTCTGTTGCAGAAATACGCCAAAATACTCATACATGAAATAAAAATACAACCTTATTACAAACCAGCAGCATACAAGAAAGGAAATACAACTCGAAATACACATACACACCAAGCAAGCCACTCTGATACATTAAATAATAAAAACACTCTCACACTCACACTTAGTAACCAGCGTCCTCCTGGTCAAACTCTACAGCAAACTCAGCGTCTGCAGTCCCTGTTGCAACTTCTTCAACCTGTGTTATATCTGGCGAGACCACCACAAAAAAGAAGGGACTTCAGGATCATACGTAACTCAAAGTATCTCTAACATGATATTTAAAACAATAAAAAAGCATGGCAAAACTAGCATGGCAATCTAAAGAGGCAAGAAGTAAAGTGCGTATAATAGAGAAGAAAAGTAACATAACAGATTTGCAACTATTACAATTCTATTAGCAATAAACAATATTAAAATGACCAGTTACGAGGTTTTTAGTTGTGCCTGATCCTAGTTCGTGACTTATAAAGGAAAGTAAAATATGCAACCAAGAGTCCACCTGATATCCCGAGTTATAACAAAACGATACGGTACAATAAAACGATACGATTCAACAAAACGATACTGTTCAATCCAAACGGTATTATTCAGCAGATCGAAGTGGTCGCTCCCGTACTTCCACTATTATAAGTTACCACAAAAGCCAATGTGTGTGCAGGTTACCGTACTTACAATTTACGAGTCAATTACTATTCTTATTTTTCCAGTTACATCTTTCGGTTAAGCATGTCACGGAGTCCACTTCGATTTACGATACGGTGCAACTTACGATACTATGCAACTTATCGAGTTTAGCTAACTGTTCAAGTGAAACACATTGCTAATAAAAAGAAACTAATTTAGCATGCATCAATATTGTTTTTAAATCCTATAGCTAGGGTACGATGAGTTACCGATTCGCCTTGTCGTGAAAGACGCGTTTTGAAAGACGGTCGGTGTACTGGGTTCACACGTGTTAAGAACGAGTTAGCTTAACGAATTAATAATATGCTAAGAGGGCAAGTTACACTAACTAATTACTTATAAAATAAATCATCTAATAACTAATTTATTAACTAAATAGCGTAATAAATAACTTTAAAAATAATAATAACTTATATGCAAAACCTTATATAATAATTTATTTTAAAACTTTAGAAAACCTTAACTTTTAAAATAAGTTTTCTTTAACATAACTTACTTTAGTCAGTAACTTATATTTAGTCAGTAACTTATATAATAATCTTATATAACTCATTAACCAAATACCTTAACTTAAATTAAAAATAAACCTTTATAATAAATTAACTTACTTTATAAATAAACCTTAACTTACTTTAATACCAAATAACTTAACTTACTTTAAAAATAAACCTTTATATTAACTTACCTCTCTCTCTCTCTCTCTCTCTCTCTCTCTCTCTCTCTCTCTCTCTCTCTCTCTCTGTGTGTGTGTGTGTGTGTGTGTGTGTCTCTTCCTCTCGTTCTGCTCTTTTTTTTCTTTTTTTTATTTCTTTGCAGGGGGCACCGGCAGGGAGGCAAGGGCGCAGGCGACTAGGGCGGCGGCCAGGAGGGCCGGGGATGGCACAAGGGGCCGACGGGCGATGCGAGGGGAAGTGGGGGCGCGGCCAAGGGGAGGAGGCGGCGGCGCACAGCAAGGAGGCCAGCAGCGACGGCGCACGGCAAGGAGGCCGGCGGCGACCTCGGCTGTCGGGGCGGCGGCCTGGTAGCGGCACGGTGGGCCGGGCGCAGGGAGGCCGACGGCCTGGGGGTGATGGAGTGGCAGTTAGGAGGAAGGGGGAGGGGATTTGGGTTGTTGGGGGTTGAAATTTGGGGGGTTTGGGTTCAATTTCACTTCTCTTCCCCTCTATTTCTGATCTCACTTTGTGAATTGGGTGTGATTGATTGGTGAAAGAGAAGGTGGATGAACGGGAGATGGATGTTGGGTTATTATCCTTGAAGGAGGAAGATGTAGGGGACAAAGTGGTTGTTGGATGAGATTACGTAGTCAAAGGGTTAAGTTTCCATTAATGAAGGGGAGATGAATTCAGCCATGGAAATTTAAACATGGAAGGAACGTGTTTGTTGCAAACTGAATGTAAACTTGATATTAATGAAGGGAGTTTGGGGGTTAATCCTTGACTAAGCAAGTGCATGAACCCATGAGCAAGCGAGGAAACACCTGGGTTACTGATTCATCATGGCTAGTGGGTGTTGGTAATTAATAATAGTAAACATAATTTGATAATTAGAAAAATAAATTAGCTAGATTAATTAGTTAAGTTATGGTATAAATTTATTAAAACAGAGACGCGCTCGCGTCGACACGTATAAAAGGAAACTCTCAGAAGAAAACACTCAAACAACTGTAGTAAACACGTGCAATCAAAGACGCCTAAAAATACTGGTCGTTACAACAAGTGTCAGAAGTATAACCCAGTGTCACCAGTGAAACTCGTAAGGGAAAAGGGAAGTGCTGCCAGCAGAAGGAGTAACATGCAAAATTATTATTTTATAATTGAATTAATTAACTATATTAATTGGAAACTTGGGTAAACTATGTGATACCGGGTCTTGGACCTCACCCCAAATTTGGGGTGAATATAGCACACGACGCAGTAGACACGGGCACTGTATGACGGGCCTCTCAGCTCTCTCGTCCATGGTAGGAGTGAGGCCTCCCATAATTACACAATCTCCATATGTCCCCTTCACTCCCGGTAAAAGGCGAGAGGGAATAAGTATTGTTACGACCTAAAGATCGGGGGAGTCCGACTCCCGCCCAGATCCGCTGACATACCTCGTTGAATCACCCCTTATGCGAAAGGGCCGCCGCCCCGGAGGACCGAGGCAACAGGAGAATGGGCGCACCTCGCAGCACTCCCCCCTCCCGGACGAGGCGTACAACCGCAGTCGCTCGGCCCGTCATGGGGGCAGGGCGCCTGGGGAGCGCATCGACAGTGCCGCCTGGGATGCTGACGGAGGCGTGGGCATATCCCTCCTTGCCAGCGATCCACGACCCGCGACCGAAGAGGTACGCGACCGGGCCGAACAACCCTCGAACAGGTCGACCCGGTGGGTCCCCGCGAACCCCGCCGCCGGGGATAGCATGGCCGGACCTATAGTTCATCATGCACGACAAACAACCTAGTGTAAGGACACGACTGACACTAACGCCGCCCGACCACCTGACAAAGCACTCCCTGGCCGCTGAGCCCCCTGACACTTAATGCTTTCAGCCCTGACATCCTGAAAAAAGTGCCCCTGGCCGTTGCGCCGTCTGACAAAAGCGGGGCAGACACTCCTGCCCCTGACATCCCCGTCCGAAGCTTCCGCTGACAGCCGAGCCAGCTCAGCGCGTCCAGTCGGCATGCCAGGTCAGCCCCACCTAGTCATCTCCCATCAGGTATAAATACCCCCCCACTTCTTACGGTGAGGGGGTTGGCAAATTCTCTCTCTCAATCCATTATTCACACACGAGAGCAAAGGTCGTCCATATCTTTGTTCTCCCACTTATAGCTCGCCACGTACAGTCGACACACCCTCAGTCCGACTAGCGTGTCTAACCCCCGTTTTAAGTCCTATTACTGACTTAGACATCGGAGGGGCTAAGGGTTGGACCCCAACCCCGCCCTTCTGACGAGTTGCTCGTGGTGCAGGAAAGCTCGCCCCTTGGTCGACGTCAACCTTTGGCTCCCGCCACCCGATCTTCTTCCGTCGTGTCCGGTGAGATTTGACTCCGAGGCCACCCCCGGCGGCAAGTCTAGCCTCTTCACCCCACTAATCACTTGTTAAATAGCCCACCTAAACCCTCTTATCAACGTAACCACCGTGCCCTTGGTTTCCCTCAATACAAATTCATTTTACGCGAGTTCCACCAAGTAACAATTGGCGCCGTCTGTGGGATCAAAGGGTCACACCCATGTTAGACTCCATGCAGATCACTCGGAACCCTGACCACGGTAAGGACCCCGTGGGTCAGGAGCCACTCTCTTTACTAATCACCCCGACGCCCGACCCCCCTCCGGGGATGGGTGCCGAGACAGACCATACTTCGGCCCGTGTAATCCTGAAGAGCTTCGAGGCCGTTACTCAGGCGATGGGAAGCTACGCGGTGGCGGGAACGGAGCCACCACCCGGCCCCTCGGAGCCCCCGAACGTGAGACGGAATCTCCACCCTCAATTCGAGGAGGAGGGGGAGACAGGGGGCTCGCCAAGGAGGTTGCGGCCCAGCAGAAGCTCCTGGAAGAGGAAATGGAGGTCGCGCGGCTGTGGAGGCGCCGGGAGGAGGCGGCCGCCGCGCACAGGCATTTGGATGAAGCGGCCGAGACCGCCCGGAGGGCCTACCAGGACGAAGAAACCGCCCACCACCAGCTCTGCTTCATCATCGCGGAGCGCGAAAGGCTAAGGAGGGAGAACGAAGGCAACCGGGAAATCCAGGAGGTGACGGCGATGGGCCGGCGGCTCAGGGACGGGCGGGGCCTGTTGTTGGCCAGGTCCCCACCGGGAGGAGGGAGTCTGCCTCGCCTGCACCACTCCTCCGATTTCCTGCACGAGGAAGCCGTTTGTCGACAACTACGCTTTCTCACCGCCGAGTGCGAAAGGCTTCTGCGGGAGAATCAGGAGCGGATGGAGATCCGGGGGGAGTTGGCCGGAGGGCGATGGTACTGGGAGAACCGTAGCCCGCAACCCGTCGAATCCTCGACCCGGGGAAGGAGCCCTGCCAGGCGACCGTCACGCTACTCCCCGGGGCGGGAGGACCGTCGGCAGCCGAGGTGCGACCGGAGCCAGACCCCCGAATGGTGGAGAGGGGATGCGCCCGAGCGCCCTACCTATCCGGAGGAGGCCACGTCGCTTGCACGGTGGATCACGTCTGCCCCGAGGCCAATAAGGTTCAAACCCCCGCCCACCTGGCCACATACAACGGAGGAGGCGACCCCCTCACACACGTGCAACAATACCGGGGGGCAATGGAGGTGCAGGATGTGGATGAGGCGTTCATGTGCCGGCATTTCTCCCAAAGTCTGAGGGACACAGCGTTGGACTGGTACTTCGGCCTACCCGCAAGATCCATTGGGAGCTTTGGCGAGCTGTCCCACAAGTTCTGGCAAGAGTTTCGGGCCGGGCGGACGAAGAAGAAGCCCTTGGACTATCTCAGCACGATAGGCCAAGGAGAAGGGGAGACAACGGGTAGATACCTACGCCGCTTTCAGGATGAGAGACGGGCGACGGTGACATGCGGCGAAGAGGTACTTATGCTGGCCTTCAAGACGGGATTGCAGACTCGGAGCCTCCACAAATCCCTGCTCCGAGATCCGCCGACCGACTATGAGGCACTGGTTGCGATGGCGGAGAGGCATGCATTGGCCGAAGAGACTCTCGGCACAAAGGCCCTATTTCCCCTGGCGAAGCCGCTCCAAGGCGAGCCCCGGTCACACCCTCGGCCAAGGCAAGAAGAGGGGCACCGAGGTCACGACCAGTTGGCCCAACCAAGGCACGAACCGGCGGGGCGACGCCCGCAAGATCGCCCTGGCCCGGCGCGTGAGTTCGCCCCGGCCCAAGGGCCCACCCGAGTCATCCCGAGACAAGAATGCCTCCTACGGGTGCATTACACACAGCTCAATGCCCCCCTGATCGAGGTGATGGCCGCGGCCACGAGAGCCGGACTGCTGCCGGAGCCGCCTCGGGAAATGAAGTCGGATCCGGCCCGGAGAGATTTCAGAAAATACTGCCGATACCACCGGGACCATGGCCATGACACCGACGACTGCTTCACCCTCAAAAGGGAAATCGAGCGGTTGATCCAGGCGGGCCACCTAGGGGGCTTCATCGGGGGCAGGAAACCAGACCGAGAGGAGGGGAACCACCGGAGGGCATAGAGAGCAGACCCTCCAACACACGGTGAGCGGGAAGAGCCTCTCCCCCCCCCCCCGAAACCGGTCATGCGCATAAACACGATATGCGGCGGGCCATCCTCCGGAGGAGCGTCATCATCAAGCAAAAAGGTGTACGCGAGACAAGTGATGACGGCGGGTCTTGGAGGGGATCCGAGGGGGAGAAGGATAACCTACCCTCCCATTACTTTCAGCGACGAGGATCTAGAGGGAGTCGAGCTGCCCCACGACGACGCCATCGTCATCGAGGCCCAAATATGGACGGCCATTGTCAGCCGCCTCCTGATCGACACAGGGAGCTCCTGCGACATCCTGTTCATGTCCACAATCAAAAAGATCGGGTTAAGGCCGACGGGCCTGAGACCCTACACCGGACCCCTCATCGGCTTCACCGGTCACTCGACCCCTATTGTAGGAGTGATCACCTTGCCAATAACCCTCGGAGAAGAACCGCAGGTCGTCACCCAAATGACTCTGTTCGTTGTGGTCGACATTGCGTCGGCATACAACTGGATCATAGGACGACCCTACATGACGGCCATCGGAGCGCTCCCCAGCCTGCTCCACCAGATGGTCAAGTTCCAAACCCCCCGAGGGGTTGGGTTCGTGCGGGGAAGCCAGAAGCTGTCTAGGAGCTGCTACGTGGGATCGACCAAGCACAAGGGTCCAGAGCAGAACCTGATGGTCGACCTAACAGGTTGGAGGAACGACTCCTACCATCAAAAGCTGGCACCTACTGATGGCACCGCAGAAGGGGACCAGACCTGCCGCGCCCACCCCAGCCCCCCTTGACGAGGGCGGGCTAATCCCTCAGAAAAACGTGGAACACCAGTCGTGAAGTAGTTGGAAACTGTAAGTCTCGAATGAAATACCCTTTTCCCTTTTGCATCTTCAAATTTCGCCATTTCCACCTGAAAATTTCAGCCCAAAAACGCAAGACTCCTGGGCAGGACCAATCCTCGCCACCCAAACCGGAGAGGGGCACGGGCCGAGCTACGCGCTCGCTCCCCCCAACCAAAGAAGACCTCTGGGGTAAGCTTACGGAGCTTAGCCACCCAAACCGGAGCACCAGATGCGGGGTAGGCGACGGCCCAATACCCGTCCGACTACAGAGGCTGCGGGGAGGTGACGGCCCAATACCCGCCCTCTCAAAGACTCTGGGACAGGACCAATCCTCGCCACCCAAACCGGAGAGGGGCACGGGCCGAGCTACGCGCTCGCTCCCCCCCACCAAAGAAGACCTCCGGGGCAAGCTTACGGAGCTTAGCCACCGAAACCGAAGCGCCATATGCGGGGTAGGCGACGGCCAAATACCCGTCCGACTACAGAGGCTGCAGGGAGGCGACGGCCCAATACCCGCCCTCTCAAAGACTCCGGGGCAGGACCAATCCTCGCCACCCAAATCGGAGAGGGGCACGGGCCGAGCTACGCGCTCGCTCCCCCCACCAAAGAAGACCTCCGGGGCAAGCTTACGGAGCTTAGCCACCCAAACCGGAGCGCCATATGCGGGGTAGGCAACGGCCCAATACCCGTCCGACTACAGAGGCTGCGGGGAGGCGACGGCCCAATACCCGTCCTCTCAAAGACTCCGGGGCAGGACCAATCCTCGCCACCCAAACCGAAGAGGGGCACGGGCCGAGCTACACGCTCGCTCCCCCCACCAAAGAAGACCTCCAGGGCAAGCTTAGGGAGCTTAGCCACCCAAACCGGAGCACCATATGCGGGTTAGGCGACGGCCCAATACCCGTCCGACTACAGAGGCTGTGGGGAGGCGACGGCCCAATACCCGCCCTCTCAAAGACTCCGGGGCATGACCAATCCTCGCCACCCAAACAGGAGAGGGGCACAGGCCGAGCTACGCACTCGCTCCCCCAACCAAAGAAGACCTCCGGGGCAAGCTTATGGAGCTTTGCTACCCAAACCGGAGCACCATATGCGGGGTAGGCGACTGCCCAATACCCGTCCGACTACAGAGGCGGCGGGAAGGCGACGGCCCAATACCCGCCCTCTCAAAGACTCCGGGGCAGGACCAATCCTCGCCACCCAAACCGGAGAGGGGCACGGGCCGAGCTATGCGCTCGCTCCCCCCCACCAAAGAAGACCTCCGGGGCAAGCTTACGGAGCTTAGCCACCCAAACCGGAGCGCCATATGCGGGGTAGGCGACGGCCCAATACCCGTCCGACTACAGAGGCTGTGGGGAGGCGACGGCCCAATATCCGCCCTATCAAAGACTTCAGGGCATGACCAATCCTCGCCACCCAAACCGGAGAGGGGCACGGGCCGAGCTACACACTCGCTCCCCCCACCAAAGAAGACCTCCGGGGCAAGCTTACGGAGCTTAGCCACCCAAACCGGAGTGCCATATGCGGGGTAGGTGACGGCCCAATACCCGTCCGACTACAGAGGCTGCGTGGAGGCGACGGCCCAATACCCGCCCTCTCAAAGACTCCGGGGCAGGACCAATCCTCGCCACCCAAACCGAAGAGGGGCACGGGCCGAGCTACGCGCTCGCTCCCCCCGCCAAAGAAGACCTCCGGGGCAAGCTTACGGAGCATAGCCACCCAAACCGGAGCGCCATATGCGGGGTAGGCGACGGCCCAATACCCGTCCGACTACAGAGGCAGCGGGGAGGCGACGGCCCAATACCCGCCCTCTCAAAGACTCCGGGGCAGGATCAATCCTCGCCACCCAAACCAGAGAGGGGCACGGGCCGAGCTACGCGCTCGCTCCCCCCACCAAAGAAGACCTACGGGGCAAGCTTACGGAGCTTAGCCACCCAAACCGGAGCGCCATATGCGGGGTAGGCGACGGCCCAATACCCGTCTGACTACAGAGGCTGCGGGGAGGCGACGGCCCAATACCCACCCTCTCAAAGACTCCGGGGCAGGACCAATCCTCGCCACCCAAACCGGAGAGGGGCACGGGCCGAGCTACGCGCTCGCTCCCCCCACCAAAGAAGACCTCCGGGGCAAGCTTACAGAGCTTAGCCACCCAAACCGGAGTGCCATATGCGGGGTAGGCGACGGCCCAATTCCCTTCCGACTACAGAGGCTGCGGGGAGGCGACGGCCCAATACCCCGCCCTCTCAAAGACTCCAGGGCAGGACTAATCCTTGCCACCCAAACCAGAGAGGGGCACGGGCCGAGCTACGCGCTCGTTCCCCCCACCAAAGAAGACCTCCGGGCCAAGCTTACGGAGCTTAGCCACCCAAACCGGAGATCCATATGCGGGGTAGGCGACGGCCCAATACCCATCCGACTACAGAGGCTGCAGGGAGGCGACGGCCCAATACCTGCCCTCTCAAAGACTCCGGGGCAGGACCAATCCTCGCCACCCAAACTAGAGAGGGGCACGGGCCGAGCTACGCGCTCGCTCCCCCTGCCAAAGAAGACCTCCAGGGCAAGCTTACGGAGCTTAGCCACCCAAACCGGAGCGCCATATGCGGGGTAGGCGACGGCCCAATACCCGTCCGACTACAGAGGCTGCAGGGAGGCGACGGCCCAATACCCGCCCTCTTAAAGACTCCGGGGCAGGACCAATTCTCGCCACCCAAACCGGAGAGGGGCACGAGCCGAGCTACATGCTAGCTCCCCCCTGCCAAAGAAGACCTCGGGGGCAAGCTTACGGAGCTCGGCCACCCAAACCGGAGCGACATATGCGGGGTAGGCGATGGACCTATACCCGTCCGACTATAAGGATGGCAAGGGCATAGCTACCCATCCTTCCAAAGCAGGTATACGATCCCAAAGTGGGCCTGCGATCCCTTATCTCGATCATCGGTTAACAAATCAGGACCCGCAGATTGAGACAACCCTCGCACAGGGCCAACACGGATGAGCAACACCCGACACCCGTTAAGTCGACAACCGAAATGACCCATCAAACCAAAAAGATGCTCGGGGCAAGTGCCACTGATACAAAAGCACGCCTGCTGAAAAACATGAGTTGATGAGTCACATCGGGCGCCACCTGTCAGGGGCTGTTTCCAAGAGGCACGGTCCCAAGCTGGCTCCAGCTCATCGCGTTAAGGGGAGACAGCTGGCTAAAGATATACCATTATAAATACCCCCCTCAACCCCTTCAGAGGAAGGGGGAAGAAAAAGATAATTTAAGGGAAGGCCAATCCCACAACCCCACTCTCCCACAAGAAGGTGTGGAAAAGGCGAAGAACCCTGTAACGACTGGTTTTCATGTATCTGGATTTATATAATATTATATATATGTGTTTTGGTGGATATTCTCCTCGTGTGAGTTTTCGTCTCCGTAGCTTTCATTTTCGATCGTTTCATCGTGATTTTCTAATTTCTTCTTTAGAATCGTCGATTTCGGAGTAAGTCATTCGTGACGGGCTTCATATCGGTCATATCTTATTGTTAGATCAAGCTTAGGAATCTTAGGAAATCGATCCCGGAGCTTCGTGCTCCATTTCGGAACTTTTGGTGCACGTTAGCCGGTGTAAGAAGGGGAACCGACCGACTAGATGACGATTTAGTCGGTCGGCAAGCCTTCATGGACCGACTAGTGGGCCTTCTAAATTATTCAGGAGTTACTGTTTGTCGTTAATCGGTCTAAGAACGTTGGTTGACCGACTAGGTTGCAAACTAGTCGGTCAGCAATGCTTCTTTAACCGACTAACTCTTTGATTATTTTGACACTAGTTACTGTTCATTCTTAGTCGGTCTAAGTTCATCTTCCGACCGACTAGTTGTTAAACTAGTCGGTTAAGTTTTGTACTCAGACCGACTAACTCTTAGTTCAGGTTTTCGACTGGAGCTACTGTTTACACTTAGTCGGTCTGCGTTGTTCAACTGACCGACTAGTTCTCAAACTAGTCGGTCAACAGTTGTTCTTTGACCGACTAAGCAGTGCAGGAAACCCTAGTTTTGCCCTAGCCGCCACCAAACTCTATAAATACCCCTCCAAACGTTTTCTTCTTCTTCCTCATGACCTAAAACCCTAGTTTCTCCCCCATTGAGCCCCCTACTACCTCAAACCCTTATTACTTCATCCCAAGCCCAAAATCCATCATCCAAACCCTCCCTTAACACATTCTACCTCTCATCTTCCTCAAATCTCCATCAAATCCCCCAAAATCCCCCAAAACCCCATTTCTCCAGATTTTCCCCATTCATTCCAGATCTGAACCCTAGGTTCCCCGGAGCGTTTCCTCCGTTGCCGTGCTTGCTCGGCATCATTCTTCCGCTTCCGATACGGTAATAATCAATCTCTTAATGTTTTCATAACCCGTTATGTTTTTGTGAAACCCTAATGAAATGAATGTTGTTTTGATGTTTGTTTCCCCATAACAGCGACTTCCCCGTAGATTAGCGTCCGTGGGACGAACCCTCGTTGATCGTCATCCTCGGTGCTAGGCAAGTGAAACTTGCCACTTAGGGTTTAGGCCATGTTTTAGGCCATTTGCTTGTTGTAGGCGTAAAAGAGACTAGGCGACGAAATGATACTCGCTTAGGCGCAAATTCTGGAACTAGCTTGACAACGAAGCTAGGACCGTCGTTTACCATGTTGCATAACTACCATGTCATGTTTAATTTTGATTAACGGTACGTGAATAAATTGTCACCCATGCTATCCATGTTGTATGCGCATTCGTAGCACACGCTACAATACTTGTGTTTCCTGGCCCGTGTTCCAGAAGCGGGCTACGTGAGTTGGTGGATAGCAAATGCCCGACCTACTTGTTTACCGGCTAGGCACCAGCGTTGCAGGCGTAACCCTACGCCATACTTGTTAGATACACTTCCTGGCTCGTGTTCCAGAAGCGAGCATTCCGTGTTCGGGCTAATTCCCTGGCTCGATACACGTGGAGGGGTAGAGATAAATGGTCACTTGAGCTTAGGAGTTGGCCCGATCAGCCACTCTAGCCAACAGGCAGAATCTCTGTGCACAACTTGTTTACTTGACTGTTCACTTGACATGAACCACTTGACTTGTACTTGTCCGTGTTTTACTTGACATCCGTGACGTACTTGCTACTTGTACTTCCCTTACTTGTCACTTCCATACTATACTTGCCATGCCATGCATCATACTATAACTGCTAGGTTGCTAGTTTACCTTACCTTCAGTTTCCTTGCCCAAGTCTTTTAGACTTGCCGACATGTGCCCCTTTACTCTTTTGGGTGACACATGTTAGATCCCGAGCCTGGGTCCGTTGTTGAGGACGAGGTGTTTGCGGACGTTGTGCCCGAGTCAGTGTTTGGCGAGGAGTACGTGGACAGTGGGGACCAGTCCTAGTGTCTTCGTTGTGCTTTCCTCTTTTGTTTTAGACTGTTGTTTTGTTGTCGGTGCGTAGCACCTATACTCTGTTTACGTTTGTCTTTGTTTGGCCTTGTTCTGGGCCTTTAGACTCTTTCTCTTAGCCTGGTGGCTTTTCTGGATGTTGAACTAAATTTTAATGTTGGACAAATTATGAGATTGAGCTTTTGTTTCTGTCTCTCCTTGTGTTATTGTTGTTGTTCCGTTCGTGGTTACAGGGACCTGCTTATGTTTTATTGACGCTTATCGGGTTTGGGGCTTCACTGCTCCACTCTCGTGCGGACCTTTTCACGTCTCGCCTCCATTTTAGGGAAGTGGGACGTGACAGGTTTTGTTGGTGGCCCATGCAGGTCTCCATCTGTACCTGCGAATTGTCGGAATAGCGATAATAATATTAGAATGTCCAATAAACTAAGTTCGACGTCCGAGTCATAAGCTATGAGTCTAGTTGTTTCGTTTTCTGTGTCACTAGATGGCAGGAAGGGGAATCACCCGTGGTGAAGGTAGTGGTGCGCCCCCTCATGACGAGGAGCCTGAGCGAGAACCCACCAATGGGGAGATGATGCGGATGATGCTTCAGATGATGCAGGTGCAGCAAGACGTGCTCCTGCAAGTCCAGAATGCTCCGGCTGGTCGAGCTCCTCGGGCGACTCCGGAGGCCCCTCGCTCCGAGCCGGGAGCGAAGCAATTTCGGGAGCTGGGTCCCGCATATTTTGATGGGTCTGAGGGTCCTCTGGCTGCCGATGAGTGGATTCGGAACATTGAGGATAACTTGAAGATGGCCAAGATCACCCCGGCTGGATGGGTTGATTTGGCGAAGAGGCAACTCAAGGATAATGCTCGGAACTGGTGGGATGCGGAAGAGAAGATGCTGGTGGAGCCGATAGCTTGGGCTACCTTTAAGTCCAGGTTTGATGAAGAGCTCTTTCCGAAGGCTGCTAAGAAGGAGATGCTGCAGTGTTTCATTGATCTGAAGCAAGGGGGCTTGACGGTGGACCAGTACCACCAAGAGTTCACTAGGCTGAGCCGGTTTGCACCGAAGATGGTGCAGGATGCTGACGAGAGGGCTCAGAGGTTCCTGCAGGGACTTGCTTTGGAGCTCCAGAGTTTTGTGTCTTCCTCTGATCTGGACTCTTATCAGAAGGTTCTGGTCGCTGCAAGGCGGCAGGAGCTGAACCTGAGTCAGAGGAGGGGACATGTTTCTGTTGCTGGGAAGAGGCCTATGGAGCAGGCCAGAGCGGTGGTTAGGCCTGGTTTCAAGCCTAACCAGCCAGCTCAGTTCAAGAGGCCAGGAGGGCCTATTCAGAAGACTTGCCATTTCTGCGGTAGGACCGGGCACGTCAAGGATCAGTGTAGGAGATTCTTGGGCCAGTGTGTCGTCTGTGGGGATCCTACTCATGCCATGAAGGATTGTCCGAGGTCGAAGCAGCCTTGGAGGGCACCTGTCGCAGCACCGCCATTGCAACAGAGAGCCCCTGTGCCCGCTGGACGTGGAGCGCCCCTTGTTCCACAGAGACAGGCCTTTCGACAGGCTGTTCCACCGAGGAGGCAGGCCTTTCTAATGACTGAGGAGGAGAGCATGGCCGTGGACGAGGTTATTACATGTAACGCTCGTTCTAGCTATTTTCTTCCTTCGTTAGTTTGATTGTTGATTATATTGGTTGTTTGCTCATGTTTGTTGCTAGAATAGGATTTGATTGTTAGACTGTTTGCTAGGTGTGGTTTTGGTTTGCACATTTCCTGCACGAGTCCTCTTCGACTCAGGTGCGTCGATGTGCATTTTGGCCCGGAGCTTCGTGGAGAAGCATTCCTTGTCGACGTCCCCTCTTCCTAAGAGTTGGAATATCGTCACAGGGAACGGTGTGGTCTCGGTGCATCGTGGGTGCAATTCTTGCCCGTTGGTGGTTTGTGGACGTGAGCTTTATGCTGATTTCATTATCCACGACATCATCAACTACGATGCAGTTCTTGGGATGGATTGGCTTGCGAGCTTCTATGCTACGATTGACTATCGGAGGAAGAAGGTGGTGTTCGAGATTCCCAGACATCCAGTATTTGAGTTCAGCCGTGGTAGCAGCTCGCTTGGTCCTGTCAGGTTTCGGGCCAAGCCGGTGGAGATTGTGGCTATGCAGATGGAGTTGGAGAGGCCGGCTGTGGTGCGTGATTTCGATGACGTCTTCCCCGAGGAGATGTCTGGTTTGCCACCTGATCGAGCTTTGGAATTTTCTATTGATCTTATTCCGGGAGCGTAGCCGATTTCGAAGGCGCCTTATCGTATGGCGCCTGCAGAATTGGAAGAGTTGCGGAAGCAATTGGATGAGCTTTTGCAGAAGGGTTATATCAATCCTAGTGTGTCTCCGTGGGGAGCACCGGTGTTGTTGGTGAAGAAGAAGGATGGTTCGCGTCGCATGTGCGTGGACTATCGGGAGCTGAATGCGATGACCATTAAGAATAAATACCCGTTGCCTCGCATCGATGATATTTTTGATCAGCTTGGAGGTTCGAGGGTGTTTTCTAAATTGGATTTGAGGAGTGGTTACCATCAGTTGAAGGTGAAGAAGGATGATGTTCCGAAGACAGCGTTTAGGACAAAGTATGGACACTATGAGTTTGTGGTTATGCCTTTCGACGTAACTAACGCACCCGCAGTTTTCATGAATCTGATGAACCTGATTTTCTATGACTTTTTGGATAAGTTTGTCGTTATCTTTATTGATGACATTCTGATCTATTCGAAGTCGGAGGAAGAGCATGCCTCGCACTTGAGGACGGTATTGGAGATTTTGAGGAAGCATCGGTTGTATGCTAAGTTTTCAAAGTGCGAGTTTTGGGCTGGACAGAGTTGCTTTTCTTGGGCATGTGGTGACTGGAGAGGGTATTTCAGTGGATCCTGAGAAGATTAGGGCCATCAGAGAGTGGCCCGTCCCGCAGTCAGCGTCTGAGATCCGGAGTTTCCTTGGTTTGGCGGGGAATTATCGGCGTTTCATTAAGGACTTTTCCTGTATTGCGGAGCCGATGACCAGATTGACACGGAAAGATGTACCTTTTGTTTGGTCGGGTGATTGTGAGGGTGCTTTTGGTGTTCTGAGGGAGAGGCTGACGACTGCCCCTGTTCTTGATGTGCCTGATCGCAGCGGTGGATTTGAGATCTTTTGCGATGCTTCTGGCAAGGGTCTAGGTTGTGTGTTGCATCAGCACGGGCATGTTGTGGCTTATGCGTCTCGTCAGCTCAAGACTCATGAGAAGAATTACCCGACGCATGATTTGGAGTTGGCTGCTGTTGTGTTTGCACTCAAGATTTGGAGGCACTTCCTGCTGAGTGAGAAAGTGAAGATTTTCACCGATCATAAAAGCTTGAAGTATATTTTTACTAAGAAGGAGCTCAACATGAGACAGCGTCGATGGTTGGAGCTTATAGCGGATTATGAGATTGATTTGCAGTATCACCCTGGTAAGGTGAATGTGGTTCCTGATGTGCTGAGTAGGCTTCCAGCGGTGTTGATTTTGACCTCGCAGTGGAGATTGCAACAGGATTTTTGCGAGTCTGGTGTGGAGATCGGGGAGGCTTCTTCGTTGATGTACATGTAGGTACAGTCGACGATCGTGGATGGATTAAGGCTGGCCAGGCTGAGGATCCGAAGCTGGTGAATATTCGGGAGCAGGTGGAAGCCGGTCTGCGGACTGACTTTTTGATTCATGAGGATGGCTCGCTGAGGTTTGGAGCCAGGTTGTGTGTGCCAGCTGGGGATATTAGAGAGGAGTTGATGGTGGAGGCATACAGTTCGTCGTATTCTGTGCATCCTGGTGGGACCAAGATGTACCAGGATCTTCGTCTGAACTATTGGTGGCATGGCATGAAGAGGAGTGTGGCTCGGAGTGTGGCCAAGTGTTTGGTTTGCCAGCAAGTGAAAGCGGAGCATCAGCGTGCGGCCGGGTTACTACAACCGCTTCCGATTCCGGAGTGGAAGTGGCAACACATCACTATGGATTTCGTGACTGGACTACCTCGGAGTCCGAGGCAGAATGACGTGATTTGGGTGATCGTAGATCGATTGACCAAATCCGCGCATTTTATTCCGTTCCGAGCAGGACAGTCCACTGAGGCGCTAGCAAGGAGATATATGGAGGTAAATTCTTTTACTCTCCGATTTTATTTCCTTTTCCTAGTTTAGATAGTGATGTAACGTGAATCGTGCAGGAGGTCGTGCGAATTCACGGGGTCCCCGTGAGTATCGTGTCGGACAGAGACACGAGGTTCACATCTCAGTTCTGGCAGAGTTTGCAGAAGAGTTTGGGTACGCGTCTGAGTTTCAGCACGGCGTACCATCCGCAGACGGATGGCCAGTCCGAGAGGACGATTCAGATCTTGGAGGACATGCTGAGGGCGTGCATGTTGGATTTCAAGGGTTCGTGGGCGGACCATATACATTTGGTGAAGTTCTTTTACAACAACAGCTACCATGCGTCTATTGGCATGTCGCCTTTCGCCGCTTTGTATGGGAGGAAATGTCGATCGCCATTGAGTTGGGATGACGTTGGTGATCGGGAGCTGTTGGGACCTGAGATGATTGTGGAGGCTGTGGAGGTCGTCAGGAATATTCGGGAGAGGTTGAGGATTTCTCAGGACCGTTTTAAGCATTGGGCGGATGCTAAACGTCGTCCTTTGGAATTTCAGCCTGGAGATCATGTGTTTCTGAAGATTTCCCCGAATCGTGGTGTGATTTGTTTTGGGAAGCGAGGGAAGTTGAGCCTGCGATACATTGGACCGTTTGATATTCTGGAGAAAGTTGGCAAGGTAGCTTATCGTTTAGCCTTGCCGCCATCTTTGGAGGGAGTTCACAATGTTTTCCATGTGTCGTAGCTTCGTCGGTACATTAGCGATCCATCTCATGCTGTGGATTTCTCGGAGATTACCGTTCGTCCCGATATGACGTATGACCAGCAGCCAGTGCAGATTCTGGACAGGCGTCAGAAGTCACTTCGGAACAAGGTTGTCAATCTTGTGAGGGTGATGTGGCGACACGGCTCGCCCGGAGAGTCTACTTGGGAGAATGAGGATGAGATGCGAGAGCGTTTCCTACTTTTGTTCCCGGACACGTGAGTGTTGGGAAATTCCGAGGACGGAATTTTTCTTAAGTTGGGGAGGATGTAACGACTGGTTTTCATGTATCTGGATTTATATAATATTATATATATGTGTTTTGGTGGATATTCTCCTCGTGTGAGTTTTCGTCTCTGTAGCTTTCATTTTCGATCGTTTCATCGTGATTTTCTAATTTCTTCTTTAGAATCGTCGATTTTGGAGTAAGTCATTCGTGACGGGCTTCATATCGGTCATATCTTATTATTAGATCAAGCCTAAGAGTCTTAGGAAATCGATCCCGGAGCTTCTCGCTCCATTTCGGAACTTTTGGTGCACATTAGCCTGTGTAAGAAGGGGAACCGACCGACTAGATGACGATTTAGTCGGTCGGCAAGCCTTCATGGACCGACTAGTGGGCCTTCTAAATTATTCAGGAGTTACTGTTTGTCGTTAGTCGGTCTAAGAACGTTGGTTGACCGACTAGGTTGCAAACTAGTCGGTCAGCAATGCTTCTTTAACCGACTAACTCTTTGATTATTTTGACACTAGTTACTGTTCATTCTTAGTCGGTCTAAGTTCATCTTCCGACCGACTAGTTGTTAAACTAGTCGGTTAAGTTTTGTACTCAGACCGACTAACTCTTAGTTCAGGTTTTCGACTGGAGCTACTGTTTACACTTAGTCGGTCTGCGTTGTTCAACCGACCGACTAGTTCTCAAACTAGTCGGTCAACAGTTGTTCTTTGACCGACTAAGCAGTGTAGGAAACCCTAGTTTTGCCCTAGCCGCCACCAAACTCTATAAATACCCCTCCAAATGTTTTCTTCTTCTTCCTCATGACCTAAAACCCTAGTTTCTCCCCCATTGAGCCCCCTACTACCTCAAACCCTTATTCCTTCATCCCAAGCCCAAAATCCATCATCCAAACCCTCCCTTAACACATTCTACCTCTCATCTTCCTCAAATCTCCATCAAATCCCCCAAAATCCCCCAAAACCCCATTTCTCCAGATTTTCCCCATTCATTCCAGATCTGAACCCTAGGTTCCTCGGAGCGTTTCCCCCGTTGCCGTGCTTGCTCGGCATCATTCTTCCGCTTTCGATACGGTAATAATCGATCTCTTAATGTTTTCATAACCCGTTATGTTTTTGTGAAACCCTAATGAAATGAATGTTGTTTTGATGTTTGTTTCCCCATAACAGCGACTTCCCCGTAGATTAGCATTCGTGGGATGAACCCTCGTTGATCGTCATCCTCGGTGCTAGGCAAGTGAAACTTGCCACTTAGGGTTTAGGCCATGTTTTAGGCCATTTGCTTGTTGTAGGCGTAAAAGAAACTAGGCGACGAAATGATACTCGCCTAGGCGCAAATTCCGGAACTAGCTTGACAACAAAGCTAGGACCGTCGTTTACCATGTTGCATAACTACCATGTCATGTTTAATTTTGATTAACGGTACGCGAATAAATTGTCATCCATGCTATCCATGTTGTATGTCGCATTCGTAGCACACGCTACAATACTTGTGTTTCCTGGCCCGTGTTCCAGAAGCGGGCTACGTGAGTTGGTGGATAGCCAATGCCCGACCTACTTGTTTACCGGCTAGGCACCTGCGTTGCAGGCATAACCCTACGCCATACTTGTTAGATACACTTCCTGGCTCGTGTTCCAGAAGCGAGCATTCCATGTTCGGGGTAATTCCCTGGCTCGATACACGTGGAGGGGTAGAGATAAACGGTCACTTGATCTTAGGAGTTGGCCCGATCAGCCACTCTAGCCAACAGGCGGAATCTCTGTGCACAACTTGTTTACTTGACTGTTCACTTGACGTTAACCACTTGACTTGTACTTGTCCGTGTTTTACTTGACATCCGTGACATACTTGCTACTTGTACTTCCCTTACTTGTCACTTCCATACTATACTTGCCATGCCATGCATCATACTATAACTGCTAGGTTGCTAGTTTACCTTACTTTCAGTTTCCTTTCCCAAGTCTTTTAGACTTGCTGACATGTGCCCCTTTACTCTTTTGGGTGACACATGTTAGATCCCGAGCCTGGGTCCGTTGTTGAGGACGAGGTGTTTACGTACGCCGTGCCCGAGTCAGTGTTTGGCGAGGAGTACGTGGACACTGGGGACCAGTCCTAGTGTCTTCGTTGTGCTTTCCTCTTTTGTTTTAGACTGTTGTTTTGTTGTCGGTGCGTAGCACCTATACTCTGTTTACGTTTGTCTTTGTTTGGCCTTGTGCTGGGCCTTTAGACTCTTTCTCTTAGCCTGGTGGCTTTTCTGGATGTTGAACTAAATTTTAATGTTGGACAAATTATGAGATTGAGCTTTTGTTTCTGTCTCTCCTTGTGTTATTGTTGTTGTTTCGTTCGTGGTTACAGGGACCTGCTTATGTTTTATTGACGCTTATCGGGTTTGGCGCTTCACTGCTCCACTCTCGTGCGGACCTTTTCACGTCTCGCCTCCATTTTAGGGAAGCGGGGCATGACAAACCCCAACTGCTCTGGTGGGAAGCCTCCCCCGACATGATGACCCCCGATAGGATACTCCTCTTACACGAGGGGCACCCTACCCGCAGCTCCCCGCCTTCCCTTAGACAACTTAAGTCACAGAGACAGGAGATCCAATGGCATACCGTGCCCCTCCACGGACGCCCCGCGGGCGCAGGCGCGGCTGGCGGACAACCCGATGGACGGGCCAGACCTGCCAAATCACCCCATCGGGCACTCCTTCACCGCGCCTTCCACCCCTCGACTTCTCCTGGACCACATGTGCCAGGGAGAGGTACGGATCGGTGGAAGACCACCCCTTCCCACACCCGCCCCACGGCTACTCCAGCCAGCAGGTAGGACAAAGCCCCACGGGATAGAACAACCACCAAGGACTCTC
Organism: Scilla litardierei; assembly: GCA_030789695.1. Lineage (NCBI taxonomy): Eukaryota > Viridiplantae > Streptophyta > Magnoliopsida > Asparagales > Asparagaceae > Scilla > Scilla litardierei. Next base: position 11,552,053 of record CM061130.1, on the reverse strand, counting down.
TCTCCCCCCAATTCTGGAACGGAGGATAGAGCGGCCAGAACCGCCCCCGACGTCGGCACGATGCTCCCTCTGAAGTGACCCTGCGCCCCTTCAGGGGCACGACGATGGAGAGGGACGTGCCAAATGAAGCGAGGGCGTCCACCCAACTAGAACGGCTCGATAGTTCGCCTACGGACCGACCTATACACCATACCCGGTACCTGTCTGGTTTATTACATTTTAATAAAAGCTAATGAAAAGACCACTCCCAGTAGACCACTAGCAGTAACTTAGGCGCACTCAGGCACGGGAATGACCTCCGAAAAGAGGGGGACGAGCTCTACACCACGCCCCTCACCGCCCCCCGCCGCCCCGGTGCGGGCGAGGGAAAAAGAATAACCGACCGAAAACTTTGAGGGCGCACGACCCTAAATAAAGGGAATAAACGAATCTCGACCAACGCCGAGCTAAGAGACAGCAATACCAAAACATAACCATGAAAGTGAATTTCCACACACTCAAAGTTCGAAGATTGCAAAAAAGTACGGGTATCAACCCCACAAAACTTTACTTACTTACTTACTTTCCTAACACCTATACAAAACTACTCGGTTACATCTCCGCGCCGACGGCACACCCACCAGTCGCGGCATCCTTCCCGTCCCCTTCGGGGAAATTCCCCCCCCCCCCCCCCCCCCCCCCCCCCCCCCCGGCCTCACCGGTCCCTACCTTGACGTCCTCCCCTCCCTCGCCGATCTCTGCCTCGCCGTCCCCCTCCTCGTCGCTGCAAGCCGCGAGTCCGTCGAGGTCGAGCTCAACTGGCGGGGACAGGCTCTCCACCCTCTCCTTTATCCGGACCAAGCAGGCCTCCCACCCCTCCGCCCGTCCTGTCTCAATGCCTCGGGACATCGCGTCTGCGAGGGCAGGGATGACGGTCGTGTCCTGGTACGAGCGAAATTCATCGACCTTGCGAGCCAACTCCTCCTCGGCGGCCTTTGCACGACCAGACAGACCCACCGTACGCTCTTCCACCCTCCCAAGGGCCTCTTCCAGCTCTTTCAACCTCTCTCTAGCCGCGGTCGCCTGCACCTCACGATCGGCTAGGACCGCCTTCAGACGCTTTACCTCCACCTCGAGCTGACCGCACCGCTCCCTCTCCTTGGACATTACCTCACCCGCACTCTTGCGAAAGGCGACAAACCCGTCCGCCACTCTAGCTATGGAACCCTCGGCCTTGTGTATGGCTGGCACGTGCCTCATCACTCCAAGCATCAAATTGATGGCCTGCAAAAAATATATAGAGAGCCTCTTTATGGTGTTCGATAAAACACACTTGCAAACATCACCCGGCTTGCAAAACCTACCTGGACGCCGCGCAACACCGCGGTTCCACACAACCCCTCGGGCTCCACCGCCTCCAGCGTGATCGCGCCCCGGATACACGTCCTGGAGCGACGATTGTAGTTTTACCGCAAGCGCACGGTCAAGTGGCGAGCGGGTATCGAACACGAGGAGGTGGTGTTGGTTCCAATCTATCCTAGGTTAGTTTGACTACGATGGTTTTATTGGTGGAGATGGTTATGGAATGATATAATGGCAATGGTGGTGGATGTTGGTGTCGGTGATAGAGAAGTCGGATAAAATATCGATTCAAATATAAGATAATAAAAGTGTCTAGGGCTAGGGAATCCCCACTACGGACCGTCATTTGTCATTGTGAATAGTGAATCTCAATATTACTAGACTTGCGTTGAGGTGAACTAGTCGTAACTGAATAGAGAACCAAGCTCACGCTCTCGCGCTATTGCCGGTCTATAGCGAACCTAGGATAGGGCCCAATCTCTTGCAAACCCTAGCCTAAGCCACTAGCATTAGGATCGACATCATTGTCCAATCGCTTCTCGAGCCCACTCTCGTGCAAACTCGAGTCACGATCTAGGTTGTGATAGTTCGTATTCGTCCAATCTCTTGCAAACGAATATTGGTATACATTTACAATTAAAAATCCTAGCTTTGGTCCAATCTCTTGCAAACCAAATCTAGAGAAATCCAATTGTAAATCTAAATCGAATATCTAGGCCTTCCCATCGATTAGAATCCAATCTCTTGCAAACCCCAATCGATGGAAATCCCTAGCTATCCGTAATAAATCAATCACAACCTAACCTCCTAGCAATTCTAGCAATTTAGAAATTCATTCATCACAAATCTGAAATTAGATCCATAGGGTTCATCCACATGCCCTAGAACAACAAATCTACTCTAGCATAGCAATAAGGATATAAGAATCAATAAAAACCATAGCTTGCATACAAAAAGATATCAAATCAAAGATTCAAAGAATAAGAACAAAGATACTTAGCTTTGATGAAGAATTCCAATCCAAATACAAGCTTTTTGATCCAAGAGGGGGCCTAGGGCATGGCCTAACCTCTAAAATAATCCTCCCTAAAACATCTTGGGAACCCCCTCTAATGGTGGCTACAAACCCCCTTAAATAGCCCCCAAAAACCCTAGCAAGAAACCCTAGAAAACCCCTCAAATTCGTGCCCAAAAATAGTCCAAACCGCAACTTAAAATCTGGGCCCAGACCGCACTCGGCCGAGTGGAACATGTGACCCGGCCGAGTGGAAATTCCAGAACTGCAGCATCAACTTGTAGAAATTCCCCAGATTTCATCCGACCTCCGATTTGCGCGTCCTTGGCGGCGTTGGAACCGTCATGAAGTCTACTATTCATAAAAAATATGAGAAAAATACTTTGATTGCTGGAATGATAGCAGATTTCAAAAGAGTGAGAGGCTGTTTGAAAATCTGGGCGCTGCGTGTCCTCGGCGTCACACAGCCGTGTGGACTTCTCTACTCGGTCGAGTGGGCTTCTCTACTCGGCTGAGTGACAGACCCTGTAAAATTCCAGTAACTTCGAGGTCCTCAGGGGTCTGTCTCCGGGGGTGGCTCGGCCGAGTGGCTTTACTCACTCGGCTGTGGGGCATTCGGTACTCGGCCGAGTCGGAACCCTCAATCGCCTGACGGATTCCAGTAAGTCTGAGATTTTTGCTTGCCGTCGTCGTGATGCCACTCGGTCGGGTGGTGTCTCCGTGCTCGACCGAGTGGGCTGGCGATGCTCGGCCGAGTGCACGCTGATACTCAATCTGCTGCGTGTCCGATCTGGCCGGCCGAGCGGGCTTCTTTGCTCGGCCGAGTGACTCCTTCACTCGGCCGAGTGGCATGCTAAAATGCCCAATCTTCTCCGTTTCTCCTCCTCGTCGCTCCTACGGAGTTTCTTCTTCTTCCACCTGTCTCCCATCGCCGAATAGCCCTCAAAAGAGCCTTGGGTGACGCTCCGGAGTGGGTGCAAGTCCCTTAAGCTCATTTTTACTCCCGATCGCTCCATATTTCCTGAAATCCGACAAAACAAGAAATAGTGAAAAGTAACACAATATCATCGAATAATCGTGAAAATCGCAATATGAGCAACCGAAATGGCATGCAAATATGTAGAAAAGAGGTGTAAAATATGGACCAATCAAAATCCCCCAAGCTTACCTCTTACTCGTCCTCGAGGAAGAAAAGTAGAGAGACGAACTCGGGAGATGAAAACAAAGAAAATGAAATGGAAAAGAAAGAACACGAGGTGGAAGGGTCGCTAGATTAGATCCCTCAGATCTCAAGCCATAAGCTACACATCACGATAATTTGGAAAATACGAATCGCATGCTATAAGGATTTCATATCTTTCATAAACATGGTACTTGCAAGCTTTTAAGAACAATAAGAGGGACTCTCTAAATTCATACAATCAATTCATATCCACATCACGCATTTCATAGAATTTAATATACAAATGTTGGCGATGCACTTTTCAATCAAAAGTTATAAATGAAGCATATAAGATACACACCAAGCATGCAATAGAGAATAGAATAAAAGTCATGGCTTTCACATATTTATTTCAAATCATGAAAAATCTCCATATCTAATATATATTTTGCAAAGTCTAAGCATTATCGAATATTCCCATTCATGCACGTCTCCACTCTAATGTCATACTCACTCATATGGTCAAATGAATTCACCCCCCAAGCTTAGCTTGAGGCGTCGCATCCAAAGGAATATAATAGTGGAAAATGGGATTTTTGCCTTGGTTTTCCCAAGTATTTTGTGGCTCCAATAATGAGATAGAGAAATGTATTTTTTTTCTTTTTTTTTCTTTTTTTTTAACTTTTTGTTTCTCATTTTTCTTTTTGGATTTTTGTAGGAGCTATATGATTTGTATTTTTTGGATTTTGGCTCCTTTTTGGCTTTTTGGACTTTTGGAGCTAACTTTTTCTTTTGTAGGGATTTTTGGGAAATAGATGCGATATAAGTAGCTTTAGGAGGTGAACTCAAGTGACATGTAGAGAATAAAAAGATATATGTGGAGAAAGAAATAATGTAACACTCGGTTCACTCTAAGATGTGCACGAACGGTTCAATAAAATAATACTTCAACTAAAACTCATATGTAAGCATGGATATTCCCAATCATCTCAATAAAAAGCGAAGTCAAGCGGTAAATAATACTTTCATATCAAGCATGCAACAGAAGGTGAATAAGATAATAAAACAGATGCTTCTGACATACAATTGATGCGTGAATCTTGGTGCACTTCCAACAAAGCATACTAAATACTAATCCATACATTCAGCTTCAATTAATATCATGCATTCATATAGAGGAATCATCAAAAGAATATATAAGCAAGCACATGGATAGTAGGACTATGAAATACTCTAAGTAGCATGGCAAGGAATAATAAGCATCGTGATGGTTGCTAAAGCAATAAGATACATCATCATAAGGAACAAATCTAGCGAAAGGAGGAAAAGAAAATAAAGAAATAGAAAATAAAAGAGGGGAAAGAAAAGAAAATCAAGCACACAATATGATGCATGAACACACATAAAAGGAAAAATAAGATGGAAAAATAAAAATGATGATGAAATTTTTTTGAAAAATTTAAAAACCCCTAAAATAAAGTAAAAATGCAACTAATGCATTTAAATGGCATGGAAATGCACTCCCCCAAACGGTGCCAAAAACTTGATCGCGCCCCGGATACACGTCCCGGAGCGACGGTTGTAGTTTTACCGCAAGCGCACGGCAAAGTGGCGAGCGGGTATCGAACATGAGGAGGTGGTGTCGGTTCCAATCTATCCTAGGTTGGTTTGACTACAAACGTTTTATTGGTGGAGATGGTTATGGTATAATGTAATGGCAATGGTGATGGATGTCGGTGTCGGAGATAGAGAAATCGGTCAAATATCGATTCAAATATAATATAATAAAAGAGGGAATTTGCCTTGCGGCGATCCTGTCACAATCGTCGGGCAAAGTATGGATATATAAAATCGAATAAAGACGTCTAGAGCTAGGGAATCCCCACTACGGACCGTCATGCATCATTGTGAATAGTGAATCTCAATATTACTAGACTTGCGTTGAGGTGAACTAGTCGCAACTTAATGGAGAACCAAGCTCACGCTCTCGCGCTATTGCCGGTCTATAGCGAACCTAGGTTAGGGCCCAATCTCTTGCAAACCCTACCCTAAGCCACTAGCATGAGGATCGACATCATCGCCCAATCGCTCCTCGAGCCCACTCTCGTGCAAACTCGAGTCACGATCTAGGTTGTGATAGTTCGTATTCGTCCAATCTCTTGCAAACGAATATGGGTATAGATTTACAATTAAAAATCCTAGCTTTGGTCCAATCTCTTGCAAACCAAATCTAGAGAAACCCAATTGTAAACCTAAATCGAATATCTAGGCCTTCCCATCGATTAGAATCCAATCTCTTGCAAACCCCAATCGATGGAAATCCCTAGCTATCCGTAATAAATCAATCACAACCTAACCTCCTAGCAATTCTAGCAATTTAGAAATTCATTCATCACAAATCTGAAATTAGATCCATAGGGTTCATCCCCATGCCCTAGAACAACAAATCTACTCTAGCATAGCAATAAGGATATAAGAATCAATAAAAACCATAGCTTGCATACAAAAAGATATCAAATCAAAGATTCAAAGAATAAGAACAAAGATACTTAGCTTTGATGAAGAATTCCAATCCAAATACAAGCTTTTTGATCCAAGAGGGGGGCCTAGGGCATGGCCTAACCTCTAAAATAATCCTCCCTAAAACATCTTGGGAACCCCCTCTAATGGTGGCTACAAACCCCCTTAAATAGCCCCCAAAAACCCTAGCAAGAAACCCTAGAAAACCCCTCAAATTCGTGCCCAAAAACAGTCCAAACCGCAACTTAAAATCTGGGCCCAGACCGCACTCGGCCGAGTGGAACATGTGACCCGGCCGAGTGGAAATTCCAGAACTGCAGCATCAACTTGTAGAAATTCCCCAGATTTCATCCGACCTCCGATTTACGCGTCCTTGGCGGCGTTGGAACCGTCATGAAGTCTACTATCCATAAAAAATATGAGAAAAATACTTTGATTGCTGGAATGATAGCAGATTTCAAAAGAGTGAGAGGCTGTTTGAAAATCTGGGCGCTGCGTGTCCTCGGCGTCACTCGGCCGAGTGGACTTCTCTACTCGGTCGAGTGGGCTTCTCTACTCGGCCGAGTGACAGACCCTGTAAAATTCCAGTAACTTCGAGGTCCTCAGGGGTTTGTCTCCGGGGGTGGCTCGGCCGAGTGGCTTTACTCACTCGGCTGTGGGGCATTCGGTACTCGGCCGAGTCGGAACCCTCAATCGCCTGACGGATTCCAGTAAGTCTGAGATTTTTGCTTGCCGTCGTCGTGATGCCACTCGGTCAGGTGGTGTCTCCGTGCTCGGCCGAGTGGGCTGGCGATGCTCGGCCGAGTGCACGCTGATACTCAATCTGCTGCGTGTCCGATCTGGCCGGCCGAGCGGGCTTCTTTGCTCGGCCGAGTGACTCCTTCACTCGGCCGAGTGGCATGCTAAAATGCCCAATCTTCTCCGTTTCTCCTCCTCGTCGCTCCTACGGAGTTTCTTCTTCTTCCACCTGTCTCCCATCGCCGAATAGCCCTCAAAAGAGCCTTGGGTGACGCTCCGGAGTGGGTGCAAGTCCCTTAAGCTCATTTTTACTCCCGATCGCTCCATATTTCCTGAAATCCGACAAAAACAAGAAATAGTGAAAAGTAACACAATATCATCGAATAATCATGAAAATCGCAATATGAGCAACCGAAATGGCATGCAAATATGTAGAAAAGAGGTGTAAAATATGGACCAATCAAAATCCCCTAAGCTTACCTCTTACTCGTCCTCGAGGAAGAAAAGTAGAGAGACGAACTCGGGAGATGAAAACAAAGAAAATGAAATGGAAAAGAAAGAACACGAGGTGGAAGGGGTCGCTAGATTAGATCCCTCAGATCTCAAGCCATAAGCTACACATCACGATAATTTGGAAAATACGAATCGCATGCTATAAGGATTTCATATCTTTCATAAACATGGTACTTGCAAGCTTTTAAGAACAATAAGAGGGACTCTCTAAATTCATACAATCAATTCATATCCACATCACGCATTTCATAGAATTTAATATACAAATGTTGGCGATGCACTTTTCAATCAAAAGTTATAAATGAAGCATATAAGATACACACCAAGCATGCAATAGAGAATAGAATAAAAGTCATGGCTTTCACATATTTATTTCAAATCATGAAAAATCTCCATATCTAATATATATTTTGCAAAGTCTAAGCATTATCGAATATTCCCATTCATGCACGTCTCCACTCTAATGTCATACTCACTCATATGGTCAAATGAATTCACCCCCCAAGCTTAGCTTGAGGCGTCTCATCCAAAGGAATATAATAGTGGAAAATGGGATTTTTGCCTTGGTTTTCCCAAGTATTTTGTGGCTCCAATAATGAGATAGAGAAATGTATTTTTTTTCTTTTTTTTTCTTTTTTTTTAACTTTTTGTTTCTCATTTTTCTTTTTGGATTTTTGTAGGAGCTATATGATTTGTATTTTTTGGATTTTGGCTCCTTTTTGGCTTTTTGGACTTTTGGAGCTAACTTTTTCTTTTGTAGGGATTTTTGGGAAATAGATGCGATATAAGTAGATTTAGGAGGTGAACTCAAGTGACATGTAGAGAATAAAAAGAAATATGTGGAGAAAGAAATAATGTAACACTCGGTTCACTCTAAGATGTGCACGAACGGTTCAATAAAATAATACTTCAACTAAAACTCATATGTAAGCATGGATATTCCCAATCATCTCAATAAAAAGCGAAGTCAAGCGGTAAATAATACTTTCATATCAAGCATGCAACAGAAGGTGAATAAGATAATAAAACAGATGCTTCTGACATACAATTGATGCGTGAATCTTGGTGCACTTCCAACAAAGCATACTAAATACTAATCCATACATTCAGCTTCAATTAATATCATGCATTCATATAGAGGAATCATCAAAAGAATATATAAGCAAGCACATGGATAGTAGGACTATGAAATACTCTAAGTAGCATGGCAAGGAATAATAAGCATCGTGATGGTTGCTAAAGCAATAAGATACATCATCATAAGGAACAAATCTAGCGAAAGGAGGAAAAGAAAATAAAGAAATAGAAAATAAAAGTGGGGAAAGAAAAGAAAATCAAGCACACAATATGATGCATGAACACACATAAAAGGAAAAATAAGATGGAAAAATAAAAATGATGATGAAATTTTTTTGAAAAATTTAAAAACCCCTAAAATAAAGTAAAAATGCAACTAATGCATTTAAATGGCATGGAAATGCACTCCCCCAAACGGCGCCAAAAACTTGATCGCGCCCCGGATACACGTCCCGGAGCGACGGTTGTAGTTTTACCGCAAGCGCACGGCAAAGTGGCGAGCGGGTATCGAACACGAGGAGGTGGTGTCGGTTCCAATCTATCCTAGGTTGGTTTGACTACGAACGTTTTATTGGTGGAGATGGTTATGGTATAATGTAATGGCAATGGTGATGGATGTCGGTGTCGGAGATAGAGAAATCGGTCAAATATCGATTCAAATATAATATAATAAAAGAGGGAATTTGCCTTGCGGTGATCCTGTCACAATCGTCGGGCAAAGTATGGATATATAAAATCGAATAAAGACGTCTAGAGCTAGGGAATCCCCACTACGGACCGTCATGCATCATTGTGAATAGTGAATCTCAATATTACTAGACTTGCGTTGAGGTGAACTAGTCGCAACTTAAAGGAGAACCAAGCTCACGCTCTCGCGCTATTGCCGGTCTATAGCAAACCTAGGTTAGGGCCCAATCTCTTGCAAACCCTACCCTAAGCCACTAGCATGAGGATCGACATCATCGCCCAATCGCTCCTCGAGCCCACTCTCGTGCAAACTCGAGTTACGATCTAGATTGTGATAGTTCGTATTCGTTCAATCTCTTGCAAACGAATATGGGTATAGATTTACAATTAAAAATCCTAGCTTTGGTCCAATCTCTTGCAAACCAAATCTAGAGAAACCCAATTGTAAACCTAAATCGAATATCTAGGCCTTCCCATCGATTAGAATCCAATCTCTTGCAAACCCCAATCGATGGAAATCCCTAGCTATCCGTAATAAATCAATCACAACCTAACCTCCTAGCAATTCTAGCAATTTAGAAATTCATTCATCACAAATCTGAAATTAGATCCATAGGGTTCATCCCCATGCCCTAGAACAACAAATCTACTCTAGCATAGCAATAAGGATATAAGAATCAATAAAAATCATAGCTTGCATACAAAAAGATATCAAATCAAAGATTCAAAGAATAAGAACAAAGATACTTAGCTTTGATGAAGAATTCCAATCCAAATACAAGCTTTTTGATCCAAGAGGGGGCCTAGGGCATGGCCTAACCTCTAAAATAATCCTCCCTAAAACATCTTGGGAACCCCCTCTAATGGTGGCTACAAACCCCCTTAAATAGCCCCCAAAAACCCTAGCAAGAAACCCTAGAAAACCCCTCAAATTCATGCCCAAAAACAGTCCAAACCGCAACTTAAAATCTGGGCCCAGACCGCACTCGACCGAGTGGAACATGTGACCCGGCCGAGTGGAAATTCCAGAACTGCAGCATCAACTTGTAGAAATTCTCCAGATTTCATCCGACCTCCGATTTGCACGTTCTTGGCGGCGTTGGAACCGTCATGAAGTCTACTATCCATAAAAAATATGAGAAAAATATTTTGATTGCTGAAATGATAGCATATTTCAAAAGAGTGAGAGGCTGTTTGAAAATCTGGGCGCTGCATGTCCTCGGCGTCACTCGGCCGAGTGGACTTCTCTACTCGGTCGAGTGGGCTTCTCTACTCGGCCGAGTGACAGACCCTGTAAAATTCCAGTAACTTCGAGGTCCTCAGGGGTCTGTCTCCGGGGGTGTCTCGGCCGAGTGGCTTTACTCACTCGGCCGTGAGGCATTCGGTACTCGGCCGAGTCGGAACCCTCAATCGCCTGACGGATTCCAGTAAGTCTGAGATTTTTGCTTGCCGTCGTCGTGATGCCACTCGGGCGGGTGGTGTCTCCGTGCTCGGCCGAGTGGGCTGGCGATGCTCGGCCGAGTGCACGCTGATACTCAATCTGCTACGTGTCCGATCTGGCCGGCCGAGCGGGCTTCTTTGCTCGGCCGAGTGACTCCTTCACTCGGCCGAGTGGCATGCTAAAATGCCCAATCTTCTCCGTTTCTCCTCCTCGTCGCTCCTACGGAGTTTCTTCTTCTTCCACCTTTCTCCCATCGCCGAATAGCCCTCAAAAGAGCCTTGGGTGACGCTCCGGAGTGGGTGCAAGTCCCTTAAGCTCATTTTTACTCCCGATCGCTCCATATTTCCTGAAATCCGACAAAAACAAGAAATAGTGAAAATTAACACAATATCATCGAATAATCGTGAAAATCGCAATATGAGCAACCGAAATGGCATGCAAATATGTAGAAAAGAGGTGTAAAATATGGACCGATCACAGCGCCACCCTATCGCGAGGCAAGAAAATATTCTCCGCCAGCCTCGTCGCCACGCCCCCATCCTCGAACACGGACTCATCATCCCTCACCTTGAACGGCGCCCTATAAAGAGCTTCGTCAGGATAACCCTCGACTTCGGTTCTCTTTGCCTTAAAACGGACCAGCGAGACCTCACAGCTGGGTTCGGCGGCCCTCTCCAGACCGAACAGCGGACAGCCGTAGGGCCAACTGTCCCAGCCTACGGACTCGACCGGACCGCCCGACGTCTCAACCCTCCCCTGCTGATCGGTAACTGCTACCCCTTCCACTTCAGCGGGTACTCGGGGGCTAGACGACCATGTCCCGGGGGCCTCCACCCCTCCCCCAGTCGACCCTTCGTCCCCGCCCTCCAAGTCGATGAAGGGGGTTGCGATCCCCTTCCCAGACCCCCCCCCCCTGCCGACCGGTTTTCCCCTGCCCCGGAGCATCGGGGACAGACGAGCTCACAGGCAGCTTCCTCCTCTTCGTGGACGCCTGCACCCTCGTCGAACTCCCCACCGTACCTTCCTCTCGCAACCTCTTGATCACTCCTTATTTTACACCTTTTTCCCGCATGTTTGCATGCCATTTAGATCGCCCAAATCATGTTTTTCACGATATATCGACGATATTGCGATGCTTTTCACGATTTGTTGTTTTCGTCGTATTTCAGGTGATTTGGCACGATTTGGAGTGATCTCGAGATGCGCTTACTTTAGACGGTCACCGACGACCTCCCCGAGGGGTATTTTGCTGTTGGAGAGGAGCGGAAGAAGAATGGACGTCGCAGGAGCGACGAGGAGGTCAAAACAAGCAGAATGGGCATTTTTTGTGTCCCACTCGGCCGAGTGGAGGAGCCACTCGGCCGACCAGCGAGACACTGCTCGGCCGACCAGAACAGACACGATTTATGTGTGCACCCGGCCGAGCACTGAAGACCACATCGGCCGAGTGAAGACATCCCGTCCGCCCGAGTGGCGCCCAGACGAGGCCCTTCCAAAACATCCAAGTTACTGTTTTTCGGCCGCCTAAACTTCAGAAGAGCCACTCGGCCGAGTGGTTAATCTCGTCCGCCCGAGTACTATGAAGCCATCGGCCGAGTGACGACAACTCACTCAGCCGAGCCACCCCCGAAGTAGAGACCCCTGAAGGCCCCGACTTACTAGAAAATTACAGGGTTTCTCACTCGGCCGAGCGACTTTTGTCACTCGGCCGAGTGCGATGCGCTGCCTGTAGCGAAAACTGCGGAAAACAGGCTGTGTAGGGGTATTTTGGTCACAGTTTTTGGACGATTTTGGGGGCTATTTAACCCCTGTTTTTACCCTAGTTTTGGGAGGCTCTCTCTTAGATTTTTTGCAGCTTTTTAGATTAGTTTTTAGCTTTATTCTTGTGATTAGAGAGGAGACAAAGATTGGAATTTTGTTGGATTAATTGAAGAACTCCATTGGTTTGCATCTCTTTTCCTTAAAAATTCTATTTTTATTGCTTATCTCAATATTGTGATGAATTCCATTGCTTATTTCATTGATTATTTTTGTGATCTTGCTATGAATTGTGAGTAGTCTCCACGTCTTGGGGCGTGGGGATGAACCCTACAAGCCCATTTTCATATTTGTGATGAATTGGTAGAAATTGTGCTAGAATTGTTATTAGGGATTAGATTGGGATCAATTTACTACGGATGGCTAGGTATTCATATCAATTGGGATTTGCAAGAGATTGGATCCCAATTGAAATAGGAAACCCTAGAAATCCGAATTGGGTTGGAATCAAATTTCCGTAGTATCGGTTTGCAAGAGATTGGACCGATACTAGGGTTTCCGGTTGCAATTCCGTGCCAATACCCGTTTGCAAGAGATTAGACGGGTAGGAACTATCCCAATCTAGATCGCGAGCCGAGTTTGCAAGAGATTGGGCTCGGTGAGCGATTGGACGATGATGTTGATCCTAATGCTAGCTTTCCTAGGCTAGGGTTTGCAAGAGATTGGACCCAAACCTAGGATAGCTATAGACCGGCAACAGCGCGAGAGCGTGAGCTTGGTTCTACATTCAGTTACAACTAGTTCATCCAAATTCTCAATCTAGCAATTTTGATACCGATGAACCACATGTATGAGATACGGTGGGTAGCGGGGATTCCCCATTCCCTAGACGTTCTCTATTTGATTTGATATTTCCGCACTTTGTCTGACGATTGTGACAGGATCGCCAAAGGAAAATCTTTCTTCTTGAATAGCCAGGTTGGTTGGAACAAGCACGGTCATTCGTCCTTCCTGTGTTTGATATCCCGCTCGCTGCTACACCGTGCACTTGCGGTAAAACTACAACCGTTCTTTAGGGTTACGTCCCGGAGCGATCAAGTTTTTGGCGCCGTTGCCGGGGAGGCGATTGCGTTTGATTCTTTCTCACCCTAGCTATTCTTTTTTTTTATTATTATCATTATTATTATTTCTTATTTCTTACCTAACCCTTCCACGGTTCTAATCGTTTCTTTGAAACTCTGTTTCCCATGTGCATGTACACGAGATCTACGGCGGACCCTGAAGCTATCTTATTTGATCCCGAGATCGAACGTACCGCGCGGAGACTTAGAGCGGAAAGGAGACAAAATCCGGAAGGGAGGTTTATGACCAACCTGGAAACTGCGGAACAATTAGCGGCAAGGATGGCGAGGATAATTTCTATTCGAGATAGGCTTAGGCCTAAGACCTCTTCTACTACCTCATCCATTGCCATGCCGCAGTTGGCAGCTGACAAGAACTTCGAGCTAAAGACTGGACTAGTGGTTCTGATGCAGCAAGATCCATTTCATGGGAATGCCCATGAAAATACTCACTACCACATACAATTGTTCTTGTCGAAGTGCGCCACATTCCAGATGACGGGGGTCTCCATCGATGCCATCAGACTGCGCCTCTTCCCCTTCACGCTAAAGGACAAGGCACTCTATTGGTTGAGGACGCAGGCTGAGGGGGTTTTCACCACTTGGGACGAGTTGGCGAGTGCATTTATTGACAAGTTCTATCCGCCATCCAAGACGGTGAAGATCCGGAGCGCTCTCATGTCCTTCAAGCAAGGACCACAGGAGACGCTCTATGAAGCTTGGGAGCGTTTTAAGGATTTGTAGCATCAATGCCCGCATCATAGCATTGAAGACTGGGAGCTAGTGCATAGCTTCTATAACGGTCTCCAACCGGGGACCAAACAAATTATTGATGCCGCGGCGAATGGTGCTATCTTGTCAAAGACTCCCGAAGAAGCTACGGCCCTAATTGAGGAGATGGCCTCAAATAATCAACAATGGGGCGATGAGCGAGGACACTCTACGTCCTCCTTGAAGCCGACTAGTATTTATGAGGCGAAGGCCGTGGCGGAGCTTACGAGCAAATTTGATTCTCTCCACAAGGTAGTGGAGAGATTGGAGAAGTTCATCACGGAGCCCCAAGGAGCCCCATCCACCTCCGCATCGACCAACCAAATGTGTGATTGGCAAGACCAATCTCAAGCCATGTACGTGGGAGGAGAGCAAGGAGAAGGATCCTTGGAGCAAGTACAATATGTCGCGGGGAACCAAGGATATTGGGCCAATCCGGCCGCAAGAAATCATCCCGGATTCTCCTACGCCAACAATGAAGGAGCTTTGAACCTGCCACAACCACCACCTCAACAAGCTCGACCACCACCACCACCCCAACAACAAAACTATCCACCGAGGGGGCCCACTCAACAAAACTTTCAACCAAAGCAACAAGTTCCACCATATAGGCCGCCCGGATACAATCAAGGGTGGAGGAATCAAAATCAAAACCCTCCACAAGCTCAACAACGATCCGACTTCGAAGCTAGAGTGGAGGCGTTCATGGTCGAGCAAAATAAGGTAAATGCTACATTGAAGGCGGGGCAAGACTCTCTTAATACCGTTGTGGCTCAAATATCGGAGCAATTGGCCTTGCTCAATCAGAACACTCAACGATTGCCGGCGCAACCCGAGCAAAACCCACGGGGCAACACTGGCCACATCAATGCCGTAGTTGCCGTTACCACTAGAGGCGGGAAGGACACCACCCCCGCCATGATTCCTACCGAGGAGCCCGTGGAGGAAAGTTTGGAGCCGGTTGAGCCGGTAGTTGAAATTGATAAGGAGAAGGAGCCACAAGAAAAGGAGAAATCTAGAGCGGAGGAATTGATTGAGGAAAGACGCTACATGCCACCGGTCCCATTTCCCCAAAGGCTCGCTAGAGCGAAAATGGAGAAAAGGCTAGCGAAGTTCCTCGAGTATCTAAGAGGAGTTAGCCTCAATATTCCCTTCCTCGACGCCATCGTGGAGATCCCCACGTATGCTAAATTCTTGAAGGACTTGATTTCGGGGAGAAAGAGGAAGGAGAAGATCATGCTAGCCGAGGAGGGCTCTTGGTTTACCAAGAGAGAAAAGGAGCCGGCCAAATTTAAAGATCCGGGGAGTTTTCGGATTCCTTGCACCTTGGGCGGCGTCCCTCTTCAAAAGGCGTTGGTTGATCTAGGGGCTAGTGTGAGCCTCATGCCTCTCTCCATGTTCTTAAGGCTAAACACCGGGACAAAGTTGAAACCTACCGACATACGCATTCAATTGGCCGATGGGCGAATAACAAGGCCGGTAGGGATCGCCGAAGACATACCGCTACAAGTCCCGGGTGGAATATGCTTACCATGTGACTTTGTGATCATGGACGTTAAGGAGGAGGGAGATACGTCATTGATACTTGGACGCCCGTTCCTCGCCACCGCCGGAGTAATTGTTGACGTGCGTGAAGGTACCCTTACTTTAAACGTCGAAAACATCGAGGTGGAGCTCCACATTCCTAAGGCTATGAAGCACATGCCTTACCACGAGGAACTTGACTACATGGACCTCCTTGATGAGGTGATAGAAGAGGCGATCCCCCACTCAATTGGCGCTCTTTTTGATGAAGATTTAGAGGAAGGCCCGGATTTAGGCCAAGAAGAGAAGATAGATGATTCCCCCGACCTCTCCGCTGAAGATGATGAAGGCGACACTTATGTCGCAAGGATTCGAGAGCTCTGCAAGCTCTCGAAATTGGAGTCTCCGAAGAAAGCTCCGCCGGTACGGAAACCGACGTCACCGGTGAAGCCGTTGACCGGTGCAAACGCTAGCTTGGGGGAGCCTCCTCCCAACACTATTCGAGATGGGAAACCACCGCGGGAGCACACGCCACCACGTCCAAATCCAAGCGTTCTCCCCGGAAAGTTTGACGGGTGCATCTCATATGCACCAAACATCCCTAATTAATTGAAAATCATAGGGGGTCGAGCTCACGACCTTAAACGAGCGCTTGTCGGGAGGCAACCCGACGGTTTTTGCTTTATTTTTACTTCTTCTTTATTTTCGTTTTAGAAATTTTTAGTGTTTTGAGTCGTTCGCCCAAAAATTTTGTGATAACGGGTCCAATTTTTCTTGACATGAGAGGAGATAGGTACATCGATCATGAGGAGGATGAACGGGACGACGAGGAGCGCCCCAAGAAGGCGCTCGACGCTTAGGAGGAATATGGAATCGACTGGAGGAAGAAAGACGGAGTTTAGAGCCCAAACGAAGACAAACAGCAGAACACAAGGCTCACTCGGCCGAGTATAATAGTCACTCGGCCGAGCACACAAGTTCGTCCGGCCGAGCCGCTCACGAACGAGGGAAGTCTGCTGTACCCAACTCTCTGTTTATTTTCCTGATTTCAATATAACTGCTACTCGGCCGAGTATATATTTTCACTCGACCGAGTAAAACGGATACCCTCCTAGGGCGAGTCTTGCCGAGTAGCTTGAGTCACTCGGCCGAATGGACTTACTCCACTCGGCCGAGGCTGGCAAAGCCACTCGGCCGAAGCGATAGCGGGGAGGAAATTTTCATTGGTCTCGCTCGGCCGAGTGACTAAGTCACTCGGCCGAGTCGCAACTTTTATTATATAAGGGGCTGAGGGGCGGCACAATTTTCGAAACGAAAAAAATTCCCAAACCGTGCGACCCCTCGGTTTCCCTCGCCCGCTCGCCTCGCACAAAGCCCCACTCGCCCGACCGGTCGCCAGATCGCCGCCGCTCGGCCAGCCACCACCGGCCGACCACCCGCCGTGACTCGCCCGAGTCGCCGCCGGCGGCCGCCGCTCCTCACGCCTCCGGTTGTTTTTTGGAGCTTAGGGGAGCCCAGGGGAGCTTCTCGGGACTGATTTGAGCTTCGTGGAGGCGCGGACTTCGCACGCTTCCATTACTGAGCACTCGCGGCGTGTCTGGGTATACTCCTTCCACTCTTTTACGCACACCGCACTTTTTGCACTTTTCGGCGCGCTCGGGGCCGATATGCCGCCCCGGACACGGCCGCGGTCGAAGAGAGCTTCCGCCAAGCGGAAGCGGTCGGATGATGCCGGCCCCTCCCACGAGGTGGAAGAGTCTCCTCCTCCTTCCCCACACACGCCGTCCACCCAGCACAGCCTGCAGGCCCCGCACACCCCGCACAGCCTGCAGTGCACCCACAGCCCGCACAGCCTCTCCCTGCCGCTCCACAGCCACCACCACCGGCTCCACTGGTCGGGCCGCTGGGGATCACGTTCCGGAATGACGCACACCGCGTCGCTTTTGAGCGTATCTCCCAGCGCTCGATCGTACCCTCCAGGTTTGCACACCTCGCTGACCTAGGACGCCTGGGGGTACTAGAGGGGATGCTCACGTTGTACGACAACGTGGGCTGGCGAGATTTTCTGCAGGTGTCGGCGGATACGTTCATCCGCCCGACACTTGAGGTTTTGAGTTCGATCGCCCGGACCGACGAGGGATGCTCGTTTCGGTTCATGGACCGGGAGTGCCAGGTCACTCTCGATCAGTTGAGAGCCTTCTTCTCGTGGCCCGATATCCCCGGGGCCGACCGAGGTTACGCACCCACCCATATCCCCCCACCTTCCTTCAACGTCGGTGCCTTCTGGGCCCGGATTACGGGTCTCCACGCTGCCTTTGACCCTAGTAGGGCCAAGGCCTCGGCCATTGTCCACCCCTGCCTCCGTATTGCTCAGCACCTTATGGCGACGACCTTTTTGGCCAGATATGAGCCGGGCACGATGTCTACGCCAGAGCTTTACATGCTCTACGCGATGACACGTCCCAGAGCTCTATCTAGGGATGGAGATGAGCTTGTCCCCGCCGTCGTGATCGATATCGCGGCATGGTTTTTAGACCGCATCATTGTATCGGTGGGCGCTCGCTCACCGATATGCTGCGGCGGCCTGATCACCTTGCTTGCTCTTATGACCGGCGAGGACTTCCCCGACGACTTGCGACGAGTATCGGGCCCCACTTCTTTGTCGATCGATGTTATGGCCCGGATGAAGATGCTTCGTCCGCACGGTGAGCGTCACTGGGTCTGGTTGCACAGCCCCTTCGGTGCCAATTACATGATTCTCCCGAGCCCAGCTCGGACTCAGATTGCACCAGCCCACGTTGACTGGCTCCCTGCGATGGATGTCCTCATCCCCGCTGCTTACGTGCTCGAGGCCGAGGAGGCCGAGCAGGCCCACGCTGCCCCTGTAGACCATGTAGCCCCTGCCGAGCCTGCCGCCGTGCCTGTTGACCCTGTGGCCCCTCAGCATACCCCCGATGTTTCCGCCGCTCCTGACACCGCTGTCGGTGTCAGGAGTACCTTAGCTGAGCCCACCTCCACCACTTCCGAGGCTGTTACCACCACTCCCACTGCCACCACCAGCCCTCTGTCCGTCGAGCCTCTTTGCTCTGCACTCCCCGAGCGCCCGCTGACCTTTGTTGAGAGTGGAGAGCCCTCGTTTGCCGCGGTCGTGGAGACCATGGTTAGCATGATCTCCGCTGGGATTGTGCCTTTTGGTCCACACACTTCCACCCCAGCGGTAGTCACCTCTGTCTCCACCCCGGCTGTATTTTCCGAGAGCGTCGTGGCGTCTGTCCACACTTCTGTGCCATCGACCTCTCTGACCGCCTCGCTGCCACTTTTGCACTCTTCTTTCGCTGCTGCCGCATCCACTTCTCACCGCCCGCCCCGGCCTCACACTGAGGCCAGGCCCACATTCGCTGGCGCAGCACCTTTTGTACCCTTCCCAGCTGAGCCCGTCACATACGCGACCCGAGTACGCCAGCCCAGACCTGCCCAGCCCCGCCAGGTGCGTCCCCCTGCACCACTTCCCCCTGACACAGTACTTCAGAGCATTCGTGCTCTAGAGGGGGCGGTGAGTGGTCTCAGAGGCGACCTTAGGACCCTGTCCTCCACCATCTCTGCGATGGCTGGCCGCTTCGAGCTGCTACCGCATATCCACTACTGTCTCACCCAGGTTCTGGAGCGTCTCCCGCGCGTACCCCCACCCACCCAGCAGGTTCCCACCCACACTTCCACACCCACTCAGCCTGCTGCCACTCCCACACCCACCCCCGCTCAGCAGCCTGTCCAGCCAGTACCACCCACACGACCTCCGCCTCAGGACGGAGACGGCGCAGCACCGCCTTCTTAGGCACCCTTGATGCCATCGATTATCCTTGCCGTTGTGCTGCCCGTTTCTGCTGGGTCCTGTTGCATTTTTGTCCACCCCCCTCCCCTCACCTATTTTGGGATTCTCTTTTTGATCATATCTTTATATATCTTTTCTGGGAGAGCGGGAGAGTTTTTGGTGCCACTTATATATCTGTATCACTCCTATCCGTGCATGCATCATGTCCGCATCATATTTTCATTTCTTTATTTTTCTTTCCATTTTCATTTTTCCATGCATGCATCCTCACTTGCCCCTCCCATTTCTTGTCTCTCGGTGTGCCACACTTTGCACATTGAGGACACTGTGCCATTTAGCTTGGGGGAGTGAGTTCTCACGTTCTTTTTGATTTACCACCTTTATTTTTAGTTTTTCACACCATTTTCCGCTTTTGCACTTATTTTCACCACTTTTCTTTTATTTTACCATGCATCACGTTTTTCTTATTTTTCTGTGTGCCGCATTGTAAATAGTTCTATTTTCCCTTTATCTTTATTTATTTTTTCATCTCATGCTAGAGATGATTTTTCTATGATGATGATGACGTTGGGTTTAGCTTACTCTATATGCATGCTATATTTGTCGTGTCTTAGATTTTATTTCTGATATCATATGCTATGACTTGCCTTGCATCTAGAGATAGTAACCCACACTTTTGCCACATGAAAATGGATGAAGTTTTATTATTAGCTGAGTCTGAATATTCATATGTATGCCATCACAGAAAACACACCAAGATTCACGCATTGAATGCTTATATCCGGAGTACTGATTTCTTTTCCTATATCACTTCTTTATGCATGAATTGTACACTTCACTTCAGGATGATTGAATGATGTTAGCTATGATAAAATCTGGATTAGTTAGCTTTTTTGTGATCGGAACTGAGTAGATTAGATTACCCTGCTAAAGTTGGCGTGCATGTCTTATAGAGTGAACTGAGAGTTATATCTATTTCTTTCTCCACAAATCTTGAACATTATTTCTCTACTTTTAAAATCATTGGTGAATCTCCCCTTAGTGATTCTATTATATGGCATTTCCCCCGCTACTAATTCCTAGCTCCAAATCTCTATTGTCTAAGAAAAAAATATATATATATAAGAGAGAAAAACATTCTTGTATATCATTATCTCTCTCTGAGTTGGGATCGTTGTGTATATATGCTTTATCAAAAAAAAGAAAAAAAAGGAGAAAAGAGGAAAAATCCTCAATAAAAGATCCCATCTCACTTTCTTTCTCTCTTCTTTCTTCTTATTACTTTTGGAGCTATATAAAAATGGGGATGTGAATATTTTTTATGCCACCACGCTTATAGATAAGCTTGGGGGAGGGGATCCTTTGATGTGTGAGAGAGTGACTACTTGACGTTGCACGACGACCTAGGCTAAGTAATATTCTATACTCGGTGAGATTATTTTTAGCTTTACGAAATCCAGAAATCTAAGCCTAGCGTTCATTTCATGAATTCCATACTTTTCTATTCCCTCTATTCTATAGTGTGATACTCTTATACTCCTGATAGAAAGCGTTCAATTGAAAAGTGTGTGATTTGTGATTCGTATACCGCTTTAAATGATTCAGACGATGTTAATTTTAAAATTATTCCGTTTTTCATGATTATATCGTTGTTCGTGGGTTTTCTATTTCTATTTGCACTATTATACTATGATATCAAAATAAAATTCTTTGACATGTGTTTTTCATTCAGAGCATGCTATATGAGTAAGTGGAACCCACGTCCTGAGAAAATGATCTAGTAGCTTACCTCCTCGCTTCTTTCTCTCTTCTTTATTTCCATTTCGTTTTCATTCTTCTTTGTTTTTTCGCCGTTTTCGTTTTTCGAATCCACCGAGTTCGCCTTTTACTTATCTTCCTCGAGGACGAGTAAGAGGCAAGCTTGGGGGATTTTGATCACTCCTTATTTTACACCTTTTTCCCGCATGTTTGCATGCCATTTAGATCGCCCAAATCATGTTTTTCACGATATATCGACGATATTGCGATGCTTTTCACGATTTGTTGTTTTTGTCGCATTTCAGGTGATTTGGCGCGATTTGGAGTGATCTCGAGATGCGCTTACTTTAGACGGTCACCGACGACCTCCCCGAGGGGTATTTTGCTGTTGGAGAGGAGCGGAAGAAGAATGGACGTCGCAGGAGCGATGAGGAGGTCAAAACAAGCAGAATGGGCATTTTTTGTGTCCCACTCGGCCGAGTGGAGGAGCCACTCGGCCGACCAGCGAGACACTGCTCGGCCGACCAGAACAGACACGATTTATGTGTGCACTCGGCCGAGCACCGAAGACCACATCGGCCGAGTGACGACATCCCGTCCGCCCGAGTGGCGCCCAGACGAGGCCCTTTCAAAACATCCAAGTTACTGTTTTTCGGCCGCCTAAACTTCAGAAGAGCCACTCGGCCGAGTGGTTAATCCCGTCCGCCCGAGTACTATGAAGCCATCGGCCGAGTGACGACAACTCACTCGGCCGAGCCGCCCCCGAAGTAGAGACCCCTGAAGGCCCCGACTTACTGGAAAATTACAGGGTTTCTCACTCGGCCGAGCGACTTTTGTCACTCGGCCGAGTGCGATGCGCTGCCTGTAGCGAAAACTGCGGAAAACAGGCTGTGCAGGGGTATTTTGGTCACAGTTTTTGGACGATTTTGGGGGCTATTTAACCCCTGTTTTTACCCTAGTTTTGGGAGGCTCTCTCTTAGATTTTTTGCAGCTTTTTAGATTAGTTTTTAGCTTTATTCTTGTGATTGGAGAGGAGACAAAGATTGGAATTTTGTTGGATTAATTGAAGAACTCCATTGGTTTGCATCTCTTTTCCTTAAAAATTCTATTTTTATTGCTTATCTCAATATTGTGATGAATTACATTGCTTATTTCATTGATTATTTTTGTGATCTTGCTATGAATTGTGAGTAGTCTCCACGTCTTGGGGCGTGGGGATGAACCCTATAAGCCCATTTTCATATTTGTGATGAATTGGTAGAAATTGTGCTAGAATTGTTATTAGGGATTAGATTGGGATCAATTTACTACGGATGGCTAGGTATTCATATCAATTGGGATTTGCAAGAGATTGGATCCCAATTCGATAGGAAACCCTAGAAATCCGAATTGGGTTGGAATCGAATTTCCGTAGTATCGGTTTGCAAGAGATTGGACCGATACTAGGGTTTCCGGTTGCAATTCCGTGCCAATACCCGTTTGCAAGAGATTGGACGGGTAGGTACTATCCCAATCTAGATCGCGAGCCGAGTTTGCAAGAGATTGGGCTCGGTGAGCGATTGGACGATGATGTTGATCCTAATGCTAGCTTTCCTAGGCTAGGGTTTGCAAGAGATTGGACCCAAACCTAGGATAGCTATAGACCGACAACAGCGCGAGAGCGTGAGCTTGGTTCTACATTCAGTTGCAACTAGTTCATCCAAATTCTCAATCTAGCAATTTTGATACCGATGAACCACATGTATGAGATACGGTGGGTAGCGGGGATTCCCCATTCCCTAGACGTTCTCTATTTGATTTGATATTTCCGTACTTTGTCTGACGATTGTGACAGGATCTCCAAAGGCAAATCTTTCTTCTTGAATAGCCAGGTTGGTTGGAACAAGCACGGTCATTCGTCCTCCCTGTGTTCGATATCCCGCTCGCTGCTACACCGTGCACTTGCGGTAAAACTACAACCGTTCTTTAGGGTTACGTCCCGGAGCGATCACCTCTTAGGGACTGACCTTTTCGACGTTCGCCCCGCCTGCTCCGCGAATCGTTTCATCATCTCCTCAAGGGACAAACTCATCGTGCGACCTGCCAAAGAAAGAAAGTTTAAGGTAAGCACTTCAGATGCACTAATACCAAAACCTGTTGTACCTTCGGGCCAGATGTTCGACGCTATCATCTCAGCCCGGGCGAGCATCTGGTAATCTTGGCCCTCCACCGGTATCGCCATTAGAAGCTGGGCCACCATTTTCTCCTCATCCCCCAATTCAACCCCCTCCTTCACCTCGGGATTCAGCTCCGCCCAATCAGATCTATCCGACACATCCTTCGGCACGCTCACAAACACATACTGCTGGCGCCACAACTTAATCTTCCCGAGCAACCCCCTAATGAGCGGATGGCTCTTCTCCGCGGAGAGATAATAGCAGGACCCCAACCTCTTCACCGTGAAGAAATAGCGAAATAAGGACAGCGAGGGGCAAACCTGGTTAATCACGCACAGCACAAGGAACCCCACAACAACACTAATGGCATTGGGCATCAGGCGATACAAGGGCAGCCGCAGGAAGTTCAACACATCTAGCAAGAACGGATGGGGGGGATAGCGCAACCCTTGCTCGAACGAGGACACATACACTCCCACCTCACGGTCGCCCGCGAAACATACCCTCTCTTGCGGCTTCGGTTCGCGAACAGAATACGGTGGCCTGACATACATCTCGAAGATCTCCGCGATGGACTTCTTCAGCACCGACTTCACACCCGCAATCTCGAGGGGCTGATCACTCCGTATTTTTACACCTTTTTCCCGCATGTTTACATGCCATTTAGATCGCTCAAATCATGTTTTTCACGATTTATCGACAATATTGCGATACTTTTCACGATTTGTTATTTTTGTCGTATTTCAGGAGATTTGGAGCGATTTGGAGAGATTCCGAGATACACCCACTCCGGAGTGTCACCGACGACTTCCCCGAGGGGTATTTTGCTATTGGAGAGGAGCGAAAGAAGAAAGAACGTCGTAGGAGCGACGAGGAGGCAAGAACATTCAGATTGGGCATTTTTAGCTTCTCACTCGGCCGAGTGAAGGAGTCACTCGGCTGAGCATCGAGACACCGCTCGGCCGGTCAGATCGGACACGCTCCAAGCAATGTATCAGCGTGCACTTGGCCAAGCATCAGACGCCGACTCGGCCGAGTGACGTACCCCGTCGGCCCGAGTGGCACCCAGACGACGACATCAAAAACATCGAAGTTACTGTCTTTCGTCAGTCTGAGATCAGAAGCCCAACTCGACTGAGTGGCAATTGTCGTCCGCCCGAGTGAACAAAGCCCATCGGCCGAGTGACGACAACTCACTCGGCCGAGTGACCCCCGAAGTGAAGACCCCCAAGACCCCGGACTTACTGTAAATTCTCAGGGTCTCTCACTCGGCCGAGTGACCTTTGTCACTCGGCCGAGTGAGCCGCGTGCCTGTAGCGGAAAACACGATTTTGAAGAGGCGCAGGGGCATTTTGGTCACGGATTTTTGGGCAGTTTTGGGGGGTATTTAACCCCAGATTCTAACCTAGTTTAGAGAGATTTTTCTATTGCTTTTGGCAGCCTTTTTAGATTAGACTTTTTAGAGTTTAATTCTTGTGATTGGAGAGGAGAGAAAAGTGTTATTTTGTTGGATTCTTGGAAAGCTACATTGGTTTGTCTCCCTCTCTATTAAAAATCCTATTTTTATTGCTATTTTGAATATTGCTATGAATTCTATTGCTGTTTCTATTGATTATTCTTCCATTAGCAATATAATTTGTGAGTAGTCTTAACGTCTTAGGGCGTGGGGATGAACCCTACGAGCCCAATTTCCGATTTGTGACGATTTGGTAGAACTATTGCTAGAATTGATTAGGGTTAGTTTGGGATTGATATAATACGGATAGCTAGGTGTTCATATCGATTGGGATTTGCAAGAGATTGTATCCCAATTCGATAGGAAACCCTAGAAATCTGAATTGGGTTGAAATTGAGTTTCCTTAGTATCGGTTTGTAAGAGATTGGGCCGATACTAGGATTCTCGGTTGCAATTCTATACCGATACCCGTTTGCAAGAGATTGGACGGGTAGGAACTATCTCAACCTAGGTCGTAGCCCGAATTTGTACGAGAGTGGGCTCGGGATGCGATTGAACGATGACGTTGATCCTAATGCTAGCTTGCCTAGGCTAGGGTTTGCAAGAGATTGGACCCGAGCCTAGGTTCGCTATAGACCGGCAACAGCGCGAGAGCGTGAGCCAGGTTTTACATTCAGTTGCAACTAGTTCACCTGACATTCTACCCTAGCAATTGTGAAACCGATGAATCACAACGACGAGATACGGTGAGTAGCAGGGATTCCCTATTCCCTAGGCGTCTTTATTTGATTTTATATCTCTTTACATTGTTTGACGATTGTGACAACATCGCCGAAAGGAAATTTCCTACTTTTCTGTCCCTATAGCCAGGTTGTTCGGAGAAGGCACTATCATACGTCCTCACTGTGTTCGATACCCGCTCGTCGCTACACCGTGCGCTTGCGGTAAAACTACACAGTCGCTCTTTAGGGTGTACGCCCGGT
Source organism: Scilla litardierei (assembly GCA_030789695.1). NCBI lineage: Eukaryota > Viridiplantae > Streptophyta > Magnoliopsida > Asparagales > Asparagaceae > Scilla > Scilla litardierei. The sequence continues at coordinate 11,526,203 of CM061130.1, read as the reverse complement.
CGCGATCAATTTTTTGGCGCCGTTACCGGGGAGGCGATTGTGTTTGATCCTACAACCCTAGCTATTTCTTTCTTTTTATTTTATTTCTTTGTTTTTTATCTAACCCTTCCATTGTGCTAATCACTTCTTTGAAACTTTGTTTTCCCGTGCATGTACATGAGATCCACAGCGGACCCCGTAGATATATTGTTTGATCCTGAGATTGAGCGTACATTGCGGAGAATCAGAGCGGAAAGGAGACCCGATACGGAAGGGAGGTTTATGAACGTTCGGGAGACGCCTGAAGAGTTAGCGGCAAGAATGGCGAGGATTATTTCCATTCGAGATAGGCTCCGGCCTAAGACTTCCTCCACGACCTCGTCCATAGCCATGCCAGAGTTGGCGGCCCACGAGAATTTTGAGTTGAAGACCGGATTGGTGGTCCTTATGCAACAAGATCCTTTTCATGGGAATCCCCATGATAATCCCCACTACCACATCCAGCTCTTCCTATCAAAGTGCGCCACCTTCCAGATGCCGGGCGTCACCCTAGACGCCATCAGACTGCACATCTTCCCCTTCACACTAAAGGATAAAGCTCTTTATTGGTTGAGGACGTAAGCTGAAGGAGTTTTCACCACATGGGATGAGTTGGCGAGCGCGTTTATCGACAAGTTCTATCCGCCCTCCAAGACGGTAAAGATTAGGAGTGCTCTCATGTCCTTCAAGCAAGGACCTCAAGAGACACTCTACGAGGCATGGGAGCGCTTCAAAGACCTGCAGCATCAGTGCCCCCACCATAGCATTGAAGATTGGGAGCTCGTCCATAGCTTCTACAATGGTCTCCAACCGGGGACCAAGCAGATTATTGATGCCACGGCAAATGGGGCCATCCTATCGAAGACTCCCGACGAAGCTACGGCCTTAATTGAGGAGATGGCCTCGAACAATCAATAGTGGGACGACGAGCGAGGACACTCTTCATCCTCCTTGAAGCCATCTAGCATCTATGAGGCCAAGGCCGTGGCGGAGCTTGCCAACAAGTTTGATTCTCTCCACAAGGTAGTGGAGAGACTGGAGAAATATATTACGAAGCCCCAAGGAACCCCTTCCACATCCACACCAACAAATCAAATGTGTGATTGGCAAGACCAATCCCAAGCTATGTATTTGGGAGGAGAACAAGGAGAGGGATCTTTGGAGCAAGTTCAATACGTCGCGGGGAACCAAGGATATTGGGCCAATCCGACCACTAGAAACCATCCCGGTTTCTCCTATGCCAACAATGATGGAGCATTAAACCCCCCGCAACAACTACCTCATCAAGCTCAACCACCACCACAACAACAACAACATTATCCACCAAGGGGGCCACCGCAACAAAATTTCCAACCAAAGCAACATGCGGGACCCTATAGGCCGCCCGGATACAATCAAGGGTGGAGAAATCCAAACCCTCCACAAGCTCAACAACGTTCTGATTTTGAAGCTAGAGTGGAGGAGTTTATGGTCGAGCAGAAGAAGACTAATGCTTCCTTGAAGGCGGGCCAAGATTCCCTTGCAACCGTTGTAGGCCAAATCTCGGAGCAACTTGCGTTGCTCAATCGAAATAGTCAACAGTTGCCAGCTCAACCCGAGCAAAATCCACGGGGCACCACCGGACACATCAACACCGTGGTTGCAGTTACTATGAGAGGCGGGAAGCATACCACCCCTGTCATGATTCCAACCAAGGAGCCCGTGGTGGAGAGAGTAGAGCCAAGTGAGCTGGTCATTGAAGTTGAGATAGAGAAAGAGCCGCAAGGGGAAGAAAAGTCCAGAGCGGAGCAGCTGATTGAAGAGAGGCGTTTTATGCCACCGATCCCATTCCCTCAGAGGCTAGCTAGAGCAAAGATGGAGAAATGGTTAGCCAAGTTTCTCGAGTATTTGAGAGGGGTAAGCCTCAATATCCCCTTCCTCGACGCTATCGTGGAGATCCTGACATACGCCAAGTTCTTAAAGGATTTGATTACGGGAAGAAAGAGGAAGGAGAAAATCATGCTCGCTGAGGAGGGGACTTGGTTCACAAGGAAAGAGAAGGAGCCCGCCAAATTCAAAGATCCGGGGAGTTTCCGAATTCCTTGCACCTTAGGCGGCGTCCCTCTACAAAAGGCGTTAGTGGACTTAGGGGCTAGTGTTAGCCTCATGCCTCTCTCTATGTTCCGAAGACTAAACACCGGCACAGATTTGAAGCCTACCGACATGCGGATAAAATTAGCAGATGGTCGGATCACAAGGCCGGTAGGGATCGCAGAGGACATCCCGTTACAAGTCCCGGGAGGCATTTGTTTGCCATACGACTTTGTGGTCATGGATGTCAAGGAGGAGGGCGATACGTCGCTAATACTTGGACGCCCGTTCCTCGCCACCGCCGGTGTCATTGTCGACGTACGTGAAGGGACTCTAACATTGAACGTCGGCAACATCGAAGTGGAGCTTCATATACCCAAGGCAATGAAACACATGCCTTATCATGAGGAGCTCGACTATATGGACCTCCTTGACGAGGTCATTGAGGAGACGATCCCCCATTCCATCGGCGCACTATTCAAGGATGATTTTGAGGAAGGGCCGGACTTGGGCCAAGAAGAAAAGATGGAGCACTCTCCCGATCTCTCCGTAGAAATTGATGAAGGCGACGCTGATGTCGTAAGAATACGAGAGCTCTGCAAGCTCTCAAAGATGAGGACTCCGAAGAAAGCTCCACCGATACGGAAATCGGTGTCACCGGTGAAGCCAAGGCCCGGAGCAAGCACTAGCTTGGGGGAGCCACCCCCCAACACTACCCGAGACGAAGGAGCACTGAGGAAGAACACGCTGCCACAACATCCAAATCCGAGCGTTCTTCCCGATAAATTCGACGGGTGCATCTCATATGCACCCAATATCCCGCATTAAATTGAAAATCCAAGGGGGTCGAGCTCAAGACCTTAAACGAGCGCTTGTCGGGAGGCAACCCGATGGTTATCGCTTTATTTTTACTTTGTTCTTTATTTTTGTTTTAGAAATTATTAGTGTTTTGAGTCGTTTGCCTGAAAAATTCGTGATAACGGGTCCTATTTTTCTTTGACAGGAGAGGAGAAAGGGATATCTATCATTAGGAGGATGAACAAGGCGACAAAGAGCGCTCCAGGAATGCGCTCGATGCTTAGGAGGAGGAAGAAATCAACTGGAGGAAGAAAAACAGAGATTAGAGCCCAAACGGAGCCAAACAGCAGAAAACATGGGTCACTCGACCGAGTAGAATATCCACTCGGCCGAGTACATAAGTTCGTCCGCCTGAGCGGTGCACAAACTAGGGAAGTCTGTTGTACCCAACTCTCTGTTTCTTTTCTTGATTTCAGTATAATTGCCACTCGGCCGAGTATATATCTTCACTCGGCCGAGTGAAACTGATACGCTCCTAGAGCGAGAACTGCCGAGTAGCTTGTGCCACTCGGCCGAATGGACTATTTCCACTCGGCCGAGGGTGGCAAAGCCACTCGGCCGAGGGTGGCAAAGCCACTCGGCCGAGGGTGGCAAAGCCACTCGGCCGAGTCGTAAGCGGGGAGGAATTTTCAAAAATATTTCCGTTACGTTCACTCGACCGAGCGACATAGTCACTCGGCTGAGTCGTAACTTTTCCTATATAAGGCGCTGCGGGCTCGGCGCGGAATTCGAAGAAATTATTTCTCATCCGTTCTCCCGAGCCCGCGCCTGATCAGCTCCCTACGCCCAAACTCGCCCCCATTCGCCTGATCCGCCCTCGCCGCAGCTGCGCTCGGCCGACCACCGCCGACCGACGCCGTCGCCCCTCTGCCCGAGTCACCGGCGACTCCCTCGCCGCCGGCCGAGCTCCGGTATGCCCAATTTTTCCCATTTTCTCCTATTTCTTGTATTTTTCAACGATCCATGTGCTAATCGAACCCCTACACCAAATTAACTTCAAAATTTATCTATTATACCCCTAACCCCCCATACATTTTGAATATTACTCGCTGATATCTTCGTTTGATGTGCAGGCTATATTGGGGAGCTTAGGGGAGCCTAGGGGAGCTTCCGGGGAGCGTTTTTGGCTTCGTGGAGGCGGCGTCTTCGCACGCATCCACTATTTTGCTCTTGCGGCGTGTTACGGTATACTCGTTCCACTTATTTTCGCACGCCGCGTTTTTTCTATTTTTGGTGAGCACTCGGGGCCCACATGCCGCCCCGGACACGGCCACGCACCAGGAGAGCTTCCGCCAAGCGGAAGCGGCCGGATGAGCCCGGCCCCTCCCATGAGATGGAGGACTCTCCTCCGCCTACACCACCTCACCCCGCACAGCCACAGCCTGCTGTCCCCGTTCACCCCGCACAGCCACTCCCTGCCGACCCACTGCCACCACCGGCTCCACTTGTCGGGCCGCTGGGGATTACGTTTCGAGACGACGCATACCGCGTCATTTTTGAGCGCATTTCCCAGCGCTCGATTGTACCCTCCAGGTTCGCACACCTTGCAGACCTAGGACGCCTGGGGGTACTTGAGGGGATGCTCACGTTGTAAGACAACATGGGTTGGCGAGATTTTTTCCAAGTGTCGGCGGACACCTTCGTCCGTCCGACACTTGAGGTGCTGAGTTCTATAGCCCGGACTGACGAGGGATGCTCGTTTAGGTTTATGGACCGATAGTGCCAGGTCACTCTCGGTATGATGAGAGCATTCTTTTCGTGGCCCGATATCCCCGGGGCCGACCGTGGCTACGCACCCACTCACATCCCCCCACCTTACTTCGATTCCCACGCTTTCTGGGCCCGGATCACGGGTTTACCAGCTGCCTTTGACCCTAGTAGGGCCAAGGCCTCGGCCATCGTCCACCCATGCCTCCGCATAGCTCAGCGCCTTATGGCGACTACTTTTTTGGCGAGGTATGAGCCTGGGACGATGTCCACGCCGGAGCTTTATATGCTCTATGCGATGACGCGCCCCAGAGTTCTAGCTAGGGGGAGTGCCGAGTTGGTCCCCGCCGTCGTGATTGATATCGCGAGCTGGTTTTTGGACCGCATCATCGTATCGGTGGGTGCTTGCTCACCGATATGTTGCGGCGGTCTGATCACCCTGCTCGCCCTGATGACCGGCGAGGACCTACCGGCCAATTTGCGTCGTTCTCCGGGCCCCACTTCACTATCTATAGACGTCATGGCCCGGATGAAGATTCTTCATCCACACGGCCCGCGGCACTGGGTTTGGTTGCACGGTCCCTACGGTGCTGACTACATGATCCTTCCGAGCCCAGCTCGGACACAGATAGGACCAGCACAGGTGGACTGGCTTCCGACGATGGATCTCCTGATCCCCGCCGCCTACGTGCTTGAGGCCGAGGAGGCTGAGCAGGCTGAGCAGGCCCACGCTGCACCCATTGACCCCGTGGCCCCTCAGCCTGTGCCTGATATTTCTGCTGCTCCCGACACCACTGTCCACACTTCTGCCGGTGTCGGGAGTACACTTGCTGAGCCCACCACCACTCCCACCACAGCTGGCCCTCTGTCCGTTGAGCCCCTTTGCTCCGCACTACCCAAGCGCCCACCTACTTTTGTTGAGAACGGAGAGCCTTCTTCCTTCGCCGCAGTCGTTGGGTCACTGTCCACTTTGCTCTCCGCTGGGGTTTCACCTTTTGGACCCCACACTTCCTCCCCAGCGATAGACATTCCTGACCCCACTGCGGCCGTACTATCTGAGAGTGTCGTGACGTTTGTTCCCACGTCTGTGTCACTGACCTCTCTTGCCGTCTCGTCGCCATTTTTGTCTTACACTTCCACTGCTGCTGCTTCCACCTCACACCAGCCTGCGCCCCAGCCTCGCACTGAGGCTAGGCCCCCACTTATGAGCACAGAACCCTTCCTCCACATGCCTGCTGAGCCCATCCACTACACCACCCGAGTCCGCCAGCCCCATCCTGCACAGCACAGACACGTGCGTCCCTCTGCACCACCTCCCCCTGACACTGTACTTCAGAGCATTCGCACTCTTGAGGGGGCGGTGAGTGGCCTCAGAGGTGACCTCAGGACCCTGTCTGCCACCATCACCGCTATGGCCAGCCGCTTCGACCTACTTCCGGGCATTCACTATTACCTCACTCAGATTCTCGAGCGGCTTTCTCGCGTACCGACCCCTCCTACACCCACCCAGCCTGCTCCTACACCCACACCCACACTCCCACCCACCCAGCAGACTGTTCCCCAGCCGCCACCACCACCTCCACCTCCGCCTCAGGACGGAGACGACGCAGCACCACCCTCTTAGGCACCCTTGATGCCATTGATCTTTTTTTGCCTTCTTGCTGCCCGTCTCTGCTTGGTCCTGATGATTTTTGCCCACCCCCCTCCCCTCACTGTTTTGGGTCCACATTTTGATCATATCTATCTTTATCATTTTTGGGAGAGAGGGAGAGACTTTTTGGTGTGACACTCTTATATCTGATTCACTCCTATATCTGCATGCCTCATGTCTGCATCATATTTTCATTTTGTTATTTTTATTTCTTTTTCATCATGCATGCATCCTCACCTACCCCTCACATTACACGTCTCTCGGTGTGCCACACTTCGCACATTGAGGACACTGTGCACTTTAGCTTGTGGGAGTGAGTTCTCACGCTTTTCGATTTACCACCTTTATTTTTAGTTTTTTCACACCATTTTCCGCATTTGCACGCATTTTTCATCACTTTTCTTTTTTTTCTTTTACCATGCATCACGTTTTTCTCATTTTCTTCGTGTGCCGCATTGTAAATAGTTTTATTTTCCCTTTTTATCTTTATTTCTTTCATCTCATGCTAGAGATGATTTTTTCTGTGATGATGATGACGTGGAGTTAGCTTTCTCTATATGCATGCTATATTTGTCATGTCTTAGCTTTTATTTCTGATATCATATGCTGTGATCTGCCTTGCATTTAGAGATAGTAACCCACACTTTTTCCGTATGAAAATGGATGAAATTCTATTATTAGCTGAGTCTGAATATTCATATGTATGCTATCGTAGAAAACACACCAAGATTCACGCATTGAATGCTTATATCTGGAGTACCGTTTTCTTTTCCTATATCACTTCTATTTTGCATGACTTGTACACTTCACTTCGGGATGATTGAATGATGTTAGCTATGATAAATCTGGATTAGTTTGCTTTTTTGAGATCGAAACCGAGTAGACTAGATTACCCTGCTGAAGTTGTCATGCACGTCCTATACAGTGAACTGAGAGACATATTTATTTCTTTCTCCACATATCTTGAACATTAATTCTCTATTTTAAAATCATTGGTGAATCTCCCCTTAGCAATTCTAGTATTTGGCATTTCCCCCGTTACTAAATTCCTAGCTCCAAATTTCCCAAAACCAAAAAGAAAAAGAAAAACTTGTATATCCTTCTCTCTCTTTTGATTTGGGATCATTTGTGTATATATGTACTATGCTATAAAAAAAGAAAAGAGAAAAGAATCTCAATAAACGATCCCATCTCATATACTCTCTCTTTCTTCCCTCTTTTTGTTTTTATTTTTATTTTCTTTTGCATTTGGAGCTTCAAAAGAAATGGGGAATGTAAAGACAGTTTTGTATATGCCACCACGCTTATAGATAAGCTTGGGGGAGAGAATCCAATGATGTGTGAGAGAGTGACTACTTGACGGTGCATGACAACCTAGGCTAAGTAATATTCTATACTCAGTGAGATTGTTTTAGCTTCACGAAATTCAGAAATCTACGCCTAGCATTCATTTCATGAAATCCACGCTTTTCTATTCTTTCTATTCTATTGCGTGATATTCTTATACTCCTCATAGAAAGCATTCAATTGAAAAGTGTGTGATCTGCGATATTGTATACCGCTTTAGATGCCTCAGACGATGTTAATCTTAGAATTATTCCATTTTTCATGCTATAGCAATATTCTTGAGTTTTCTATCTCTATTTGCACCATTATACTATGATATCGAAATAAAAATCTTTGACATGTGTTTTACATTCGGTGCATGCTATATGAGTAAGCAAAACCGACGTCCTGAGAAAAATGATCTAGCAGCTTCCCTCTTCGCTTTCTTCTTTCTTTTTCGTTTTTCATTTTCCATTTTTCCATCGTTTTCGTTTTCTTTATCCACCGGTTTCGCCTTACTTTTCTTCCTCGAGGACGAGTAAGATGTAAGCTTGGGGGATTTTGATCACTCCGTATTTTACACTTTTTTTCCGCATGTTTGCATGCCATTTAGATCGCTCAAATCATGTTTTTCACGATTTATTATCGACAATATTGCGATACTTTTCACGATTTGTTGTTTTTGTCGTATTTCAGGAGATTTGGAGCGATTTGGAGAGATTCCAAGATACACCCACTCCGGAGTGTCACCGAGGACTTCCCCGAGGAGTATTTTGCTATTGGAGAGGAGCGGAAGAAGAAAGAACGTCGTAGGAGCGACGAGGAGGCAAGAACATTCAGATTGGGCATTTTTAGCTTCTCACTCGGCCGAGTGAAGGAGTCACTCGGCCGAGCATCGAGACACCGCTCGGCTGGCCAGATCGGACACGCTCCAAGCAATGTATCAGCGTGCACTCGGCCGAGCATCAGACGCCGACTCGGCCGAGTGACGTACCCCGTCGGCCCGAGTGGCACCCAGATGACGACATCAAAAACATCGAAGTTACTGTCTTTCGTCAGTCTGAGATCAGAATCCCCACTCGGCCGAGTGGCAATTGCCGTCCGCCCGAGTGAACAAAGCCCATCGGCCGAGTGACGACAACTCACTCGGCCGAGTGACCCCCGAAGTGAAGACCCCCAAGACCCCGGACTTACTGTAAATTCTCAGGGTCTCTCACTCGGCTGAGTGACCTTTGTCACTCGGCCGAGTGAGCCGCGCGCCTGTAGCGGAAAACACGATTTTGAAGAGGCGCAGGGGCATTTTGGTCACGGATTTTTGGGCAGTTTTGGGGGGTATTTAACCCCAGATTCTAACCTAGTTTAGAGCGATTTTTCTATTGCTTTTGGCAGCCTTTTTAGATTAGACTTTTTAGTGTTTAATTCTTGTGATTGGAGAGGAGAGAAAAGTGTTATTTTGTTGGATTCTTGGAAAGCTACATTGGTTTGTCTCCCTCTCTATTAAAAATCCTATTTTTATTGCTATTTTGAATATTGCTATGAATTCTATTGTTGTTTCTATTGATTATTCTTCCATTAGCAATAGATTTGTGAGTAGTCTTAACGTCTTAGGGCGTGGGGATGAACCCTACGAGCCCAATTTCCGATTTGTGACGATTTGGTAGAACTATTGCTAGAATTGATTAGGGTTAGTTTGGGATTGATATAATACAGATAGCTAGGTGTTCATATCGATTGGGATTTGCAAGAGATTGGATCCCAATTCGATAGGAAACCCTAGAAATCTGAATTGGGTTGAAATTAAGTTTCCTTAGTATCGGTTTGCAAGAGATTGGGCCGATACTAGGATTCTCGGTTGCAATTCTATACCGATACCCATTTGCAAGAGATTGGATGGGTAGGAACTATCCCAACCTAGGTCGTAGCCCGAGTTTGCACGAGAGTGGGCTCGGGATGCGATTGAACGATGACATTGATCCTAATGCTAGCTTGCCTAGGCTAGAGTTTGTAAGAGATTGGACCCGAGCCTAGGTTCGTTATAGACCGGCAACAGCGCGAGAGCGTGAGCCAGGTTTTACATTCAGTTGCAACTAGTTCACCTGACATTCTACCCTAGCAATTGTGAAACCGATGAATCACAACGACGAGATACGGTGAGTAGCGGGGATTCCCTATTCCCTAGGCCTCTTTATTTGATTTTATATCTCTTTACATTGTTTGACGATTGTGACAACATCGTCGAAAGGCAATTTCCTACTTTTCTGTCCCTATAGCCAGGTTGTTCAGAGAAGGCACTATCATACGTCCTCCCTGTGTTCGATACCCGCTCGCCGCTACACCGTGCGCTTGCGGTAAAACTACACGGTCGCTCTTTAGGGTGTACACCCGGTCGCGATCAAGGGCACCTCCCCAGTCTCCGCGACGGAGCTCCCTTCCCCAACCACCCTCGACCCTTGACCACGAAACGAAGACGTCGAGGAAGACATCTATAAAACAGACCTCTTACCTAACGGGCTCCGACGAATCAGACGGCTTAGCTACGCCGACAACCGCTCCCACGAGGACGACTCCGGCAAGGATAATGAAATCTCCGACAAACTTCAGCCGCTTGCAAAACCTTCGCCCAACAATCAGCTTTGCTTCGCTCCCCTCCCTGAGATCTTTTTACGCGACTACGCAAAGCATCGTGATCGTCGACCTCGCGACACGTGTCATCAATCCGTTCTCTATCCGGCGTCAATCCACGTGGTCTGACGCCTCGCGTAATGGCAGCCGTCACTTCTGCCACGCGTCCGCTTTCAAGTGCTCGGGTCGCTTCGATTCCCGCCCGCCGTCGAATCGACAGGCTGACGTCTAGTCACACGACCACCAACAAGCCCCTTCGATTCCCGCCCAAATCCCGGCGAAATGATTACCCCCATTTGAAACCACGCCACTCCTAGCTTCTTCTTTCTATGCACTGCTCACGCAAAGGATGAGTCCGGCCTCCGTAGGGGCGACCGAAACATGAATGCGCCGCTCGTACCAATTACAAGTCCGACCTCAATCGGGGCGGCCGAAACTGGGACGCGCTGCTTAATCAATGTCGGATTTTGGTTTCAACGCTCCCCAAACGATCGTACAGACGGTGCCACCTCGCCCCGCCTCCGCATTCCACGGGGATTCACACTTAGTTCCCCAACAAACCTCGGACAAATGAGGTATATCTCAACTTCCCTCTCCCGACGACCCGAATATCCTCGGCAGAGCGAAGTTGGGGGCAGTTACGTCCCTCACAAAAGTAATGGTCTATTGGCACAACAAGGAAGAAGACAGTCTAACACAAGACCAACACTATGCATTTATCCAATTAACAAAGTTATACATTGAACCTTCCGCACACTACAACAAGACGTTGGTTATAACCCTCACAAGAAGGTACAGGATTCCCCAAACCCACCTCCTCAGCGACGCCGCCTCTCAGCCGATCGAGCCCTCACATCTCTCGCCACCTGACGAACTCCCGCATCCCTCACCTCTTGCAACATCGGCAACACATGCTCGTCATGGTAGCGGCGAATAGCGGCCTCGATCACTTCGCCTTCAGCTTCCCGCCTTTCCTCCAGCCGTCGCATCACAATACCCTTCTCCCTCTTCTCCGCCTCAAGGGCCTCCTTTAGGCCGGTTATTTGCCGCCTCTGTAACGCGATCACCTCCGCCTTGCTAGCCAGCTCTGCAGCGTGCGATGACCGGATGTCATCCCTCTCCCTCGTCACCTCTAGGAGTTGACGCTCAACCGTTGCTTTTGACGAATCGAAGTATGCGGCCCGCCCCCTTTCCACCTCGCAGGCCCTCCTAACCTTCTCCAGCTCCTCTTCCGTGTTCCTCAGCTTCACCTTGACCTCGCCGAGGTTCGCCCTCGCTACCTCAAGAGATGCTCTGGTGGCGGCCACAGGAATGCGACCCCGCAAGGCTGCCAGGTCCGTAACCATCTACAAAAGACCCGAGTTAGTGGGGCACGAATAAAGAAAGCCTAAGGATGAGGCGAGAGAACCGACTTACCTACACGACGTGCCATACAGCAGAGCCGCACAACCGTTCCACCCCCACACGAGTCAAGGATTCGCGATCACGCGATAACCCGTAATACTCGACAAGGCGCGCCGCCACCCCGGTGTCCTCAAAAACCGACTCATCACAGCCTACTCAAAAAGGAAACTTACGGAGACGGACCTCTGGATACGCCTCGACCTCCTCTCGAGTCCTCTTGTAACGAATGAGGGCGCCCTCACAACTCGGGCTCGACGACCGCCCCATATCCCACGAAGGGATCCCGTATGGCCATTTCTGAACCAAACGCGCCTTGCGAGGCTCGACCACCTCCGATACCCTCGGCGGGACAGAGGGACCAGCCTCCCACGCGGATGAGCCCGCAGGAAGACCTTCACCGGGCCCATTGGCAGAGATACCTGATTCGGCCGCCCTCCGTTCCGGATGCGCCCTATCCCCACGGGAGACCCCGCCTCCCCATTCCCAGGATCCTACCTTGCTCGCCACCCCCTTGCCTTTCTCGCGAGGATCAGTGTCCTCAGAGACGGGGGCTCCGGCCAATCTCGACACCTCCTCCGGCCCTCGCATCACGTCCCCATCTACGAAGGAAAAAGAGATCAGGGTAAGCCTAGTTAAAGGTCTACCAAATATCAAAGATACCTAGGGGCCAAAAGTCCTGGGTGAGCCGGCTGCTCCGCGTCAAACTCGCTAGCTGACGGTACGCCTCGGGCAGTTCCATCAGAATCTGAGCTCTTGCAATATCTTCCCCAGTCAACTCCACCCTTTCATTCACTAGTGGATTCCGCGCCCCCCAGTTTGACATCAACACCATGTCGCTTGGCATCATCACGAAGGCGAACTCCCTCATCCATTCGCCGACATCGTCGGGCACCCCACGGATAAGTTCTCGTCCTCTCCTAGCGCAAACACAATGATACATTCCCCTCTTTCGGACTACGAAGAAATGCTGGAACAGTGCCAGTGAGGGACTCAAGGAGCAGGCAAGGCACAAAACGACAAACCCCACCAACAAGCCCCAGGAACGGGGCGCTAGGGCAAATATCGGCAACTCCAGGAAATTCAATAGATAAAGCAAATACGGATGGATCGGGAAACGGAGCCCCAACTCGAATGACCGGACATAGACCCCGACCTCATTATCTCCAGGCGAACACACCGTTTCCTCTGACCCGGGGACCCGAACCTCATAGGGTTGTCGCACGAACCGCACGCGAATCTCCCTGATGTTCATCCTATCCAACCTACATCGGAGGGATCCAATCGCTCTCGGGACAACGGAACGCCATGACCCCCTCTCCCTAGGCCGCCGCACCCCCCGTGGCAACGCCCCCTCTCCCACCAACTCCTCCTCCCCCACTCGGCTACCGCCTCCGACCTCGAAACGAGAAGCCATCGGTCGGAAAGAAAGGAAATTAATTATTATTACCTTGCTGATCTGTCAAATCAGGAAGACTTTCGAAAGAAGATGACCGGCGGTGGAAGTCGTAACCTAGCCAGCAAGCGATAGACAGAAGTATTGAACACCAGAGAAGAATCAAAGATGGATGAAAAACTCCTGCCGACCGCCTTCCAAACCTTTTTATTTGTAAAGTGGGCCACCGGGTCATCACGGCCGTCGGTCCTCTGCCACGCGACGCCCATCGAGATGTCCTTGACGCCTCGACTGGTGTGAGTGTCACTTCATCCACGTGTCGCGAACCCAATCGTGGAGACGCTTCATTTTTCTCTACCCCCTTTTCGAATCGTAATAATGACCAGTAAGGCGGGAGTTCCGAGGCTAACGCCGCCACCCCCGGGCATGGGCCAGGGTCCTTACCGATGGTCCAGAACGTCGGAGATAGTTCGCCCTCCAAGCCGAGCCAGGCTCCCGCCTCAAGCTCGAAGGCCGGGGGAAATTGTTACGACCTAAAGATCGGGGGAGTCTGACTCCCGCCTAGATCCGGTGACATACCTCGTTGAATCACCCCTTATGCGAAAGGGCCACCGCCCCGGAGGACCGAGGCAACAGGAGAATGGGCGCACCTCGCAGCACTCCCCCCTCCCGGACGAGGCGTACAACCGCAGTCGCTCGGCCCGCCATGGGGGCAGGGCGCCTAGGGAGCGCAACGACAGCGCCGCCCGGGATGCTGACGGAGGCGTGGGCATATCCCTCCTTGCCAGCGATCGACGACCTGCGACCGAAGAGGTACGCGGCCGGGCTGAACAACCCTCGAACAGGTCGACCCGGCGGGTCCTCGCGAACCCCGCCGCCGAGGATAGCATGGCCGGACCTATAGTTCATCATGCACGACAAACAACCTAGTGTAAGGACACGACTGACACTAACGCCGCCCGACCACCTGACAAAGCACCCCTGGCCGCTGAGCCCCCTGACACTTAATGCTTTCAGCCCTGACATCCTGACAAAAGTGCCCCTGGCCGTTGCGCCGTCTGAAAAAAGAGGGGCAGACACTCCTGCCCCTGACATCCTCGTCCGAAGCTTCCGCTGACAGCCGAGCCAGCTCAGCGCGTCTAGTCGGCATGCCAGGTCAGCCCCACCTAGTCATCTCCCATCAAGTATAAATACCCCCCCCCCCCCACTTCTTACGGTGAGGGGGTTGGCAAATTCTCTCTCTCAATCTATTATTCACACACGAGAGCAAAGGTCATCCATATCTTTGTTCTCCCACTTATAGCTCGCCACGTACGGTCGACACACCCTCAGTCCGACCGGCGTGTCTAGCCCCTGTTTTAAGTCCTATTACTGACTTAGGCATCGGAGGGGCTAAGGGTTTGACCCCAACCCCGCCCTTCTGACGAGTTGCTCGTGGTGCAGGAAAGCTCGCCTCTTGGTCGACGTCAACCTTTGGCTCCCGCCACCCGATCTTCTTCCGACGTGTCCGGTGAGATTTGACTCCGAGGCCACCCCCGGCGGCAAGTCTAGCCTCTTCACCCCACTAATCACTTGTTAAATAGCCCACCTAAACCCTCTTATCAACGTAACCACCGTGCCCTTGGTTTCCCTCAATACAAATTCATTGTACGCGAGTTCCTCCTCGTAACAGGTATCATATATCACATTATCATTTCCTCCAACTTCTCAGTCCAGGCCTCATATCCACAATTTACTCGAATTTCCACCCTAAATCTGGGTTTTGCTAACTCACCCTCATTAGAGAGGACTGTGACATTATAAATCATCAATTAAACATCATAAGTCATCTTATAAGAGCCAGGATGGCATGGTTTCACAGTGTCAACGTTTCTCATTCATATCGATCTGGGTCATGCACCTAAGTGTCATGCTCTCCATCATAACCACGTCACATATCAACATGGATCATACACTAAAGTGACCTGCCCTCCATCACAACTCATTGGTATATCGCTTATGAAATCATGCCATATATGTCTCGCAGCATCACAAATCCATAACTTGGTTTATTGAAGCACATTTCTCAAGTTTTCTCAATTTCTATTTCAATGAGGTATTTTCACAAACACGTGATGGGCATGACATGCATGTCCATGAGCACATTAGCAAATCCATTAGGAACATATATCAAGAATCTATCTTTCATGTAACACAATAATCATGCACTATAAAGAGTGAATTAGCAATAATACATAATTCATAACACCACTTTAATGTTTCAGCTTGCAGGAATTTGCAGAAGTGACAATACATGGGCAAATAACATTAATATTTCATGAGAAGTTGACAAAATGTCCTGAATGAAAGTTGTAGATATGTTAGTCCTGGATTCACAGATAAAATTTCATGCAAAAATATCAAGTAGGTGATTTATGGTGAATTATTTGGTGAAACCTGTTCAGTTTGTTTTAAAGACAGATTTTAGGGTCTGTAAAGATTGCTGTTTTTGAGCCTGTTTCAGTCAGAATTTTGAAAAATATGCACAGTGATGAAATTGTAGAAAAACTTGTTAACTTTACAACGAGACCAAGAACATAAAATTACATTGTGTGTGCAGGTACGGATGTCCATTTTACTAAACTGTGTCCAGTGTAATAGAATTCCAGACATGTTGTGAAGATTGAATTTTTGCTGCTACTTATTGAATTTAAGCTGTTGCGGGGTAAAACTCGCATACAATGAATTTGTATTACCAGGAACCAAGGGCACGATGGTTAGGTTTATGGTGGGATTAGGGTAGGCTATTTGACAGATGATTAGTGTGATGAAGAGGCTAAGCACACCACGAAAACCGACCACAGAATCAACTCCCCAGGGACTTTGCCCTGCGACCGCACTGCCGGAGGTAAGGGCGGAGCGCAATTCGTGACGATGGGCTGACCTACACAAGGAGCAGCTCGTCAGAAAGGCCGGGTTGGGGTCCAACCCTTAGCCTCTCCGATGCCTAAGTTAGTGATAGGTCTTAAAGCGGGGGCCAGT
This sequence comes from Scilla litardierei, assembly GCA_030789695.1. Lineage (NCBI taxonomy): Eukaryota > Viridiplantae > Streptophyta > Magnoliopsida > Asparagales > Asparagaceae > Scilla > Scilla litardierei. Next base: position 11,510,133 of record CM061130.1, on the reverse strand, counting down.
CACGCAGGTCGGACTAAGAGCGAGTCGACCGTACGTGACGAGCTATCGGAAGTGGAAGAACAAAGATATGAAAGACATTTGTTATTGTGTGTGAATAATGAGATCAAGAGATAATTTTTCAGCCCTCCGCCCTGTTGGAGGCGGGGGGATTTATACCTGATGGAGGTGGTTAGGTGAGGCTGACCTGGTGTGCTAGCTTGGCGTGCTGAGCTGGCTCAACTGTCAGCGGAAGCATCGGACGAGGATGTCAGGATCAGGGGTGTCAGCCATGCTTTTGTCAGACGACGCAACGGCCACGAGTGTTTTTGTCAGGATGTCAGGGCCGAAAGCATTAAATGTCAGGGGACGCAGCGGCCAGGGGGTTCTTTGTTAGATGGTCGGGCGATGTTAGTGTCAGTAGCGTCCCTGTACTAGGTCATTTGTCGTGTCCAATGTGCCAAAGAATCGTCGGAGCGCCTTCCAGGGGCGGGGCTAGCGATGGTTTGCCGGGCCTCCCCAGATTGATGAGAAGCGGTCCAGACGTACACCTTGGGCGCCGTTCCCGGCAAACTAGGAGAGAACGGGCGCACGACCCGCTGGGACCATGGTGGGGCGTGCCATTATCAACGGCCGAGGCGGAGTGTCGACGGCCCCCCAGTCGTGTCGGACTCTAGGGTCGACAGGCGCCCCGCTGGCCCGGGAAAATAGGCAAGCGGCCTCTGAAGTTCGGGCGAGGAGCGCCCCATCGCTGGGCCGCTGTTCTTCCTGATGGAGCAGTGAATTGACGGACTGAGATGGAAGGTCGAGCTATCACGATCTTAAGGTCGTAACAATTTCCTCTGGTATTTGAGTTCGAGGGGGATGCCCACTTCGGCTCGGATGACGTATCAACTCCCTTCACCGAAAAAGGCAGTTGGGGCATTGTGTCGTGCTAGGATGCGACGGCTGCAGCTTCGGGGTTCCCGCCCTGCCAGCCATTATTACATTTTTGAAAGGGCGGGGGGAATCGAAGCTCCTCTGCCATTGAACATGCGACGCGTGGCTGAAGTGATAGTCACGCCAGCCGAGGCACCAGAGGCGTTCCGATGGGTGCCGCGTGGCGGTGTATCGACGGTCGGGATGGCATGTCGTTTGCTATAAATAGGAAAAATAGAGGACCGATCGAACATTTCTCCAGATTTCGATTTCTCTTCGCTCTTTCCAGCCTCCGTCTGTCGCTCACCGACGCTGTTGCCGTTGCCTTCGTTGGAGATCCGTTTCCGGTCGGCCTCTTTAGCTGAGCTTCTTCCTTAGGTAATCTCTTGAACCCCTCGATCGATGGCTTCTCGTTTTGAGTTCAGAAGCGATAGCGGGGGGTAGGGGGTGGGAGAGGAGTCAGTGGAAGAAGAGAGGTTACAGTGGCGCAGAGGTCTCGGCGGCAGAGTATGTGGCGAACAGATGTGCCGAGGATGATCGCGGCCATCCGATGTAGGCCAGTCAGGCTTAACATTAAGGAGATTCGGGCGCGATTCGTCCGTCTGCCTTGCGAAGTGCGCCTCCCCATGCCTTAGGAGAGGGTATGCCAACCGGGTGATCGGGAAGTGGGGGTTTACATTCGGTCGCTCGAGTTGGGACTCCTCTTCCCAATCCATCCTTGCCTTCTCCATCTCTTAAATTTCCTGGAGCTTCCGATCTTCGCGTTGGCGCCCTACTCATTGGGTCTGTTTGGGAGGACGGTGAGCGAGTGGCTCGGTCTGAGCCCTTCTCCAGTTTGAGTGGCGAGGACGTATCATGTCCTGGAGCCTTCGTAGGGGGAGGGAGTCGTAGCTCGGCTTGTGCCCTTTGCTTGTAAGGCTTGCCCCGGAGTCTTTGCTTGAGGGGGGGAGCAAGCGCGTAGCCCGGCCCATGCCCTTCTCCGGTTTGGGTGGCGAGGATGGATCCTACCCCCAGAGTCTTCGTAAGGGTGAAGCGAGCGTGTGGCTCAGCCCGTGCCCTTTTTCTCCAGTTTGGATGGCGAGGACGGATCCTGCCCCGAAGTCTTCATAGGGGGGAGCGAGCGCGTGACTCGGCCCGTGCCCTTTTTCTCCAGTTTGGGTGGTGAAGCGAGGTTTGCCCCGAAGCCTTTGCTTGAGGGGGAGAGCGAGCACGTAGCCCGGCCCGTGCCCTTCTCTGATTTGGGTGGCGAGGTGACTAGCGCCTCGTTTACGGTTTGGGCGCGGTGTTTTTTTACCGCAAGTGCACGGTTAGTGTAGGGTGCGGGTATATCGAACTCAAGGAGGTGGATGGCTTGAATGGCTACTAGCCTCGCCTAGGTTATGTGCTAGATACGCGGATAATGTGGGTGGAAGTGTAGAAATAAAAGAAAGAAATAAAATGACAAGAAATGAATCCCCGCTAACACGGGCTAGAGCACTCATGACACTTGGCATTTGACTTGACCCAGGGTGAGACATTACCCCGAAAGGTGGTACCTAGCATACCATGGCCCGATATTCCGGTCGATGCCTGGTACGCTAGGTCTACCCGGTTTTGGACGGTGGGCATTCCCATGTCCATTAACACCCTCTGCAACCGGGAGCATTAAGGCCACAATGATAACTCCCAACATTTTGTCCAAGCCGTTCCCACGCGCAAGGACTCGATGTCAACGCTAGGGGCATGAGCTGTGGCTAGAGAGTCAACCGCCAAATTTACCCCTTTGCCCGACGGTCAGAGGCGGTCTTTCTCCCGCCAATGACAATAAAACGTCCCCGCGTAACCCTAATGGCCAAATAGGTCGAATGTGATTTCTAGCAATACATCGAAGCGGATCTTGACTGGACAAGACACCGGACCCCAATCCCCAACACAACTAGTGTGTTGTCGTACGAATTGGACTCAGATTGCTAGAAATCCCTATTGACACATTCCATCGAACACATACCATGCAATCAAGTCAACTTAAATCCCAAGCATCAATCCTACCCTAACCCGTATTAGGGTTCATCAAAACTACTCAATGGTGAAGAGCATAAAAACAAGCAAGAGAAAAGACATACAAACATTCACCATCAAGCAAAATAAACACAATACAAAACAATGGAAAACAAGAGAAAGAAATACTTATCTCCCGTTTGAATCTTCAATCCTTTACAAGATTTATTGCAATAGAAAACCCAATCTAACCTAACCTAAAACTCTCAAGAAAGGGGAGGAAAAGCTGCAGAAAAATGGGTAAGAGATCTCCCCAAGTCGTGCCCCCAAACTCATATAAATAACCCCTCACAAACCCCACCGGTTCGGGTCCAGAAAACCCAATAAAACTGTCAAAACAGGCCCACCCGATCGGGTGGAAGTTCACCCAATCGGGTGGAATGAAACAGAGACTAAACGGCTGAAATTTGGCTCAACCAGACGGCCACCCGGACACCAACCGATCGGTTGATCTGAAAATCCAGACAGCAGCCCATTTCGGCACACAGCTGCGCTCAGAAAATTCCAAAAAAATGTAGAAAAATCGGATTTGGGCAAGCAACCTATCGTTGGAAAGATAACAAAGATACCGATGCTAGAAAAATAACAGATCACCAAAAATCCCTCTGGAATGATAGCAGATCTTTAATGAATGCATCAGCAGCGCGTGAAAAGGGAAGAAAAGGCCACCCGATCGGTTGAAACATCAACCGATCGGGTGAGCTGCTTGTCGCATTGGCCATCGGGCTTCAGAAGCTTCAACCAGGCGCTGAGGTGAGCAGGTGGCGTGACCGGGTCGTGAATTGTTGATCTTCAGCATCAGATGAACCGATCGGGTGAGATATCACCCGATCGGTTGGAATTAAGCTCAAAAAGACAGAGAGCTCTGTCGATCTCACCCGATCACTGAACCGATCGGTTGAGCTGCTCTTCTCTTCAGCTCCTGTCCAGGTAGGATACGTGTGCATCAACTGATCGGGTGGCTGGTCCACCCGATCGGTTGAAGGCTGAGAAATACCAATCTTCATCGTTTGACCCTCAGGATCACGCGTGACTTCTCCCGTTGCTCCGGGGGCTCATGATATCTTCATTATATGTCCCCAATGCTGGAATTCTCCTGCAAACACACAAAAATACGAAAAAGTGAAAGAAAACTAGAAAACACGAGAAAATGGACATGGGACGGCGAAAAATAACGGAAAAACACAAAGAAGACGTGCGTGAATATATAAAATATACACACACGTCAAAATCTCCCAAGCTGAACCCTTCCTCGTCCTCGAGGAAGACGAGTGAGAGTAGGAGCTCGGAGGGAGAAAAATAGAGAGAGAGACAGAAAGAGAAAACTCCTAGATCGCCTATCAGAGCCAAGAAAACTAAACACACCACACATAAGCGGGCGTGCGACAAAACACGACACTAACCCGAGGAATACGAGTCCAAACAAGTGTCGTGGGCCCACGGGGTGAAACGCGAGTGAGTGTGGTCGTGTGCTAGCAAACGGTGTCACTGTCTACATCGTGCAATAGGGCTCCATATACACATACCCAAGAGTTGACCCAAATATCGATCCAATTTGAATTAAGCGGTGAATATATAGCTCAAGCATGCATGAGAATAGAGCAAGAATCGAAACATATCATGCGTCAGGGACTCCACAACTATGGTTAAGGAAATCACCACACTATAGCCTAGATAATAGCTAAAAAGTTCCTAAGCCAAGTGTTTTCGAAAATGATGGAGGTTGAGAAGATGTGGAGTAGAACACTCGGTGCAAATTCTCGCTTCCCTTTATTCTCGGTAGGTAGGAAAATATTCACACACATTTTTTGGGTTTTGGATATATGCATTTTTTGGATTTTTGGCTATACATATACATACATACATACATACATACATACATACATACATACATATATACATATATATATATATATATATATATATATATATTTTCTTTTCTCTTTTCTTTTCTTTTTGGGTTTTTGGATTTTGGGGTATATACACGTGTGTACTCTCCCAAATGGGAGAACGGTACACGACGAGGGGATTTGCACCAAGTAAAATAAAAAAGAAATCGGATTCTAAACACTTGGGCAAAGGAGAATTTTTTGCTAATCAGAGCATAGGCTAAATGGGTTATCCTAGTCCTAGTTGTGGAATCCCGACACATGCGAAATGAAGCATACGAATCCTAGTCCTAGTTGTGGAATCCTGACACATGCGAAATGAAGCATACGATATATATATATATATATATATATATATATATATATATATATATATATATATATATATATATATATATATATATATATATTCATGCATATAGAAGCAGACATAGGAAGCAAATACCGCATATTCGAATCGAAGCATGATAATCTAGGGGTCATTCCTGGACAGGTATATAAAACAAAATCACAACGTAGAAGCACAACAAACAGCTAGGCACGACACACGACTCACAAAAAGCTAAGTGGACCCACGATGCATGAAATGCAAGAGGACTCGGCTTCCTAGGGTTGGTGAATGTGATTATCGAAGCTATCCTAAGTGTGTGTATGATCATGTGGCAATTCATCATATGCTGTCATCTCTAGGAGAGAGGGAACAAAAGATGAGAAGAAAAAAGAAAACCACGATGGAAAATGACTCAAAAACGAAGAAAAAGATCACAAATGACGCACAAAGTGCGACTCCCCCAAGCTGAAACTTGCATTGCCCTCAATGCAATAGAAGTAAATACGGGAGGGCAAAGAAAATGGGGGGAATACGCACCGACACAAAAAAATATAAAACATGAAAAATACACGAACGAAACTGAAAAATAAAGAAAAAGAAATAGAAACACATAAATAAAAGAAACAAAAGCACATCCAAACGACACATATAAACAGACACACAATGACAGCACACGACAAAACACACAAAAGTCGATTTCCCCCAAGCTAGACATGTCAATGCTAGCGAAATGATATGATCAATGTGATGCAGAAATATGCTAGGGGAAAGATCAGAAAAGAAAAAGAAAGAAATCAAAATACAGGAGAGGACGAGTCCTCGTCCTCCTTGGTAGAGGATGGGGGTGAAATGATAGAAGGGCATGACATGATGGGTTATTATGATGCAAAAGCAAACCCTAGATATGCTCCCCTCGCTAATGAGAGGAGACGAGATTATTCTAATCTAAACTAGAAAGCTGTAAATTTCTACACTACTGGATTAATCGTGTGGCAGGTAGCTGCTCTAACTGTTCCTTCTGTGGCTCTGCCAGAAGCACTGTGCCACGAGTGCCAATGGACCCAAGCAATGCACCTCCAAGCATCACTCGTAGGTGCCCACCTGTGACCTGCAAAGGACGAGGTGCATTAGTCCATGGCAAGAAATTATTTCCCAAAAAAAATGTATCCCAGAGATAATCGTCAACATAAGATGAAAAAATAATAAACGGGTGACGAATACTCCCTGAGAATGGGTCGCTATCTGTACTAATGACGACCAAATCCTTGCTCTCCATGAGAAGTGGCTCTCCAGGTGGTGACACACCACAGCATACCTCAAGGGAAGTAGATCATGTGTCCTGCGAGAGATATGTTGTGTCAAATATATATGAGTCTAAAGAAATAGGAAGTGAAAAGCGAGACTCAAAAGTGGAGTGAGAGTGAGTATGAAAATCTCCCTGAATAGGGGCAATATGTGTAAAGCCCTGATAGCTACTGCACAAGTACTAGAGGGGGGTGAATAGTACTTTAAAATAATTAAGAAGATAATTCCTAATTATCTTGCAAACTCAACCAACAATGCGGAAATGAAAATATTGACAACAAAGAAATGTAATCGCAAACAAACGATATAACGGGTTCGGATCCACCCAAGTCTCCCCGACTTGTTCCCGGTGATCCTACGTCCCAAACACCCGGATCCCCTCCAGCTACTTGAGTTAGAAACCTCTAACTCAAATTTGCACTATGAAATACTTGTAGAAAACCTCTACAAGATCAAATCATATACAAATGAAAATGTGACTCCCACAAACCGGGATCACACACAAACTCTCACAACCGAGAGTAAAACACTTGTAATATCAAAGTAAATGAAATACGAAATGCTTACCAACAAAATCCTATGCCTTGAGTAAACTTACGATTTAGGGCAAGGAGGATTTTGGAGGAGAAGAAGTCACCAAACCCTAGCTCCAAGGAGTTGACCAGCAATGGAAGTCTAGGGAGGAGTTGGTGACCTAGAATCAAGCTCTTGGCTTAGAAGGCTCACAATCAATGAATCTCTCTTTAGGAATAAGAGTGAGGGAGAGATTCTTAAAGGAAATGAATGAGCTTTGAATGAGAATAAATGCTTCTCTTTGATTCTCTAAAACCCAATTAATATCAGCCTTGAATGCTATGAAAGAAGCCCTTCAAGTATATATAGGATAGAGGAAAGAGAGAGCAAAAATCGTGGCATTTATGATCCAACTGCTCTATTCTGAAGCAGACTAGTCGGTCAAAGAAGGATCACTGACCGACTAGTTTCTCAACTAGTCGGTCGGTGATTCAATATGAACCGACTAACTGGAGAGCAGCCAAAAGAGAAGTTCAGACAATAAAGAACTAGTCGGTCTAAGAAGACTTGCCAACCGACTAGTTTCACAACTAGTCGGTCGGTGAGTGTTCTTTGACCGACTAACAAATGAAAGTAGAATAGGCTGAATTCAAAGACAGCTAGTCGGTTTAAGAACAACTTCCAACCGACTAGTTTCTCAACTAGTCGGTCGGTCGTTGTGCTTTGACCGACTAACTGTAAACAGTAAGTTAGGCTGGAAAATGAAAGCTCAACTAGTCGGTCTAAGAAGGATTCCTAACCGACTAGTTTCACAACTAGTCTGTCGGTGAACCTTCTTGGACCGACTAACTGTAAACAGTGAATGAGCTGAAAATGAACAAGGCATTCTAGTCGGTTCAAGAAGGATTGCCGACTGACTAGATTGCCATCTAGTCGGTTGGTTCTTCTTCTTGAACCAACTAACATGCACAAGAAGCCGCGAAATGAAGCGCGAAGCTTCGGGAAAGTTTGTATGGGCTTCTAATAAGATCCTAGCTCTAAGATATGAGTGTTATGAAGATTAAACCGTAAGACCTACTCAAGGCTTAACAATCTATGAAACGAAGCTAGAAGACTATAAATAAAACTTGACGAACCGTCTTCAATCGCTTCGATCCGAATCTCTTGACTTCTATAATGGTCCTTGAGCTTCAACGAAGCTTCAAGCACACGATCACGCGCTTTGAGAAGTCTCGAGACGTCACTTTTGATGTTCATAGAATTTTGGCGACGATCTTCATAATTGCGCTCACAAAGAGTTAGTTCACGATATTTATGTTTGTTCATCATCAAAACCAAATCCGGGGAATCAATACTTAACATTCTCCCCCTTTTTGGTGATGCCAAACCAACATAAATAATAATCAAAAATAATGATTCAAATGTAATTTACTTACTCCCTCTGCATTGATGACACGTTAATTCCATATTAAATAATAACCATAAGCATTAAGCAGACGAGTAAAGTATAAAAAATGTGAATCCAATTATCGAAATTTAGGATCTAAATCTATTTTTATATCTTAACTCCCCCTGAATCTAACATATCAAATTAGATTCTCGGAAAATTGCTTTAAGTTATCATTTAGCACATTGTCATTATTAATTCTCTCCCCCTTTGGCATTATCAAAAAGAGTGGGAGGAGAGCAATGACAACAATGGCTACAAATAAAAGCACGGGAATCGTAGAATACGACCACGGTCCAAATGACACCAAAGGAAAATACGAAGTAAATCAAAGCGTGCCAATGAGACCATAGTCGATAAATCGAAAAATAAAATCATCAAAACTCAAATCAATTATACGTATTGAGTTATGGAACATACTCTCCAATATCAACATTCTTGATGAATTAAGTGCATGGAAAACAATTCTATGTTTTCATAGAATTAATTTCTATTAAATCAAGAAAGTCGTCGAGCGACGAAGTCAACATCAGAGACAAACAAAATAATGTGCACACTGAAGTAAAAGTCAACACGATGTATATATATAACAAAAATGGATACATCTGACAACATACATAATAACGATCGACAGATCGGAGCACATCATACAACATATGTCACAGACATCAAAATGATCATACAACAGAAGTATATCATCAAAACATCAAAAATACATCAAAAATCATAATATAACATCCAAAAATATCAAAAATCCATAACCACCAACTATCCTACCCCACACTCTCATTACAAAATATATCACCCATTGTGCATAGGGAGAGTCCTCCAACGCAAGCTCAGGAGGTGGAGGCAGGGTCAGCAGCCGCAGCAGGCTCTGCAGAAGGGGTGGTGGTCACCGGGTCAACGGTAGTGTCCACAGATGGGAGAGTCGCAACGGGAGTGGCCTCGGGAGCACCAGACGAAGTATCCACCGAAGGAATGGTGGCAGCAGGTGTGCTCTCGGGAGCACCAGCAGAAGTAGCAGCAGCAGCAGACGTACCCTCTGGGGCACGAGCAGTAGATCCAACAAGCTCCTGGAGCTCATCCTCATCCATTTCCTCATCGTCAGAAACAGATGGAGGAACCTAAATGCCCAAGTGAGAGTAGATGCGAGCTAGCATCGCCTCAGAACGAGAAACTCGGGACTCCACGCGTCTCAGAGAGACGGAAAACTCAGTGAGAGTATGAGCAGGAGGAGGAGCAGAAGCAGCTGAAGCAGAAGCTGAAGGGGTCGTCCTCTGAACGTGACGAAGCGCTGCAAGAGACTTCTTGACGACCGTCACATTCAAGGGAGGACCAAGAGGACGCTGGTCATCGGGAGGAAGAGGGACGCCGAAGTGACGAAATACGAGAGTCAATAGGCAATGATATGGAATGTGAGCAGACTTGGTGGATTTCCTTATGCACTCAAAGGAATCCATCTTGTCAAGAATAATCTGTGCCCAATTGATCTCGCTCCCCATGAAAAGAGCGTAGATTAGCTTAAGAAATGGCTGGGAGGGTAAGCTAGAGGAGCCGTACTTCGGAAGGAGGCACGACTTCAGGATAAGATTAAGAACCCAGGCATTCGGATTAAAAGATTTCGAGGGGACGCTAATCATGGCGAGAGGGATCACATGAAACATTTCAGAAAGCATAGCCTGATCAAGATCGTGGATATTATCCACCGAGATATCAGCTGAAAGAAGGCCAGAGGATGACACACCTATCAACTCCCCTAAGATTTCTGTCGTGAGGACAATAGGTGTCCCCAAGACAGTCGTCTCAATGGAGTGAGTGTCTTCATACTGACCCCGAACACGATTCGCATAGAAAAGCTTGACAAGACGGGGGTACGGGTGAGGGTTCGCCTTGGGGTCATGGCAAAGATAGTCGATGAGGCCGCTATGGGAAAGAAGATCGACGAGATGTGGAAAAGAGAACTGAATGAAGTGCTCCAATAGCAATGGACAGTGCTCAATACGGTTGTAAGCCGCGAGACACAACGGGTCATCGCGACACAACGATATATCTACACCGCCCAAAGGCATGTGAGCCTTCCCCTTAGATGGATGAGTGCTAGATCTAGGAGGAGGAGTAGGAGCCCTAGCGGTAGGCTCAGACTCGGGGATATACTCGTCGTCAGAATCAGAATCATCGGGAGGAGTGGGAGCTCGAAATGGGCCGGGAGTCAAAATTTTCTTCTTGGGCTGCGTGTCACGCCCCGCTTCCCTAAAATGGAGGCGAGACGTAAAAAGGTTCGCACGAGAGTGGAGCTGTGAAGCCCCAAACCCGATAAGCGTCAATAAAACGTAAGCAGGTCCCTGTAACCACAAACGGAACAACAATAATAACACAAGGAGAGACAGAAACAAAATCTCAATCTCAGAATTTGTCCAACATTAAAATTAAGTTCAACATCTAGAAAAGCCACCAGGCTAAAAGAAAGAGTCTAAAGGCCCAGAACAAGGCCAAACAAAGACAAACGTAAACAGAGTACTGGTGCTGCGCACCGACAACTACAGCAGTCTAAAACAAAAAAGGGGAAAGCTCAACGAAGACACTAGGACTGGTCCCCAGTGTCCACGTACTCCTCGCCAAACACAGACACGGGCTCGGCGTCCGCAAACACCTCGTCCTCAACAACGGACTCAGGCTCGGGATCTAACATGTGTCACCCAAAAGAGTAAAGGGGCACATGTCAACAAGTCGAAACGACTTGGACAATGTAACTGAAGGTAAGGTAAACTAACAACCTAGCAGTTATAGTCTGATGCATGACATGGCAAGTATAGTATGGAAGTGACAAGTAAAGGGAAGTACAAGTAGCAAGTATGTCATGGATAACGAGTAAAACACAGACAAGTACAAGTCAAGTGGTTCACGTCAAGTGAACACGTCAAGTAAACAAGTTTTGCACAGAGATTCCGCCTGTTGGCTAGAGTGGCTGATTGGGCCAACTTCTAAGCTCAAGTGACCGTTTATCTCTACCCCCTCCACGTGTATCGAGCCAGGGAATTACCCCGAACACGGAATGCTCGCTTCTGGAACACGAGCCAGGAAGTGTATTTAACAAGTATGGCGTAGGGTTATGCCTGCAACGCAGGTGCCTAGCCGGTAAACAAGTAGATCGGGCATTGGCTATCAACCAACTCACGTAGCCCGCTTCTGGAACACGGGCCAGGAAACACAAGTATTGTAGCGTGTGCTACGAATGCAACATACAACATGGATAGCATGGATGACAGTTAAATCGCGTATCGTTAATCAAAATTAAACATGACATGATAGTTATGCAACATGATAAATGACGGTCCTAGCTTCGTTGGCAAGCTAGTTCCTGAAATT